>CM073490.1:90433750-91672500 GCA_037074585.1 Biancaea sappan
TGCTTTTAGTTAGTTTGTTTTATTCTTTCTTTCTTTCTTTGGCTTTTATAAATGCTTCTCAAGAAGGCACTTCAATGAAATTACAGGGAAGAATTGCTGCTTCAATAACTCACGTGTGGATTTTTATCTTCAATATGAACCTCACCCGTCATCCTCAAAAAACCTGCGCCATCTGTTCCAGAGTATGCTTTTTTTTACCTTCATTAGGGAACCTTCTGTGACAATTGTGCTGTGACAGTTCCAAACATATGTGGCTGCTGTCTCTAAGCAGCCATAAATTTATCAATCACTATTTAATGTTGTTGCACTTTTCTCATTAATTACTGCTGCTTGTTTCAATATTTTTATATAAGCATCGTTATCCCAAATATTGATCATAGTATTTGCATAATGCTTAACTCATACAAAATATTATTATCATTGTTAGTGTTTTGGATTATATTTTTATCTACCTATTTATGAACATGATTGAACCAATATAGGATGTAGAATAATTCTTATTGCAAATGTATGCATTTGAATGGTCTAGAATATCTTTTTACTGAGTGCATTGTTCAGAATTAATTAGAAATTGGCAGCCAATCAGTTAAGCATGTTCTGTTATCGGCAATGCGTCATTCTATGTAATAGATACTTATATCAGTTGTCTATGCTGTGAAATAAATAAACATGCTCTATCATGCCAAAGACCACGTCTGTATAATGGTTAATCAGCAAATAGCATCATTTACATGACTGGTGTTGAAGCAGCTAGTGGGGGTCTGCAATTTCCTTTATTTATCAAATATCTGACTTTGTTCACAACACCCCCCCCCCCTTCTCCCAGTCCTTTGAACTTCACTAGAAAATGCTGAAAGTACATTTCCAGTTTGGATTTGCTGAACAAAAGAAAATTTCGTTTGTACATTTTGAAACAAGCGTTTTGACTTCTTTTAAACAGTTAACTATTAAGTTCTAGTGTTATTCTAAGTATGATAGTTAGGAAATCAATATTCATGTTCTATTGGTGCTTCCAGATCATTCTGTCCCTAATGGCATTACTTGTTTACCAGTGATCCGCAAAGGTACTTTCGCTAAGTATGATTATGGAATTCTAAAAAATCTGAGAGAGTATGGCCAGTTGAAACCACCGGAGTTCAATATTGGCAACATACCCAAGTCATTGCCGCTATGGATGGCCTATGGGGGCAGCGATGCTTTGGCAGATATGACTGATTTCCAGCACACAGTGAAGGAATTGGCATCCACACCGGAGCTGCTTTATCTTGAAGACTATGGTCATGTGGACTTTATTCTGAGCTTGAGTGCTAAAGAAGATATTTATGACCATATGATTAGGTTTTTTAATTCATTGGCAAACCACAGTAGCTTTTAAATTTTTCTATCTCAAGTATGTTGGTATGGTGGATGTTAATAGTACATCGATAACTCAGTGTTGTAAATATCAGTATAATATGGATTCCACTTTCCACTTTTCACTCTTATCTTCACTCTGTAAAGATGATGACTGAGAGAGCTGATGGCATTAGCTGAGGTAAATAATTATGGCTTACTTCTTTCTTTTAGATATTAAATCACTCATGATTATTTATTTGAGAGGTAGATCCTACACACGAACACACATGAAAGTGAGGAAGGTTTTGGCTGGTTTTTATAGTTCAATGGGGTATTTGTAAAAGTCATGGTTATAGAGGAATATTTACCATTTTTATATTTTGAAGGGTATTTACAAATAGGTTTATTGTTGAAGGAGGTATTATTTTTTCCACTATAAAAGAAATTAAATATAAATAATTATTAATTTATAACATTTTGATAGGAATTATGGTTAGATGTTATATTCTTAGAAATGGATGCCTAACAGGCAATTATTAGTCGAACTGAGTTAAACAATTTTGTCAAACTCATTCAATTCAAAGATTCATTGATCGATTTTTGTTAGTAGTTAAATTTGATTAATTCAAAAAAAAATCCATTGAATTTTACAAAAAAAGAAATATCATACGTTGATCAATGTCACTCTGTTTTCACCATGATCGCATTACTCCACGTGGAAGGGATCATTCTTAATTGTCACATTTCTCTTATGACGTTGAAATCAAGTTCAAGAACGTTTTCGTGTGGCCAAGATCGAAATCTTGTAAAGAGCGACATTGCATAAATCAAGCAAACAAAGTGCACAGGGTTATTGCCCAAGAGCATAGATAAATATGAGACAATCTATTTATATAGTAGTGTTTGCGGCCATGATTAAGGGGTGTAAAAATGAGCCTAAGGTATTGCAATAGTCTATTTTAACCTTGCAAATAGAATGGGGTTAGCCAATGATTTAATGGCTAATTTTAGAGAAAAATTTTTAGTCCAGCTTACCAAAGTTTCTGAGACTTAGGTAAGTTGCGATAGGCTGATTGTATTGGATTTTTTTTCCTTATATTATATATATATATATATATATATATATATATATATATATATTTAAAGGTTTAGTCTAACTTTTTGAAATTTTATAGTTCTAATATCTAGTTTCTAGCCTATAAATTATATATTGCCCAACCTAGCTTCAACTGGCCAATAGGGTTTAGGTTGGGATGGATCATACTGGCCCACTTGACGAGAAATGAATTAAAATTAAAACTTTCAAAATGATGAAGAGTAGATTATTAATGAATTGTTTTATTTTTGGATGAAAGGGAATATATTAAGAAATCAACAAGAACAGAGTTCAGAACAGGAAGTAAGCAAGGTTCAGTACATGTAAGAACAACAAGAAGATCTAGCTATTACAGAGGTCCTCCATATATAATTTTTAGCTATTACAGAGGTCCTCCATATATAATTTTTCCACAAAAGGAGGAGGGGTAGCAAAAGTTCTCGAAGATCTTCCACTGCTTCTTGCAAATTTTGCTAGCTTGTCAGCAGACAGATTTTAATTGCAGTTGATCTTGATTAGGGGATTGCCTTCAAACTTCAATAAAAAAAGCTGCAATTTTTAATAATAAGAAACAGAGGGTGAAAGTTAGTGCAATCTTCAGACATTAGGGAGTGAAGGGATTGGCAGTCTGTTTCAATCTCTAATTTTTTTAATTTGAGATCCAGAGCCATCTGTCAGCCATGAAAAAGAGCCCAAGTTTCAGCCATCAATGGGCTGCCAAATCCTATGAACTCGGTGAAACTAAAGAACCATTCAGCCTTCTCGTTTCTGATGACTCCTCCAGCAGCCATGATTCTATTTTTAGCAGCATCATCAACATTGAATTTAAACCACTGACTAGGAGGCCTTACCTAGCCTAGAGTATGAGGTATATTAGAAGTATTAGTAGAAAAAATTCCTGTGTTGTTAGTACTCCAAAATTCGACAAAATGAGTAATAATATTTGGAAAAATTGTTCCTTTTTGAAAATCTTTTTGTTTCGAGCAAGCCAGATTCCCCTGAGAGCAAAGATGAAAAAAATATTCCAAGGGATACCTAACCGGTTTGGGGAAGGAACTTTGGAATTGATATCAATCCAACTAAGAAAAGGATGACGGAAGAAAGATGAGGGGGGAAGGAGAGTCATCCAAATTTTTCTAGCAATGGGACAATCACGAAGGACATGAAGCTGTGTTTCAGGAGAGGTGTTATAGAGGGGGCAATTTGGGGTGATGTTGTTTTGAAAGGGTAGAGTTGGTTGGGAGACCTTTATGGAGGATTTGCCAGATGAAAAAGGTTTCACGGGGAGGAACTTTCGATTTCCAAATCCAGCTCAGGTTTTTTTGTGGAGGCCAGAGAATTGTGTTGTTGGTATTTTGGTTGTTCAGAGAGAAAAGGTAAGAAGATTTTGATGAGAAGTTTCCATCAATAGTGAGGTTCCAGACTATTTTATCATTTGAGAGAGGACAGGGGAAGAGAGTTAATTTCCTAGATGAAGGGGGAGAGTAAAGGGGAGATGATCAAGGTGTCAGGAGTGTTCACTTTGGGAGATTGTTATTATATCTTCAACTTTTATGTTAGTATCATGAAGAGGTAGAGGACCAATAAGTTTGAATCTTAAAAGTGTCAAGCCAATTGTCATCCCAAAGATTGGTTTCTCTCCCATTACCAATAATTTTCCTGGTGCAGGTGTCAAAAACAGGGAGAAGGTTTTGATTGTACTTATAATGAGGGTCAAGATCTTATTCACTTAAATTTTAGTCCATTTAGTTTTTTTTTTTAAGTGCTTATTTGATTTGGTTAGATTTTGTGAAAAAATCTTAATAGAATATCAATTGCTTTATATATTTTTATTGACATATATTTAATTTGTACACATGTTAAAAGAATAAAATGTCTGAATTATTTAGTATTTAAATTTAAAGATAATATTTTAATAATCATACATGTATCTAGATCAGAACTCTTAATTTAAAAAAAACAATGCCCATTTAGTCTTTTGGGACATGTTGTGTCATAGTGAGGGATGCTCAGTGATGGTCCAATTGTAGCTTCATCATCTGTTTCAATGAAGAAAATTTCTAGAAGCAACTTGGTCGTCATTTGGTTGTTACACTCGTCACGATGCCTCTACACTTGCACCATGACATCATCCTCCAACTTTTGCAATCGAAACGTCAACAATGAAAATTTTACAAGGCATCGGTGTCATATTTTGAAAACTTTATCGTTATTTAAAAACAGCATCTGAGCTCGGATCAAGTCTTTCAAATTCAAAGAAATATTATTTGAAAATTGATCAATTTAATAGAATTAGATTCAAAAGTGTCACCCTCTGTGCTCTTACAAGTTTGACTATTCACATGAGCGTATGTGATGATTTGTCTTCTTATATTGTAAGAAAATAATATAAGAATTTTTGAACAAATGAAGTGTAAGAAGAAGAAAACTGGTTTACAAAACACACTACTTACAAAATGCAATGGACGAGGAAGAAGAAAAATATGAAGGTTCAAGAAATAAATGAAGTTTTGACTTATATAGAGCAATTGAATATATATTAAATATTTTTACACAAATTAATATCTTCTTACAAACAAATTAATTTTAACAATAAGCTTTCCATTTTCTTCTAAATTTACCATTAATTTTTTTGACAAACCATAAGACGAGAAATTTATAAAAACATTGATAAATGATAATCTATTTTACAAAATGTCTTTAATTACTTTACACAATTTCTTTATATAATTGCTTTAACTTGATAAAAAATTAATAATTTTGACTAAAAAATAATAAAAACATCTTCAAATAAAAAATAAATTGACAAGAAAATAAAAAATATTAAACATTTTACTCGTTTATTTATTTTTTTACAGAGTGATTTATGTTATTTTTTAAATTCATATAAATAATTTAATTAATTTCTAAATAAATTAACAATTTTAAGAAAAACTATTAATTTAACTAACTAATAAAAAAATTAAATTAACAAATTGTAAAAATATATAGTCAAAAATTTGAAGAAAAAGAGGGAGGTCAAGTTCATGCCTTATGTTAAAAAAGAAAAAAATTAGGGGAAGTTAAGTTCCATGAGCTTGACTTCTCCATAAATTAAAAAAAAAAAATATTATGGGGTCGACCACGTGCAAACACATGACCGACACCACAAAATTTTAAAAAATAAAATAAAAAGGGAAGTCAACTTCCCCAATTAATTTTTTTTAAAAAAAAGGAAAAAATAGATGGTAGAAGTCGAGCATTTTAGAAGCCAAAACCATAGCATTTTGAAAATAAGTTTTGAAATGCTGCATTTCGAGAATAAGTTTTATTATGTGTAGCATCTGGGTTAATTAACCCAAGAGTTAGTCAAAGAAAAACCTATTGGACTAAAACTGATTATCCTCTTTGTAAAATTAATGTGGACGCTGCTGTGGTTCAAGGGGATGGTGGTGCAATTGGTTGTGTTGTTTGAGACTGGGAAGGAATTAGGGGCAAGAATTAGTAGGGTCAGATTTTGGGACGATCTTCTTTTCCTCGAAGGGACTAGGCTGGCCGTTTCTCTCCACCATGAAGATGTGACTATTGTAAGTGATGCAAAGGCGATTATTGAAGCTTTACACAGCAGCATTGAGGACTCTTATATGAGATCCTTTATTGATGAGATATGGAGTGAAATTCAAAAGCTAAGGAACACAACCTTTAAACTAGTGGGTGACCCGTGTGATGCACGGGCCATGTTTTGTTTGATGCTTTTGACAATTTAAAATTAAGATTAAGGTGTCAATATGAAATAATATATCTGAGAATATTATGTAAAGTATAGAATTTTGTAAGTGGAGATAATAAAAATTTGAATAGATTAAAGCAATTGTAGCATCTATTTTAAAGTGTGCAAATAACGGGTAATTCCAGAAATATGTAGTATCTAAAATGTAAATGGGATGTGCATCTGTTAATTATATTATCTATTTAATAATTTTTAATTTTTTGAACTAAGTATTTGTGGTACATGGGAACATGTGTTATAACATTGTACTGAAGTAAACGTCATAATGCATTGTTATTAGAAGCTGATTTTTCGATTTCTAGCAAATCCACTTAAGCATCAGCATTTATATAAAACATATATAGAATATATGTTTAGAAGGAGATTGTAACGCCCAGGGTTTTTGAGGGAGCCTTCAGAGAACCTTCAAAGTTAGATTGAGAGATTTATGGGACCAAGTTGCAACTTTTGGGACCAAAATGGAAGTTTCTTACTTTGGAGAGAGAAATTTGGAAATATTATGAAGATGAGTATTGTGGAACTTGTAGAATTTTCAGCTTCATAAATGTCATATCTGAGGAATTTGAACTTTTCAAAGGGAATCATTGAGTACTATGTCGAAAATGAAAATAATAATTTTTAGGACTTATTTGAAAATTCATAAAGGATGTGTGGAGCTTTTGATTTTAGTGGAAAATATAAGACAAAGAGGTAATGGAATAAATTTTGGAATTCTTGGGCGTGATTTGGAAAATTTATAAGAACCCGGGTGAGTTATTATCTTAAGAAGGGGTGATTCTATGTGATTTAAACTAAAGAATAAATGAGTGGCGTAGGGAGAGTTCAACTACAACAACTTCCCTTCTGCCATTTGAGCTCCGTCTTGCCTCTCTGTTGTATCATCGCTCACATGTGGTTGGGGTGGCACAACAAAAAAATTGACTTTAGTTATTACTTTTTGTAGTGATTAATGAGTCGTCACTAAAAGTCGATAGCCTCTACTAAAAGCCTCAATAAAGTTGGACTTTCAGTGGCGACTCTTATAGTCATCATCAAAAGACAATTTTTTAAATAAAATTAAAAAAATCAAATTTTTAGTAGTGACTAAATTAGACTTTTAGTGGCAATTATCATAATTAGCACCAAAAGTTAATTTTTTTAAATAAAATTAGAAAAGTTAGACTTTTAGTAGCAACTCACATAATCGCTACCAAAAGTTAGACTTTTAGTTACAACTCACTTAGTCGCCACTAGAAGTTAATTTTTTTAAATAAAATTTAAACAAGTCAAACTTTTGGTGGCGACTCATATAGTCGCCACTAAAAGTCAATTTTTTAAAAATAAAATTAAAAAAAAGTTCAATAATCACCACAAAAAATTTGACTTTTTTAAATTTTTATTAAAAAAAATAACTTTTCATAGTCACCACCAAAAGTCAATTTTTTTTAATGAAATTAACCAAAGTCGGACTTTTGGTGGCAACTCCTATAATCGCCACTAAAAGTCAATTTTGACAAATTGTGTATATATATATATATATAATTATAAATTTTTTCTTATCTCTTAATCTATTAGTAATAATATATTTACTTTTTGTTAAGTTAGATATTGTTTCATTTTGACTTTGTAATGTTTTTGGATTAAAATAATTTTAACAGATTATATATATATATATATATATATATATATATATAATATTTTCCCCTTATATAGCACAAATGAAGTGGTGGTAAGATGACAAAATATACATAGTTCAAAGCAAGAGATACATGTTTGAATCTCAGGTATGCATATGTTTGGTTTAATTTCATATAAACTTGAATATTACATAAAAAAAATCTAGTCACCCTAGGGTAGCGAGTTATTGAACCGGCCAAGACCCGCACGAGTCGAATGGGTCTCAAGTCGACTAGAGCCAATCCAGGTCCAAAAAATGGCGAGAAAAGTCGCCACCATAGGTTGTTTTTGGTCCAACTTTTAGAGTCGCCACTAAAAGTGACCTTTACTGGCGTCATTTTCTGGCACAAATTTTGTTTTTTTGTAACAAAGATGACTTTTGGTGGCGACTTTTAGACTTAAGTCTCCTTAAGTCGTCACCAAAAGTCAATTTTTTTGTAGTGTGGTGGGTCACGGAGACGTAATGGACTTGCAGTAGGTAAGAAAATAACAATAGGTTCCTTTTGAAACTCTTCTCTCTCTTTGTGGTGGAGTGTATATGATCAAGAGAGTGAAAGTTCTCTTTTTAATAAGAAAATCTAGTCAAAGTCAAGATCAGATGGGAGTGAGTGGAGAGAAAATCCCCACCTATGATATGAGTGTGGGGTTTACGGAATTAATATATGAGTTGACCTACCTGATCCACATCTTAGGGTTTGGAAGCCTATACAAATCTCTAAGGTCATGAATATATTCTTGCATGAGTGAAAGTTTGAACCAAATGATGAAAGTATTATAGTCTATCAACCTAAGTGGTGCTAGTGGAGAAGGATACACCACTTCTATGAAAAGTTTTCACCCTAAGTAGTAACTACGGACCTCTATCAATATGAGGACCAATTTAGGTCATCCTTAAAGAGATCATGGCCGAAACAAACATGGTAACAATATGGTTTGACTATAAAATTATATCTACGCCTGTGGTTTGGTAAAAATTTCATGGGAAGAGGTGTGGTGCGGATTTTTTCCCCAAGGGGAGGGGGCGATTGAAAGAGTTAGGTGTGAACATAGACCTAGAGCAAACGTTATCAATGAAGTAAGAGAGCGTAGAAAGGCTGGCAGCCTATCTTGTGCCTTAAGGGTTATGATTCTATGTGGATAATTGTGGATCTATCGACAAAGACGACAATGAAAGTTGCCTACGACATTGATGAGCATAACTAACTTTTCCTACAAGTAATAATAAGGCTTCAGGGGGTACCGATGTTTTTTGTAACAGATCAAAGTCCTCAAGTTATTTCTTGATTTCAGGAAGCTTGTCAAAAAGCCATGGGCTTGGGAGTGTTTTTGGGCACTGCTAAGAATCTGTTGGTCAAGTGTGCATATTGACAACAACTACCAATCGGCTCCCTCAAGGCTCGGTATAGAAGGTGTTGACACAAAGTATTTTGATTAATGATTGAATCAGGACCAGATAGCGTCAAGCATTTAATGTAGAAAATTTTCCATATAAACCAAAGACCAAATCTGGAAATTATAACAAAAAATATTTTAGTGAAAAAAAAAAAATCAGATGCGAGTCCATCAAATCTGGAGAAATTAATCAAGAAGATGGCGATTAAGGTGATTAAATCAAATCAACCAAAAGGATCTTGCATTTAACGAAGATCGCACCAATTAAGGAATTAAGCCACAAAACTATTGCAACGATTAAGCATTGACTTCATGCAGTAATGAGGACATCAAGAACAGATCTAGAATGACTAGAAAGTCAGCTACATTCAAGGAATATTCTTAGAGAAAATTTTCCATAAAGAGCTCTAGGTTCCTGAATATCCAAAAATCATCAAAAGGATGATTTATCCCAATTTAAGAGTCATAAATTGGAAGATTCTCCACATCAACGGCTATATCATTGAAGGCTATATAAAGGAGACTCATAATCATTTCAAAACCACCAAGAGAAAAAAGGAGAAAGCTCATTATACTCTTTCTAATTGTAGTTAAGCTGTTGCACATACTTATTGTTCTTATATTCTATTAACAACATTCACGTTAAGGCTATATCCTCTGAGTGAGAGTGTTCTTCTATACTTAGGTTCTTGTGAACCGTTCTTTTCTTCTCTTGTATTCTGTTCTGGTAGTGGACTGCGATTTAAGGCCCTAGAGTTGGACCCTAGTTAGTAAGTGTAAAAGTGGAGACTGATCCTTTCTGGAAGAAAGGTTTCTTGGTTAAACGTTTATTAGGAACCTGTGAAGGTCTATTTGTAAGAAACATATAAGTAGGCCCTTGCTGATCCAAACTTGGAGGTTGCTAAGTTGTTTGGCATAAAAATGGGTAGTTGAACCTCAAGTTGGTTATTTTTATACTTGTTACTTGTTATCCTAAATAAAACTCTTACTACTATGTGTTTTGAGGAGTGGACGTTAGAGTATCTTATAGATATGACCGAACCACTATACTTCTTAATATACTTTATTTTCTACAATTTATTATTTTGCTTAAAAATGAGTTTTAGTCTCAAGTTTTTACTGGATCCTAAAACTACATTCAGGACCCTAAAGAATTTAAAAAGAAAGTGAGCATTTGTAAAAAGAAAAAAAAAAGTTTTTGAATACTCAATTCACCCTCTTTTGAGTACACTCCTGCATTAACAGAAGGTGATGTCATTCTTTTAATGGATGGCTTGAGGAAGGTGAAGTCAAGGTATCTGAGAACTTTTGATGGTTGCTCAAAGTAAGCAAGAGGCCACTATGACTTAGAAATTGCAGTTGGGGATATGGCATCTCCCAAGGTGTCATCCATGAGAGGAATCATGATGTTTGAGGAAGAAGAACAAGCTAAGTGCTAGAGACGAAGGCCTTGCGAAGTACTAAAAAGGTTGGAAATGTTGTTTACCAGCTAGCTTTGTCACAAATCTTGAGCGTGTACACCCGGTCTTCCATGTCTTGATGCTAAGGAAGTAACTACCCAATCTGTTTTATGTGATTCACCCTTAAGGGGTTATGTTGGTGAAGTTTCACATATGAAGAAGTGTTATTGTCTATTCTAGATAAGTAGACAAGGAAACTTCGCTTAAGGAAGGCTTCCACCATTAATGCTTATGGCATAGCAATATCCTTATCCTTATGAATCTTAAGTTGTGTAATTTAAATTCATGGACTGAATTTCTTTAAGGGGAAAGATTGTAATACCCGTAAGTTCTTATACATCTGGATCAAATCCCTTACATGTGTGTTTAAATAAAAGTATGTTTAAAGGGGCCAAATTGAAATGAATTAAAAAGTTACGGGTATGATGTGAAATTCTTATTCTTTGATGAAAGTCATGTTGGTTTTGATGATTGTTGGTAACATGGGACCAAATGACTTACAAACTTATATGATGAAAACTTTTCATTTTAGTCCTCCATTGTATGTACATATAAATGGCTAAGCTCACACTTAACACATTTTTATGATATCTCACCATACTCCTTTCCTCTCTTCCTCCCACCCTTTAACCTTTTCTTCCCTAACTCCTCTCAATTCTTTGGCGACTCCTAAACTTGTTGTGACATTGGCAAGCACTCTGAGTAGTGCAAGTAACAAATTGATGAGAAAAAGTCGTTCCCACTAAGACTGGTAGTACCAGTTACCCAAGAAACTAATTCAATACTATTTAGTCTACCAACTCTAGTTTAAAAGTTAAACAATAAATGACAGCAAACTATAAAAGAAATGCAAAAAACCAAATGTTGATTTTAATCAATAAAGATAAAAGGCTCTAGGATTGCTAATCCCCTTGACTCTTCTTAGGAAACTTACCTACAAGCATTGGAAAAACCCACCTCACCATAGATGAGATGTGTAACACATCCCTTTATTTATAAATTGTGCTAAAATTGTTTTTGTGCATACTAAGTGAAGTATTATATACATGCTTGTTGCCACACTCATGGGAGTTGCATTATATGGGTTTGACCCGTTATGTGATTTAATTCGAAGAGTTGTTGCCACACTCATGGGAGTTTGCCACACTCATGCTAGTTATATTATTCTTGGTATGCGTTACTCGCATTGGAGAACGTTTAGGTGTGTGATGGGGGCATGTTTCACATTTTTCATCCTTGCTTAGCCTGGTACGTATTTCATAACTTGATGATTAATCATACTGAAGAATTTCACCCTTGTACTCGAGGTTGGTAAGGTCGTTATGATTTAACTTATACATTTTATTAGTAGTGTCACTTTACTCACTGAGATGTATATCTCACCTTATCTTAACATTTTTAGGTTCTGAGATGTTCATAGAACATCCGCATAAGGAGTAGCGGACGTTTGAAGTGTCCAACCCATTCTTGCCGATTGGAGTTGGTAATTTGAGGTCATTTCTTTGTTATGAGTAAGGTTAACTCTATAGTCGAATAGGACACTTAGGAGGAAGGGGTTTGTGTATGGAGACATATGTTTGATGCACTTACATTATTTTCTGTATGTATTTTTCCTATATTTCCTATTTGAATGTGTTTAGCAAGAAATCCAGAATTACTGAAGGATTTCAGCATGAATTCGTAAATTTATTTTTGTATCTTATCAACAATGTATATTTATATTTTGGAGTATGAGTATAGGCTTACAGCTAGAGGGTGACTCTACACCGTACCACTCACATGCCCATAGTTTTTGGGGCATGACATTCATAAACTAAGTGTTATGCAAGTGCAAAAGATGGGAAAGTTGCACTTACGGATCTTTTGCACTATGGCAAGTTAGTAGATATAATTGAGTTAAACTACTACAACCATATGAACGTTCTTTTCAAATGTTTATGGGTTAGCACTATAAGGATTAAGAAGGATGACTTTTAGTTCAATTTACTTAATTTTTCTTGATTGATTAATACTGGAGATTTAATTGATGATGAATCTTATATTTTTGCTTCACACTGACAAATGGTCTTTTATGTGGCTGACAAAATGAATCAACCATGGAATGTTGCAATACATATAAAGCCTCGAGACTTGTATGAATGGTGAAGAACATCGTGATCAGAATAAACAATTCTAGTTAGAGCAACAAATATTTTCTAATTTTCTTGATGACATTAAAAACTTTAAATTGTTAAGAGGTGATGAAGAACAATTTTCTGATCAACAGACTAATAATTTTGATGTTGAGTCTGAGGATTTTGATAGAAGGGATGACATGGTAAAACAATTTGTTTTATGTTTTATTTCTAACTTCATGTATTTGTTTATTTTCTACTACAATGTTACATTTTCATGTGTATTTGTATAATTGGTTTGTTGTATAACTATTTTAGGATGCCACCTAAGCATTCACGATCATCTCAAGCAAAACTTGCTGCTATTACTTAGAAAGTGCATCAACCAACTTTTGCTCCCAATGTTGAAACACATATACAAATGACTTCTATAGTTAGTTCACATGATCAATCACAAATTGGATCAAATGTCTCTACTTCTTCCCAACCTCAAGTAGAGGCAAATATATCTAGAAGATCCTTTAGGCGACGTTCAGCAAGTCTCTCTAACAAGGCTTGGACAATTGATCTTATTGGTAATTAATTATTTATTTTATATATGATCTATGTAATTAAGTATATGTGACTAAGGTGATATCAATATTATAGATGAAAATGGAGTGGTTTTAAAAGAGCAAGTGAAGGTCAAAGAAGTATGGAATCTACCGATTAGGAAAAAAATTTTGTGCCCTCTTAACTCTCTTGGACAAGGGATTGATGAGGCTGCGAGCCTAATTGGGCAATGGTTGGGAGAATTAGCCACTGATACTCAATTAATTCCTCTTAATTTCTTTGATTGGAGGGATGTTCTCAAAAAGTGCATGAAAGACACAATTGAGCTTATAGAGATGCACTTGAAACTGCTCTTTTTATTTCTTCTTTGTAATCTATTATTCTTCTTTTATTTCTTGGTTTTAAATACAAAGAATATTGCCTTTGAAAATAGTCATGGACTAGAATGGGCTTGGAGATCACTAGGTAATAAAAGGAGGGAGTTTAAAACCAGGCTACATAGGTTAAATTTTGGTGCCAATGATTGTAGAGAGACTATTATGAACAAATGTCTAAGCAGCATATCTCAAGATCAGTGGAACAATTTTGTGGATCACTGACTTAAAGAAAGATCCATAGTAATACTTCTTATGTTCAAATATCATAGTTGCTTGTTTATTAACTTCCACAATTTACTTATTTGTCTTTTACATGTAAGATTTAAGCAATACAAACAAGAAAAATCACAAAAAAGTATAAATTTCCTCATGCTGATGGTTCTAAGAGTAATGCTAGAAGGATGCATGAAATGGTGACTTATAAAATTTTCAATGATTTTTTTGGTTTATTTTATTTCATTATAATTGATGATTTCTTGGTTTACTGGAGTTAGAAAAAGGTCATCCAGTTAATCGAGGTGAATTATTCATTGAGACTCATAAATGAAAGGATGAGACCTTCGTAAATGATGAAGCAAGAATTGTTGTTGTAAGTTTATTTTATTTCATAAATTGGTGGATATTATTTTGGTGTTGTTTTATGTGTTGGTGGATTCTATTTACTTTGCTATTTCCTCATTGATGTTGATCAATTGACATGAATAATGACATGTAGCTTTATTTAATAATTAATGATGACTTAAATAAATAAGAATTTGAATGCATTTTCAGTGGAAAAAAGAGAGGATAAAATATTAGTAAGTGAAGCGTTGGTGTACGGAATTTCTTTTGGAACAGTGATTGGTCATTGTGGATGCTAATAGTTTCTTAATTCAAATTGTACCTCTATATATATATATATATATATATATATATATATATATCACTGGTGTGATGAATCATGATGTGCGTGTTGGTTTCAAACTAATTAATTTAAACTAATTAAGTTGCCTAATGAGTCAATGCCCAACAGCTAAAGAGCCTAGTTATTTTATTACTATGGTTTTATGAATGTTCACAATGCTTACTCATGCAATAATTTTTATAACATCACCATCCATAGTATAGTTACCATTTCCTTATGCTTTCTTTTAACATTAGAAAAATTTATATCTGGGGAAGGTTACAAAATTAATTCCATGAGAGGTTATAATTAAATTAGTAATTTAAATGTCAGTGATTAAGAATGAAACCACAAAAGTGTCTGAATATTATTTTTAGCAATATGTTTACATGTTTAGAATCTTTTTGGAATATGCAGAATAAAAAATGCCTCCAAAAGTAGCTATATGTGAGGGCCAAATTATGCATAAGAAAATGCACCCCTTGTGACATCAATCAGGCAAGAGTCCTTTTTTTTTTTAATTAAAACTACTCCCGCTCATATTTTGTATTTGATTAACAAATAAAATAATATAACTTTGTACTTGATCATTATTAAAGGATCAAAACGAATCAATTATATATATATATATATAATAATATATAATAATATAATATAATATAATATGAGACACACATATTTACACACCTAATTGTCAATAAGAATGGGAATCAAAATTAAAAAAAATCAAAAATAATTTTTACTTTCAACATCGAGTATTGTCCAAAAAATTCATTTTTTCCCACACTTCGTACTTGTTTGGCAATACATTGATATTTTTCCAACCACGTTTCAGGAGGAGAAAACCACGTTTGCACCCAAATGGGATGTTTGGCAACAATGGACAAATCGAGGCAACAGCAAACCTGGTTTGGGGTATGAAGCATTAATGTGATTGAACCAACTCTCCTAAGGGTAGCTTTTGCGATAGAATTAACGTGGGTTGGTGAGTGTCATTAGTGCCATTCCATTGTACCCCTGTTGTGCATTTATTTTGGTGTGTGTTGATGTTCCATTTGAAATATTTGTGTGTTCTCTATTGCCCATCTGTGCCTCTTCGTCCTCTCTTTTGTGTGTTTCTTCTGGTGTTGCCTATCTCCTTTGTGCCTTCCCTCTATTTCCTTCCATTTCTGGCCGTTTCCTTTCATCCAGGTATGCTTTTGCCCATCCTTAACATCTCCTCTATTTGAACTTGTTTGACATGTCATATCTGTGTGTGTGTGTGTGTGGTAGTTCTTTGATCATTTGGATGCCGTCAGGAATGTGCCAAAGGTGATGAGAGTGGCAAGATGCAGCTCTCAGGCGATCCCAAATGGAAAAAACAAACCGATCACGAAGTCAGGTCTCATGACCCATGAAACCTCTGTCAAGTTGGGAAGACGACGCGATGCATGTTTGAAAGGCTATGTTGTTGTTTTTTGTTTCTTCTGTCTGTGTTGGTTTGTGGTTTATGGGCTGCTATGTGGTTTGTAATGGTTTGTCATTATTTTTTTTTAATTTGTTGTGTTGGGCTACTGGGCTAATGCTTTGTAATTAGTATAATTAATTTAATTAACATAATTAATCTAATTAATGTAATCAATCTTTTTTAATCTAATTAAAATAATTAATATAATTAATGTAATCAATCTTTTTTTTGTCATTGTCAATCCAAAAAAAATTAATTTAATTAATTTACTTGAATTAGAAATTAATTGCACAATTGAGTAACAAAATTAATCCAATAGACTTAAAAAAAGGATAATTTATCTAATTAACATCTAATGTAATTAATGTAATCAATCTTTTTATGGTCATTGTCAATTGAAAAAATTTAAATTAATTATTTAATTTATTTACTTGAATTAGAAACTAATTGCACCATTGAGTAACACAATTAATCTAATAGACTTATAATTAATGTAATCAATCTTGTTTTGGTCATTGTCAATCCAAAAAATTTAATTTAATTAATTTAATTTAGCAATTATATGTACATTTAGTTATTTCCTTTATTATGAGAATGAATTTATTTTTTTAATGCAATTAAGTTCTTTTTTTTTTGTATGATTTGCATATTGGTAGTCACTAGAATTTCATAATTCCTCTAAAATAAGTAATTAGTAATTAATTATAATTCACCAATTTAATAGCAATTTATTACCACTTTAAATTAGTCAATTATTAATAAAAAATTAGTCAATAATTCTTTTATTAAAATAAATGACAATAAATAATAATGGTACATTCAAAAATGAAATATAAATTTTATGCCCTTTCTGTTAATTGCATATCTCAAATCATGCTTGCACACAACATTCAAACATCATACTCTGTACCAAACTACGTTTATCTACTCTAAACCATGTTTACTTAAATGTCTTCTAAACATAAATCACGTTATTCAAACTTAAGTTTTCTTTAACCACATTCAATCAAAATTAGTTTATCCCACCTACGTTTGTCTACTAAGTTACCAAACACACCCTTCATCCTTTTTTCTCATCTACAACCCAACACCTTCATTTAGCCCAAAATAAGTCAACATCTTAAAATCAATGTTTCTGGACTCGGACCATCCCTGCGGGTTGATCCAAGACTCGGCGACCTATGGTCGAAATCAATCTAGGTCACCCTTTTAGACCGTTATGCAAGTGCCCTGGCTGACTTGGTCAGGTCTCAGCTGATCGGCTGACCCCAACAACCCGGTTGGCCCAGTTTCAATATTTTTTTGAAAAAAATAATATGCCATCTCTGTCACTCATCTGTACTCAATAGGTGCTTGGCAAAAGATGAAGAAAAATTTCTCACTTCAAGTGCGAGTGTGAAGAAGAGAAAGATCCAGAAGAAAAAGAAGAAGAAGAAAAAAAAAAAGAAGAAGAAGAGATTGAACTCTGAACCATGGAAACCAACGTTGGTGAAGAGAGAAGAGGAAGAAGAGAGACTGAAAGGTTAGACTGTTGGAGTCTTGGAGAAATTGAGATGACTAATGTAGTTATGTTGACAGTTGGCGTGTAATGGTGCTACTGAGTCTAATGCTTATTATGTGTATATGTGACTGACTATTTGAATTTTTGAATTAAAAAATATTTTTTAGTTTTTATATTTAAAGTATAAAATTTGCATATAAATTATTTATTTTACTCATTTTAAAATTTATTTATAAACATATATAAGTATATATAATTTTTAATTTTTTAATTTATTTACTTGGTTTAGCTATTAACCCGATAACCCAATGATTAAACTGATAATCTGATGACCTGAAGATTAGTTTGGATCAACGACTGAGCCAATTCTAAAAATATTGCTTAAAACCCATTTTCTAACTAAACCCAATTTGCTTCAGCCCAAAATCGCTCCGATTAGAAGCCCATGCACCGACACACACTGGCCCAATCTTCAAACCAAGTCCAAATAGAAGCCCACACTCTCTTTGGAGCCCCAAAACCCATCTGCTTCAGTAATCCCAGGAGGACGAATGGAGGCTTGGGGACATCATGGAGATACTCGAGCAAGCTTGTGGTCATTTTCAGACTCTTGGCATTATATTTATTCCATTTTTCTCTTTTTTTATTTCCTTTCAATTTTGTCCTTTTGGTGGTTTTGCTTGGCTCTGTAGCTCTATTTTAGGTCATTCTCGTTGGATGTTTTCTTTCTTTTAGCAGAATTAGTAATGGAACAATTAACAATAAGTAAATAAAAATAAATCAGACTTGTCAGAAAAAATTATTGGCCCACTCTGAAAATACGTTCTTTTAATAATCTGAAAAATCACTTCCAAAAATAATCAAGAATTCCCTTTCGTTTCTCAAAAACTCATTTTTATAAATCTCTTCAAAGAATGCATTTTTTATTTTTCAAGATTCTTTTGAGAATTTCCCCAAGAATGACTTGAATTTATTTTCTTCATTTTGGAAGGTCTCCTTTAAATCTAAATATATGCACTCTATTCTTCAAAATCCATTTTTTCAAAAATCTCTCAAAAATAAAAATCCCGTTTCTCTCTTTTTTCAAAGAAAAGCTTTTAAGATAAATCAAAAGATCCTGACTCAATCGCTTTTAAATATCTCTAAACTATGTTGATTTCTTATCCCCTCCGATGGAGTACACAGGATCCTTGGATCATCATCCAAGGTCAACTCTTGTTAGTTTAAACACCATTAGATTAACTTTTCAATCACTAAAAGCGGCATAATACTTTTAAAGTCACATTAGGGTAACTATTCTTTGAACGGGTGTTACAAGATACCTAACACCTTCCTCCTTCGCAAATAGACTCCCAAGCCTTTAGGTCTATGTTTTTGGCCTTGTTTGTTGTATGTTAGGGTTTCTAAGTTTTACCCTTTGAAACTAAAATGTAGGTGGTGACTCCTATTTTTCTTGCCACATTTAGGTATATGCAGCAATTTAACTTCATTTTCCCCCTTATGCTAGGCCAAACATCATCTTCCAAATGACCTTGATATGGCCTTTATTAGGTTAATATGGGACATGACATGCATTGAGAGGTACTCTGACACCCTCTGTGTAATATCCCAAGAATTTTCATGAATATTTAAAGTCTATTTGAAGTTTATTGAAAAATTTAATTACATGAGAAATGTTCTTTTTGAATTAGTAAAGGAAATTTGGAAATAGAAATTTCAAAAAAAAAATTTTAATTTAGGACATTTTACAAATTCTCAAGGACTAAAACGAAAAGAAAAGAAAGTATGGAGTACTTTTGAGAAATGACCAAATAGGAACCTGAGAAGAAGAATAGAGCTTATGGGAATGAATTATGAGTCCGGTACCGAAAGGATGATAGATTTGGGGTTAAAGTGAAGTTTGAGATATTGAGAGGGACTAAAGTGAAAGAAGAAAATTGTGGGGCAATTAGGATTTAGAATCACCCGAGGTGAGATTTTATGAATTTGTTTTTACTAATCTTGACTGAGGGTCAATTGAATAGCAAGTGATAATTTCACCCCGGGCGAGTAAATAGGCGGCTTCACCTAAATTTTCTTCATTTTCTCCTTTCCTCTCTCTCTCTTCACTTTCTCTCCTCTCTTCCTCTCTCTACACTCCAACTCCACAACCGAGCTTGGAGAGTGGATCTCGGGCTACGGGGCGAGCCTCTAGGAGCCAAGCATCGTAGGGAAAGCAAGGAATTGAGGTAGAAATTTCTATTTCTCAATCTTTTTCCTATTTTATAGTTTTCAGAAAGTTTGGGGTAAAAATCGAGATTCCGGCTTCGTTTCTCGATTAAAATTGGTGTTTTTGGTGTCTAAATGCTCCTTAGACATTAAGGGTGAGATCCTATGGAAGAAATCATGGAAAACGGTGAAGATTTGGCCGGATCTGAGCCAAAACCGAGAGGAACCGCGAAAGGTCGCGATCCTGGCGCCCAGGCGCCAAGGTTCAGAAAATTTTGGGAAGAAAAGGGACTTGGCGCCCAGGCGCCAGGTGTGGCGCCCAGGCGCCAGGCTTGTGTTGGCGCCCAGGCGCCAGATATGCTGAAAAACCTTAGCTTATTTTTCAATCAGTCATAACTTCTTCATCCGGACTCCGTTTTGGGCAAACTTTATATCGTTGGAAAGCTCTTTGAGTCTAGTTTCCAATGGTATAAATGTCATTTAGAAATTCATTACCGGTTAGGAGTTATGACTTAAGATGTGAGTAAAGGTCGAGAGTAGTGATAGGAAATTTCTCTATTTTGTAACCCTAATGGTTTTTACCTGGTTACAATAGGGATGATTGGGGCGCAAGGTGGGAGCGCCGAGAGCGTGGAATCCAGGTGAGTAGGCAACCTTGCAAAATTAATTTAATAAATTAGTCAAAGCACAATATAAATCCCATTTGCGTTATTTGTGAAATTGAGAATAGTATCAGTGTGTGTTCAGGTTGAGAAAAAGTACAATATCATTGAAAGGTATTTTATTACCTTTGAGAATTGATTTCTCTAGTTGATTAAAGATCTAGATGTGATTGTTCCTTGAATAAATTGGAACATTTTGTAAGTGAATAGCCTTACTAAATTAATGTGATCTTATTAGATAAAGTACAATACAAGTCTTGTTTATAATAGTATTGAAGTGAGAAATAATCAGTATCGCTGTTGATAATATATGATGATTGTTATGGTTGATGATAGACATTCAAGGGAACAAAAGTATGTGTAAATTCATTTATTTCATAGTAATTATATTGTGATAAATTGTCACTATTTTATTGATGAGCAAAAGATCTACGAGATCTAATACACGAGTTTGAAAGGGTTAGAGTCCCATACTACTCGGTGTATAAATGTGAAAAACCTATGCACGAGTTTGAAAGGGTTAGAGTCCCATACTACTCGGTGTATAAATGTGAAGACCTATGCACGAGTTTGAAAGGGTTAGAGTCCCATACCACTCAGTGTATAACTGTGAAACTTATGCACCAAGAGTTTGAGGGTTAAATTCCCAAGTCACTCAGTGCAAGTATCTATGGCATATAATGCAAAGTGATTGAGGGATTGATCACCCAAGAAATCATACGCAAATTCAAACAAGTGTAATACTATAATTATTTACAATAAATGATAGATTGATTGTATTAGTAAATGTGGTGTTTGTGCTTATGATATTTTCATGTACAGTTGTTTACTCACTGAGTTATGATAAACTCACACTCTCCATGATTATCTTTTCAGATACAGTGGTTGAGGAGGAGAATTTATAGCCTTTAAGGATATACTCCACTTTTGTCTGGTAAACAATTGGTAAGGATTAGGAAACGCTCTGTAATCTAGTAGGTCACCTAGGCTTGGGAGGTTGTATAGTGTTTGAAGGTTGAACATTTTCTGAATATGTATACAAAATATCTTTTTTGGAATATTTATGATTCACATAATTATGGATATTAAGAATGTTCACAGAGATTATGGGGTACCACGGAGGTACACCCTAGGTATTTTATGTTTATATCACATGTAAGTTTTGGGATGTGACACTCTGCAACAACGACCATGCGACGCTCAAGAACTTAGGGACCACAAAAATTTAAAGAAATCCATAGCCACCCTTCCTACGATATGCATGCCTCTATTTGGGACAAACTTGTGTACATTTGAACCAGCCCCTAGTGGTAGGATAAGTCTAAAAAAGAGAAGCAAAATAGACCATTATAGCTAAACTAGCAGAAGAACAGTGTGGAGCGCATGAACTTCGGAGAGCACAAGATCGCGGAAGATACTATAACTATTTTCATATTCTTTTATTATAACTTGTATCTATAATATCTATCTGTCAAAACAAGTTGCAAGAGAAGAAGCAGAGAAGGCTAGTCTAATACAACGATGTCTACGAGAGGACATACAAAAGTTGATCAAGACTAGCAAATTCATGAGTCCAACGAGCAAGGAGTTTGTGGTAAGTCTTTTAAATTTCATTTTATTCATTTGATTATTTTTTGGGCTATCTAAGCCCTTTTTTTTTTAAAATTCATTTTAGGATAAGTTAGATTGCTCGTTATCCCAGAAATAAGGGTCTGATCCATCTATGTACCCTAAGGTCAACCTCGAGTTATGGAGAGAGGCAACAGCGTCATCCAACAAAGGCTGAATCAGAGGCCTTGGGTGGACCTTGACCTTAGAGTCAAAGGCGTCCATCATACAATCGTCAACATCTCAACTTTCCTCCATTGTTGGTTAGGCGAATGTAGAGTTTGTGTTTTCCATATCAGTAGAGGTCATGACACAGCTACAGCCTATGCTACATGAGCGGGATGCTGAATGGGATGTCAGATTGGGCAGCCTTGAGCAAGTTGTGAGGGACTTGCTCATTCCTACCCTCACTCACCTTGTTCTTGGGTTTCGAATGATTGTATCAACCCAGCACCGTGCTCCATCGCGTGACTAGTCTCAAGCCTAGGGGCAAGCAGAGGGACAAGGGATAGGGCGGACAAGAGGTTGTTAATGAGACAAATATCAATAAGGATTAGGACATTAATTTTTTTTTATACATTATTGATTTATTATATAAGACATTTATTTATTTATTAGGACATCTATTCGATAATTTTATAATAATGAAACTGATATCTATTTCTTCTATTATGTATGTCTTGTCTACTAGCTGTATGATTGTAATTTAATTATGAGTAGGTTTAAATTGTAATTTAAATTTGAGAATAGGAAAACATAAGATAAGATATTGTTAAAAAAAAAGGTCCATTTTGTGGTGGAATATCAATGAATTAGTGATGTAATTGTGACAAATTAGCTTCAAAAACAACAACAAAATGGAAACAAAATAGTTACATATTGTAGTGTCAAAACGCGATGGGATAGCGATATATTTGTTAATATATAGCAACGAATCGCCAATGGATTTGCAAACTAAATTAGGTTGGAATAGCGACACATTGGAGACAGAGTCTCCGTTTTTGATCCCTCTATAATTAGTGATGAACATTGTGTAGTTTCCTTTCCATTTCTCAAGGTTTTTCGGTGATGAATTTCCCATCACTACTTCTTTAGCAAGGTATTTGTGAAAGATTATTTTTGTTGCAGTTGTGTCACAAACTAGGAACAACTAATAGCAATGAAATTTTCCAACCCAGACTCTGTAAGATCCATAATCACGGCCTTAGCTATGAGATAGCCACATAAATGTCCATCGCTAAATGGTCAATTTTTTGTAATGTAAATTAGTATAGTCTAGATTTTTGCTTGCCACATTGGCACTTCATTGACAGGGTTATATATGATATCAATGATCAAATTAAACACAATTTGAAACTAGATTACTTCCAAAGAAATGTGGAGTGTGAATTAGAAAAATTTATAATACCAGAGTATATATTCGATAAAATCATAAATTTTATTGCATGCTTATAACAAGTTCAAAATTATCTCACCATACATCGATTTCTCGTAATCAAAATGTCATCATGAAAGTTCAAGTCTTAGTGTGATTCTATGAATGACATGCCTTAAACTAAATTTTTAAAAAATTTGTTCAAAAGCATGCAAATTGATTTAAATACTACTAGATTTCAAAAAAAAAATCAGAAATCTAATTGTTTTTCTTTGTTAGTACCTACAATATATCTCTGTTTGTAGAATTTGAATACTTTCTTCGATAGCAAGGCCATGTCTCTAGCATGCATGTTTTCCTCCTGGAAGGATATCTCTTGTTTTTCCTTTAGGGCCACTCTCATGTCCTTCTTCTGATTTAGTTCATGTGTTTCCTTTTGGAGATAGGTTTTCTCATAAGTAGCTTACCATGTAGCTCATCTATGGTCATTATTGCAGTTTTTCCAGACTCCTCAATGGCGGTTGCTTTTATCTTCCAAGGCCTTGTTAGGTTCTTTAGGACCTTTCTCATGATCTTCTCATGATCATAAACAACACCCATGAGATCTAGCTCATGTGTTATCTTTCCCAGCCTATCAAATATCTCATCAAACGTCTCATCCTCCTTCATTTTAAAGGTCAAATTCTTCTTCTAAGTTGTTTGTCCTTGTTTCTTGACTTCATCCATTCCTTCGTGGGTGACACAATTTTTTCTACATCTCCTTTGCTGTGTGACATCTTGACAACTTCTTGAACTGCTCTTCATTCACAACACACAGTAAGAAGTTAACTGCTTTATAGTTTACCTCAATTTGTTGTCGATCTTCTGTTAGCTCTGTTAGTGATTTAGGGAACTCCTTCTCATCTACCTTCTTTTTAGGAGTATAAGGGCCATTTTCAATTACCAGCCATACTTCCAGGTTTATGGATTTTAGGAAGATCTCCATTTGGTCTTCCAGTATGTGTAGTTGGTTCCGTCAAAGAATTGGGATCTATCTACACTTTGTCATTGAGCGTTAGGAACCTACATAATCTAGTCAATCTTTTCTCCCAAATGTTAATCCTGTAAAACAACTTTGAAACCCACTCTAATACCAAAGGTTAGTCCAAATAAATACTCAATAGGGGGTGAATTGAGTATTGATAACTTCTTTTAAAAACTTAGATAACTTTTTTTCTTTTTGAAATGTTGATTAGCTTCCTGCTTTGTAAATCATAGTCCTAGAAAAGACTTTCAAATTTATCTTAGTTATCAAATAGACAACTATCCAAATAAAATCAATATACAACAAAGTAAAGAGATGACACTAAGATTTGTAGTGGTTCGGTTGTATCATAAACATACTCCTTGTCATGCCTACTCTAGTTATACATTTGAAAAATTACTTATAATGAAGTTTAAAAGGAATTTATGTGCTTTCTGGAAATGAGCTCTGCAAAATTTTTTGAAAACATTATTCAGTAAAAATTTAGATAAATTGTAGAGCATTTAAAACATTAAAATCTCATAGTGGACAGAAGACTGGCAATCGACCGGTACCTTAAAATCTCACATTTCCAGTCATTTCCAGTTGACTGCCTATACTGTATCAGTCGAGTGGTGGCTCTGTAAATCCTTTTTCTAAATACTTGGAGGAAGGTTCTTTCTTAGAAATACTAGTATATTTCCTCAAATATGGGTATAAGCTCTAATCCAACATGTAATAACATCTCATACATGTATTTATTTCATCACGTGGTACAAAAATACATGCTAAGAAGTCTAGTGTATTTACATTCCTTAACATTAAAGTCCTCAACATACACATAAGCTTCTTTATCCTTCACATAACTTTTAAGGTCTAGAACTTTTATTTCTTCCTTCAGTTTATACTTCAATTCCTAAAATGGTTAGTTATAACATAAAAATATGAGATATATAATCTTAGTACGTAGCTAGTATGTTCATTAATAAAAAAAAATGAGAAAGGACTATTTCAGACATAAGCATGAAAACTAGTGCCAAAACTACTTTTCTGAAAGTGAGGACATTTATTCTAACTCTTTCTTATAGTGCACCATATTTATACCCACTACTTGAGGGTTCATAATGCACTATATGACTAATCATTCTATGAATAATTGTTCTATCCTCTTTTGAAAAGTGTTCTTTCTTAAATACATAACTTCTTCTATCATCTTATCTACTTCTATGAACATAGAGCTAGAATAACATTTTATTCTTACTCTTCCTTTAATGCATTCTAATTCTTACCTATTTCTTAAGGGTTATTGTTACAACCCCAAAACCAAGACCATGACTGACGCAGATGATGTCTTGACCACATTGTCGTAAGCCTAACTTTCCTTAACCCAATACCTTATTAAAACATAATAATAACCTTCATAAATACATAATTATACATACATTATACTAATCTCGAATAAAATTACAATAAATGTTCTAAAAACTTGCTTACACAACATAGAAAAACCTACTCGATTACATAGCCTTTCTGGTAGCTAACTACAGACTTGAATAGATAAATCTAAGATAATACAGAATGAGACTCATCATAACCCTATCTAACTACAACACAAGACATATTTACCACAAAACTAGGAAAAACGATAAACATGAAATATAACTTTAGACATACCAGTCCCACATATTCAATTTGACTCTTACTAGATTACATGAATTTACTCCATGTAAATTTCTATCCGATGCAAGGAAGTCATTTATAGTTCTTAACTTTAATCATGTACCGTCATTTTATAATAAAAAAAACACAATCTATCAAAACTATGTACGCACACGGGTCGATAGCCAATCGACTCCTTATCAACTCAATGACCACAACGCACAGGCCATATGCGTGCAGCAACGTGAGATCAAGGATGTCGAATCCCAACCATATCATAATCACATAGTAGTTGGTAGCCAATCAATTCCCAAGCAACTCACGGCCACAATGCACGGGCCCATACTATGCATGTAGCAATGCGAGACCGGGGATATCAAAACCCGACCGATACACATACATATAATGTATATTGCACAGCATATGCTTTCACATGTCATACTATACAGTCACAATTCATGATATCTATAAAATCCTTTACATTACATCTCAAGGGCACATGACGTCCAACACAAGTATTCATATAACATAGAACTTGGCCATAATTTAACAATATTATCAACTACACATATATCACAATTTTTTGCAACTAATTACAATATCATCATCCATGACATTCTACATACCTATTTATATCATCGTTCGATATATACAAAGTTTCCTCAATCACAGTACAGTACATCCCTGGACATTCATGGGATTTTCTCAAGGTTGACATTATATCGAACAAACTATACTCACACAAGTCACCTAGTTAGCTCATAACATATCTTTCACATACCACTTGGCTCCACAATTATCCCCAACAGTATTTATACATCTCATTTCTTAATGTTTCCTACATAATTCATTTACATTTTCACAATAGCCAAGGAAATTTCTTTATATTCTTACACAATGTAAAGCGCAAGCAACATTATACATAGATGCACTTAACAAAATTATGCTAGCCCAAATGCATAACTAACTAGGGCTAAAGTAGTACCTATAGGGTTTTCATATCACACTTTTTCTTTTATAAAGTTCCTTTACACTAATTCTTGCACTAACTAACAAACAAACTATGTTAAGCATACATTTGTACAATTCATTTGTCTATCACCATCTCAATGCGAAGATAAGCTACTTTAATTACATAAGATCCAAATTAACTGACAACTATATACATATACCTGACTACATATTTTTACATTAGTGACAAAATTGTTCTAATCTCAACATTTGCTTGGAAGCTAACATACTTATGCCTTTCCTTAAATGTTTACCTCCATGGATTCCTTATTTCGATTGGCACAAGACATACATTCATAATTGTTTGATATTTAATCATACAAAAGTCTCAAATTTTTATTTGACTTATGTGATGGCATAGACACACTTTAATTTATTAATATTTGCTATAAAGAACATACAAGATAGGATAGGATTCCCTCACCTTTACTCAATCTTTTAGGTGATTTCGCCTTTTTAAAAATAGCCTTGCAAGCTCCAAAGAGTCCAAAGGAAACCCCAAGGCATCATCCCATACCTACGGACCAAGAATACATGAGAAAAAGGGTCAAACCCTTTTGCAGCAAACATCAGGAGGCAGGCGCCTGGGGCGCCATGGTCAAACCCTCTTGCATCAAACATCGGGAGGCCTGCAGCAAACATGGTCAAACATTGAGTGCCAGTCCTTTATCTATCAGCCAAAACTCATTAGCCATAACTTTTAGTTTCAACTGCTGTTCTATATGATAACAACCCAAAAGTTACCATTTTCTCCCAAATTTCTTCATGGGTTTTCATTCCTAGTGCTCTAGCATCAATTTGGCATAAAAACCCCAAATTAAAACCAAGAATAAATGCTTAAATCATGAATATTCTTCTTTCTTTCTCCTCTAAACTTTGAAATCCATTCTAACCTTGCCACATTCATAAATTTCTGCCTCCAAATTCATTATCAATCATCATAAAGGGTTTCAAGAAGTTAATTAAGTCTCAAATCCCATTAAAAAACTTGATTCCCACTTCCTATGCTATAAATCTGAAAATGCCATGGAGAAAATAGTACAAGAGGAACTCACCTTACTCTTCTTGCTTCCTTGATGTGGTGGTTCACTGGAGGTCCGTCCTCTTGCCAGCGATGAGCAACTGGAAGCTTGGTTGAATGAAGAAGGCTTATGGCTACTGGGAGCAAAGAGACAGATACCGTGAGGGAGAAGAGGAAGAATAGATGGAGAAAGTGAAATGGGTAAATGTTATGGTAGAATGAATGTGGGGCCCACTCGGTCTTTTTTTGAAGCAAAAAAAAAAATTTCCACCCCTAAACTTATGTACTTTTAATAACATAGTAATACCTAGGGTATTACAGTTATAATACAAAATAGGTCTACCCACATCTTTGAATCTATCATACACCATAGGTTTACCCATTTTTTGGGTCTATAATGCACATAGATCTACCTATTTCTTGGGTCTATAGTGCACTATAGGTCTACCCATCTCTTGAGGCTCTATGATGCATATAGGTCTACCCACTTCTTGGGTCTATAATGGATGTAGGTCTACCCTCCTCTTTGGGTCTATGATGCATTTCATGTCTACCGTACATATAAGATTGCTAAGCACTAATTCTGTAAAATACTCTTTCTCATAAGTTCATAGAAAATTCATCGTACAATTTCTGTGAGCAAGTTCTATATCTTATGAAGGGATTCTAATACATATGTCCACACATATATTCATAAAATTTCTTGATAAACTTGTCATGAAATCATCCATAATTCATGATAAGGACATGATTCAACATAAAGAATTATTCTCATATCATCCATAAATCATGACAAAACATATAAATCATAATAATTGCTTTTATGTAAAATCTAGCTACCTTAAATCCTCTTTAAAGCTAAGTTGATTAGTTCTCTTCTAGTTTCCCCTCTTATTCCCCTTTGCTTCTCAATTTTAGACCATTTTTTCTTCTTTTCTCTCTCTTTAAGTCTTGCATGAAGAATCAAGTCCTAAACTTGAATTCCCAACTCTAGTCTTCTTATTCTTGCTCTTTCTCTCTCTTTGAGCTCCGAAATTGCATATCTCTCTCTCTCCCTTTTGTTTTCTCTTCTTTCTTTTGACAGAACACACATCTAGAGTCATATATAGACTCTTATAGAATTACCATATTGCCCCTAACTTATGCCTCATATATTTCTAGTTGGTTAGGGTTATTTTGGTAATTTTCTACTAATTTTTATCAGTTAAACTGACTAAGCTTACTGTTCTCAAAGCTAGCAGTTGACTATTGCAAGCCCATCAGTTGACGGCTTGGTCCCTGTTTCTCGATTTTTTTTTTAATATTTTGGCCTACCAATGGACTGTTATCTATATATCAGCCAACTGGTACCTCTCTATTCTGAATCTAGTTTATTTTACTGATACAACCAATCGACTGCTAACTTAGAGCCGGTCAACTAGTCAACACTAGACATGATATTACTGCATCTTAAGGCTTGCAAGTCGACTGCTCTGATGCTGGCAGTCGGCTATTAGCCTTCTGATATAGTTTTCTTCCTAGTCTAGTTTCTTAAGGAATTTCATAAATTCTCTTTAATTCTATCTTAAGAGAATATAAAAATCTGGGATGTTACAATGTCTACTCCTCAAAACATACAATTAAGAGATTTTATTAAGGGAAAGAATCAACCAGTACAATAAGCAACCAAGTTAATGTTCAACTGCCCATTTTTACGCTAATCACATAGCAATCTTAAACTCTGGCTCAGCAGGGCCCTGTTTTTACACTTACACCCACTAGATCTTCACATGTTCCTAGCAAACATGATATTAGGAATCCTTTCCTCTAGAAATGCTCAGCCCATAGCTTTTACTCCTCACAACAACAAGAACCTCAACAAGTCCCTAACATGCGTCCTTACATGGGAAAGTACAAGTAATACAACAATTGGACAGTTCACTCAGAACTTTATAAAGAGATTGCTCACACAAAGTATGTGTAACAGTACAAAGCACTCTCAAGCTAATACAAAGAGAATAAAGTACACTTCTCTAGCTCTGTGAAATTGATTCTTTCTTTTCAGCGAGTTAATGTCAACGAGATGAAGTGTACTCCTTTTATAGCCTTCAAAAGATAGTCATTGAGTGCAAAGCCTTCTCCATAAATTTCTATAAATTTCTTAAGTCAACATATGAGTGATTCAGAATCAAGTACCTCGAATAGAAAGTTTTGACCGAGTAAGGAAAGAAGTTTTTCCAATACTTACAACTTTATTTGCATGGATTTTGATTGATTTCAGCCTATCTTGATTTATTCTTTCTTTCTATGGCGTAATCGTGTTTGTCTTTTGATTATAACATCTCCATTCCTTATTTAGGGACCTCCATATTAATGATACAATCTTTCGTTTTTCGTGGGCCATGATTTATTTTCTATTTTGTTACATGATAGTCTCTTTTGTTTTGATCAAGAATATCTACGTTTAATTTTTCTCAGTTTCACTAAAGCAATCATTGGATTCTTTCTTTTTATAGCGTGATACTAATTCTGATTATATATGCTGCATTTAATGCACGATGCTCTAGGGTCCTGTAGTTGCATTTTGTCAGATTGATCTCCTTTTATATGCACGAGATCTTCTATTTTTATTCCTTTTCTATAGTAGTGCATTTTGACCTTGGAAAATAATACCCTTCCTTATTTGGATTCTCGATCATTGATATGTTTCCTTTTTCATTATTCTTTCCTTCTTTAGAGATTCTACATTAATTGCTTATATTCATTAAGATCCGATTGCGTTAATAAAAAATCTTCATTAATAGATTCTTGTACTAACACTTTCCTTGTTCACTAATTTAAATAATTCATTCCTTTTCTATACAACTTTCTTTTAAAAAAAATAATGCTAAGATATAGCCATTTCAAATAATTTATAAGTCAACCTTTTCATCCATCCTAATCCACAATAACTAGACTTTCTGTTAATATTAGTTGGCAACCAAACAGTCTTCTATACGATAGTCCTTTGAAGTGCCTTATACTATAAAATGATCCACTCTCTTATTCTCTCCATCAATTATCGATCACTTCAAATCAAACATTAAGAAATGGGATCTGCTTCTTAGTCTTTAGCGCATGTTTTTCTAGTCTCCTTCCCCGGCCAAGGCCACTTCAACTCGCTTCTTCAGCTCGGCAAGCTCTTAGCTTTGAAGGGCTTGCTCGTCACATTCTGCACTCCCGAAAGTCAGGCAAAAAAAAAAGAGACAAGCCAGCAACATCTCGGCCGAACTAATCTCAATTAGCGACGGCTTTATCTGGTTCGACTCCTTCGAGGATGGTTGGGCCAATGATAAGCCAAGGTGCCAACACTTGGACTAATTCCTAACCTAAGAGCAGCCTCCTACACGACTTTTTATGTTTTTAAAAAAAATCACAAAGAGTTCTTTTAAAAAAAATTGACAGGTAATTAAATTACAATCAATTAAATTAAATACTATTGTAAAGGTAGGGTTTAGCATTTAAAGTTTGCAATAATATTTAATTTAATTTATTTGGTTTAAGGTTTATAATAATATTTAATTTAGGGTTTATGGTTTATGATTTGAGATTTAGGGTTTATGGTCTACAATAATATTTGTTGCGCGTAGGAGCCTCCAACACAGATAAATTTGATAGAGTTTTTTTTTAAAATTTGACAGCCAATAAATTAAACTAAAAATTATTGTAGACCTTAAACCCTAAACCATAATATTTAATTAAATAAATTATAATCAATTAAATTAAATATTATTGTAGACCCTAAACTTTAAATCTAACAAATTAAATTAAATATTATTGTAGACCATAAACTCTAAACCTTAAACCCTAAATTAAATATTATTGTAAACCTTAAACCCTAAATCCTAAACCATAAACTATAAATTCTAAACCCTAAATCATAAACCTTACATTAAATATTATTGTAAACTTCAAACTCTAAACCTACAATTTAGAGTCTATAATAATATTTAATTTAATTTATTGGCTGTCAAATTTAAAAAAAAAAATTCTCTGTAATTTTAAAAAAAAATAAAATAAAAGTGGTTTACAACGTAGGAGCAAATTCGAGTCCGAATTCTCCACTCAGAATTTTTCTGCTTGGAGTTTTAGCAACAGTTTTAACTATTGCTAAAACTTTCAGCAACAAAAAAAACTGTTGCTAAAACTCAAAGCAGGTGTCTGCTTGTTTTATTCTGAGCAGAGGATCCGCAGGCAGCAAATCCAAACTCATTCATTCCTTGAGAGTCTGATGTGGCAGCCTTTCTAGGCTTGACTTCTGCCATGCTTTAGGTTCAATCTTGTGCATGCTTCTCTACGCACTAGCTTTTTGTACCCTATAACTCCGTACCCTTTCTTAAGAAGCGCGACCATAGCACAATTTAAGTACTTGGAAAAGCCGTTTTGTGTTCTTATGGACATGTTTGAGGAACTAGAGCACGACAATGTTGAGTATATGTCAGACCTAGGTTCTTTCTTTGGTGTACGTGCCAAAGAGAGACGTTAGGCATTTATAACCTTTTGATGACTGTGAGCACCTATTTATATGAAGTTCATAGTCATCCAAGAGATGTAGTGCATTAAGAACTCTCTTCCAATTTCGTATTCGCGTGGGGCCCACAGCCATCCAGGAACTGTGGGGCAGAAGGGAGAGAACCCGATTCTTGACTATAGGGCCTTTGTTTAAAAATCCTAAAGCACAAAGCGACATCGTTTGAGGCGACCAATTGTAGGCCGATGACTGCATCATCTGTCTTAATTCCAATCCTCCGTCTTCTATGGTGCATGTGTCATTAGGCACCGTGGTGTGCTTGAAGCAAGAGCAAATAGACGAGATTGTTCATGGGCTTTTGGGCTTCGGCCTTTCATTTCTCTGGGTCATAAAGCCTCCCCACAAAAATATCGAGCTTGCGCCTCATAGGCTTCTAGATGGTTTCTCAGAAAAAGTTACGGATAAGGGAAACACGATGCAGTGAAGCCCATATGAGCAAATCCTAGCCCACCCATCAGTAGCTTGCTTTGTGACTCATTGTGGGAGGAACTCGTCGATAGAAGCTGTTGCCTCTGGGGTCCCACTTGTGGCTTTTCAACAGTGGGTGATCAAGTGACAAATGCTAAGTACATAGTGGATGAGTTCAAAGTGGGAGTTAGAATATACAGGGGTGAGGCTGCCAATGTGTTGATAGGAAGGGATGAGGTTAAGAAATGCTTACTGGAGGCCACCGTGGGTCCTAAGGCAGTAGAGATGAAGCAGAATGTGCTGAGGTTGAAGAAGGCATCCAGGGATGTGGCGGCAGATGGTAATTCCTCTGACTGGAATATTCAAGTCTTTGTGGATGAAGTAAGAAGGAGAAGCATGGTGATTAAGAACCTCCAGCAGAAGATTGAGCTTGACAATGATAATGATCAAGGTGTAGTGAATTGTCCTTAATATAAACTTGGACTTATTAATAGGAGAAAGTAAATTAAACAAGAAGGGACTATAAAAAATGGTGAGTACAATATTTAGCTTATTCTTAATACTGTCTAGCCATTTATATATATATATATATATATATATATATATATATATATATATAAGTATATATGTGGTTTGTTATTTCCTCTGCATATAAAGATAGTCAATATATCCAATAAATTGTAATCTATATAAGTAGCTCTTCTAATATTTATTTTAGTTTATTTATGCCTCTTACTTTGATACTTGAGATTCCTACAAAATAAGACCAGAAAATAGGAAGTTTTGGAAAGCTATTCAAGTTTAAAATGCACAATTAAATGCATACTGCTTGGCTAATATTTGAACTAATGGGGTTCTTGTCTTGGAAACTTATTTTATTTTTCTATTTTTGCACAACATTAATTCCCCAATGCTAACAAGGGCTGATTGTTGGATATTATTATAAAATATTAATTATTAAGATTATTAAAATATATTGATCTCCTTTATGTGGCTTTTATGTTTTTGAACGTTAGCTTCCTTTGTGTGTTAATATATATGGACATTGCAATTCAATCAATGTTATTTTAAGCAGAAGTACGTTGGCTTTGGTTTTTACAACACATAATGTATTTTAAATGTTTGCCAAGGACATTTCCTCACAACTCTATATATGTATATATGGTCTCATATAAGAGGGATAGTAGCAACTAATATATATATATATATGTGCTGCTTGGAATTGAGTGGATACATAGAGAGGATGTGAAAATTATCTTAAAAAAAGATGAGATACTCAGACTTCAGTCTAGTACTACTGTTAAGAACCAGAAATAAAAATAGAAAAATGGTTAAGACAAAAATGGAAATAATGGATGAATACTGTGCCAATTTCCAGTAGAAGGAATTACACAATAAGTATTCGCACTTTCGAGTGGGGGAAACTCCATGAGAAAACTCTGCTAAAAAAAATACCCTGCCAAAACTCTCTCCATCCCTTTTATTCTATTCGGTGCTACAATAACCAAAAAACTGACTGTTAGTAATAGACTCATAACAGAAAGGATGACTCACTCACTAAGGGCACGTTTGGTACCGAAGGCTACAGTGCAAAGGAAGAGGGAATCCATGGTTTTTTTCCATTCATCTTGTTTGGTAGGGAATTAGCTACAGAAGAAGGAAAAATTTGCTGGAAAACCGAGCTACTTCTCCCTCAAAATTTTCCATCAATTTGTTGATGGAAAACCGGTTTTTCTAATGGAAAACAGTAGAAATGTCTGAAACACCCCACTGCATCCTGATTCTTCATCGCATGCGAGTTTCAGGATCGTCAAAGTAGGAGAACCATCGTCACTGTCTGGTACCGCGCTTCCTCATTACTGTTCTTCCTCATATCTCTACTGAAACCTTGCCTTCAGCCGACAATCTCTACTGAAATCTTCCACTGCTCTGTTCGCTACTGTTCTCCGAGCGTATTGCTCTGTTGCCCATCCACCACTTGCCGCCCCCATGGAAGATTGAAGAACTTCAACTAGAGAGAGATGAAGTGTCGAGAATGAGAAAGAGAAAAAATGGGTCTCAATACCAGTACAGTCATGAATGAATGAAGTCTCGAGAATGAAAACCACAACACTACTGACAGGGATGTGAAATTAGATATGGAAGGATATATTTTTTATTATATATTTTTTAAAAAATTAATTAAGGGGTATTTTTGTAAAAAAATACGTACCAAACAAATCTTTTCATTTTTCCTTCATTTTTTTCTATCACATATCAAACATATTTTTTTATCTTTCCTTTCCTTTTTTTCTTTTCCCTTTTCCTTTTTATCTTTCTTTTCATTTCCTTTCTTTAACAGTATTGCGTACCAAACAAGCCCTAAAAGTGGTCCCCTCCCATGTGCTCCTCTTCTCCTAGCAATTTGCTTACCCCACATAGTAATCATGTGCTCCTCTTCTCCGTCCCAGCCGACTACTTCTCCCATGCTAAATATTTCTAAAACCAGTGGTTTCCTCTCCCATTCCTGCAATACAATAGTCGTGTACCCACATGGTGTAATTTTCTTCCTTATCTCTAGTCGTGGATTATTGGCCATGTCAGCACCAGTAGCTCCCTGTTTTGTTTCTTTAGCATTTCTTCCCTGTTCTGTTTCTTCAATATTTCTTTCAGTGAATACTTTAGGCACCAAAGCAACACACAATTTATATTTTTTACTCCAACATTTATATTTCTCTATTTTGTGTTTATTCTTATTTTTTAGGTGCTGCTCCAACAATTTTAAGGTAATTTTTTTATGTTAAATCCCACGAAACTAGCAAATGAAAAATAAGAATGGTGAATGAAGGTTTTCAAAAATCATTTTTTGATGGGATTTTCTCAATTGTGAAATTTCTTTAAGAAAAAATTTTGTGATTCAAAATTTGAGTAAATTAATAAAAATATTTTTGTTTTTTTCCATTTAGACTTGTGAATTTATTTCACAAGAAATTGAATAAATATATTTTGTGGATAAAATAAATTTTTATGAGCTTTGAAATTTAAATATATGGTATTTTTTACACCATATGGGGCCTTTAGTAGTTTTCTTGTTGGAAACTCTTTTATTTTATTTTTCAAATGTTGGCTAGTAAATGATCAATCATCTTATTAATTGTTTTTTAATCTAATGGTTGTTTATAAGTAGCCAAAATATTTTTCAACGGATTGAAACGTATCTTTTTTTTCAATGAAATTTTTTCTCAATTGTAAATTTTCTCTGTGGAGGAAATCTTTGTGATGCTTAATTGAGTAAATTTGTGAAATTTTGTGGGCTTATAAATATTATTATTATTTTATTTGGATGTTTCTCACAAAAAGAGAATTTATTTATGAGAAAGATTTTTCATTATATGAGATACCCATTATAAGATACATTGTTACATGACTTTAGCTTTGGATATATATTGTCTTGTATACGTATATTATTTTTGCAAGTTCTTTTAACTTGGTTTGAAAAGAATTTTTTTAAGTAGATTTGTGTATATATATATACACACAAAAGGGCAAATCTATATGCAAAATAGCATTTATATTATGTGAAGCAAATGCATATTGATTTAAATATCTATTCGCAAAATGTTATTACATGGGTGAAATTTTTAGCTACTTTTTTTTTATGAGCACAACTTATAATTCTTTGAGTTCTAATTTTGAGTAATCATTAAGTGATCAATTTTTGCTTATGAAGCAAATTCATGCAATGATGATTTCTTTTCCCTACATCATGAGGTATGTTTCATTATTTTAATATTTCTTTTTTTTTTGAAAATCTTTATTAATAGTGGGGGCAAGAAGAAAAAATATTTTTGGTTATTTTTATAACAAGTGGGGGATGTGAATATGTTGTTATAAAAATATACAAATTTTGGTAAAAATGTTTTATGATCAATAGTTAATATTGTTGTGGGTTAATAGAAATTTTATGGGTTTAATATTTGTGACTTAAATTTCTTTTGACATAATTATTGATAATATAAAAAGGCTTTCTTGAAGTTTATATGTGAACAAGTATTCCACATTTTAATGTTGAAAATTGAGATTGTGGAATTTTTGAAATTCTACAATGAAGTTTTATGGTCATATTATTGTGAGTTTTTAAAAGCTATGTGGAATATAAGTTTTTATGGCCATATTATTGTGAGCTTTCTAAAGCTATGTGAAATATGAATTTTCATTTTGAGAATTTGTTTTTAATTCTATACTTCAATTTTTGGCCAATGGTCGAGAGAATTAAAAACAAAATGTGTTAGTAGAATATTGTTTTAATTCTACTATTGTAGGCTATAAAGCCATATAAAAAGTTGTACTTTGTGGAAAGTACTTTAATTTTTGGAAAATGCTCATAACTAGTTATAAGATATTTGATGACATGTTTGCAAAAAAAATTGTGAATTTTGAGAAAATTAACTCTTACATAAATTGTGATTGTGAATTTTAAAAAAAAATTCATTATTATGATTTCACATATGTGATGTTTTTATAGTAGCACAAGAATATTATATTTTTGGGTGAATAAAAAAAGAAGTTTGTGAAAAGACACAATACCCATCAATAGTGGGGGTACATACTTTTGTAGATATCTAAAAATGAATTCACTAATTAGACAATAATTTTAATTGTTGTATATTATATACAATATTGTGAATTGCACATATCATTTTGGACCTAATTTTATTGTGAATATGTGACCATATATTTTGTGGTTTCTTGGCATATATATTTAATTTTAATTAAGGATACCATCTCATTGAAAATCTTGAGATGATGATATATGCTATAAATAAATTTTTTACAAAGCATATTTTTATGTTATTATATGAGAACACTCTTGTTGTACAATAAGATACAATAGTGTTGAGAATTTGGTTACAAAATTAAATTTGAGAAATTCTATAAATGAATGTGTTCATAGATTAAATTATTATATGGTTGAAGAATATATATATATATATATATATATATATATATATATATATATATATATATATATTTCAATATATTTTATATGATTGTATACCCACCTAGCTATAATAATTGATATCACTTATTGTGATAATCAAATATTGTATGATCTGGATTCTTTAAAATATGAGATTTTCTAAAACTATAGCTATAATCAAATAATCTAGAAATATCGAGGGAGATAAATATCAAACCCATAGGATTAAAAGTAGCCTATGAGAATATCCTACTTTATGACTAGAAATCCTACGAACTTGGTTTAAAGAGAAAAATGAATCTAGGGTTGCTTGTTTAAATGCATATTTTATAAGAGGTCAAAACTCTTAACTTCATGTTTATGGTGTCAGTGCATTTTCCTGTAGTGAATATGTGAGGTTGAGTTTTCAAAAACTCTCAATGAAATCTATAGCTCTATAAGATTATGATGTCTAAATTGTAGGAACACCCTTAACAGAATTCACCTATTTGAATGTGACAGAGTGGGACCGCTCTTATATGAGAATATACAGTGCATATTCTCAAAACATATTCAAGAAACAGGATACAGCACAAGGCCGCATAACTGTGCCAGCTAGGGCTCATGATTTACCCCTAAGTTGTTATGTGCAAGATATAGATCTTGCTTCCTCTAAGCAGTCCATAGTTCAATGCAAATACTACTATGACTCTGTATCAAGAAATATATTTTTGCTAAGTATAAGTTCAAAGCAAATTTAGCTATCTATTTTAAGCATAATAATCTACCTCTATTCAAAAATGTATATATTATGTACTATTTTATAATAATAAGTACGAGATTGTTGGATAGTATTATAAAATATTAATTATTAAGATTATTAAAATATATTAATCTCCTTTATGTTGCTTTTATATATGTTTTTGAATGTTCGGCTTCCTTTGTGGGTTAATATGGACGTCGCAATTCATTCAACGTTATTTTAGGCAGATGTACATTGGCTTTGGTTTTTACAACACATAATGTATTTTATATATTTGCCAACGGACATTTCCTCACAACTCTATATATATGGTCTCATATAGGAGGGACAGTAGCAACTAAAATATATATATATATGTGTGTGTGTGTGTGTGTGTGTGTGTGCGCGCTGCGTGAAATTGAGTGGATATATAGAGGAGTGTGTAATATATATGAGATACATATATATATATATATACACACACTTATATGATATTTTAGATAGAGAATATACGGAAGAAAGCAAGTTCAGTTTATTTCCTACATGTAGAAACAGTAAACAAACAAGCGAATCTTGGGTTATTGTATCCTAGAAGTAATACGTCTGTGTACCCTGTACCGGATAATATGGTAAAGTTAACCTGTAGGAGACGTAAAAATTACTTTAAAAAAAGATAAGATACTCGAATCTCAACCTAGTACCACGCAATTTATATTTCTTACTCTAACCTTCAAATTTCTCTATTTTGTGTTTATTCTTATTTTTTAGGTGTTGTTCCCACACTGATTAACTCAACAAAGAGTGCATTTTATTGGACTTTTAAAGTTGGTACTTTTAAAGTAAGGTTTTCTTTGTTCTCAAGAGCGAGAAATTTCAAAATCATAAATTTATTATATAGTTATAATTAACAAGTTCAAAATCTTTTCACTCTGCACCGATGTCTCACGATCAAATTTCATCTTGAAACCTCTTAGTGTGGTTGTATGAATGACATCCCTCAAATTAAAGTCAAATTAATTGAAATGCGTATATATATATATATATATATATATATATATATATATGTATGTATATATACCAACCGAAGCCTAATGATGTTTCTTTGCTAGCTAGTACCCACAACATATCTATAATTAATATTCATAGAGAACTTTTCTTTTGGTAGGAACATAATTTTTTAATTTTGAGAACTTTAATATATGGTCGAATGACATGTATAAGAAGTAAGAACATCAACTTGATTATGACTTAAAAAAAATATTCAATATGCATGAAATTTACGTACTATGACATAAAATATATTACATGACTTTACAATATTTCAATGAGAATTCATTACAATGGTTAAGTGTGTCATATCACTTAAAACACTCAATTTAATAAATATTTATTGGCTCATTATGTATAATATGTAATTTAGTAAATATTTATTGGCTCATTATGTATAATAGTTCGCCCTTTATCACCTTGGTTGCCCATAGAGAACAATAAAACCCAATTTCTATAAAATAATTCAATAAATTTTCTTTTATAGATTAGTATTTACACATACAAGTATGTTCTTTATATACATACATACCCACAAATAACAATAAATAAACAACTGTTCTTATTATATTGAGAAAAAAAATTACAATATATGTTAAAGCCTAATATCAAAATAAAGCTTTTCCTATTTTGTCATATGAAAGATAAAAATATTATTTCATTTTGAGCAAAGATTTAACTTAATTAATAAATTAAAAGAAATATTTCTATAATATGTATCAAAATGTTAAAGGAACCAGTGTTATATTTGAAATATGAGAAGTACCAAATATAATTTAATTAATCTTTCTTAAATGTTAGCATATGTGGATGAATATGTTCGAATATGACTAGTTTTTGAAACTTTAATTCCTAAACTCTTAAACTTTTTCCTTCCTTCTTTTTTGTGTTTGGAGTTATTATTTTGCTTTTATATTTTTTATTTTTAGGGTTTGGTTATGTACCAAATATTTTAATTATGTATGAATTGAAGAATAAATTAATAAAATTATCAAAATTACAATATAGAGATAAAACTATTTCCTACAAAAAAAATAGATTAAATAAATGATTACTTAAATAATTATTTCAATAAATTTTCCAATAGATGAAGAAACTTCTATTTTTTAACATTCACTTTAATAATATAAAGGGTATCAAATTTTTTATTTATTAAAAAATGTCTATATATATATTTTATTGAGTTAATATTTTAATAATTTCTCTAATGATTAAACATATTTAAGTAAATAACTAATTAGGTAATAGAAAAGGTAATTTTGTCATTAAAATTTGAAAAAATGCACATTATCCTTTTTTTAACATTTTAATCAGAACAGTATTGTTAAATGTATTAATAAAATATATAAATTATATGTATTTAAAATATATAATATTCCATAATCAAAAATGCTGTAGATATTCTTTACCATACTTGTATTGCGCAGGCAATTTTTTTCCCAAAACAAATAAATAAACTTCAATGTGTGTATGTATATATAGTAAATATTCTTTATTATTGTCAAACGGCCAGCTATTAAATGGTCTCGACCCAACCTGGCACACTTAATAAATAGGCCTTCTTAAATCTATACATGTTCGTATGGACCCGCGGGTCTTAACAACTGTCTCATAAGTTACTTTTTTTAAAATAATTATTTTATTTTTTTTATATTTGACCCAATTTATGCCTCAAACTTTTTTAATGTATATGCTCAATTGCTAATAAATAAAATATACATCATATTCATATCAAGCACAACAGAATAATATGTCAAGGAGAACATGTATTGTTGGGGACTTAAAAACATAATTATATATCTTGGACTCACTAATTTTGGATAAGAGTTGAGATGCAATGAATTAATCTGGTCAGTCATGTTAATTAAGACAGATCAAACTTATTTTCATTGTATATACTAAATTTTTTACCAGAGAGCTCAAAGCCCAAAGATATCAATCTTGGCCTAGCAAATTAATTTGATTAAACACCGAATAAAATTTTGGCAGCATGGTGAATTGATGATGTGGGCCATAGTGGATATACAGGAAGTAGAATAATTAATATGGGAAAGATATAAGGACTCGTGGAAGCCAGAGGAAAAAAAAAACGTGAAAGAAGACGTTCATGGACTATATGTATATGTTTTGAATTTGATATTGGCATTTCTATAGAAACCATAGATTCATAGTGAAAGAAGAACTGGGTAAAATATCAAGAAATAGAAAGCTGAAAGCAATAGTAGCGCTTTCTATGGTTAATGTTTTTATTTAACCCAACCATATTGTTTCCATTTCTTTAGAGAGTTTAGTTTAGTCTCGATTCCTACTGTAATAAGAAACTACCCAGTGCTAATTTGTGTTTTACATATATTATATAAATTAAATTTGAGAAAAAAGGGTAGTCTTACAGTTAAATGAACTGAACGATGAGTCCCAAATCAAATTGATAGTCTAATCGAATTTCCCTTGCGGACAAATATATATATATATTATCTAGTTTAAAGGTGAGTAATCTAAAATCTACTAAATTTTAATTAATTTAATTTGAATTTGATCTGTAGAATATAAAGTTTTTTTATTTATTTTTATTAACAATACTTAATTTTATTTGAGAAAATAAAGAGTCAACTACTTGAATTAAACAAACATCATTGTTTTCTTTTATTATTTTTTTTTTGTTTTAGACCACCAACAATTAAAATTGACAATTAGATATCTATTGCGGACTAACCGACGAATTAGAAAAATTTTATGTGGAGGTCGATTTTTCCAACTATCAACTTCTTTTCCTCTCATTTTTTGACAGATGCTTGCCTGGAAAAAAGAAAAAAAGCCAAACATGCAAAACAATATATGCTGATGATAAAAGATGCCGACCTCTATAAAGACCAACGTCCCCATAACAAAACCCGACAATTTAATAACGACAATTTAATATTCCTTATTTCTCAATAAGTCGCATCACGCCCTTATGTCTTGTCACTTCATTTGAAATAATCATTTCAAAAGACAAATTTATTGAACTAGAGAATTTGAATTTGAATTGTTAAGTCTTAAAAAAAATTCCAACTTTTTAGGTTATTGGGTATTTTTATCTTTATATTATTTTAAAATTTTTGTACAATAATAAAAAATAATTTAAATAAATTTAAAAATAATTTAATAGTAAAAATATTTAACTTTTTGTGAGGTTAAATTTTTTATAAACTCATCTTATATTAAATAAGTTTACAAAAAATTCAAAATTTTTATAAATTAAATTTTTTACTATTACATTGTCTTAAAATTTATGGAAAATAATTTTTAATTATTATATGTACAAATTTTAAAATAATTTAATATTAATTTAATAGTCAAAAATTTAACATTTTAAAAAGTTGAACCTACGCGAGCTTACGTGTAATCACACAATGAAGTCGACAGTTCACAATCACCCAACAGCAATGGAGATTCTTGGAACCATCAATTATCGTAAGGAAAATTATACTCCACGTATGGATACAAAGATATTATTGTTTTAATTTTTTTAAGAAAATATTTAATGCTTTTTGCTCAAAATATTCTTAGTATCATATTTCTTTTTTATCTTTATATAAAAGTTAACATTAATTTCACCTATTATGATAAGTTAAAATGAATAATTTTATGTTTAAATTAACAATATCAAATAAGTCACAAATGATATTTCAATTAATAATAAGAGTAAATTGCACTCACTCTCTCCCTCTCTCCCTCTCTCTCTTTAATGTTTCAAATTTACAGAGTTAATTTTTCTATTTTTAAAATATAAATTTCATCTTTCATAAGTATAAAATATACTATATTTAGTTTAACTCTATTATTTTCTTTCCACATAGAGATTTTTTAATGTGCCTTTTACGGCTCGTTTGGTTTGCATTACATATTATAAATGAAAAGAAAAGGAGAAATGAAAAGAAAAAAATAAATAGAAAGGAGAGAAGGAAAAGGAAAAAAAGTTAATTAATTGGGTGTAAAAAATAATTAAGAAATAGAAAATAAATATTTTAATATGTATTTTTTAATAAGTTAATTTACTCTAATACCCCTAGCCATCTGAATCCAAATCCATTCACTCTCTCATCTTATCAACAATTTCATCATCGACGTGCCCATCTCCCTTAGTTACTTCTATCGCCGCTGCTCTCTATCTGCTTTCCCTCACGGTCAACGCCGCATCAGAGCCCATCTTCCTCATATTCTTCCATCTCCCTCACTGTCAACACCTCTGTTAATAGCCTTCCATCGCCATTGCTCTCCCTTGCCATCGACACCACATCAGAGCCCATCTCCCTCGTCAACAACGCCTCTGTTAATAGCCTTCCATTATTGTTGCTTTCCCTCGCCATCGACGCCGCATCAAAGCCCATCTCCCTCAGTTTCTTCCATCTCCCTTGTGGCCGACACCAAAGCCAGAGACCATTGCCCATCACACTACCAAAAAGATGAAGACGAAGTAGATGAATAGACCGATGATGACAGGTAGTTAAGGACAAGATGGTAATATAGATTGTTTTCCATCTGGAATTATTTTTTTCCATCGCCTAGGAGATGCAAAAAACTGAAGGGAAAACAGTGACATTTTTTTCCAGATGGAAACTCTCCTTTTCATTGAGCTTGCCAACCAAACACGAGAGATCCTAAAGTCAAGTGGGATTCCGCATTCCTTTCCTGGTGAGATAATGAACCAACGTGCTCTTGATGTTACATGACTGAGTGCATGTTTGGAATAGCGTTGGCGATGAAGCTACCCACGTTAGAATTGCTCAAACGTGATTTGAAAGAATTTGTTGATGTTTGATAATTCGGTGAAGTAACACTCGTTCATGTTTGATTAACTTTAATCATGGGTTACTCCAATGCTAGCGATGTTGCTTCTTGTCAAATCAAACGTGGTTGGCTATTGGTCTTCCCATTTTTCCCAACACTACCCTACAGCCAAGGAGAGAACAAAGCAACCAAAACAAAAAAACAACAAAAATAGAGCAGGATCCGAGAAAAACAAATCATGGTTAATCTGGTTTACGGTGTTGGAAGCTCACTGGTGAGGATTCATTGTGCTACCCCTATCAGCTTACTGGTGAGGATTCATCTAGTTTACAATTTTGGAAGCTTTGAGCTGGTTTGTGAAGCTAGTCATAGAATGCCTCTGTTCTCCCTTGTCTTTTTGTGAAATGTTAGGTTCAATGTATTGGAGAAGATGATGTGATTTTTTTTCTCCTTCTCTTTATGCAACTGGGTCATGCAGCAATAGTGGGTCATGTGGGGGGGAAGGAGAAACAAAGACACTTAGCAATGGGAAGAGAGATAAAGCGAAACGTACATGAATGTAGTTTTAAATATGTGAGTTATACATATTAATTTTAATTAATATGTGAAATTTTTTTTTTTAATGAAGTAATGTAATTATTACAAGAAAATTGACTTTTATTGGTGACTTTTTGATGACGAATTTTAAAGTCGCCACCAAAAGTCCATTTTTGGTGTCGACTAAATAAGTCGTCACTAAAAGTTGAGTTCTAAAAGTCACACTTTTAATGGCGGCTTTCAAAAGTCAAATTTTTTTAAATAAATTTAAAAAATTAGACTTTTGCCAATGAATCTGAGAGTCGCTTTCAAAAGTTAAATTTTAAAAAAAAATTAAAGAAGTCAGATTTTTTAAAAAAATTTTAAAAATTAAACTTTTGATGGAGATCATAAAAGTCGTCACCAAAAGTTAATTTTTCAAAAAAAAATTATATTATTTTAAAATAAAATTAAAAAAAATCAGAGTCGCCATCAAAAGTCAATTTTTTTAAAAAAAAAAGAGTTAAATTTTAAAAAAAAAATTTAAAAAATCAGAATTTTGGTGGCGACTCCCATAGTCGCCATCAAAAATCAATTTAAAAAAAAATAAAAAAAAGTAAGATTTTTTAAATGAAATTAAAAAAATAGACATCGCCACAAAAAGTCGATTTTAAAAAAAAATTAAAAAATTTAAATTTATTTCAAATAAAATTTAAAAAAATCAAACTTTTAGTAGTGAGTAGAGTCGATTTTTTAAAAAAAAATAAAGAAAGTCAATTTTTTTAAATAAAATAAAAAAAATAGAGTTTTGAGTAGCCAGTAGTTGCCACCAAAAGTTTATTTTTTAAAAAAATTAAAAAAATTCAATTTTTTAAATAAAATTAAAAAATAGACTTTTGGTGGGGACTCCTATAGTCGCCACCAAAAGTTTAATTTTAAAAAAAAATTAAAAAGTCATTTTTATTTTATTTAAAAAAAATATGAAAATTTTTAATTTTTTAAATTTTATTTTAAAAAATTCAAATTTTTTTTTTAAAAATCAAATTTTTGATGGCGACTAAAGTCTGATCTTTTTACCCGAAGTCAATTTTTTTTTATGAAATTAGCCAAAGTCGAACTTTTTGTGATGACTCCCGTAGTAATAATATATTTACTTTTTGTTAAGTTAAATATTGTTTTATTTCTATTTTGTAATATTTTTTATTTAAAATAATTTTAACAAATTATATATATATATATATATTATTTTGCCCTTACATAATACAAATGAAGTATGGCAAGATGGCAAGACACACATGGTTGCAAGTAAGGGACTCAGGTTCAAATTTTAAGTATGTATATGTTTGGTTTAATTTTAAATAAACTTGAATATTGTACAAAAAAATCGAGTCACCCTGTGACAGTGAGTTATTGGATCGGCCAAGACCTGCACGAGTTGAATGGGTCTCAAGTCGACCATTTAGGCTAATCCAATCCAAAAAGATGACTTTTTTTCACAATTTTTTTTTTGCAACAAAGATTACTATAGTTGCCACTAGAAGGTAACTTTTGGTGGCAACTTTTCAGAGTTGCTACCAAAAGACAATCAGTATGGACTTACGTCAATAATTTTGGTCGCCACTAAAAGTTGACTTTTAGAATAGTCGCCACTAAAGGGTGACTTTTGGTTGCGACTTTTTAGAGTCGCCACCAAAAGACAATTAGCCACAGACTTACGCCAACAATTTTAATCGCCACTAAAAGTTGACTTTTAGAACTCTCCACCAGAAGTCATTTTTTTTTTGTAGTGAATATTAAATTTTGCATGAGACTAAAGATTAGTTAGACTTAATAATTTTGAATGAAATCATAAAGTAATGTAATATTAATTTTTAAAATATTAATATAATTTGTTATGTAATTTAGGGACCAAAGTGAATAAATTAAAAAGGTTTATAGGATTAATTTTAATAAAGAATAAAATATATTCTCAAATTAGGGACCTAGATGAAATAACAGAAGATTTTCTATCAAGCAAAGGATAAAAGAAAATTTCTAGCTAGGGACCTAAGTGAATAAATAAAAAATTTTTGGGTAAATGGCGAAATTAAAACAAAATCTGGTTTAAAATAAATAACCTAATTAATTAATATGATTACTAATTAATGTGGTTATTAATATAGGTAACCTAGTTGATCTTATTACTTATTAATGTGGTTAACTAATCACATAATTAATTTAATTATATCATTGTACAATTAAAATCATAATTATAAAATCTATGTCTTTTATGGTAATTATATATTTCAAATTACAATTGCACACCAATATTCAAACATCATGTTCTGTACTAAATCATATTTGTTTGCTCTAAATTATATTTGTCCAAATGTCTCCTAAACATAAATCATGTTCATTTAAGCCTAGATTTTTTTCAACCACATCCAATCAAATCTAATTTTTTTTTCAATCCACGTTTACATATCAAATTACCAAACACACCCTTAATGTCAAGTTATTCAATTAAAATATTATTTATTAACGTACTTAGATCATTTTTTTTTACAAGAGAATATGACATTCACTGCATTTACTCTGAATTATTTGTGATATTTTTTATTACTTAAATTAATAGAGAGTATTTTAGTTAAAACATTATACAATTTTAGATTACCAAATATTTAAAACATAGAATGTAATAGACATTTGGATATGAATATTTTTTAAAACTAAACTAAAGTATGACGTATCTCACAATTACGATGGAGAATACACAAGACTACTCTAATAATTAATTAGGTTTGATCTTTTTTTTTTCTTGAACGAAAATAAGATGAAGACCAACATTGAAAAATTTTTTTTTGGTGAAAAATGGAATTTAAATTAAGGATGAAAGCATTTCATACATGTCATAAGCAAAAGTTCGACGAAACACAGTTATTATAAGAAGGTAGATTAGCCGCTGACATAAAATAGTTTAACAGAAGTGGCAGCCACAATTTTGTAAAATTACTGGTGAAGAACGTCTTGGGATTTCCTGCTGAATATTGATGCTATTTGCTGGAGATGAATGAGGTGATGTAGTCTGGTAGTGGTAGATGTTTAGGGGAGAGCGCTTCATCCTCCTTCCTCCTTAGCTAGCGAATCAGTCAGTCTATTTTTGATGTCTTTCTTCTTTTTGCATTCTATAATTTTTTAGCTTAGAAATAAGATACTTGCAGTTTATAATAATAAAGTTCAAAAGGCGAAAATTATGAGAATAATTTAGGAGATTTATTGCTTGGGAAGAATCAAAAATATTTTAAACATTTAAATGATATTGAAGGATGTTAAAATTAAAGAAAAATAAGTATAAAGAGATAATTCCCAAGAAAGGAATAGCAGAAAATTAGGAAAACAAAGTAATACTTTCCTATTATTGAATTGATGAATACAATACAACAAAGTCTATTTATAGACAACATAAAGAAAATAAACTAAAACTTATTACAAACTTAACACTCTCCTTCAAATTGGAACTATAGTGAAATAAATCAAGTCCAACTTGAAAGACAAAACATCAAAAAAAAAAATTCATAAGAAAGTCTACAAACAAAGTTCACAAGAACTATGTAAATTCACGCTCTAACGCTCTAAAACTCAATGTGAAAAATATTTGCGTTAGATAACGATCGCAAACAAGAAAGTAATACAACCAATTGTGCTAAAAAGAAAGCTGATAACAACCCATATATAATTATAGACCAATTACAACAACAATTTGAACATCATCCAAGAACCAAAAGAAAGCTGATAACAGCCTACATATAACTGTAGACAAATTACTGCAACAACTAGAATATCATCTAGGAATACGCAATATGAACCCAAAGGAAAATGTTGCAGCATTAGGAAAAAGCTTCCACCATAGAGAAAAAACCCAAGAGCAGCAAATAAAGAGACCCTTGCAAAGAACATCTTTGACACAATGATAAATAAAATGGACGGATTTCCACCATAATATCAACCACAAAGCATAATGAATAGCATAAACTATTGCATTAATTGCAAAGAAACTTGGCCTCAAACTACCAGGCACAAAAAATCTTCAAAATGCAGAGAATGTCACCACCGAAATGAGTGCTTCAAGGTTGAAAAACAAAATGCACTCAAAGAACAGAGCCATACCAACAAATGAAGAGTCATCATTCTTTCATTTGCTGAACCAAACAAAACCTAATTCATCAATGAACAGAAGGATTTCTCTGCATCTTTAATGCCAAAACCCAACAAAAGAAGTAACACAGCAAATCAAAAATCAATAAGCTGCTTTAGCAATTCACATAAGCCATGCGCCAAAATCATCAGTATTTTGCAAACAAGAACCCCAAGAATTTGACCTAGCACTACAAGAAAATTGACTTTCAATGTCGACTTTTTAGGGTTGCCACTAAAATGGACTTTTGGTGGTGACTAAATGAGTCGTCACAAAAAGTTGAGTTTCGGTGGTAAAAGTCTCATTTTTTGTGGTAACTTTTGAGAGTCGTCACAAAAAGTCAAATTTTTTTATAAAAATAAAAAAAATTCAAATTTTTTAAAAATTTAAAAGTTTGACTTTTGGTAGCGATTAGACATTCTCATAGTCACCACTAAAAGTTCGCCTTTTTTTAATTTTTTTTTAAAAAATTAACAAAAATTTGACTTTTTTTAAAAAAAATTTGACTTTTAGTGACGACAAGTCATACTTTTGGTAGCGATTCAAAAAACAAATTTTTTAAAAAAATATTTAAAAAATTCAAAAATTTTTAACATTTTTACTCATCACCAAAAGTCTAATTTTTAAATTTTTTTTAAAAAACTAAATTTTTTATTTTTTTTAAAAAAATTAACTTTTCATAGTCGCCACCAAAGGTCTGTTTTTTAATTTTATTTTTAAAAATGTCAAATTTTTTAATTTTTTTTAAAACTCAGACTTCATAGTCACTACCAAAATCTAATTTTTTAACTAAAGTCAATTTTTTTTATGAAATTTACCGAAATCAGACTTTTTGTAGTGACTCTCATAGTAATAATATTTTATTTTTTGTTAAGTTAGATATTGTTTTATTTCAGTATTATAATATTTTTGACTTAAAATAATTTTAACAAATTGTGTATATATATATATATATATATATATATATATATATATATATATATATATATATATAATATTTTGACCTTATATAGCACAAATGAAATGGTGGTAGGATGATAAGACACACATGATTGCAAGCAGGGGACTTATGTTTGAATCTCAGGTATGCATATGTTTAGTTTAATTGCAAATAAATTTAAATATTACACAAAAAAATTGAGTCACCTTGGGGCAGCGAGTTATTAGACCGGTTAAGATCTGCATGGGTCGAATGGGTTTCGGACCGACCCGTCGAACCAATCCGAATCTAAAAAGATGGCGAGTGACTTTTAATAGCGACTAAATTTAATGGTGACTTTCAAAGTAGCCACTAAAAGTAACCTTCAGTAGCAACTAAAGTCACCACCAAAAATTACTTTTTCTCACACATTTTTTTTTTGTAACAAAGATGACTTTTAAAGGGTGACTTTTGGTGGAGACTCTTGGACAAGTCACAAACTTTTAACAACAACTTTAGTAGTCACTAAAAGTCACTGTTAAAGAATCACCAAAAGTCTTTTTTTTTTTGTAGTACCATGACACGTCAGTCACCACCAGTTCCCATTATACAAGCCACATTGGTCTCCTCAAGAATCAGAGGCTCTGCATTTCTGACCAATTCTTGTATATACCCTTTATATGAAAAAAGCGCAAACCAGTGTTGTCATTCCATCATAGTTTCTTCCACGAGAAAGACGGCACCGTCTCTGAACCCTCATCATAGGAGTCCAAAAACAGGGAAGAACCTTCACCGACAGCAAGAAACAGTAGACGAGGCTGATTGCAGACAACAAGAACCATGATTCAGAAGGAGAGTCCGGTCAAGCTTCTGCCCTCTATTCAGATTCCATTCCTTTTCTCGCCCCTTTCTTTTTCAAGAACACCACCATGCCAGAAGACTGCCGTGAATAGAGATGAGGAAATTTAGGGCCTTTTCTTCCCCAAATTAGAGTGCCGCGAAGGAAAGAAAATAGAACGCAACCGGAAAAGGAAGCTGCCATGACGGGAAGACATCGAAACCCAGAATGGAAAGAAAACAGAGACCAAGGAGAGTCTAGTTACATCTGCAGCACAGCGTCGAAAATGATGAGAATCTCAAAAGAAAACGCAACACAGAATGAGTTTCTTCAAAAAAGAAAGAAACACAAAAGATTAAGAGAATATAGGAAAAATCCCCTAGTTAATTTTAACCTGGCTGTAATATCATGTTAAAATTAGAGAAAAATAAGTAAAAGAGAGAATTCCCAAGAAGGGAATAGGAGAGAAATAGGAAAATAAAATAATACTTTTTTATTATTGAATTGATAAATATAATACAACAAAGTTTATTTATAAATAATATAAAAAAAATAAATTGAAACTAATTACAAATTTAACAAAGGATGAAATTAAATTTAACTACACTAATCCCAGAAGAACTAAACAGAATTTTGCCACGTCAGCTTCTACATCTTCCAAGAATTTCATCCACGAACCACTGAAGATTCCGGTCTGACGAGCCACCATCCGCCACCGCCTCCCTCGCGGCCCGTTTCAGCCTTTCAGCATTGTTCTTAATCTCCTCCGATCTCCTTCCTCCTTCGACAACCTCTTCAATGGCTCTTTCCACTTCCTCGGACCCCGCAAACCCCTCACCGTCTTGCTCCAACCTTATCCCCATCCCAAAAACATCGGATACAAGCTTAGCATTCGTGGGTTGGTCAGTCCATTGAGGGCAAGCTATCATGGGTGTGCCTGCAGTTAAATGTGTTTAACAGCCAATTTAGGCAGTTTGAAAGACAAGCAAACTATCGATTTGGTTCTACGTGTAAAAGCAAATTAAATCAAATCACTATATATATATATATATATATATATATATATATATATATATATTATATGGGGTCAGTTCAGGCAGTTCCATTTAAATAGTTTGAACCTATATTTAAACTCTTGGTTTTTCTGTCAAATTTATTCCTTTTTTTTTATTCTTCACAACTTTTGTCAAGAGAAACTAGCAAGATATTTTTTATCCATTTGTTTTAGCCCCTATTGATACCATAATTTTGTTTGGTAAAAATAGTTGATAAACTAGTTGAATAATTAAAAGTTAGTTAAAAGCTAAAAACTATTAAGCTATTTTATTGAATTAGAAGTGTTTGATAAAAATAATTATTGAATTAGTTGATAGATGTAAAATGAAATAAAAAGATATATTTATATTCTATTTTGTAATCTCAAAATAATACAAAATAAACATATCATTTTTTGTTTTATTAATTAAATTAATTTAAATTATATATATATATATAAAAGAATATAATCGAAGCAATGAGAACGTGGATGACAATGATGGACGATAGAGAAGACGACTGACTGGAAGAGATGAAAATGCAAATGATTAACAAAGAAGATGTATATGACATATAAGGATAAAATATGAATTTTAATAAAATAATACGATAAAAGAAAAAAAATATAAAAACTATAATTTGTGAGTTATAAGTTATTCAAAGTAACGTTTTAAAATAAACTATAAGTTACTTAAATAAATTTGTTTATCAAATACACCTATTTTGATCAAACAAACTTATAAACTAGTCAAATAAGTTATAAATTAACTTTTAAGCTATGCAAAATTAACACAGCCATATATGTATGTGTAAGATGCATTGGTTTATGAAAGAAAAAATCTTTTCATTAGTTTATAAATTTTAATTATGATACATAGTATTTAATTATTTATTATTTTATTATATACATTTTGGTTTAGTTTACTTTGGTATCAAATCGGAAATTGAACTAGACTGTTCATAATATATATATATATATATATCAAATAGATTAAAATCGATTCTACTCTGAACACCTTTACCTGTAGTTACGGCTTCCAACACAGAGTTCCAACCACAGTGAGTCAAGAAGCAAGCAATGGCTGGGTGAGATAGGACCTTAGTTTGTGGACACCAAGATACTACGAGGCCTTGGTCTTTTGTCTCTTCTAGAAACCCTAGTGGAAATTGTTCTTCTTCGTTTGAGGTCGCTTTTTCTGGGACCTTAATGACCCACAGAAAATGGCGTTTATTGTTCTTTAAAGCATGGGCTATGCTGTGTTTTTGTTTTGATGATAACACTATAATGCTCCCAAACGAGACGAATATGACTGAAGATGGTGGTTTATTGCTGAGCCACTCCATGCATGAGTCTTGTGGCTTCCACATGTCAATGCCATTATCTTCTCGGTTTTGGTCTGAGAATTGTAAATTTTCATGTAAATAATTATATTTGTTTATGCACAAAACATTTAGCTATATAATGAGCTACATATATAATTCAAGAGATCGAGTATCAATTAGCATGTATTTATCCGTAAATCATGATGGCCAGTGAAAAAGGAAAAAATTGAAGTACTCATTTGATATTTTCTTTCTCTTAAATGCGAGAATTAAATTGCTAATTATAGAATATAATAAAGTGACTTCAATCATTGAATCAATAAATTTTGAATATGCAATTTCTTAAGTACTATAGACTATTTAACAAAAGTAATAAGCAAATATTTTTAACAACCTAATACTATATTATTGGGTCCTTAAAAATAATAACAAATTCATGATTTAGTCTTTAAAATATTAATTTCCTTATTATTTGATTCTTTAGAGATAAAGTTTCCCGATTTAGTTCTTAATTTTTCTTTTCAATCTAACTGCTCTACAATTTCATTAAGGAAAAATAGGATTCTTTGTCTTCGTTAACTAATAATATGACTTTGATCCAGTTTTATACTCCCATAATGATGCTATTTTTTTTTTTTGGTATCAGAGCTAAATTTTAAAACATTGAGGAGCAAAAAATATTTTCTGAGAACTATATATTTTTATTAAAAAAATATTTTAAAAATTAAACTGAGAGATTTTTTTTTGAATAATCAAACTAAAAAAAAAATCATTAATCTACCCACAAAAAAAATTTCATCTCAGATCATGTATGTATTAAAGAATTTACAAGCAAACACCTAAATATTTTATTTAACTCTAGTTCATATACTTTATTTAGCGCAAAATTATTCCACAAATTGATATAATTATTCAGAAAAGTCTTAAATAATAATAAATAAATAAATAAATCTAAAATATCATACCAGTATCATGACAAAAAAAAGCAAAATCTTACATTGATCATCGTCACTGAGCAGCGATGCAGGGACCAACGGACCCAGTGGTAGAATCGGACACAGACCAGCCATGGAATCAATGATCTCCTTTTCAAGCTCATAGAACGAGTTCGCCAACAACCACTTCATCTTCTTCATGTTCTGCATCATCTCCGATATCATCTTCCCAAAGCATCCGTGAGGATTCGATGGAAGCAGAAACGAAGGAAGGTCCTATGATGAAGGGTGTTTGCAGGTATGTTGGTTTAAATTGGCCAAGCTTTTCAATACAAACCAATTAAATAATTACAGGTTGAGTTTTAATAAAAAATTTTATAATTTAAACAAAACAATTCAATCTATACTTGAAAAGACTGACTTGGATTGGTTATCATATTACAATATTTTTAAATTGTTAAAGTAATCTCAAAATTTAAATTTAATTTAAATATCAAAAAGTAAAATGTTTTCATAATTTAATAAAACTTAAAGTTTAAGTTTGTACCTAACATATGCATTATAAACAAATAAAAAAATAATAAATGGCGAGTTGAACATGTTGGTTCTAATTGATCTCACAACCTTTACCGTAAATGGAAGATTAGAAGTGATCCTAAATCAGACTGTTAACTTGATCAATTCAACTTAATTGTGTGAATTGAGTTAGTTTTGGGAGGATGAGTGGTTGACTCAATGTAATAAACAACCGTACCTGTGGTCTCAACAATGGAAATCCCGGTAACTCCACGGTCACATTCCTGTCGTCAAGAGAATTCGGAAAGTCGTCAATTTTGTTGTAGAAACGGTAGTAAATGGCGAAGAGCGCACAGGGTTGTATCCAGAGGCAAGCGCAGGGGATCTCTGCCTCCGCCGCCACGTCAGCCGCCCAGGGGACAAAGGGGTTGTTGATAATACACGCGAGATCCTTGTCGGGATTCTCGAGGAAGTGAACTTTGATGAGATTTGAGAGGGATATTGGTCCGCATCTTTTGATGGTTTCCATGTAGTGGTCGACGCTAGCGTTCTTGCGGTCGTGGTCTGAGTCAAAGCCGTCGTTGAAGAATAAAACTTGGATTCCGTTGATGGTCATCGAGGTGGGAACGGTGTCGCCGGCCGCAGCGGAGGAGTTGGACATGCGGTGGTAGACGACTTCGGTGGTGGCCAGGGTGACATGGAGGCCGTTGGAGAGGAGGCTATGGCCGAGTCTGAGTAAGGGGTTAATGTGGCCTTGGGCTGACAAAGCCACCATTAGCACGTGATGCTGTGCGTTTTGCTCCTTCGAAGCAGCCATGGACGAAGGTGTGGTGAGGAAGAAAGGAACTTAAAGATTTGAGAGTTTGCTTAATTGAAAATAGCCAGAGTGAATGTGCTGAAGAATTGGTAATATATATGGGATGGGCGATGTTCAAAAAGTTGTCTATGATAAGAGAAAGATTGAAAAGTTAGAGTAAATTAGTCAGTTTATTCCTGGAAAAATTATAATTAATTTAATTAAGTATTTTAATTTAATTCTTGAAAACTATATTTACTTTAATTTAATTATTTTGTTGTTAAAATTTTTAATTTATTATTATTAAATTTTAAATTTTACGTTCTCATAAGTTATTTTAATAAAACAAAAAATTAAAATAAAATAAATACAATTTTTTAAAGATAAATTTAAAATGATTAAGACTAAATTTAAAAAAAATTTAGAAATCAAATTAGTAATTTACTTTGAAAGTTTTGCCATAGAACAAGTACTAAACTTGTGGAGAGGATTTTAAGCATTTCATTGAAACAAAATAATAAATTAAGTATAATCGGGGAGATCCGATAAAATTATAAAATACGTAATAATGTGTTGGAATGGCCGGTACGAAAAATGTATGCAAAATGTGTCCGTATTTTCTTTATATAGCGTGTGTTTGATATATTGTTGTTTTGGTTAGAACGTTGTGGAACGAGGCACACAATTATAACTGAAGTAAAAGTGAGAAACTCCTAAACAAATTCGGAGAAAAATTTTGGACAAATTATAGAAGGATTTCACTAATGCAAAAGGATTACAACAATTTCTCTCTAAAATAAGGAGAGAACAATTGACAATACCATCTCTTATAATAAGAGAAAACACACTCTCTCTAATAAAAGGAAAGATAATTTTAAGAGAAATCTCACTTTTTTCTTTCTAAAAAACTCTCTCTCTTTTACACCCAAAATGGAACTTTGTCTTCAAGACTTGGGATGATCCTTATGAAGCCAAGAGACATATATTTATAGGGGAAGGGAGGTGAAGAAGCAAAATTCAAATTCTCTACCATCTTTGACCAAAAGAAGAAAAATTCAAATTCTCTACCACTTTTGACTAAGGAAGTAGAATTCAAATTCTCCACCATCTTTGACTATTCAAAGACTTAATATAAAAGTAAAATTGCTTCTTATTTTTTTAGTCAACAAAAGTGACTTTACCACAACAGTTTTATATTTCATGATATTTTGTGGTGAATTGTTTTTAAATTGCATAACGGCTTGGGATCCGTATTAGGTAACGTTGAAATTTTGTTAAATTATTCTTTCATTATAAATTTTAATTTAATCACTATAATTTAAAAAATTGTAATTCAATACTTATAAATTTTATGCATTGTTAATTAATTTAGTATGTTTCACGAAATATCTGAATTAAAATTTTTTTATATGACTAATTATATGTATGTTAATATTTATTTAAATATATGATTTATATAAATAAAATAATAAAAATAAATAATTAAGTAATGTTGCTTAATTTACACATATAGGATGTGATAAATACAAACCAATATTAGTAATTTAAGTAAATTAACTTAAATCATATATATTAATATAATGTCAAGACTCAAAATGGTACATGATTGGATATATCAACAAAATTCAGTATACTATTGATGAAAAATTTAGTGGTGAAAATTAAATTATATATTTTTAATAAGTATTCAATTACAAATTTCTAAACCATAATAACTAAATTAAAATTTAGCTTTTGATAACCGATGTCTTTAAGCTACTGATTAAAGAGCATTAAATGCATTAAATGTTATTTATAAATATGAAAAAGTGCAAAATATTAAATAACTAATTATTTTTTAAATTAGTCATCATAAATACTCATTTTACCTTTTTAATGTGACAATTTTATCTTTCAAATAATAATTTTAAAATTTTAAAATCTTAATTTTTAATTTTATATTATTGTTTGTAACTTATTTTTATGATTTTGATTTTAATTAAATTTGAAACTTGTACATCTTCAATTAGATGCCAATCAATATATTATATTACAAGAACAATAGTGTTGAAATGTAATTAATGCCAATCAATATATTATATTATTAATGTTACTATTATTCATGAATAATGATTTAACTGTAATTAATATTTGTTTCAAAATTTTTAAAAATTATTATTTGATTGGTAAATTTGTCATATAAAAAAGGTCAAGTATGCATTAATTAGAAATAATTTAAAATGTTGACTAATTATGTCATGTTGTGCACTTTTCACACTTCTCAATAACATTTAATATTCCTCAACTAGTGTGCTAAGTACATCGATTAGCAAAATCCTTAAAATTTCGTTAAATGCTTTATTTTTTTTTTGTCGGCATAAGAAGAAAAAAGATAACAAGAATCCTAAGGCCTTACGGCTATATACCGTAGCGGTGTAATTTGCTAACAAGGGAATGGTAGGGTCTTTAGGTTCAATTGAAATGAAGGCACGAGTATCCTTATTAGTGAGACTATGAATACACTGGCTGGCCTCTCTAAAAATATGCCTAATTTAATTTTAAACGTGTGCTCTCTATCAAAAATATGCCAGATATCATTAATAATGACTCAAAACTTATGCATGAATGAATCACTTGTCCTAATAAGGTTCACCAATTCCAAGGAATCTGGATTCAATCTCAACATAATCATTTCTCATATTTTCAAAAAATTTCTGACCCTGGCACAGCATAATCATTTCTCAGTGGACTTGCTGATCCAATCCCACATGTTAGGAAAAAAGTCCCAAAAGGAAGTAAAGCCAAAGGACGCTCATATCTCACAAGAGAAGTTACTATTCATACTCGGAGTTTGGTATTTAAAGACGGTTATTATTTATCAAAAAAACCAAGTCCTCTTCTAAATTGCATATTGGGCGATGACTATTGGTACTTAGCCTTCTCCTAGCCCTCAACTTATTAGTAGGTAATGTGAACAATGTCTCCTTTTAGTCCCACATCGAGTGGGTTAGTGAAGTGGGGGTTGGGGGGGAGGGAGGAGGGGCTTTCTTTTGGCTATAAATGAAAAGCTCTCTTATGTATTTCTTCACCCTTATAACTAAAATCGAATATCTCTTATAAGGTTTAGTTTTCTCTTCTCTCTTTCTTATAAATATATTTTGGTGGTATTTGAGAACGTAGGCATAATTAGCCGAATCTCGTTAATTTCTAGTGTTCTCTTTATTTAATTTCTGCTCTTTATTTATTACTATATATTTGCCTCCTACATGGTAAGCTATTTTGTCGGGCATTGTTAATTTTATTATTGGTGGAAAATAGTCCGAATTTCCACAACAATTGGTATCAGAGCCTTTTGGCTGCGAAAACTCTTGAAATTTTAGTATGCTCTTGTGGTTGCAGTTTTAACTGATCTTCCACAATCAGAAAAATTTTTTTAAGAATTTATTTGAAATTTTTTTTGGGTAAAATAATTAGTAATATATTGTCTAATTAAAATGTATGTCTAGAAAAGGTCTGGCTAAGGAAAGACCTGATTTTTAAGTGTGTCCGTTGTGACCCTCCACTCTTTCCTGGAAACTTTCCTAGTGCATTTTTTTGGACTAGAGTATTACTAGTAATTTTCATATTTGGAAGCTAAAATGGCAGATAATAAGGAGCAGAGAACCATTGTTTCCACCACAACGTCGGCAGCTTCTTCATCGTCATTTTTGAAGAGAATTGCTGCGCCAAATCTAAGATTAGCGGTAGAGATTTTTTACGGTACAGGTCATTTCGGCATGTGGCAAGGTGAAGTTCTAGACGCTCTTTTCCAGCAAGGTCTAGATATTGCTATTGAAGAAGAAAAACCAGATGAAATTGATGAAAAAGATTGGAAGATCATCAACCGGTTGATATGTGGTACTATTCAATCATGTCTTTCCAGAGAGCAGAAGTATTCGTTCGCAAAGGAAACTTCTGCTAGTACGTTGTGGAAGACATTGGAGGACAAATTCCTGAAGAAGAGTGGCCACAAGCTCTATATGAAAAAGAAATTGTTCCGATTTAGTTATAAACCCAGTACCACCATGAACGATCATATTACTGCTTTTAATAAGGCAGTAGCTGATTTGATGAACGTTGATCTCATCTGGCCCTGATGTTGCTGTTTTCTCTTCCTGACGAGTACGCATTTATAGAAGCTATGTTACTTCATGGGAAAGAGAAAGTTTCCCTCAGTGAAGTGTGCAGTATTCTATATAGCCATGAATTGAGGAAGAAGGATCGAGAGGAAAGCAAGCAAGTAGAGGTGGTTGCAGAAGCACTAGTGGCAAGAGGCAGACCACAAGGCCAGAAGAAAGGAAAGAGAGGGAGATCGAAGTCAAAAGGCAGACCAAGCAAAGATGAATGTGCCTTTTGCAGAGAGAAGGGGCATTAGAAGAAGGATTGTCCAAAATTGAAAAATAAGGACAAAGATGATATCAGAAGCAAATGTGGCTGAATTTAGTGATGAAGATTCAGATCTTTCAATGGTTGCTACAACATCAACAAGGCGATCTGACAAATGTATGTTTGACTCAGCTTGTAACCAACATATTTGTCATATCCGGAAATGGTTCACTGAATTTGAAGAAGTAGCTGGTGGTGTTATTTACATGGGAAATGAAACATATTGCGAATCAACTGGTATTGGTTCAATCTACTTAAAGAACTATGATGGATCGACTAAAGTTCTAACAGAAGTTAGATATGTACCAGACATGAAAAGGAATCTCATCTCTTTGGGAGTCCTAGAATCTAAAGGATTAGCAATGACGATGCGAGATGGAGTTCTAAAAGTCATTTCTGGAGCTTTAGTGATGTTGAAAGGTACCCAAAAGAATAGTTTGTATTACTACGACGGTAATACAATTGTTGGGACAGCTGCAGTTGCTACTCTCGATGATGATGGGTCAGATGCAACTAGGTTGTGGCACATGTGGTTAGGGCATGCAGGTGAAAAATTCTTACAAATTTTGGCGAAACGAGGATTGTTGAAAGGTGCACAAACCTGTAAGATGGATTTTTGCCAACATTGCGTGATGAGGAAATAGAAGAGAGTGAAATTTGGTACCACAATCCATGATACCGAGGGTATTTTGGATTATGTTCACTCTGATGTATGGGGATCTTCCAAGACAGCTTCTTTGGGAGGTAAACATTATTATGTTACTTTTGTTGATGACTTCTCTCGACGAGTGTGGGTGTACACTATGAAGTCAAAGGATGAAGTGTTAGATTATCTTATTAAGTAGAAAAAGATGATAGAAATTCAGACTGGTAAAAAGATCAAACGACTCAGAAGAGATAATGATGTGAATACTAGAGTGATCCGTTTGACAAGGTTTGTCAAGATGAAGGCATTATTCGACACTTCACAGTTAGAAATACACCACAGCAGAACGGGGTGGCAGAACGCATGAACCGAACATTGCTGGAGAAAGTTCGGTGTATGCTGTCTAATGTTGGGTTGGGCAGACAATATTGGGCTGAGGTAATAAGATATGCAAGTCACCTTATTAATCGTTTGCCATCAACTGCTATTGGTGGCAAAACACCTCTGGAGGCTTAGTCTGGAAAACCTGTTACTGACTATGATTCGTTACGTGTGTTTGGTTCTGCTGCATACTATCACGTTAAAGAATCAAAATTGGATCCGAGAGCAAAAAATGTGCTCTTTATGGGGATCACTACTGGTGTGAAAGGATACCGTCTATGATGTCTAGAAACACAGAAGATAATCTTTAGTAGGGATGTTATCTTTGATGAATCTACCGTGTTGAAAAAGGTAACAAAAGATTATATTCAACAGATCAATGGTGCACCACAGCAGTGGAGGAAACTCCAAAACAGGTGGAGTTTGAAAGTAGAAGAATTGACCCAGCAATCAGTAATGAAGGTGATGAAACTTCTATGGCAGAAGAGGAGTTAGAAGAATAGGAGGTTCCAACCCAAGAATCTCCGCAGCAACAATAACCAATTGCATTACAAAGGCCACAACGAGTAAGACATAAACCTGCTCGATTCGATGATATGGTGGCTTATGCATCTATAATTGTCAATGATGAAATTCCTACCACCTACCAAGAAGCAGTACAAAGTTCAGAAGATGAAAGGTGGAGGAATGCTATGATTGAAGAAATACAGTCTCTTCAAAAGAATCAGACATGGAAGCTAGCAAGTCTACCGAAGGAAAAGAAGGCAATTGGATGCAAATGGGTATATGCAAAGAAAGATGGATTTCCTGACAAGAAAAACATTCGTTACAAGGCGAGATTGGTGGTTAAAGGATACACTCAGATGGAGGGAATTAACTATAATGAAGTTTTTTCTCCAGTGGTGAAACATTCCTCCATTAGAATCCTATTAGCCTTGGTAGCTCAGTTGGATTTAGAACTAGTTCAACTTGATGTAAAAACTGTGTTTTTACATGGAGACGTGGAGGAGGAAATCTATATGACTCAGCCAGAAGGGTTCAAGGTTGCGGGTAAGGAAAATTTGGTTTGTAAACTTGAAAAATCCTTGTACGGATTGAAGCAATCACCAAGGCAGTGGTACAAGCGATTCGACAAGTTTATGTTGGGGCAGAAGTACACAAGGTGCAAATACGACCATTGTGTATATTTGCGCAAGCTACAAGATGGATTGTTTATCTATCTTCTCCTATATGTTGATGATATGCTTATAGCTTCAAGAAATCAAGGAGAGATTGAGAAGCTAAAGGCATAGTTGAAGCAAGAGTTTGAAATGAAAGATCTAGGAGAAGCTAAGAAGATTCTCGGCATGAAGATAAGCAGAAACAGAAAATTGGGGCAACTTTGTTTGACTCAGAAACAATATCTGAGAAAGGTACCGAAACATTTTGGTATGGATGATAAGACAAAACCTGTAAGTACCTCGCTTGCTCCTCATTTGAAGCTTAGTTCTGATTTATCTCCAAAGAATGATGCTGAACGAGAATATATGTCGAAAGTTCTATATGTAAATGCGGTTGGTAGCTTGATGTGTGCTATGGTGTGTACAAGGCCTGACATTTCACAGGCAGTTGGAGTTGTGAGCAGGTACATGCATGATCCTGGAAAAGAACATTGGCAAGCTGTCAAATAGATTCTGTGGTATATTCTGAACATCGTGGATGTTGGTTTAGTGTTTGAGCGGGATGTAAAAGCGGGTCATTGCGTAGTTGGATATTGTGATTCTGACTACGCTGGTGATTTGGACAAACGTCGATCAACTACTGGTTATGTGTTTACCCTTGCAAGGCACCGGTCAGTTGGAAGTCTACTTTACAGTCAACAGTTGCTTTGTCTACCACAGAGGCAGAGTATATGGCAGTTACAGAGGCTGTTAAAGAGGCTATTTGGCTTCAAGGTTTGCTAAAAGATTTGGGCGTTGGTCAGAAGCACATCAAAGTGCATTGTGACAGTCAGAGTGCTATTTGTTTAGCAAAGAATAAAGTCTATCATGCACGAACGAAGCATATAGATGTCCGATATCATTTTGTAAGGGAAATTCTTGAAGAAGGATAATTACTACTTCAGAAGATTCACACAGTTGACAATCCTGCAAACATGATGACCAAAGTTGTGACATCGATCAAGTTTCAACATTGCCTGGACTTGATTAATGTTGTGAAGATTTGAAAATGAATAGCGCCTTAGGCGCATTTGAAGACACTACTTATGAAAATTTTTTTTAGTGAGAGTTTTTTTTAGGATTTGAAATTCGGCAAGGTGGAGATTTGTGAACAGTGCCTCCTTTTAGTCCCACATCGAGTGGGTTAGTGAAGTGGGGGGAGTTCCTTTGGCTATAAATGGGAAGCTCTCCTATGTATTTCCTCACCCCTAAAACTAAAGCCAAATATCCCTTCTAAGGCTTAGTTTTCTCTTCTCTATCTCTTATAAATATATTTTGGTGGTGTCTGAGGACGTAGGCATAATTAGCCGAACTTCGTTAATTTCTGGTGTTCTCTTTATTTAATTTCTGCTCTTTATTTATCTGCTATATATTTGCCTCCTACATGGTAGGCTAGTTTGTTGGGCATTGTTAATTTTATTATTGGTGGAAAATAATCTGAATTTCCACAACAGGTACGGCATTCTGAAGAGAAAACCAGATGGATATACAAATAGATTTAGGATCCTTGACTTTCCAGACCTAGCTCCAATACACATCATCTGCCACTAGTTCAGCATCCTTTTGGAGGAAATGGAAGTCAGCTTGCACTGAATATTTCCCTAACGTCTCCTCTCCCGAAACAAGTACATAATATGAGGAGCAACAAGAAGCAAAAAGGATGCTTCTAATCTTGTTCAGGATGGGGGGTTCCAAAGGAGAGAGGTTCTACTTACTTTTAGCAATAAGATCCTTCATCAGCCAATTTAAATCAATAAGGTTAGTAGCATCAGTATTCAGAAAATTAAAAGAGGCTTGTCGCCCACCCAAACATTCGTCCAAGCACAAATCCTTAAATGATTTGACAATTTTTTAAATTAGTCATCATTAATGTTTATTTTACTTTTTCAATATGACAAGTTTATGTTAGGAAATTGCAGATCGAAATTGTTGACTTACAATGCAATTGAAATGAGAAAAATGAAGATTAAATGAACACCAAGAATTTACGTGATTCATCCAATATAGGCTACGTCTACTGGCAAGTGAAAGAGGGATCACACTAGAAAGAATATAGTAATTACAACTATTCTCAATATTAATAGGAGAGAACAATTATTACTCTCTCTATCAATAGGAGTAAAATAACTCACTATTTTTCTCTAAAATAAATAGAAGCTATACAGGAGAAGTAAAAGAATAAGTTTTTTGAGATTTTGGGATGATTTTTGAAGGAAAGAACGCTCTATATTTATAGAGCATTTGAGCCTCAATTCCTACAATAATTTTCTTTCAGATTATGCAACAAAAACGATGCCTTTTTTTTTTTGAATTGCAAAAGCATGGGACTCACCTTTTTTTTTGGGTAAAATTTACTTTGATTGCAACTTTCATTAATTACAACTTAATTCTGGGTCCTACCTCACAGTTTACCTTTCAAATAAGAATTTCTAAAGATATTAAAATTTAAGATTCAATACTTATACAGATATTATTTTATGATAATAATATTAATAACAAAACATTGCATTGTTTTTCAACACAATTGTTCTATTGTAAAATAGTATATTAATTGACATCTAATTGAAGATGCGAATGTTTCAAAATTAAAAACTTAAAATCATAAAAAGAAAATATAAATAATAATATAAAATTAAAAGTTAAGATTTTTAGAAATTATTGCATGAAGATTAAACTTATCATATTAAAGAAGTAAATTGGGTATTAATATTGACTCGTTTGAAAAGTTACAAAATTATTTAACACTGTGCACTTTTTACTTTCTTCAATGCTCTTGAATCAATGCCTTAGGGCATTGGTTGATAAGTCCAAATCGACCAAAGATATGATATGCAATTTTTTTCTTTGAAAAAAAGTGATGATATGATGTTAGGTTGTAAAACTTGAACATGTAATTATTTTTAAAGACTGTTCTATTTTGATTAAAAAGAACTTTGACGGTAAAAATATAAGAATTACTATTTATTTTTCTCCAATATAAAATGCTATGCGTATTTATGATTTTAATATTTGGTAAGATACTTTTAAGTATGGTATTTATTGCTAAAATAACATCTATTTTAAATTACATTAATCTCTCCTAAAGTTTGTCTTAAAAAAAAAGTTTAGTGAAGTTTTTATATCTTTATTATCAAGTTCTTTAGTTAAAATATGATAAGTGTATGATTCTTTAATTAAAATATTATAAGTATATTGACTTTAAAAAATAATTATATATTTATTTTACAAATTAATATTACATGATTGGAATTTTAAAAAAATAGACATATTTTATTTTTAGTAAGACCCTGATAGCAAAAATATACAAAATTGCTAATAAGTCTTGTCCTTGTCTAAATTATTCTTGACAGCCATCTTGTTTTGAATATTACGTACTTTTTTCTCTTTTTACTTCTTTTTTTATACATATTGCAGAAACTTCCCTCCAATTCATATTTTATAAAAGAAGTTTATTTTTCATACAACATAATATTATAATTTTATTATTAATATGAAAACAAAAAGTAATTAAATTAATATTAAGCTCTAGATAATTTAAGGTTGTAATTTTCTTCTTAATATGAAAATATATAAAGACTTTTAAGTAATATTATTTTTGAAAAAAATGTATTAATTGTACCAAAAATTAACTTCAACAATAATATAAATTGAAGAAAAATTGAGTACAGTAAATTTCAAAAATAAAAAATTAATCTCAAAACACTAATATTTAAATAAAAAACCATTAGTTATCTTTAATAAATTACTATTGTTAATTGATTCAACTACTTCAATGCGTGTTATTTAAAACAAGGTTTTGAGTTTGAATTCTGTAAATAGAAGAAAAAATTAATATTAAAAAAATTTTATATATTTGTCGCCAAATCTAACTTGAATTTAAAATTCTAAATAATTTTTTTTATGACTTTAATTTTGTAACAAACCGAATCATCAGTCTTCAATGGCTCGAGTAAATTTTTTTCCCAAATTCACTGAATTAAACTTAAGCACGCCAGAAAAGGCGAGATCTAAGGGAAAAGCTAAACCCATAATTAAGCAAAATTTACATTTTATCTAAATAAACTTAAGCAGACATGGCAAGAACATGAACCACGACATTGCCATTTATTTTGTCCTGAAGAATAATAAAACTTTATAACGTAATTGTGTTGCACCCTGTAGTTTTCAAATGGCTCATTATTGAAGTTATAAACAAAAATTCATATCAACATCAACATAGACGGCCATTATTGAAGTTTGAACGGCGCCCTCGGCTCTTTGAGACTTTTGAGGATTATTCTTTTTCTGTGGTCAAAGACGTAAATGGGCTGTTTGAAATTTTATTTAAAAAAATTAATTCAGATATTTTTAATTTAAATTTAAATTAATTTTTTCCATCTATTTAAACATAAATACACATTTTTATTCAATTTAAATATATTTCTAAGAACATATTTAAATTTAAGTTAAAATTTCACTTCTCTTCACTACGGGAATGAATATCAATCCTCTTCACATCCTCCACAAACGCATCAAGGCTCTTGTACGACGAGCCCCCGTCGGCCACGGCGGCCTCCGCAGCCTGCTTCCACCGTAGCGCATTTCTCTTCAGCTCCTCCGCCCTAGGCCCCTCCGTGGCCTCCACCAAGCACCTGCTCACTTCCTCTCTCGTGACCAACATGCTCTCACTCTGGCCATGTGACGCTTCGCCTCCCAGTCTGATCCCAACCTTAAAAACGTCGACTAAGAACTTGGCGTTGGTGAGCTGGTCCCCCCACGCCGGAAATGTCACCACCGGAACGCCGCAGGTGAGGGCTTCCATGGAGGAGTTCCAGCCACAGTGAGTGACGAAGCAGGATACCGAAGGGTGGGCCAGAACCTCCTCCTGCGGGCTCCACCCAATCACCTTCCCTCTGTCCCTGCGTGTGTGATTGATTAAATGGGGCCGTCGCGTGAATTAATAATAAGCGCCAGACGAAATTATTGATAAGATACCAAACCTTCACTTTTGTTCTCTATTCTTAATTTCATTATTTTTATGAGTAAATTACACTTCTTTTTAGTTTTTAATATTACATTTTTTTCATGTTTAAAATATATACTTTATTTTTTTGATAATTATAAGATACACTATATTTTTTAATACAAAGAAATTTGTTACAACATACAAAATTAGATTAAAATGTCATATTTTCATAGTTATAAGAAGCAAGGATATACATATATATATATATATATATATATATATAAAGTACATAAAAGAGATGTGTAATTTTGAAAACTTCCCTAAGCAAAGAGTGTAATTTATTCTAATTAATAAAAGTAACAAACATTACATTATTTACACGTAATACCAACTAAATAAGGCATTGACATAAAAAATTCTAATTTAATTAACTCAGACCTAAACTACAAAAAACCATGTTCAAGTCGTCATATTAACATCTTATTTAGCTTATAAAATTATTTGTCATGCCCCATCAAGAAATGGATTTTTTCAAATTTTGACAAAAAATTGAGAATCCATATTTCAAACCATTCATTTTATAACATATAGTCAATATTAATGGGGTTTTATTTTTTATTTGCTTTTTTAAAAATAAAATGTCTTCCTTTCGCTTAGACCGTCTAGATCAGAGGAATAGGCTCTAAATTGCTCACTAAAAATTGGGAGAGTATATTTCCATTCAAGAAATTAGTAAAATTAATGACATTAAAAGAAAAAGACAACGTTAAACTATTTTGTGAAATTTTGAAGGTTATGTTGTAGAAGCAAAACTTTAGGGAAAAAATCAAATTTTTTCCTTGATTAGAAGCATATTGCTAGAATGCAGTTTGCTAATTAATGGAAATCAATCGTTACTCATTAACTGCTTCACAATAGATAACTATTAGAGGTAATGAACTTAGCCAATTAATAACAAACGCTAAAATTCCTTCCATCATCCAAACACTTCTATTATACTGTCCAGTTATACCAATCAATACAAAAGACAACTCTTTTTTGTCTTGAAAAAACACATTTAAAATAAGTAAACATTCACAAAAATCCCAAACAGTAAAATTAACTTATAAACTAATTTTTAATTTATAATTAATAATTAAAAACTTATAAACTAACTTATTGAATTAGAAATATTTGATAAAAATAATTATTAAAATAATTAAAAAACATAAAGTGACATAAAATAACATATATTTTATAATCTCAAAATAATATAAATAAATATTATTTTTTTGTTTTTTAATTAAAATAATTTAAATTGTTACATATATAATTAATTAAATATATTTATATATTTTATTATATTAATTAAATTATTATATATATAAAATTTATTATATATATTTATTATATTATATATTATATATATAAATATATTATTTTTTCTTTTAAATTAAATTAATTTAAATTATTATATATATAATTAATTAAATATATATTTTTTATTATATATATATATGTGTGATATAATAGTGTAATGAAATTTTGATAAAATAATAAGAATAAAATAAAAAAATATAGAAGTTATAAATTATAAATTAAAATTTAAGGTACAAAAGTTAAAAGTACAGAAAAATAATATTTTATAATAAAATATAAACTATTAAAATAAATTTATTTATCAAAATTTTTAACAAACTTATAATGAAATAAAATATAACTAACTTATTTTGCTTGTTAAACATAACCTTAATCGAAAAAATTCTTACTTGGTTTTACGAAGGAAGCCATCTGGGAGAACGTGAGACTCAAGGCGTAGATCCCTATGGGGTGGTTTCAGTACCCACAAAAACGACACCCCAGAATTCAAAAGCCCATAGGCAATCTCATCCACTTGTTCCTGAGGCAAGTACACGATACTCCCAAAGGATACATAAACGACAGATTCTTCAGTCTTCGAGTTCAGCCACTGAATGCAACCATCATCTTTCACAACCAAATCCCCACGAACACAATTCGCTAAATCAGCTACTTTGTTCTTGAAAAGAGGTCCAACGCAGCGAACGACAAAAAGCTTAGACAGAAACGACACACAATCGCACTCTAACTCCTCGAAAGTGTCCATCAAAACGCAGAACGGCTTCGACAAGTTGTTAAACTGTTGCAATATGACTGTCCCCAAGATACGGAACTGGTGTGAAGGAAGAAGAAAGCTGGGAATCTCGTTGTGTTTGAGAAGAGGCAAAGAAGGCAGGTGAACGGCAACATGAGGATCTGAATCTGAAGGAAACGGCACGAGCTTGCGAAAGTAGTGGTAATAAATTGTAAAAACGGCACCGGATTGAACCCATAACATAGCAGAGGGTATGTTAAATTCTGAAGCTACATCAGAAACCCAAGGAACAAAAGGGTTATTAATAATACAAGAAATAGGCCTAATGTTACTATAATTTTTGATTATTTCTGACACGGCTTGTTTTCCGACGAGCTCGAGCTGGCCCAAGTAGTCACTTAAGTTTTTTCTCTTGGGCTCGTCTTGGGACCCATCTTCGAAGAACTCGAACTGAAGAAAGCCTGGGCCGACGGGGATGGGCTTGCCTGGGACGATGACGTCGTTTGCGTTTTGCAAGTCTCGGCCGGCCTTCTCGGTGGTGGTGAAGGTGACGAATAAGCCCTTCGACGCGAGTCGTTTACCGAGTCTGAGAAGAGGATTGATGTGGCCTTGGCCTGGAAACGACACCAACAGTGCGTGCAGTGGAGCCACTTCAGATTCAGACCCCATTTTCTTTCCCTTTTTTTCTTTTCTCTCTCTTGAAGTACCGTAATTTGATGATGAGATTGCGTGATTGCGGGAGAATTTAGTATGTAGATATATTGATAACGTAGACGACAAGAATGGTTTCGGTGAATATAGAAGGGGGCAAGATTTTTTTTTTTAAAAAATAAATCATTATTTTTGTCTCTGTTTGTATTGTCTTCTTGATTTATATATTTATGAAATATTTAATTCTTCTCTTAATTTATTCATCACTTTATTTTCTCTCAACAAGTCGTTTACTTTTAGAATAAATTATTAATTTAATTTTTAGATAATTTTTTAATTTACTTTTAAAAAAATTATATTTATTTAATTTCATCTTTTTATTTATATATATTAAAGCGAGTGACTTTTAATGATAATAAATTTAAAATTTAATAATTTAATAATAAAAATGATTAAATTAGTAGAAATACGCTATCTCAGAGATTAAATCTATATATTGCATCTTTTAAAAATAAAATTAAGATAGCTGTAGTTTTTTTTCTCTTTAATATCTTATTTTTATTGTTATTCTTTTCTATATTCTCGTATCAACTAGTTAGCACGTTTAACACATATTAACCAAGCAGGGAGAGGCAGAAACATTTCGCATGATATATATGATACTTAAAGGAGAGATTACACACAAAAGGGATTTTATTATTATTATTATTATTATTATTATTATTATTATTATGAATGTTCCACTTAATAGGAAGACAAATCTCTTCGGGATTTATGAGCTCAAAGAATAAAGCTTTTTTTAAGTTGGTACTTCCAAAAATCAAACATTTGTTATTCTTGTAATTCAAACAGTTATTATTAGTGAGAGTAGTTAATGTTAGATAGTAGATACAAAGAAATTAAATAGGTTTAATTCGGAAAAATTTAATATTTTGAAATTATATATTACAATGAAACTAATTAATAATATTTTTAATAACTTAATTAAGAGAAAAAATTGTTTTAAAAAGACAAAAAATTAAAATGAATAAAAATAACATTCCTTATAAAAAGAGAGGATGCAAATAGCCAAATAGTAACATAAGTGGTGGCCAATTAAATTTGATTCTCTTTGGCATGTTAGATTGGGCCACCCAAGTTACCTATTTTATAGTACCGTCCTTTTTTAAATAATAATACATCTTGTTCAATACGTTATCAAATTTGTCCTTTGTTTATACCAACAAGAATACTTTTTCCAACGAATTCCATTCATACCACAAAAATTTTTCAGTTTGTCCATGTTGATATATGAGGTTCTTATAAATTACAAAACATTAAGTAGATTAAGTTACTTCTTAATTCTTGTGGGTGATTATAGCCGAAGTGTTTGGACTTATCTTAAATGCCACAAAAGTCTATCTACTTCTATTCTTGGCCATTTTTAAAACGATATCTGACCAATTCAATTTAATTACAAGTTAAAATAAGAACAAGTGATAATGACAATGAATTTTTTTAGCCAAACTGTCAATCTTTGTTTTTGGACCTTGGTATTCTACATCAAAAGGTGTGCACCTGAACCTCTGACTGGAGCAGTTGTGTCAGTTGAGATGAGAGGAAGCATAGGCACTTGTTTTATAGATCACAAGTTCTTTTTAATTCCAATCCAACTTGCCAAATATGTTTTGGATAAGGCCCTTCTTCATGCTATTTTCATTATGAGTAGTTTACTCATGTAAACACCGTATTTTGTTGGGGATTTAATTTTTACATTGAAATACTTTTGAAAAAAATTAGAAAAATTAATTTTATTTTAGGAATTAATTTTAAAAAAGCATTCCAAATAATACAAAAAATATTTTTTTAATTCTTTGTTGATTTACTTTAGTGTCAAAATTTAAAAAATAAAATAAAAAATATTTTTGTTTTCAACATTGAATATTGTTCAAAAAATTCATTTTTTCCACACTTCCTGCTCGTTTTGGCAGCACATCGATATTTTTCCAGCCACGTTTAAGGAGGACTAACCTGTGTTTGTTCCAAAATGAGATGTTTGGTAGCATTGGACAAATCGATGTAGCAGCAAACTTGGTATCGGGTATGGGGCATTTAACGTGGTTGAACCAACTCTTCAGAGAGTAGCTTTTGCGATGGAATTAACGTGGGTTGGTGAGTGTGTCATTAGTGCCATTCCATTTTACCCCCGCTGTGTGTTGATTTTTGTGTGTTGTTGTTCCATTTAAAATATTTGTGTGTTCTTTGTTGCTTATTTGTGCCTCTTCGTCCTCTCTTTTGTGTACTTCCTCTGGTCTTGCCTGTCTCCTTTGTGCCTTTCCTCTATTTCCTTCCATTTCCAGTCGTTTCCATTCATCCAAGTATACTTTCGCCCATTCTCGATGTCACACCCTACATCCAGGCCCGTGACCGGCGCGGAGATGTCTAAACCCACACCATCGCAAGCCTAACTTTCCATTTAACTTATTACTCTTTCCTTAATCCAATTATTACTTAAAATATAATTGTTTTAAATTACACAATGAAGAAGTAAAATAAGAGAATGTCTTCATATTTAACCATCCTATACAACAATACATGACCTACCCGATTACAGAGCTTTCTAAAATTACTAAAACAACATAATTAAGTCTGTTACCGTACCCCGAACAAAGGGGAGGCATCATCGACACGTTCATCCTCGAAGTTAAAGGGCCTTCTTTACCTGAAACTATGAGGGGGTGAGTCTTATCCACTTGACTCACCATAAAATAGCCTTACCGCACATATAATCAATTATGCATGCCAAAAGTACATATAATCATGTATGAACATGTGAAAAACTCACAACATTAATAATTCATGACATAAATGTAAGTCAAGAGGAATTCATCATAAGAAAGTTCGTAAATAATCACATGCACCTCGCCCGAAAGCATTATCCCACTTGTGGATGTCATCCCGCCCGAAGGCGTGTTCTGCCCGTAGGTAATATTTCTGCTTAAAGATATATTCATGTCTACAACCATTACATGCATTGGTATCTTGGGAAATCAAGCCCTCAACCATTCCATGTGTATAATTCCATGCATTGGTATCTTGGGTCAAGCCCTCAACCATTCCATATGTATAATTCCATGCATTGGTATCTTGGGTCAAGCCCTCAACCATTCCATTTGTATAATCTCATGCATTGGTATCTTGGGTCAAGCCCTCAACCATTCCCTTTGCATAATTTCATGCATTGGTATCTTAGGTCAAGCCCTCACCCATTCTATGTATATTATATACTCAATTCATAATTCTCATCAATATAATCTTAAATCAACAATAAATTTCATTATCTAACAATCATCATTAAATATAGAATCTAACTGCGATATGAGATGGAATTTATATTGTATCTTGGAGGGATTAATCCCTCAACTATTCCATGTGTATAATTATATACATTGAATATCTTGTGTCAAGCCCTTAAAAGGACGTCAAACAATTCAACCTTATTTCACCCCTGTCCTCAAAGGACGCAAAAGTGTTCGAAATCTCTGTTTCTTTCAAATACAATCAATTGCACAATCAAGAGCATTCATATGCACATCATGAACTTTAATAAATCCATGTCATTCATAATCATCAATCATTCACATGATTTCCTTTGCAAGTTCTATCCCAATATATAGAAAATATATTCATTCCTTAATTTATTATATCTTCTAACAAACAAATTTTTTAAAAATAAATCAAACAAGACAAGGAAAGATCAATCCTTCAACTGAGCTCAAATTTTCAAAATTCAGGTATAGTATAAAGTTCTATATTCCTTCATCCACATACAGTTTGCAAGCTCAAATTATATGCATGTGGTACCTTACATCATGTATGTCAAACACATAATCACCTTATCACATGATATCATTTTATGAAACTTTAGAAAGTACAATCCTAGAAAATAAAATCATACAAGGTATAGCTAGATCCCTCACCTCGAGTCCGAGCTAGATTTCTACATCTTATATCAATCAAAGGATGTCCAAAATCTCATTGAAGGCTCAAAGCTAAACATGCATCTCCATTGGGATGCACTGTTCTCTCCTTTTCCTTCGACTCTTGTAATATTCAAAAAATACGTATGATTAATATTTACATATATGGATACTATTTATACATACGGTCACTATCCATACGTACAGTCATTATTTATATGTATGGTCACTATTCATACATACGATTACTATTCATATGTACATTCACTATTCATATGTACAAATACTATTTATACATACAATCAATATTCATACGTATAAATACTATTCATATGTATGGTTACTATTCATACATATGAATACTATTTATAAATATAGTATAAATACATATGATCACTATTCGTACTAGGAAAAGTTCTTTTCTAGTGTGGAGGATTAGCTAAAGCCGCAACCACAAAACATACTGAAGAATTTAACTTGTATAATTATAAGAAAGGGTATAGTATTCTCACATTGGATCTAAGCTGAAAGAAAAATGCCTAAAATCTCAGAGACCTAGTGCCGGGATTAGAGAAGTTTGAGGAGAGGAAAGAAGAGAAACTGGAGGTGTGTGTTTACAAGTGAAATAGAAGGGCCTATTTATAGGAGAAGTTATGGTACTATTTTCTACTATTTCATCTACCGTTCTCCTATACTATTTCATCTACCAGTTTCACTTACCAGTTTTCATCTACCAGTTTCACTTACCAGTTTTCATCTACCAGTTTCACTTACTAGTTTTCATCTACCAGTTTCACTTACCAGTTTTCATCTACCAGTTTCATCTACTAGTCTCACTTACCATTTCACTTACTAGTCTCACCTACCAATTTTACTTATAAGTCTCATCTACCAGTATAATCAATTTACTATTTAAGTTTCTTTTCAATTTAGTCCCTAAGGGAAATTTTCTAATATAAAACATCATTTTTCTCCCAATTTCTTTCTTGTTTCCTCTTATGCCCAATCCACATCTTAACCGTGGGATTATTGCCACATCCCACAATTTATACAATATTGTGAAAATATGTATTTTCATCAACATACACATACAAGATAACAAGATTCACATAAGCATATGGGAAATTAAATAGACAGAGAGATCATTTTCTCCATTGAATTACTCCAAATCAAAATTAGCACTCATTCATGATGACCATATACGTGAACAGTTCTGTATACGTGAATAGTGCTATAGGTAAATAGTATCATATACTGAAATTTTTTTTTACGGGTATTACATTACTTCCCCCTTAAAGAAATTCGGTCCCCGAATTTCAACAATTGTGATCTTCTGTCTTACTGATATTATATTGTTTCCTGAAATCTCTTTTAGTACTTACTCTATAGATATGTTCCTTTCAATACACTGCTTACTAAAGCTTTCACCTTCCTTAGCATTTTTTTTATTCCCTATATCCAACACGTCAGTTCACTGATATATGTCCTTGACCTTATACACTAGTGTGATTTACATGTATTTCTCTTGGGGACTTCCCCCTTAATAGGTCAACCCTTGTAATGCAACATGTTCTTACTTATATCGTATCAAGATCTTTTTGACTCACACATTGCTTACCATCATATAGTATGCCCCTAAAGACATCACACATTGTGTAGAATTCCTAAAGTTACTCGAGTGCCTTACTTTCACAAGTCAACTTATGGTTACCTAGGAATTCACATTCCCTTCTTTTGCCTAAGATTTCTTACACATGGTGATACCTCCAAGGTGCCATATCCTTGTCCCTCGCCTGGTCATGGCCCTGATGAGATCAATTAAATAATATTGCCTCACTGGTCATTGCAATCTTCTTTTTTATAACTTATCTTATTATATTGTACTATAGTTGTCTCTAATTGGGGAGAATACACCATCGCCACTAGTTAGTTTACCGTAACCTCTATCAGATTGTATTCCTAAAGAAAGTAGGGTGCTTGATGTAATACCCGTTAATTTCAGAATATAATTCGCTTAAGAGTATTTTAGAATTTTACAACGTTACTTTAGTTATTTATTTTGGTCATATTTAATTTTCATATTTAATTGTTCTCTTTGAATATTATTTATGAAAATTGAGTTAAATGACTGGACTAAATATTTGCACAATGTGGGATATATTCTAAGAATGGTGAAATTCATGGAAAAGTGGTTTCAGAATGGTCAATTAGTCCATTTATTGTAAATTGACTAGATGAGTTTGGATGTTGGGTTATGGATACCCATGGGTTATTGAATAACCCATTAGAAATATTTAATATAAAGTTTCAATAGTACCTCCTTATTTTTTTCTCACGATCGAAGCAGCTGAAGTGAATAGTAAATTCACTTTCTCTCGTTTCTTCACCCTCTTCTCAAATCCTTTCCTTGATCTTCAGAATTTCGATTATCTGTTCGGTTCAAAAGTTTTGTAAGGATTAAAGGTAAGCTTTAATCTCATTATTTTCCTTAAATTTCAGTTTATGTAGAAGATCAGAGGAGGTTTTGTTCTTCAAGATTTTGATGATAATTCATGAATTTCAGTAGTTTTAGAAGTTATATTTGAGTTATAATCGGTTAAAAGAGTTGAAATTCTGGTTTTGAAACAAGAAAGGAAAGGATGAATTTTTGAAAGATTTTTCTGCAAAAATTCGAGTTACTGTAGCGACCAGAGATTTCGGAAAAATTCTGGAAAATTTTCTTCGAGTTACTGTAGCAGTACTGTAGTGTCGGCAGTCAACGGTACTGTAGCAGTAACGTTACTGTAGCGAACCGACACTGTAGCGAACCGTCACTGTAGCAATCAGAAAATTTTGCGTATTTTCGTGATTTTGTTTCCTTTCTTATGTTTCCTTGTAATATATTTTACTGGGAAATTTTTCTACACAAATTCTAGTGTGGAACAAGGTAAACTTGGACAAACATCAAGGTGAGTGAATAACCTTGCTCAGCTAATTTGATATTACTAGTCAAAGTACAATATAAGTCCCATTTACAATATTATTTGGATAATAAGCAATTAATTTTTCATATAGGAGTATATGATGATCAGTAGAAATAAGAGTATGTAGAAATTATTTATTTCATGACAATTGTACTATGTGATGAATTCTCACTATCTTATTAATGAGTAAAGATCTACGGGATCTAATACACGAGTGTGAAAGGGTTAAAGTCCCATACTACTCGGTGTATATCTAAGAAATCTTATACACGAGTTTGAAAGGGTTAAAGTCCCATACTACTCAGTGCATATCTATGAAATCTATACACGAGTTGAAAGGGTTAAAGTCCCATACTACTCGGTGTATACCTATGAGATCTTATTCACGAGTTTGAAAGAGTTAGAGTCCCATACTACTCGGTGTATATCTATGAAATCTTATTCATGAGTTTGAAAGGGTTAGAGTCCCATACTACTCGATGTATAAGACAATTAATTATATGAGCAAATGTGGTATTTGTACTTTTGATATTTTATATAGTACAGTTATTTACTTACTGAGTTTTTAAATAAACTCACACTCCCTATGATTATTTTTTTCAGATACAGAAAACAAATAAGAAGAGAATCCATTTGAAGATTAGAAGCCCCTTGAGATTATTCTCTATTTCTGTCTGGTGGGATACCAGTACTTATTAATGTGAATACTAGAAACGCTCTGTACTTTCTATAGGTCTCCTAGGCTTGCGATGAGATAGAAATATCAGACTATGTATGTCTATATTTGCTTATCAGATGAATATAATTCTGTAGTATGGAATGAATGATTAAGGTTGAATGTAAAACCTTACAGAATATGTGTAAACAACGTATGTTTGAGAATTTTATCAAATGAGTAGTATCTTTTCACATGCTCAATTTTTGGGATGTGACAAATTTGGTATCAGAGGATAGGTTTTATAGGTCCCCTATAGAGTACAGAGCAAAGTGATCTTTGTGGGCCCTTCCCTATTGTCATGAGCCGCGGCATGACCATAGGATTAGGTTCCATAAAAGACCTTGTAGAGTATAACGTCATTTTATAGATAACTTCTCAGTGGGGCTAGTAAGTGATATTTTGTTTATGTCTGAAAATTGTTTGTTATGTGTGTAGATCTGTGACAGATCAATGTCAGAAGGATCTTCTAATAATAATGAGCATATGGGTCCAAGGAGGGCCATAAATCCACCAGTACATGTGCAAGATGATCCTAACCGTGGTGATAGTTTACATGCTCAAAGTACTGAGGGCGCAACTAGTGAGCAAGCAAGAAGAGTCAAACCTGATGCTCACGTTGGTAATACAACTATTGCACATGTGATTAATTTGATGAATGAACGATTTGACAGATTTGAGGCTGAAATGAGAGGTCGAGCTGCACAAGCTAACCTGCCAGTGGATCCTCCTATTGTTGAAGCTGAAATTGTACCATCAGCTCCGTTAGCGGGAGGAGTTAATGTAAGAGAGGTAAGAATGTCTGAATTCCAGAAAATGAAGCCTCCTACTTTTTCAGGGGAAGATCCCAAAGAGGACCCACAATGTTTCCTTGAAGATTGTGAAGCAATATGTGATGCTATAGGGTGTTCTCCTACTCAAAAGGTAGAATTCACTTCCTTTCAGTTAAAGGGTAGGGCTGGTAAATGGTGGAGGAACTGGAAGAAAGCTAGAATTCAAGGCGCACCGCCAGTTATGTGGACAGAATTTTACAGATTGGTTATGGATGAATTTCTTCCGGCAAGTGAACGATCATCTAGGGCCAGGAATTTTCTGTATCTACGATAGGGAACCATGACTGTTGATGAATATTCAGCTCAGTTTGTTAAATTATCTGAATATGCCCCTGAAATCATTCCTTCTGAAAGGAAGAAAATAGAAAAGTTTGTGGAAGGGCTTCGTGATGCCTTATATGATCAAATGGGTTCTAATATGAATGATTACTCTTCGTACTCAGAAGCTGTTGATGTGGCCCGAAGAATGGAAAGGAGGTCAAAAAATAAAGAAGAATATCGTCAAAAGAAGAAGGCCAGATATAGGAGATCTTTTGATCAAGGGGAAGAATCAGGGACTTTTACTGCATCACAACATGCTCCAGCCACTCCTACTAAGTCATCTTATTCTACAGCCAGTGTGGCTAAGCCTCGTTCAGAGAATAGGGGTGGTTTTAGCTCTTCTAGTAGAGGAGGTACTCAAGGTAGAAGGGAAAAACCTCAATGTCCTGAATGTGGAAAGTTTCACTTTGGAGAATGCAGGTTAAACACTGTTGGTACAGGCTGTTTTCACTGTGGACAAAAAGGACATTTTATAAGGGAGTGCCCTCAGCTCATGACAAGACCAGGTCAAGGGTCTACTTTGCCACCTCGACCACAGTCTATTTCTGCTTCTATTACTTGAACACCAACCCCTTCAATAGGGGGTAGTATGGGAAGAGGTTCTGGAAGAGGCCAAGGTGACCGTGGAAAACAAGCTGCTGGCAGAGGAAATGCAAGAGTATATGCTCTAACCCGACAGGATGCTCAAACATCCAATGCTGTAGTTACAGGTATATTATCTGTTAATACTTTTGCTGCACGTATTTTGTTTGACCCCGGTTCTACTCACTCATATGTGTCACCCCTATTTGCCAAGAGATTTGCAATTGATTCGATTATTCTTAAAGAACCATTCTTGGTTTCCACACCGATGAGAGAGACTTTGATGGTTAAAACATGTTATCGTTCTTGTAAAATAATCGTTAGAGGCATGGAAACTGAGATAGATCTTATGATTCTCAATATGATAGATTTTGATGTGATTTTAGGAATAGACTGGCTATCTTCTTGTCATGCTACTATAAATTGTCGTGATAAAGTTATTTCCTTTAATATGCCGGGGAGGAGTAATTTTATGTTTCAAGGAGATCGAAGTGATGTACCTTGCAACATGATATCTATGTTAAGTGCCCGGCGTATGTTGCGAAAGGGATGTCAGGGATTTCTAGCTTTTATCAAAGATTTAGAAAAGAAAGAACAGAAGTTAGAAGACATACATGTGGTTAATGAATTTCCAGATGTGTTCCTAGAAGATTTACCTGGATTACCGCCAGAAAGAGATATTGAGTTTAGTATTGATTTGGTCCCAGACACACGACCAATTTCTATTCCACCTTATCGTATGGCTCCTATTGAGCTAAAAGAACTCAAAGAACAATTGGAAGATTTGTTAAACAAAGGGTTCATTCGCCCAAGTTTTTCACCTTGGGGTGCTCCTGTTCTTTTTGTGAAAAAGAAAGATGGTTCTATGAGATTATGTATAGATTATCGTCAGCTGAATAAAGTCACAGTGAAGAATAAGTATCCTTTACCAAGGATAGATGATTTGTTTGATCAGCTTCAAGGAGCAAAATACTTCTCAAAGATTGATCTAAGGTCTGGATATCATCAGTTACGAATTAAGAGTGATGATATACCTAAGACTGCTTTTCATACACGGTATGGACATTATGAGTTTCTTGTGATGTCTTTTGGGTTGACAAATGCACCAGCAGCATTTATGGATTTAATGAACAAAGTGTTCAAATCATTCCTTGATAAGTTTGTAATTGTATTTATTGATGATATTTTGGTGTATTCAAAGAGTCATGAAGAACATACTGAACATTTGAGAATAGTGCTTCAGACCTTGAGAGAGCATCAGTTGTACGCAAAGCTCTCAAAATGTGAATTCTGGATGAGTCATGTAACATTTTTGGGACATGTTATTTCCCAAGAAGGTATTCATGTTGATCCAAGTAAAATTGAAGCAGTAAAATAATGGCCTAGACCAACAACTGTGTCTGAAGTACGTAGTTTTCTTGGCTTAGCAGGGTATTACCGTCGCTTTGTCAAAGATTTCTCTAAGACAGCTCTCCCATTAAATAAGTTAACCCGAAAGAATGTTAAATACATTTGGGATGATTCATGTGAGTAAAGTTTCACCCAATTGAAAGAGTGTTTAACTTCTGCACCAGTCTTAATCCTACCATCAGGACCATGGGGTTACTCAGTATTCTGTGATGCCTCAAAGATAGGCTTAGGATGTGTGTTGATGCAACATGGTAAAGTCATAGCTTATGGCTCACGTCAGCTTAAAAAGCATGAATTGAATTACCCCACTCATGATTTGGAAATGGCAGCTGTAGTGTTTGCCCTAAAGATTTAGAGACATTACTTGTATGGGGAGACTTGTCAAATTTTTACAGATCACAAAAGCCTTAAGTACATTTTTGAGCAGAGAGATCTCAATCTAAGGCAACGAAGATGGATGAAACTTCTGAAAGATTATGATTGTACCATCCTTTACCATCCAGGTAAAGCAAATGTAGTGGCTGATGCTCTAAGTCGAAAGTCTATGGGAAGTTTAGCTCACATTGCCATTATAAGGAGGTCTCTAATACATGAACTACAAGAATTGGAAGCTGATGGAGTATTCTTCGAGATCACTGAGTCAGGTACATTTCTGGCTCATTTAACAGTAAGATCATCCCTTGTTGAAAAAGTAAAAGCAACTTTAGAAAATGACATTGATATGGTCAAAATCAGAGATAAGGCAAGGCAAGGTCTAGCACCAAGTTTTTTGGTAGATGAAGAAGGAGTCTTATGGTTTAATGGGAGACTTTGTGTCCCCAACATTGAATCTTTGAAACATGAAATCTTAATGGAATCTCATGGTTCGCCCTACGTTGTACATCCTGGTGCTGTGAAAATGTATCAGGACTTGAAACAAGTTTACTGGTGGGAGGGCATGAAGCGAGATGTGACTGACTTTGTAGCTCGATGTTTGACTTGTCAGCAAGTTAAAGCTGAACATCGACGACCACCTGGTTTGATGCAAAAATTAGATATTCCCGAGTGGAAGTGGGAAAGGATCACTATGGATTTTGTAGTAGGTTTACCTCGGTCAACAAAAGGAAATGACTCAATATGGGTCATAGTGGATCGACTTACTAAGTCAGCACATTTTCTTCCTGTTCATACCACTTTCAGTGTAGCAAAACTTGCTCAACTTTATGTTAAAGAAATAGTGAAACTTCATGGTGTACCAATATCCATTATATCAGACCGAGGACCTCAGTTTACTTCTCGGTTCTGGAAAGTCTTTCAAGAGGCTTTGGGTACCAAAGTGAATCTTAGCACAGCATTCCATCCTCAGACTGATGGACAGTCCGAAAGGACAATTCAGACTTTAGAGGATATGCTAAGAGCTTGTGTGATGGATTTCAGTGGAAGTTGGGAAGATCATTTGTCTCTTATTGAATTTGCTTATAACAACAGTTACTAAGCCAGTATTCAAATGGCACCTTTTGAGGCTTTATATGGGAGATGGTGTCGATCTCCTATTGGTTGGTTTGAACTTGGTGAAACCAAAATATTTGGACCTGAGATGATACAGGAAGATATAAATAAAGTTAAACTGATCAGAGAGAAGTTGTTAACTGCTCAGAGTAGACAGAAGTCTTATGCGGACAACCGACGACGTGACCTTGAATTTGCAATAGGTGATATGGTTTTCTTACGAATCTCACCTATGAAGGGAGTAATGAGATTCGGGAAGAAAGACAAGCTGAGTCTGAGGTATGTTGGCCCATATGAGGTTGTAGACAGAGTGGGTAATGTGGCATATCGCCTAGACCTACCTTCCAACCTAGAGGGAGTTCATCTAATATTTCATGTGTCCATGCTATGGAAGTATCTTCCTGATCCTTCTCATGTCATTCAACCCCAAGAAGTTCATTTTGATGAAACTCTCACCTACGAAGAGGTACCAGTAGCTATCCTTGATAGAAAAGTCAAGAAATTGCGTACCAAAGAAATTCCTACTGTCAAGGTTCTTTGGAGAAATCATTCTCGCGAGGAAGCTACGTGGGAGGTAGAAGATGAGATGTGGAAAAACTATCCACATTTATTTGAAACTTGAGGTAAGATTTTAATTCGGAGGACCGAATTCTTTTAAGGGGGGTAGAATGTAATACCCGTTAATTTCAGAATATAATTCGCTTAAGAGTATTTTAGAATTTTACAACGTTACTTTAGTTATTTATTTTGGTCATATTTAATTTTCATATTTAATTGTTCTCTTTGAATATTATTTATGAAAATTGAGTTAAATGACTGGACTAAATATTTGCACAATGTGGGATATATTCTAAGAATGGTGAAATTCATGGAAAAGTGGTTTCAGAATGGTCAATTAGTCCATTTATTGTAAATTGACTGGATGGGTTTGGATGTTGGGTTATGGATACCCATGGGTTATTGAATAACCCATTAGAAATATTTAATATAAAGTTTCAATAGTACCCCCCTTATTTTTTTCTCACGATCAATAGTAAATTCACTTTCTCTAGTTTCTTCACCCTCTTCTCAAATCCTTTCCTTGATCTTCAGAATTTCGATTATCTGTTCGGTTCAAAAGCTTTGTAAGGATTAAAGGTAAGCTTTAATCTCATTATTTTCCTTAAATTTCAGTTTATGTAGAAGATCAGAGGAGGTTTTGTTCTTCAAGATTTTGATGATAATTCATGAATTTCAGTAGTTTTAGAAGTTATATTTGAGTTATAATCGGTTAAAAGAGTTGAAATTCTGGTTTTGAAACAAGAAAGGAAAGGATGAATTTTTGAAAGATTTTTCTGCAAAAATTCGAGTTACTGTAGCGACCAGAGATTTCGGAAAAATTCTGAAAAATTTTCTTCGAGTTACTGTAGCAGTACTGTAGTGTCGGCAGTCAACGGTACTGTAGCAGTAACGTTATTGTAGCGAACCGACACTGTAGCGAACCGTTACTGTAGCAAACCGTCACTGTAGCAATCAGAAAATTTTGCGTATTTTCGTGATTTTGTTTCCTTTCTTATGTTTCCTTGTAATATATTTTACTAGAAAATTTTCCTACACAAATTCTAGTGTGGAACAAGGTAAACTTGGACAAACATCAAGGTGAGTGAATAACCTTGCTCAGCTAATTTGATATTACTAGTCAAAGTACAATATAAGTCCCATTTACAATATTATTTGGATAATAAGTAATTAATTTTTCATATAGGAGTATATGATGATCAGTAGAAATAAGAGTATGTAGAAATTATTTATTTCATGACAATTGTACTATGTGATGAATTCTCACTATCTTATTAATGAGTAAAGAACTACGGGATCTAATACACGAGTGTGAAAGGGTTAAAGTCCCATACTACTCGGTGTATATCTAAGAAATCTTATACACGAGTTTGAAAGGGTTAAAGTCCCATACTACTCAGTGCATATCTATGAAATCTATACACGAGTTGAAAGGGTTAAAGTCTCATACTACTCGGTGTATACCTATGAGATCTTATTCACGAGTTTGAAAGGGTTAGAGTCCCATACTACTCGGTATATATCTATGAAATCTTATTCATGAGTTTGAAAGGGTTAGAGTCCCATACTACTCGATGTATAAGACAATTAATTATATGAGTAAATGTGGTATTTGTACTTTTGATATTTTATATAGTACAGTTATTTACTTACTGAGTTTTTAAATAAACTCACACTCCCTATGATTATTTTTTTCAGATACAGAAAACAAAGAAGAAGAGAATCTGTTTGAAGATTAGAAGCCCCTTGGGATTATTCTCTATTTCTGTCTGGTGGGATATCAGTACTTATTAATGTGAATACTAGAAACGCTCTGTACTTTCTATAGGTCTCCTAGGCTTGCGATGAGATAGAAATATCAGACTATGTATGTCTATATTTGCTTATCAGATGAATATAATTCTGTAGTGTGGAATGAATGATTAAGGTTGAATGTAAAACCTTACAGAATATGTGTAAACAACGTATGTTTGAGAATTTTATCAAATGAGTAGTATTTTTTCACATGCTCAATTTTTGGGATGTGACACTTGACTACAAGGTCCTTCAAGATTTCATTCTATTTTCTCTCAAGGTATTATATCACAAGGAATTCAATTGCTTCCAATCGTTAGACCTATTTGTGCAACCTATTTCATAAAAATCTTGGTTCTACTATCTCAATTCTCAAGATTATGCTAACTTTCTTCATAAAGGAACATCTTCATACCTACACAACATGTACGATTGCCAATTTATATGACTTATCTTTTAAGCCTACTATTTCAAAGTAACCCACACTAGGGGCTAAATTTACTCATATAATCAATTGTCTTATACATCGAGTAGTATGAGACTCTAACCCTTTTAAACCCGTGAATAGGTTTTCATCTATATACACCGAGTAGTATAGGACTCTAACCCCTTTCAAACTCGTGCATAGGTTTTCATCTATATACACCGAGTAGTATGAGACTCTAACCCTTTCAAACTCGTGCATAGTTTTTCATTTATATACACCGAGTAGTACGAGACTCTAACCCTTTCAAACTCGTGCATAGGTTTTCATCTATATACACCGAGTAGTATGAGACTTTAACCCTTTCAAACTCGTGCATAGGTTTTCATCTATATACACCGAGTAGTATGGGACTCTAACCCTTTCAAACTCGTGCATAGGTTTTCATAGTTATACACTGAGTAGTATGAGACTCTAACCCTTTCAAACTTGTGTATTAGATCCCGTAGATCTTTTGCTCATCAATAAAATAGTGAGAATTTATCACAATACAATTACCATGAAATTTACTTATACTTTTATTCCTTTGAATTTTTATCATCAATCATAACAATAATCATATATTGTCAATTGAAAGATTGATTGTTTAACATTTCAATAATATTGTAAATGAGACTTATATCGTACTTGGAATAAAAATAAATAAACATGGTTAGCAATGTCATCAACTCACTTAAACTTACTACTATATCTTGGATTCCTCAATACCCTCATCATAAACTCCTTCTTTTTAATGCATTTTTCATGACAATAAGAACCTTCCCAATTCATAAGGGTAAGTTTAGCACAATAGCGATATATCTAGGTTGTCCTAACACATTTTTATCTTGGAATCTCATCCCTAAATTTATCTCCATTAGGGTTTACTGCCCAAGTATATCTTTATTTGACAACAAACAACATAATGATTGTCTCCTTCCGTAAGTTAAGGTATACTTATATTCTTACAAACTTGTAGTTCAATAGATGAGGCCTAACTCACATCACATAACCCAAAAGACATGAATTGGGTTCTTACACCTATCACTACAATTTGATCACAAACTTTTATAAAGCACTATTCTTCATGCCCTACACTCAAGTATATCCTTAAAATTAGATTCATATATTAGTAATTTATAGTATATTTCTCTTTCCTACCACTATTCACAGTTACCACATTCATGGTTCAAAGAAAACTTCTCCTTTAAATGGAATTACTCATAATTTAATAAGGCGTTTAAATGACATCCTTTCTCACATTCCAATATTATTCCAATATCTTTGACTTATATATCATTAAAATACCCAATGAATGACTTCAATTAAATTCATATGCTTTATAATTATCATTTATCTCATAGTGTACCATTTTCCTACACGACGGAGGTGGGTATACCAAGCATTATTTCATATAAGCCTCACGAGGGAATAGGGTGTTCAAAATACTCCATGGTACCCATGTACCATCATATTGATAGCCATGTAAATACTTCATTATAGTCTACATGCTTATCCAGAATACATAACTCCTCCGTATCCTACCTGAGGTGACAAGGTCTTTACTCTATGAACATTTTGTTCAAAGTAGAGAAAAGTATACATAACCACTAGTGAGGAGTATGACACGAAAGAAAGACATTATTGACTATATAGGGCCTTTTTATGGATCTTCATCCTATGGTCGTGTTGCAGTCACGACAATAGGGGAGGATCCACTAAAGAATCCTTGCTCTGTAATCAGTAGGAGACTTAAACCCAACCCTCTGATACCATCTTTGTTACACCCTACATACAGGCCCGTGACCGGCGCGGAGATGTCTAAACCCACACCACCGCAAGCCTAACTTTCCATTTAACTTATTACTCTTTCCTTAATCCAATTATTACTTTAAATATAATTGTTTTAAATTACACAATGAAGAAGTAAAATAAGAGAATGTCTTCATATTTAACCATCCTATACAACAATATATGACCTACCCGATTACAGAGCTTTCTAAAATTACTAAAACAACATAATTAAATCTGTTACCGTACCCCGAACAAAGGGGAGGCATCATCGACACGTTCATCCTCGAAGTTAAAGGGCCTTCTTTACCTGAAACTATGAGGGGGTGAGTCTTATCCACTTGACTCACCATAAAATAGCCTTACCGCACATATAATCAATTATGCATGCCAAAAGTACATATAATCATGTATGAACATGTGAAAAACTCACAACATTAATAATTCATGACATAAATGTAAGTCAAGAGGAATTCATCATAAGAAAGTTCGTAAATAATCACATGCACCTCGCCCGAAAGCATTATCCCACTTGTGGATGTCATCCCGCCCGAAGGCGTGTTCTGCCCGTAGGTAATATTTTTGCTTAAAGATATATTCATGTCTACAACCATTACATGCATTGGTATCTTGGGAAATCAAGCCCTCAACCATTCCATGTATATAATTCCATGCATTGGTATCTTGGGTCAAGCCCTCAACCATTCCATATGTATAATTCCATGCATTGGTATCTTGGGTCAAGCCCTCAACCATTCCATTTGTATAATCTCATGCATTGGTATCTTGGGTCAAGCCCTCAACCATTCCCTTTGCATAATTTCATGCATTGGTATCTTAGGTCAAGCCCTCACCCATTCTATGTATATTATATACTCAATTCATAATTCTCATCAATATAATCTTAAATCAACAATAAATTTCATTATCTAACAATCATCATTAAATATATAATCTAACTGCGATATGAGATGGAATTTATATTGTATCTTGGAGGGATTAATCACTCAACTATTCCATGTGTATAATTATATACATTGAATATCTTGTGTCAAGCCCTTAAAAGGACGTCAAGCAATTCAACCTTATTTCACCCCTGTCCTCAAAGGACGCAAAAGTGTTCGAAATCTCTGTTTCTTTCAAATACAATCAATTGCACAATCAAGAGCATTCATATGAACATCATGAACTTTAATAAATCCATGTCATTCATAATCATCAATCATTCACATGATTTCCTTTGCAAGTTCTATCCCAATATATAGAAAATATATTCATTCCTTAATTTATTATATCTTCTAACAAACAAATTTTTTAAAAATAAATCAAACAAGACAAGGAAAGATCAATCCTTCAACTGAGATCAAATTTTCAAAATTCAGGTATAGTATAAAGTTCTATATTCCTTCGTCCACATACAGTTTGCAAGCTCAAATTATATGCATGTGGTACCTTACATCATGTATGTCAAACACATAATCACCTTATCACATGATATCATTTTATGAAACTTTAGAAAGTACAATCCTAGAAAATAAAATCATACAAGGTATAGCTAGATCCCTCACCTCGAGTCCGAGCTAGATTTCTACATCTTATATCAATCAAAGGATGTCCAAAATCTCATTGAAGGCTCAAAGCTAAACATGCATCTCCATTGGGATGCACTGTTCTCTCCTTTTCCTTCGACTCTTGTAATATTCAAAAAATACGTATGATTAATATTTACATATATGGATACTATTTATACATATGGTCACTATCCATACGTACAGTCACTATTTATACATACGGTCACTATTCATACATATGATTACTATTCATATGTACAATCACTATTCATACGTACAGATACTATTTATACGTACAATCAATATTCATACGTATAAATACTATTCATATGTATGGTTACTATTCATACATATGAATACTATTCATAAATATAGTATAAATACATATGATCACTATTCGTACTAGGAAAAGTTCTTTTCTGGTGTGGAGGATCAGCTAAAGCCGCAACCACAAAACATACTGAAGAATTTAACTTGTATAATTATAAGAAAGGGTATAGTATTCTCACATTGGATCTAAGCTGAAAGAAAAATGCCTAAAATCTCAGAGACCTAGTGCCGGGATTAGAGAAGTTTGAGGAGAGGAAAGAAGAGAAACTGGAGGTGTGTGTTTACAAGTGAAATAGAAGGACCTATTTATAGGAGAAGTTATGATACTATTTGCTACTATTTCATCTACCGTTCTCCTATACTATTTCATCTACCAGTTTCACTTACCAGTTTTCATCTACCAGTTTCACTTACTAGTTTTCATCTACCAGTTTCACTTACCAGTTTTCATCTACCAGTTTCATCTACTAGTCTCACTTACCATTTCACTTACTAGTCTCACCTACCAATTTTACTTATAAGTCTCATCTACCAGTATAATCAATTTACTATTTAAGTTTCCTTTCAATTTAGTCCCTAAGGGAAATTTTCTAATATAAAACATCATTTTTCTCCCAATTTCTTTCTTGTTTCCTCTTAAGCCCAATCCACATCTTAACCGTGGGATTATTGCCACATCCCACAATTTATACAATATTGTGAAAATATGTATTTTCATCAACATACACATACAAGATAACAAGATTCACATAAGCATATGGGAAATTAAATAGGCAGAGAGATCATTTTCTCCATTGAATTACTCCAAATCAAAATTAGCACTCATTCATGATGACCATAGACGTGAACAGTTTTGTATACGTAAATAGTACTATATAGGTAAATAGTATCATATACTGGAATTTTTTTTTTACGGGTATTACACTCGACATCTCCTCTATTTGACCCTGTTTGACGCGTCATATATTTGTGTGTGTGCATGGTAGTTTTCTGGCCGCCAGGAACTCGCCAAAGGTGATGAGAGTGGCAAGACACAGCACTTCGGCGGTGCCAAATGGCAGAAACAGACTGATCATGAAATCGGGTCACGAAACCACTGTCCAGGTTGGGAAGACGTCGTGATGCATGTCCTTGAGGCTATGTTGTTTTTTTTTTCCTTCTATTTTTGATGGTTTGTTGTTTGTGCGCTATTGCATGGTTTGTAATGGTTTGTCATTAATTTTTTTTTTTCAATCTGCTATGTTGGGCTACTAGGCTAATGCTTTGTAATTAATACAATTAATCTAATTAATGTAATCACTTTTTTAATCTAATTAAAATAATTAACATAATCAATCTTTTTTTTTAATCATTGTCATTCCAACAAAATTTAATTTAATTTATTTAATTTGTTTACTTGAATTGGAAACTAATTGCATAATAATCCAATAGACTTAAAAAAGCGTAATTAATCTAATTAACATCTAATGTAATTAATGTAATATAATTAATGTAATAATCTTTTATGGTTATTGTCAATCCAAAAAATTTAAATCAATTATTTAATTTATTTACTTGAATTAGAAACTAATTGCACAATTGAGTAACACAATTAATCTAATAGTCTTAAAAGAAGCATAATTAATCTAATTAATGTAATATAATTAATGTAATCAATCTTTTTTTGGTCATTTTCAATCCAAAAAATTTAATTTAATTTAATTAATTTAATTTAGCATTTATATGTATATTTAATTATTTCCTTTATTATGAGAATGAATTTTTGATTTTTTTTATGCAATTAAGTTCTTTTTTTTTTGTATGATTTGCATATTGGTCATTACTAGCATTTCATATTTCCTTTAAAATAAGTAATTAGTGATTAATTATAATTCATCAATTTATTAGCAATTTATTACCACTTTAAATTAATCAATTATTGATAAAAAAAATTAGTGAATAATTCTTTTATTAAAAAAATTAGTGCACTTTATTAGAATATTGAAATAAATCACTAAGTTAACTTTAAATAAATGACAATAAATAATAATGGTACATTAAAAAAATGAAATATAAAATTTATGCCCTTTTTGGTAATTACATATTTCAAACCACGTTTGCACACAAATATTCAAACATCATGTTCTATATCGAACCACATTTGTCTATTTCAAACCATGTTTACCCAAATATTTTTCAAACATAAATCACGTTTATCCAAACCTAAGTTTTCTTTAACCACGTTCAATCAAACATAGTTTACTCTACCTATGTTTGCCCACCAAGTTATCAAACACACCCTTCATCCTTTTTCTCATCTACAACCCCACGCCTTCATTTAGCCCAAAATAAGTTAGCATCCTAAAATCAATGTTTTTAGACTCGGACTGGCCCAACGGGTTAACCCAAGGCTGAAATCAGTTCAGGTCACCCTTTTGAACTGCTATGCAAGTAGCCTCATTGACCCGGCGGGGTCTTACGCTGACTGGATAACCCAAGAACCTGGTTGGCCCAGTTTCAATATATATATATTAAAAAGAAAATCTACCATCTCCATCACTCGTCTATACTCAATAGGCACCTTGTGGAAGATGAAGAAAAAATTCACACTTTAAGTGTGAATACGAAGAAGAGAAAGATCCAGAATAAGAAGAAGAAGAGATTGAGCTGTCAACCATGAAAATCAGCATTGGTGAAGAGAGAAGAGGAAGAAGAGAGACTAAAAGGTTCAACTGTTGGAGTCTTGGAGAAATCAAGATGATTGATTTAGTTATGTTGGTAGTTGGCGTGTAATGGTGGTATTAAGTCCACTGCCTATTATCTGTATATGTGATTGATTATTTGAATTTTTGAATTAAAAAATATTTTTTATTTTTATAATAATAATAATAATAATAATAATATTTTTAAAGGGTAAAATTTACATATAAATTATTTATTTTAAAATTTATTTATAAACATATATAGATATATATATAATTTTTAATTTTTTAATTTATTTACTTGATTTAGCTATTAAACTGTTAATATGATGATTGAACTAGTGACCCGATGACCAAAAAGTCAATCGAATTAAAGATTGAGCCAGTTTCGAAATCATTGTTTAAAACCGATTTTCAAACAAAACCCAATTTGCTTCAGCCCAAAATCCTCCTTCAGAAGCCCATGCACCCACACTTACACTAGCCCAAACTTCAACCCAAGCCCAAATAGAAGCCCACACTCTTTTTGGAGCCCCAAAACCCATCTGTTTCGGTATCTCCAGGAGGACGGATGAAGGACAAATGTGAAATTCATTGGGATACGGGAGGACGAATGGAGGCTTGGGGACATCATGGAGATACTCGAGCAAGCTTGTGGTCATTTTCAGACTCTTGGCATTATTTTTATTCCTTTTTCCTCTTTTTTTTTTCCCTTTCAATTTTGTCCTTTTAGTAGTTTTGCTTGGCTCTGTAGCTCTATTTTAGGTCATTCTCGTTGGATGCTTTCTTTCTTTTGGCAGAATTAGGAATGGAACCTTGTTTCAAGGATAAAAGGTTACAATTAAAAATAAATAAATCAGACTTGCAAGAAAAAAATTATTGCCCCATTCTGAAAATATGTTCTTTTAATGATCTGAAAAATCACTTCCAAAAATAATCAAGAATTCCTTTTCGTTTCTCAAAAACTCATTTTTATAAATCTCTTCAGTGAATTAGAATGTGTTCCATTTCCCCAAAACTCCATTTCTTTCAAAATATCTTCAAAAATCAAAAGTCATTTCCGATCCCTCCAAATTTATTCCAAAGTTTCTTTCAAAAATTAAATCTGATTCTACTTCGATTATTTTGTCAAAATTTCCATTTGGGGAATCTTTTTAGAACAAGTTAGAATGGCCTTTCTTCTTTTTCTGAAAGTTCCTTTCAACATTCCCTTTATAAATTTCTGATTTCCTAAACATCTGTAAGCAAAATGCATCTTTGATTTTTCAAGATTCTTTTGAGAATTTCCCCAAGAATGACTTGAATTTATTTTCTTCATTTTGTAAGGTCTCCTTTAAATCTATATATATGCACTCTATTCTTCAAAATCCATTTTTTCAAAAATCACTCAAAAATGAAAATCACATTTCTCTCCTTTGTCAAAGAAAAGCTTTTAAGATAAATCAAAACATCCCGATTCAATCGCTTTTGAATATCTCTAAAATATATTGATTTTTGATCCCCTTCGATGGAGTACATAGATCCTTAGATCATCATCCAAGGAAGTTTTGTGAGTCTAAACACCATTAGATTAACTTTTCAATCACTAAAAGCCACATAAAACTTTTAGAAGTCACATTAGGGTAACTGTGGTTTGAACGGGTATCCCTTATGGACGAGCAACTGATCCAAACTCTATTAGGTTAATATGGGACATGACATGCATTGAGACGTATTCTAACACCCTCTGCAACAATCACCATGCGATGTTCAATAAGTTACGGACTACGAAAATTTAAAGAAATCCGTAGCCACCCTTTCTACGATATAAATACCTTTATTTGGGACAAACTTGTGCACATTTGAACCAGCCCCTAGTGGTAGGATAAGTCTAAAAAAGAGGAGCAAAATAGACCATTATAGCCAAACTAGCAGAAGAACAGTGTGGAGCGCATCAACTTTGGAGAACACAAGATCGAGGAAGATACTATAACTATCTTTTATATTCTTTATTATAACTTCATATCTATAATATCTATCTCTCAAAACAAGTTGCAAGAGAAGGAGCAGATAAGGATAATCTAATATAACAATGTCTACGAGAGGAGATACAAAAGTTGATCAAGACTAGCGAATTCATGAGTCCAACGAGGAAGGAGTTTGTAGTAAGTCTTTTAAATTTCATTTTATTCATTTGATTATTTTTTGGGCTATCTAAGCCCTTTTTTTTTAATTCTTTTTATGATAAGTTATATTGCTCGTTATACCAAAAATATGTGTCTGATCCATCTATGTACCCTAATAAGGTCAACCTCGAGTTATGGAGAGAGGCAACAGCACCATTTAACAAAGGCTGAATCAGAGGGCTTGGGTGGACCTTGACCTTAGAGTCATAGGCGTCCATCACACAAGTGCCAACATCTCAACCTTCCTCCGTTGTTGGTTAGGCGAATGCAGAGTTTGTGCTTTACATATTAGTAGAGGTCATGACACAGCTACAGCCTATGCTACATGATCAGCAGGATACTGAACGAGATGTCAGATTGGGCAGCCTTGAGCAAGTTGTGAGGGACTTGCTCATTCACCTTGTTCTTGGGTTTCCTTTGATTGTGCCAACCCAGCACCGTGCTCCATCGTATGACTCGTCTCAAGCCTGGGGCAATCACAAGGACAAGGGATAGAAGGGGACACGAGGTTGTTAATGAGACAAATATCAATAAGGATTAGGAAATTAATTTTTTTATACATTATTTATTTATTTATTATGTAAGAGACCTATTTATTTATTAGGACATCTATTCAATAATTTTATAATAATGAAATTGATATTTATTTCTTCTATTATGTACGTTTTGTCTACTAGCGGTATGGTTGTAATTTAATTATGAGTAGGTTTTAATTGTAATTTAAATTTGAGAATAGGAAAACATAGGATAAGATATTATTAATAATAAAAAAGGTCCATTTTGTGGCGGAATATCAATGAATTAGCTATGTAATGGTGACAAATTAGCTTCAAAAACAGCAACGAAATGGAAATGAAATAGTGACATATTGTAGTGTCAGAATGCGATGGGATAGCCAGAGATTTGTTAATATATAGCAAGGAATTGACAATGGATTTGCAAACTAAATTGGGTTGGAATAGCGACACATTGGCTGTGTTAGGTAAAATTAGTTTATAAGCTAACGGATAGCTTATAAACTAGCTGATAGTTTATAAATTAATTTTTAACTTATAGCTTATAGTTGATATCTTATAAATTATAAGCTCACTTATTTGAATCAGAAGTATTCGACAAAAATAGCTGTTGAAATAGTTGAAAAATATAAAATAATATAAAATGATATATATTTTTTTATTCCAAAATAATATAGATAAAGATATTATTTTTGTTTTTTATTAAATTAATTTAAATTATTATAAAAATAAAATTTATGAAAAATATATATTTATTATTTTATTATATTTTATATATGAATAATATATTTTTACATATATAATATATTGTTTACATATTTATATATTTTATTATTTTATATATATTATGTATATTTATAATATATTATATATAAATATAAATATAATACAAGATGAGTAAATATGATGTAATAAAGTAAGAGGTATAATGAATATTTTCAAAAAATAATAAGAACAAAAAACTTTAAGCTATAAGCTATAAGTTATAAGCTACTCAAAGTAGCTTATCAGAATAAGCTATAAGCTACTAAAATAAGTTCGTTTATCGAACACTTTTAACGAGTTTATAAGCTAGTCAAATAAGCTATAAGCTGCCTTGCCGAACACAGCCATTGACGACAGAGTCTCTGTTTCTGACCCCTCTCTAATTAGTGATGAACACTGTGTACTTTCCTTTCCATTTCTCAAGGTCTTTCGGTGACGGGTTTTCCATCACTACTTCTTTAGCGACGCATTTGTGACAGATTATTTTTGTTGTAGTTGTGTCACAAACTAGCAACAACTAAATAGCAACGAAATTTTTCAACCTAGACTTTATAAGATCCATAATCAAGGCTTTAGCTATGAGATAGCTACATAAATGTCCGCCGCTAAATGGTGAATTTCTTGTAATGCTAAATTAGTATAGTCTAGATATTTGCTTGCCACATTGGCACTTCATTGACAGGGTTATATATGATATCAATGATGAGATTAAACACAATTTGAAACTAGATTAATTCCAAAGAAATATGGAGTGTGAATTAGAAAAAATTATAATAACAAAGTATATATTCAATAAAATCATAAATTTTATTGCATGCTTATAACAAGTTCAAAATCATCTCACCATACACTGATTTCTCATAATCAAAATATCATCATGAAAGTTCAAAGTCTTAGTGTGATTCTATGAATGACATGCCTTAAATTAAATTTTAAAAAATTTGTTTAAAAGCATGCAAATTGATTTAAATACTACTAGATTCCAAAAAAAATAAAAATAAAAATTAGAAGTCTAATTGTGTTTCTTTGTTAGTACCCATAATGTATCTCTAATTGTAGAAGTTGAATACTTTCTTCGATAGCAGGGCCATGTCTCTATCATCCATGTTTTCCTCCTGGAAGGATATCTTCTTGTTTTGCCTTTAGGGCCACTCCCATGTCTTTCTTCTGATTCAGTTCCTTTGTTTCTTTTTGGAGATAGGTTTTCTTGTAAGCAGCTTACCATGTAGCTCATCTTATGGTCATTATTGCAGTTTTTCCAAACTCCTCAATGGCGGTTGCTTTTATCTTCCAAGGCCTTGTTATGTTCTTTAAGACCTTTCTCATGATCTTCTCATGATCATAAACACCCATGGAATCTAGCTCATGTGTTATCTTTCCCAGCCTATCAAACATATCCTTGATCTTCTCATCCTCCTTCATTTTGAAGGGTCAAATTCTTCTTCTAAGTTGTCTGTCCTTGTTTTCTTGACTTAGTCCATTCCTTTATGGGTGATACAAAATTTTTCCCATATCTCCTTTGCTGTGTGACATCTTGACAACTTTTTGAACTCCTCTGCATTACAACACACAGTAAGAAGTTAATTTCTTTATATTTTACCTCAATTTGGTGTCGTTCATCTTCTATTAGCTCTCTTTTTACTCTATTAGTGCTTTAGGGAACTCCTTCTCATCTACCGTCTTTTTAGGAGTATGAGGGCCATTTTCAATTACCAACCATACTTCTAGATTTATTGATTTTAGGAATATCTCCATTAGGGTCTTCTAGTATATGTAGTTGGTTCTGTCAAAGAATGGAGGTCTATCCATGCTTTGTCATTGAGTGCAAGGAACCTACGTCATCATGTCTATCTTTTCACCCAAATGTTAATCCTACAAAAGAACTTGGAGACCTGCTCTAATACCAAATGTTAGTCCAGATAAATACTCAAAAGGGCGTGAATTGAGACTGATAACTTCTTTTAGAAACTTAGATAATTTTCTTTTTCTTTTTGAAATGCTGATTCGGTTCCTACTTTGTAAATCAGAGTCTTGGTAAAGACTTTAAAATTTATCTTAGTTATCAAATAGACAATTATCCAAATAAAATCAATATACAACAAAGTAAAGAGATGACACCAAGATTTATAGTTGTTCGGTTGTATCATAACGATACTCCTTGTAATGTCTACTCTAGTTATACATTTGGAAATGACTTATAATGAAGTTTAAGAGGAATTTATGTGCTTTTGGAAATGAGCTCTACAAAATTCTTTGAAAACATTATTCATTAGAAATTTAGATAAATTGTAGAGCATTTAAAACATAAAAATCTCATAGTAGACAGAGGGTTAGCAGTTGACTGGTAGACTTATGCTAGTCAACTGGTAGACTGCTACCTTAAAATCTCGCATTTCCAATAATTGCTAGTTGATTGCCTATACTGTATCAGTCGACTGGGAGCTCTATAAATCCTTTTTCTAAATACTTGGAGAAAGGTCATTTCTTAGAAATGCTTGTATATTTCCTCAAATCTGGGTATAAGCTCTAATCCAACATGTAATAACATCTCATGCATGTATTCATTTCATCACATGTTACAAAAATACATGCTAAGAAGTCTAGTGTATTTACATTCCTTAACACTAAAGTCCTCAACATACACATAAGCTTCTTTATCCTTCACATAACTTTTAAGGTCTAGAACTTCTATTTCTTCCTTCAATTTATACTTCAATTCTTGAAATGGTTAGTCATAACATAAAATATGAGATATATAATCTCAGTAGCTAGTATGTTCATTAATAAAAAAACGTGAAGGGACCATTTCAGACAAAAAGCAATTTAAAGTTCCAAAACTACTTTTCTGAAAATGAGGACATTTATTCTTGCTATTTCTTATAGTGCACCATATTTTTACCCACTGCTTGAGGGTTCATAATGCTCTATATGATTAATCATTCTATGAATAATTGTTCTATCCTCTTTTGAGGAGTGTTCTTTCTTAAATACATAACCTCCTCTATCATCTTATCTACTTCTATGAATATAGAGCTAGAATAACATTTTATTCTTAAGGGTTATAATACAAAATAGGTCTACCCACATCTTTGGGTCTATCATACACCATAGGTTTACCTATCTTTTGGGTCTATAATGCACATAGGTCTACCCATTTCTTGGGTCTGTAGTGCATTATAGGACTACACATCTCTTGAGGGTCTATGATGCACATAGGTCTACCTATTTCTTGGGTCCATAATGCCCATAGGTCTATCCTCTTCTTTGGGACTATGATGCATTTCATGTATGATGCATTTCATGTCTACCCAACATATGGGATTGTTGTGCACTAATTCTATAAAATACTCTTTCTCATATGTTCATAGAAGATTTATCATACAATTTTATGAGGAAGTTGTATGTCTTATGAGGGGATTCTAATACATATATCCACTCATATATTCATAAAATTTCTTGATAAACTTTTCATGAAATCATCCATAATTAATGATAAGGACATGATTCAACATAAAGAATTATTCTTATATCATCCATAAATCATGATAAAACATATAATATCATAATAATTCCTTTTATGTAAAAACTAGCTACCTTAAATCCTCTTTAGAGCTGAGTTGATGAGTTCTCTTTTAGCTTTCCCTCTTATTCCTCTTTACTTCTCAATTTTAGACCATTCTTTCTTCTTTTCTCTCTCTTTAAGTCTTGCATGAAGAATCAAGTCCTAAACTTGAATTCCCAGCTCTAATCTTCCTCTTCTTGCTCTTTCTCTCTATTTAAGCTTTAAAATCACATCTTGCTATCTCTATCCTATTTTTTATTATTTCTTTTGATAGAACACATATTTAGAGTCATATATAGACTCTTACGGCGTGATTGGTTGGAAGGCTAAGAGGGAGAATGGAATGGAATTCCAATACACAATTTTTTTCCTTTGTTTAGTTGGGCTGTTTAATGGAAAGGATGCTTTCCATAACGGAAAATAAAGTAGTTTTTTTTTCATTGTATTTTTTCCACTCCATCTGGATGGAAAAGCACTTTTACTGATAAAAATAAGATTTTGGACTATCATGCCCTCTACTCCGATGTGAGCTCTAGATATCTTCTCTACCATTCAAGCCGTGCCATCAACCTCCCAAATCACAACTCCATCACCACTGCTGTCGTTCCCCCATTTTCTGCCATCGTCATCACCACTGTCACAACCAACCTTTCTATAGCCATTCCCCCTTACTCACAGCACCTAAATCCTTTCTCTGGCCATTCTTCTTTGCTCGCAGCACCTAAATCCTTCCTTAGAAAAACGAACAGAGGAGTCAGCCACAATGCTCGTCTTTCCCCAAAAAATTGAAGTTGACCTTATCTTGCTAAACCCATTTGATTTGCATGACGCTCTTCTTCACCTTCACGGTGGTCGTAGGTGAAAGTGATGGAGTTGGATTTGGAGTAGTGGGAACAAGCTTCTGGAGTGTAATCGATGGCGATATGAGGGGTTGGATGTGGTGGTGGTCAGTCTCCGAGTGAAGAATTAGAGAAGAACAAGGTGTGACTGAGAAGAGAAGCTTTGGAAGATGGAGAGAGAGAGAGAGAGAGAGAGTGTGTGTGTGTGTGTGTGTGTGTGTGTGTGTGTGTGCGACGAGAGCCTTGCTGAATTTTTTTTTTCAAAAAGATAGTTAAAGGTATTATGGTAAAATTAATTAATTAAAAAATACATATCAAAATATTTTTTCTCTTTCCTATTCATTTTTCCTTTGTGAACCAAACAACTTTTTTTTTTTGCCATTTTCCTTTTCTCTTTTCCATTCTCCTGTCCACTCCATTCCTTTTTTGCTTTCCATTCATACTCACTATTGTGAATCAAACGGGCCACTATGGAATTCCATATTGCCCCTAACTTATTCCACATATATTTCTGGTGGGTTGGGGTTATTTTGGTAATTTTTCCTACTCTTTTTTTATCAGTTAAACTGACTTAAGCTTACTATTCTAAGAGCTGGCAGTCAACTGTCGCAAGCCCATCAGTCGACTACTTAGTCCCTGCTTCTTGAGTTTTTTTTTGATATTTTGGCCCCCCTGTCAACTGTTATCCATATATCAGTCGATTGGTACCTATTTATTTTGAATCTGGTTTATTTTGCTGATACAACCGGTCGATTGCTAACCTTGAACCGATCGAATGGACGGTACTAGAATGATATTGCTGCATCTTAAGGCCTGTTAGTCGACTACTCTGATCTGGTAGTCGGCTGTTAGCCTTATGATCTATTTTTTTTCTTAGTCTAATTTCTTAGGGACTTTCATAAATTCTCCTTAATTATATCTTAGGAGAATATAAAAATCTAGCATGTTACAATTGTTCCTTCCTTTTTGGGAATTTTGTCCTGAAAATTCAAATATACTCATTGTTTACGAACACAAAAAGAGGTAAATCTTCTTTCTCTTCTTTTAAGGATTATTCTATCCTTTCTTAGGTAAAGTTCTATTATGAGGCATGACATTCTCAGTCCTCATAACTATTTTCATAGAACATAACATCTTTGTTCTTACTTTAGTGCATTTTAAGTTCACCCTACATATAGGTTTATAATGGACAAAGGAGTTTATCCTTTATAAGGGTTCTTAGTGTATTATAAGTCTACCTAACATGGGTTCATAATGCATAAGGGTCTACCCTTCATAAGGGTTCTTAATGCACTATGAATCTACCTTTGTAATACATAACTTTTTAAATAGACTTCTTTATATAATCATGGAGTATTTATCACAACTTCTCCTAAGATTTTTCTCATATCTTTCATAGTTCACAGTAAGCAAATAATCATTACAACTATTCTCATGAATATAGAGGCTAACATAAGAGCATAATGTCCTTGATTTTCCTTGGTGCATTACAAATCTACCATTCTCTTTGAGTCTACAATGCACTATAGGTCTATCCAATTCTTAGGTCTATAATGCATCATAGGTCTACCCAACTCTCTTTGGGTGTATAATGCACCATTCTCATCAAACATACTCATATATTCATAAAGAGTTCTTTATGAGGCAAATTCTTGCTAAAAGTCTTACTACTTATGTCTGCCTTTAGCTCAATCTTACCCCTTCTTTTTGAATCTTGCTAAAGGTCTTATCTTTCAACTTGTACCCTTAGCCAAATTCTATTGTTCTATAGGGCATATTCTTGCTAAAGGTCTTTTTTAATTATTTCTACCCTTAGCTAACTATTTTTCTCATTATGAAACAAGTCTTTCTAATATTCTCTATTTTATTTATGGAGTTAACTTCTACTTGTTCACAACTCTTTTCACATAAAAGACATAATGCTTTCTTCAACTTCTCTAGCTTGAATATCAACTCATAGAAACTAAAGCTTCTACTATGAACATATCAATTCTTGCTTGGTTCTTTCTCATAAAGAGCAACATATGTCTCATAGTAAACATACTCAAGTATATATCTGTTCTTTAATTCTAATCCTTTCTATGGATTAAGAGTTTCTTCATAAATATAGATATGTTCATGCAAGAATAAATTCTAAATTACTTTCTTATGGCATTTTCTATGCATAAGATAACATAGTACATCATATAACTCATATTATTCTTGTTTGACCTAGATGTAGATATTTCTTTAACCCATCTATGGTCTTATTTTCTTTGGTTTTAAATTGGTACACATACCTCTTCACATCCCTTTAAAGTAGTAACATTCTTTCTAAGGTATATCTTACTATGTACCAATTTCCATGAGTCAACTGCATCTATCTCATTATCTACGTATATGTTTAATCATAAAGAAGTTCTTCATTTTCAGAATTAAAGTATGAGATTTTCACATATATAAAAATCTTTTCATGAGTACATGGTAAGTCATAACATAATTTTCTTTCAACCATTTGGCAAGCTGGTTAATTTATATTGCATTACTTCTTATTATTCATAATACTATGGAAGACAAACTCCCAAGCCCTATGGAAAACAAGCTTTCAACCTTCTTGGAGGAAAATCTTCTCTAAACTGGTGTGACGCATAAGTGATGGAAGACAAACTTCCAAACTTCATCAGAATATATTCTCAAGCTTCATGCAATAGGTTCGTTCAAACATAATAGAATACAAGCCAAGAAAAATCATGAAATTCTCATCATTACATGATATGTGAAAAACATTATCCATAATACTTTTATGCTGAAAGTGAATCTTTCTTTCTTGACTCAAAAACATGAACATCTACTATCTTTACAATATACACACTATCTCTTTTCTTGTCTTGTACTAAGATTCATGTTCTACTTGGGAGAAGTTAATACATACACAAGTCTTATTCTTGTGAAAACTAGTATGCACTCCATCTATCCACTTATGGGATAAGATAAATTCTTACCATTTTTATGGCTTGTAACTTTATACTGTCTAGTATTTCATAGCATACTTTTCATTATTCTTGTTCTTTTTATAGAACAAATCTTAACTTCTTGTTCCCTATTATGAAATAAATTCTCCTCTTATTCTCTATGATGAGACAAGAGTCTTTCCTTATTTCTTACTAATACCATGTATAAGCTAGACAAAAGACAATCAGTCAACTGATCAGTTGATTGGTCGACCTTTATCCCAAATGCCTAGAAACTCAGGGTTTATCAGTCGACTGATATAGGGTACTAGTAGACTGATAGGTCCTTTATTAACCTGATTATTCTCTTTGGAGTGTTATCTTCTTCACTTTTATTGGTATCTTTTCTTTTTTCTTTTCATATCATCTTTATGAAAGAAGGCTTCTCCCTTATAGTTCCTAAACTCCTAGGAGGGATCTTTTTTCTTCTTAGTCATTTTGTTGTATGACTAAATAGTTTTCTTATTCAATTTTTTATGAAATATACTTTCTTTAGTCAAGGTTCTAAATAAAGCTCCTTTCCTACTTAGCTTTATTTTCCTGTTTCTTCAGCTTACCCTCCTTTTTGAATGTTGGACTAGAACAGTTTCCTATCTGTAACATATATCGGCCAAGTATATATGACAAATAAGATTCCATTATTTTCCTCATTCTTTTTAAAGGATGTATAGTATGCTATTGTTTACATTCATTTGTGTTTCTCTTGAAATCCTTGTCTTATAATATCAGTAAATCCTAGTTCTAATCTTTAATCTTTATCATGAAATAAGACTACTAATCATTACATAACGGATCTCAAGACCACCAACTAATTTATCTGGTATATACGGTTATATCATTCATGCAAACTTAATTTCTAGTCTATGCTAGGATTGCACTAACGTATGAACAATCTCTTAAATTGAAATAATCATCATATATCTTCAATTTTCGAATGATATACAAATCTGCAATCAATTATTTCAATTTCATATGAACATTTGTCATAGAAACATGAGTAATAGCATCCAAAGAAATTCACATACCATAAAAGCAACTTATTGCATACTATCATGCATCTATAGTTTCCTCTCAATGTGTATATATATACACATGGGAATTTATCCCAAGCTTGTCTCAATCATGGAAGTACTTCTTCCATATTCTATGAACCATTTTTCATCCAATGGTTTTCTTGGCTCATTGAATTTCTTGATTACTTAACTTATTGCAAACTTTTGGTTCACTAAGTTCGTTCTTATTATCTTGTATCATCCACTCCTTAAAAGAAGAGCATATTCATAAAATGAATTACATAACATATAGGGTACACATGATATCTCTACACTTATACTAGAATTATATCATGTAGACTCAAGTTTTCTACATCTCTATGTAATCAATTTCTTGAAAGAGCTATCTTACTATACACTTGCACATTTCCACATCATTTATCCGAAGTCATCATCCCACTTGACATAAAAGGAATGATTACTGGTGTCAACTTAAAGATTCCAAGGGTACTTAAACTATACTAATACATATCATTCTCATCTTATATACATAGTTCTAAGGATATCCTTCCTATTTCTTCTACTTAGTACCCCATTTTGCCCACATAGTGCCTAGAATCTATAAAATGTAACGTCTACTCTAGTTATATATTTGGAAATGACTTATAATGAAGTTTAAGAGGAATTTATGTGCTTTCTGGAAATGAGCTCTACAAAATTCTTTGAAAATATTATTTAGTAGAAATTTAGATAAATTATAGAGCATTTAAAACATAAAAATCTCAAAGTGGACACAGGGCTTAGTAGTCGATTAGTAGACTTATGCCAGTCGACTGGTATAAGTCTACTAGTCGACTACTAAGCCCTCTGTCCACTTTGAGATTTTTATGTTTTAAATGCTCTCTAATTTATCTAAATTTCTACTAAACTGGTAGACTGCTGCCTTAAAATCTCGCATTTCCAGTAATTTCCAGTCGACTACCTATGCTGTATCAGTCGACTAGTAGCTTTGTAAATCCTTTTTCTAAATACTTGGAGAAAGGTCCATTCTTGTATATTTCCTCAAATCTAGGTATAATCTCTAAGTATTTACATTCCTTAACACTAAAGTCCTCAACATACATATAAGCTTCTTTATCCTTTACATAACTTTTAAGGTCTAGAACTTCTATTTCTTCCTTCAATTTGTACTTTAATTCCTGAAATGGTTAGTTATCACGTAAAAATATAAGATATATAATCTCAGTAGCTAGTATGTTCATTAATAAGAAAAATGTGAAGGGACCATTTCAAACATAAAAGTAATTTAAGCATGAAAACTAGTGCCAAAACTACTTTTCTGAAAGTGAGGAAACTTATTCTTGCTCTTTCTTATAGTGCACCATATTTTTATTCACTACTTGAGGGTATATGACTAATTATTCTATGAATAATTATTCTATCCTCTTTTGAGGAGTATTCTTTCTTAAATACATAACTTCCTTTATCATCTTATCTAATTCTATGAACATAGAATTCTTAGTCTTGTGCATTCTAATTCTTACCCATTTCTTAAAGGTCATAATACAAAATAAGTCTATCCGCATCTTTGGGTCTATCATATACTATAGGTCTACCTATCTTTTGGGTCTATAATGCACATAGGTCTACTCATTTCTTGGGTTTATAGTGCATTATAGGTCTACCCATCTCTTGAGGGCCTATAATGCACATAGGTTTACCCACTTCTTGGGTCTATAACCTTCATAGGTCTATCCTCTTCTTTAGGTCTATGATGCATTTCATGTCCACCCAACATATGGGATTGCTATTCACTAATTTTATAAAATACCCTTTCTCATATGATCATGGAAGATTCATCATACAATTTCTATGAGGAAGTTGTATATCTTATGAGGGCATTCTCATACATATATCTACTCATGTATTCATAAAATTTCTTGATAAACTTGTCATGAAATCAACCATAATTAATGATAAGGACGTGATTCAACATAAAGAATTATTCTTATATCATCCATAAATCATGACAAAACATATAAAATCATAATAGTTCTTTTATGTAAAAACTAGCTACCGTAAATCCTCTTTAGAGCTGAGTTGATGAGTTCTCTTCTAGCTTTCCCTCTTATTCCCCTTTGCTTCTCAATTTCAGACCATTCTTTCTTCTTTTCTCTCTCCTTAAGTCTTGCATGAAGAATCAAGTTCTAAATTTGAATTCCTAGTCTTTCTCTTCTTGCTCTTTCTCTCTGTTTCTCAGTCTCTTTTATTTTCTCTTCTTTCTTTTGACAGAACACATATCTAGAGTCATATATAGACTCTTATGGAATTATCATATTGCCCTTAACTTATTCCTCATATATTTATGGTGGGTTGGGGTTGTTTTGGTAATTTTTATATTGATTTTTATTAGTTAAATCGATAAGTTTATTGTTCTAAGTGCTGGCAGTCGCTTGTCACAAGCCCATCAGTTGACTACTTGGTGCTTGTTTCTTGAGTTTTTCTGATATTTTGGCCTGCTAGTTAACTGTTATCCATATATCAATCGACTGATACGTCTTTGTTTTGAATCTAGTTTATTTTATTGATATAGCTTGTTGACTATTAACCCTGAGCCGGTTGACTGGTCAGAACTAGACATGATATTGCTGCATCTTAAGGCCAGCCAGTCTACTACTCTGACACTGGTGGTTAGCTGTTAGCCTTCTAATATAGTTTTCTTCTTAGTCTAATTTTTTAGGGACTTTCATAAATTCCCTTTAATTTTATCTTAGAAGAATATAAAAATATGGGATGTTACAATGTGTACTCCTCAAAATATACAATTAAGAGTTTTTATTAAGAGAAAGAATCAACCAGTACAACAAGCAACCAAGTTAAGATTCAACTACCAACTTTTACGCTAACCACGTAGTAACCTTAAACTCTGACTCAGCAAGGCCTTTCTTTTACACTTACACCCATTAGATCTTCACACTTCTCTAGCAAACGTTATACCAGGAACCTTTCCTCTAGAAAGGCTCAACCCATAGCTTTTCCTCACAATAACAAGAACCTTACCAAGTCCCTAACACGTGTCCTCATATGGGATAAGTATGAGTACTACAACAATTGGATAGTTCACTCAGAAGTTTATAAAGAGATTGCTCACACAGAGTATGTGTAATAGTACAAAGCACTCTCAAGCTAATATAAAGAGAATAAAGAACACTTCTCTAGCTCTGTGAAATTGATTCTTTCTTTTTAGCGAGTTGATGTCAACGAGATGAAGTGTTCTCCTTTTATAAGAGCTGTCAAAACAAGCTAGTGGGTCAAGTTTGGGTTGGCCCATACTGGGCTGAACATTAAGCTGGCTGGGCTGGGCTAGGCCAACCGTTTGTAAACTGGCTGATATATTGACAGCCCAGCCCACTTAGGCGTGGACTGGCGAGCTCAATGGGCCATCCCACCAGCTCGCTCCTTTTTTTTTTGGGTGAAATCAGCCCCCAAATTCCCTTTTTTTTCCTTGCTCTTTTCATTCAAATTTCAATATTCATTTGTTGTAACCAAAATGCCAATTGCCATGCAAATATGCAATATGCCAATATTGTTGGAAATGGATTAGTAAGACAATAAGACTAATTTAGTATAATAAAATCCAAGAAAGTTAACAATTAACGTAACTATATAATATAAATACATAATCATTAACCAATAAACAATAATCAATCAACAAAAGTACTTAATAACATAATAATAAATCTAGTACTGAGTAATCAACATTCAACATCAAAGTACTGAAGAAATCCATTAACTTACAATCTTAAGTCTTTAACAATTAACATCAACATTCAACATCTAAGTTCAAATTTAAGAAGCATGAGAAACAAACATCCTATTGTTCACAAATCACAACTCAAGTACTTAACAATCAACATAATAATAAATCTGGTAATGAGTGGCAGACCATCACACTAGAAAATAGACAATCATCTTTAATCAAACTGCAAAGCAAAAAATGAAATGAATATTAGTAATTAAAATAGACAAACCACCAAAAATTTCAACTAAATCATCAAGTAAAATTAAAACTAAAATCATTACCATGACCATCAACATCAACAATAGTATTTGAAACATTGTCATCATCGCCTTCTATATCTTATAATAAAAATAATAAAGAAAATTAAAATAAATCATTAAAACTAATACTATAAACTAATTTGATTATATTAATATATTATTAGCTTCACCTTTAGAATTGAATCCATGTAACCAATTTTGGGCACATATAATTGCTTGAACATTGTCTGGAAGAAGGGAACATCTATACTTTCTAAGAACTCAGGATCCAATATTAAAAGTTGATTCATTGGCTATTGTGGTTATTGGAATGCTTAGAACATCACAAGCCATTCTAGAAAGGCATGGATACTTAACATGATAGCCTTTCCAAAAGTCTAAAATATCCAATGATCTATGAAAGGTTCAAGTTTCGGCTCCTCTAAATATTGATCTAATTCAGACTTTCCATTATTATAAGGACCTTGATTCACATAATCAACAAAATCCTGTACATTCAAAATAATAAAACAAAATTAAAAGAAAGCACAAGTTTTGATATAATTTAAAAATATAAAGGAATACTTAGTCACTTATAGCAAGTTCAAAGACATCAAAGCTTGAATTTGATTGGGAAGAACTATTTGCTATTGCATTGTATTGGGAAGAACCAACTAATGTCAATTCTCTTGAGCCACTAATAGAAGATTCTTTCTTTTCATAGTGAGAAAAAAGATCATAAATCTCTTTCTTAATATCATTGATATTTTTATTCAAATAAAAAACATCAAGCCCCCTGTAGCAGTATTGCAAGAAGTCAAATTTACATCTTGCATCAAACACACATGCCATGGAAAGGATGACAATATATTCACTCCAATATTTAGTCAAATTGGCCCATTATTTTTGAAGCCATGTCTCGAATTATTAAATCATCACTATTTATGCTATCCCTTAACAGACATTCAATCTTCTAAATTTGCATGAAATACACATTGGAAGTGGGATAAGAAGAAATAGAAAACAAGTTAGTGATGACATAAAAATGATTTAAGAATTCACGAATCAACTCTTCGCTTCTCCATTCCTCTTGTGATGGACAAGTCACAAAATTTTTATCATGTAAAGCCAAGCTTCCAAAAGCACGTCGATACTTCAGTGCACTCTCTATCATCACAAATGTTGAATTCAATCTAGTGGGGACATCTAACCTCAAACCCACACTAGTATTAATACCACCAATTTTTTCAACACAATCGTTAAACATTATTTTCCTTTCCTCAGAAGCTCTAACATGCTTAATACTTTCTCTTATTCTTTGTAAAGCATCATTAGTAACTTTTAACCCCTCATTAACAATTAGATTTAAAATGTGAGCACAACACCTAACATGAAAGAACCTTCTATCACACAACAAGCTATTTTTCAAGGACAAATGCTCTTTTAAGATGTTTTGCATGCCATCATTAGCAGAAGCATTGTCCAAAGGAAGAGAAAAGATTTTCTTGTCAATTCCCCATTCCTTAAGATAAGCTAAAATCTTCCTAACCAACTCTTGGCCAGTATGCATTGGCACTATTTTACAAAATGAAAGAATCTTACTATTTGTCATCAACAAAATGGGATGTTAAACAAATATAACCTTCAACAGTAGATGCAGTCCAACAATTAGAAGTCAAACAAATTCTAGCCAGATTATTCATCATACTATGTTTCAACTTTTCCTTTTGGTCTAGATAAAAGTTTTAAACATTAGAGATTGCAGTATTCTTACTGATATACGTTACTTTGGGAATTAAGTTCTTATGTGTCTCCTTAACCCATCTATACTCAACATAAGAATATAGGAGATCATGCTCAATTATAGACTTTACCATACAATCCCTAAGTGTTTGTGGTCATATCGTCTGGCCCTCAATCTTCCTTATTGATCTAACATCATTACCCCAATATCGTGGTACCTAGGAAAAGCTACACACTTAGGAATATGATGCAACAATGTTGAAGAACCAAATTTGTTACTCCCAATAATATTCTCTTTCCTACAACCATTACATTTTGCCTTGTCTTTACTATCAACAATCCCTAATTGCGTAAAAGAATTCCATACATCAAAAGTAGAAGTCCTTTGCCTTTTAGATAATGGTCGTTTCTCAGAAATACAAGAAGCATCAGTATTGGCAGTGGAAGGGGTTTCATTCAATTCATTGGGTACTCTATCTATTTCATCCTCAATATCATCAGTAGTAGCATTACCAACATTGCTTTTATTTAAAGATTCCATATAAATTATTGCTACATTTAGTGATTAAATAAAAGAATTAATACCATATTAACCATTATCAATCTAAGTATCTAACAAATTATTAAAATTTAAAAACAGTAATGATTCGTTTACTAACAATCATTCATATTTTAGTTTTACTATAGCAAATTAATAATCAAACATTCAAGTTCCAATCAAGCAGTTTCAACTTTGTTCCTCACTCAATAGTCAATACTAACCATCAGTCATACCAACAGACAGAGTAATAATCAGTCATTCACATTTTAGTTTTGCCATAGAAAATTAGCAATTATTAATTAAACATTCAAGCTTATTCAATTACTAGTTAAAATAACTCAGTAAGAATAAACATACCTATACCCTTCTCTTAGTGTGTCTTTCCTATAGAAGCAAATAATAACACCAACAGAGGACAAATAAAAACATAATATAGCTGCACTTAGGCTGTTGAAAACCAACTAAGGCTTCCTTCCTTACAATAATTTGTAAACCCAACAAATTATGCTCAGCAATCCATAGAAGACATACAAATAATAAGCAAATATTTGATATTTCACTTGAATAAACATTAAACAACCAATCAACCAGAACCTAGGAATCTATCTTATTAATTAATTGACACTGGCCGGCAAGAAAAGATAAATTTAAGAAAAAAATTGCTATGCTACCTGGAGCTGGAACCTGGAGGACGGTCACAAACAGTCACGGTCCTCAGTCCTCACATTCGTGGTCACAAAGGATGGGGAAGATCAAGACTCTTTATTGACTACCGAGTACCAGTACCCGGAGGACATCCGTCAATTGAAGATGAAGAATGAGCAGAGTTAAGCATACAAGATTCAAAGGAAAAGATGAATCACGATTCACGAAGAGGAGCATTAGATTTGAGCACTTACCGAATTTGAAGACGATGACAGAGCTATTGGTAGAGGCGGACGAAAGGTTAGGCACTAGACTCACTCGAATCGAAGGAAGAAGTCCAACTTGAAGTGTAGAAGAATTGAGAATGACATAGCAGAGACGAAGCTAGGGTTCACACACGTCGCACAGTTCAGGAGTCAGGACTGAAGATTGGGGTGATTAGGGATTCTAATTGTTATTTTTGTACAACATTAATTCCCCAATGCTAACAAGGGTTGATTGTTGGATATTATTATAAAATATTAATTATTGAGATTATTAAAATATATTAATCTCCTTTATGTTGCCTTTATGTTTTTGAACGTTGGCTTCCTTTTTGTGTTAATATATATAGACGTTCCAATTCATTCAATGTTATTTTAAGTAGAAGTATATTGGATTTGGTAGCCAACAGACATTTCCTCCTAACTCTATATATATGTGTGTATATATATATGTATGGTCTCATATAAGAGGGATAGTGGCAACTAATATATATATATATATGCTGCGTGGAATTGAGTGGATATATAAAGGAGTGTATAATATAAAGTGTGAGATACATATATATATATATATATATATATATACACACTTATGTGACACTACAAGAAAACTCAAAATTAGTGGCGGAAATTAGTGACAAAATTTTTCCATCGCTGATCCGTCGTAAATTCCGTCGCTGATTTGAAATTAATTATATTGATTTTGAGACTGATTTTGCGACGACAATTTCTGTCACTAATTTTAGCGACGAATTTAGCCAAATAAGAAATCATTGCTGATTTTTTTTAATATTTTAAAAAGTAAGAAAACTTAAAATAAAAATCATGATTCGAACTCGCCATCAGTTGTCTAACAAATTTGACTCTTACCACTAGTTCAACTAATTCAACTAGTTGCCTTTTGTTTTTTTATTAAATATATAAAAGCTTGGTTATTTAGTAATATGACAACTAAAAGCAGGATTCGAACGCACATCCCCTTACATTTTAAGATACATTTCTGCCACTTAATCCAATAGCTAGCTTATATTTTTTTTTTTGAAATAATTTTATTTACTCACAGGTTTCTCCATTGTATCTCTTCAAATCTCTTCTCGTCATCTACTCCTTAGTGCAGTCTTTTCTACCTTTGCTCCTTAAATCTTCCATCTCTTCAAATCTGCTCATGGTCTCGCTCATCTCCTCTCTTTTACTCTAGAAAATACTAAAGCTATTACCTTTTCTAGTTACATAGATCTTGTTCGACCCACTCGGCCCGATCTTGTCTTGCTCTAGCACCATCGTTGTTTCTGGTAGATCTCCATCGTGAAGGCTGTCGGAGGGGTGGCTCACGGCAGTGAAATTACCCAGCAATAGGTAAGCATGGATAAAGCTGATTTTCATTTTAAAATCTTTATCTTTCTCTTTGTGTGTGAGGGTTTGACTAAGGGAAGAACAGTGATGAATGTGGGCTGTTGTAAAATGAACATGAGTCTTTTGGTTAAATCCTAGATTAGACTTGCTTCCAATGGATTAGAATGTTTTGTAAAGCTTGAATATGAATTTTTAAGACCCTAATCGTGGAGGATGGCTAGGATGAACTTAGTCTTGATATCTTGCTATTCTGTTTATTTAACCATTCCTTTTATGCAATATTGCTTGTGGTTGCTGATTTTGGGCTGAGAAATGTGGTGGGAAACAACTTTCCCTCTTAGTAAGAAGTGATGGGCTTCTTGTTCTTTCTAGAACCTCTTCCAATAGGGACATTTCTGAGGGACCCACCTTTAGTCAAGTACCTTCTGCAAGTTTTGCAAAAGTATCTAGGCTGTGTGAGGCTAGAATTGCTGTAGTAACAAAACTTGGTGTTGCCAGAGTTGTACCTTGGACAGTTCAATTACTCTTGTGGCCTTTTCCTCTTCTCTGCTAATCCTATTACTCCTTTTGAGCTTGATGATGATGATGGTCCATTATTAATCCCTCCTATATTATTCCCTTCCATTCCTATCTAATATCTCAATTAAGTACCTCCTGAAATATTCAAAAAATAGATACAGATAAAAAAAATTAATTTATCATATATATATATATATATATATATATATATATATTCCATGTATATAGACAATGGTAATTAATTATACCAAGAATTATGTTGTGGAAGGAATTAATCAAGAGCAATTACCTGATGAAAAAAATTTTAAAAAATAAGACAAGTATAAAAGCTATATATCATGATTAAATTGTTCTTAATTATAACAAGAATTATGTTGTGGAAGGAATTAATCGATAAAAATTAATAACATATTAATATATAGTACCTCTTTTTTTCCCCTTTATGTTCTTTTATCTATATATTATCATATATATATATATATATACATGAGCGAAAACGTAAAGAGAGAAGGAAAAAAAGAAAAGGCAGTGCTTTTTGTATATAGGATCTGATTGAAAGCTTTCTTTGGTTGAGAAAGAGAGAGGAAAATCAAGAGGGAAATATACATACATATACACACACACACACATATATATATATATATATATATATATATTAAGAGTTGTTTGTATATATCTTTCGATTTGATTTTCTAGCTTTATATGATGGCAATCAATTCTTGGCAAATTAAACTGCAAGGTCCACCATATATATATATATATATATAGTGAAGAGAGATGTTGGTTGTGTCAGCTTTTTTAGCAACTATAACTAAAACTTAGGAAAAAATATATGTAGCTCAGATGGCTTTATGTGTTGGCTTTACTTTATGCGTGATGCTGAGGGAAAAGAAGAGAAAAAGAGAGAAGAGAAAGACAGTGAAAAAATGCTTTTGATTTGACTATACTTTAATTGCAATAATATTTCTTTGTTAAACACTTTCCTAGACCTTAGGGCTTACTTTAAATATTTTTTCTATGTGGGCTTATCATTAGTGATTGCTTTTTTTTTTTATTTCATGTTATAAGTTAAAGTTTTATGTGCAATGATGTAATTATTGGTAACATTTTTTTTTAAAACATTGGCAATATTTCTTCAATTTAGTAGCAAGATTTAGAGTTTAAATTTTGTGAATAAAAAAATAATGTTAAGAGAATTAACGGTCATTTAATTAGACTTAAATCAAATTAATTGAAAAATTTTGAAATACTGATGAATTTAAAAAAAATGACAAATTAAACAGATTTTGGATCGAATTGTATACTGGGTGGGTCAACTTGACACGTTAACCAACTTATAATCCATTAAGAAGCATTTTAGATGTATTTGATTTGAAAACCAATATGTTCCTCTATTGTGCTTAAGAATGTTGTTTGGTTACTGGTTGTTTCCTTTTCCAACTAGAGTCTTGATTACTTTTTAGAGTCAGGTTCTTTATTTACACAAGTTGCATAGTGACCTTAACACTTGCTTATCAGTGTTCCTTAAATCTTATAGCAGGAGATGGAGGGCGTTAGTAATTTCAAGGTTCATATTACTGAAGGCATTGCAAGTGTAGAGGTATGTTTGACGTGCCTAATAAATTTGTTTTCTCACTATGACTATAATGATGCAATATTTGTTCTCTCCTTCCCTCCCTTTCTCTCTCTCTCTCTCTCTCTCTCCCCTTCATTTCTTTTTGTTTTTGTATTTTTGAATATTGTTAGGCTTTGCATTTAAATAAAGTTTTATTTTCTGATATAAAAAAGTGATATTTCAAATCAGTTAAAAGGCCAATTGGATTTGAAATGGTATGTATGAAAGTTAATTTAACTTTACTTAATTATTTTATTGCTTATTCTTTCAAGGGATGTATGTACGATACAAAGCCAGTAAACACTACGTTCATATATAATTATACTTGTCAATTATTTCATTTAATTAATTATATTATCCTCTAAAGAGAGCAACATGACTAGATAAATATGTGGCATGATTCTATTAGCCCTCGATAATAGTACAAGTCCTACCAACGTACATAGGAGAGAATATGGCTTATGACAATCATATGTATTTAATATTGGAATCACTTGTTTCATGATTGGATACATTTTATAATCATAGTGCATATTATTTTGCTACAAAACAACTTACATCAACTAAACAACCTAACCCCAAAGTACATTGTGACAAAGAAGATTAGGATATTAAAATAATTAAAATAACAAGTTTCAACATTATATGCAAAATTCAATTCTCTTTTAATTAATTAATTACAACTGCATGAGATGCATCTAATTAATATTTTCATTAAATTGTTTATAATATTCATAAACTCCAATGTAAGAATGCCTTGAAATTATAAGGTTGACAACATGGATGTGCCACAAAACCGTTTGTGGATGTATAACAGGGTGGGCCCTAAAAGGGTTGGGATTACAGATGAATTCTTGAACGGAGTTGAAATATTCATTAGTCATGCATCTCAATTACAAGTATTTTTTAGAGAAGGGACGATAAGGTATCCATGTGTAAAGTGCAAATGTAGGAAGCTGTTAGAACCTGATGATGTGAGGTTGCACCTTTACCAGAAGGGGTTTCAACCAGATTATTATTACTAGACATCCCATGGGGAAAAAATGCCACAAATTGGTGAATCCTCATCAACAATGAATCCTCCTTTAGTTGATCAACCTTTTAATCCTAGGGATAATGACAAACAGGAGAGTCAATATGAGGAAATGGTGTTAGATTCAGTTAGGCAAAGAATGGGTGTTGACACTGATCAAATAGTATAAGAGCCCCCCAACCCAGATGCTCAAACCTTTTATGATATGTTACAGTCTGCATAAGCTCCTCTTTGGGAAGGATGCAATAGTCATTCTGAGTTGTCAGCGGTAGTAAGGTTGTTGAGTATCAAATCAGATTACAACATGGCTGAAGGGGACTTCGATGCTTTCATGCAATTCAAGGGTGAAGCCAAGCCGTCTGGACATTGATTACCAGAGAACCTTTATCGGATAAAGAAATTAGTTGCAGGTTTGGGACTTAGGTACATGAAAATTGATTGTTGTGAAAATGGTTGCATGTTGTACTACAAGGATAATGGAGATGAAACAGAGTGCAAGTTTTGTGGGAGTGCTAGGTACACCACTAGAAGAACTCGTCATGGTACTCGTGGTAGAGTGGCAAAGAAGCAATTGTGGTTTCTGCCTTTGATTCCAGGACTTCAAAGGTTATTTACTTCTGAGGTCACGACAAAAGAAATAAGGTGGCATCATGAGAATCACTGAGAAGTTGGAGTGCTAGCCCATCCGTCTGACGGATTGACATGGAAAATGTTTGACCAAGAACACCCAGGATTCGCAGCAGATCCTCGAAATGTATGTCTTGGACTATGCGCCGATGGGTTCACCCCATTTGGACAATCTGGAAAAGTGTATTCATATTGGCCTGTTATTTTCACTCCTTATAACCTGCCTCCTGGAAGGTGCATGCGACAGGAGGTTATGTTTTTGACATTAATCATTCCTGGGCCTAGTAATCTGAAGGCAAAAATAGATGTCTACTTGCAACCCTTAATTGATGAATTGAAATTGTTGTGGGATGAAGGTCCTATGACCTACGATGTATCGTTGAAGCAAAATTTCAATATGCGGGTGGCGCTTATGTGGACTATAAATGATTTTTTCGCTTATGGAATGTTGTCTGGTTGGATGACCACCGGAAAGTTATCTTGTCCCGTTTGCATGGAAGCCTCACAGGCATTTACGCTAAAACATGGCAGAAAAACTTCTTTTTTTGATTGTCATCGGAGATTTTTGCCGCTAGACCACCCATACCAGAATAACAAGAATGCTTTTCTCAAAAACAAAGAGGAGAGATCATCACCTCCTCCACGATTAGATGGGCAGCAAGTTTGGAGCAGAGTATGTAACATTCCTATGGTCCATGAATGTGGTCAAGCTGTGACCATTCCTGGGTATGGGATCACAAACAATTGGACAAAACGTAGTATCTTTTGGGAATTGTCATACTGGAAGACAAATCTAGTGCGACACAATTTGGATGTTATGCATATTGAGAAGAATGTCTTCGACAACGTATTCAATACTATGATGGATGACAAGGGCAGAACAAAAGACAATGCAAAGGCAAGGATAGACATCAAAGAATATTGTCGTCGTCGAGACTTGGAGCTAGTTGAGCGTAGTGGGAAGCAATTGAAACCCAAAGCTCGATATTCATTCAATCTAGAGCAAAAATGTATTGTTTGCCAGTGGGTTAAGAATCTTAGGCTTCCTGATGGTTATGCATCCAATATGGCACGATGTGTGGATTTCAGGGAAGGAAGGCTCCATGGCATGAAAAGTCATGACTGCCACATTTTTTTAGAGCGGTTTCTTCCTATCGCATTCATAGATCTTCCAGATGTTGTGTGGAGACCATTAATGGAACTTAGTGAATTCTTTAGAGATATTTGCTCCACCACATTGACAATGGAAAAGCTAACACAGTTGGAGGAAAATATACCAGTGACATTATGCAAGTTAGAAAAGATATTCCCCCTAGCTTCTTTGACTCTATGGAACACCTTCCGGTACACCTTGCATATGAAGCTAAGGTTGGTGGGCCAGTGCAATATCATTGAATGTACCCTTTTGAGAGGTATGTATTCTACTTAATTATGTTTTGTGTTTGTTTTTGGCTACTATCAAATATAATTTTAATTTTCATATTTTAATTTCAAATTTAATTTAGGTTCCTTTATACCTTAAAACGAAAGGTTAAAAATAAGGCTAGAGTGGAAGGATCCATATGTGAGGCCTACATCATCGAAGAGATAGCTACTTTTTGTTCACACTATTTTAAGCCTACTGTTGTCTCTAGAATAACTAGGGTTCCTAGGAATGATGATGGGGGTGAACCTTCTGAGCGATGCTCAATTTTCAATTATCTTGGTTGTTATAGTGGCGATTGCGGCCATCGGTTCTTAACCGATCAAGAGGTAAAGGTTTCCATGAAGTATATTTTAATGAATTGTGATGAAGTTCAACCTTATCTAGAGTAAGTTCACTTGGCCTATGGCTTAAGTACAATTATCATCGTTATTAATGCTTGTTACTATCTTATATAATATCTTTATGAACACAGTTTTTTTGTGGACAATCTTCGGGCTTCTATGCTTAACATTACAAGTGATGAGATCTATGAGTATATAGACTTACAATTTTCATCTTGGTTTCATGCATATGTAAGTTAATCTTGTACAAGTTTCCTCTTTCTATATAATTGTGTCATGTTTTAATGTTTCTATGTCATTGAACTAATAGGTTCTTGATCCAACCAACTCTGTTGAAGATCCAGTGATAAAAAGCATTGCATGGGGTCCAGTGAGAAAAGTGAAAACATGGCCCATGTATTTAATCAATGGGTACAAATTTTATACTAAAGAGCATGGCCTTTATAAATCCACATATAATAGTGGTGTTTGCATTAAGGGCGCTGACTACAAGGATGCAGAGAGTGACTATTACGGTACACTCCAAGATATTTATGAATTGGTCTTCACAGGATCATTGTCAAAACGTTTGGTTTTTGTTTAAATGTGATTGGTTTGATCCTACCCCGAGTCGTGGCACACGAATTGATGCCAAAGATAGAATTGTTGAAGTTAACAAGTCTAGGAGGCTCAACACATATGACCCATTCGTGTTTTCCCAACAAGCTATCCTTATCCTGCCAATCAAAATAAGAATGATTGGTTGGCAGTGATTAAAGTTAAGTCCAGAAGGACTATTAAGGCACATGGTGTTGAAATTAGTACTGATGCATTTCAAGAAGAAGATATGGGTCTTGTTATGCCTGTAATGGTCGAAAATGATAATGACCTTCAAGTCTTACTTAATGATGGGCAATATGAAGAGGTTGATGGAGACTTAAATGATCAATCATTTATTAATGAAGAACAGGAAAAGGAAGATCAAAAGGAAGAAGAAGAAGAAGAAGAAGAAGAAGAAGAAGAAGATAGAAATGAGTCAGCAGAGGAAACTGAATAAGACTCATCTAACTGTTATTAATTCTCAGATTATGGTATATATGAATTATTTAGTTTAATATCCGCTTTTTAAGTGTTTGATTAGCATGCTATAAATATTAGGTTTTATATTATTAGTAGTTAACTTTTACTTAATTACGGGTGTGAAATTACATTGATATAGATGTCGAGTGGTCATGCGAGACGAGGTAGAGGGTGCAGAGAAGGCCATCTTATGGTCCACTTGCATCCCCCACAACCATCTATTTCTGCACCGCCTGCCGCATCTCCTCTACAGTTTACCAGGCCAAGCACATCCTCAGAGCATGCACTGTCCATGCAAGATCGATCTACAAATCCTTCGTTTGCTGAGGAGCCACCTACCCCTGCTAGTGCTTAGTCGAGTCACCATCCCAGTGAGACTGATCTTACTGATGGGCGATATTGGATACGCCCTGACAAAGATTTGTGAATTATACATCAATTCTTTTATTTGTTAAATTCTTATGTTTTTAAGTACTAAGGTTTATGTTTTTAAAATGCACAGCTTTTATCCTGTTGTTGAGACAGTATGAGATATTTCCTTGATCATACAGGGGAAATACGAGGCACCAGCATATAATCATAAGACTACTCCTCCAGAATTACGGGAGTTATGGTTCCAAGAATGGAAGTTAAAGTTCATTTATACCTTAAAACAAACAATTTTTTTCCTACTTGAAAATATTAATTTTTGGTTACTTTGTGCAGAAACATTACAAGTGGTTGCCTGAACATGACAGTCAGATCAAAAAGAATTGGAATAAAATTAGTGATGGAATTAGCGATGGAATTTTCATAAAAAATTCTGTCGCTGATCAACGACGGAATTAGCGACGGAATTATTAGTGACGGAATGATTTCTATCGCAAATTCTCAAATTTCATTTGCAATGGAAATTTAAATTTGTGACTGAAAATTTCTGTCGCTAATTTGTGATGGATATTGAATCCGTCGCAATTGATTTAAGACGGACGTTTTTGCGACGGAATTTATTCCATCGCAAAATTCGTCACAAACATATTTGCGATGGAATTACACTAATTTAGCGATGGATTTTTCCGTCGCTAATCTAAGTTTTTCTTGTAGTGTGATATTTTGGGTAGAGAATGTGCAGGAGAAAGTGAGTTCGGTTTACTTCCTACGTGCAGGAGTAGTAAATAAACATATAAGTCATAGACTATTGTATCCTGGAGGTAACAAGTTTGTGTACCCCTGCATAAGGTAATATAGAAAAGTTAACCTGTGGGAGATGTGAAAATTATTTTAAAGAAAGATGAGATACTCGGACCTCAACCCAGTACTACTGTTAAGAACTAGAATATAAAAATAGAAAAATGGTTGAGATTGAAATGGAAATAATGGATGAATACTATGTCAATTTCCAGTAGAAGGAATTACACAATAAGAATTCCCACTTTCGAGTAGGGAAAACTCCATGAGCAAACGCTGTAAAAAATAATAGTCTACCCTGCCAAAACTCTCTCCATCCCTTTTATTCTATTTGGTGCTACAGTAACAAAAAAAGTGACTATAAGTAATCTACTCATAACAGAAAGGATGACTTATTAAAAGTGGTCCCCTCCCATGTACTCCTCTTCTCCTAGCAATTCCTTTACCTTACATAGTAATCATGTGCTCATCTTCTCCATCCCAGTCGACTACCTCTCCCATGCTAAATATTTCCAAAACTAGTAGTCCTCTCACCCATTCCTGTAGTACAATAATCTTGTAGCCACCTAGTGTAATTTTCTTCCTCTTCTCCAATCGTGGATTATTGGCCATGTCAACACCAAAGACCGTGTCAGCACCAGTAGCTCCTTGTTTTGTTTCTTTAGCATTTCTCCCATACTCTAATTCTTTAGTATTTCTTACAATGAATACTGTAGGCACCAAAGCAGCATGCAATTTATATTTTTTATTATAACTTTCAAATTTCTCTATTTAGTGTTTATTCTTATTTTTCAGGTTCTGCTCCAGCAATTTTAAGGTAATTTTTCATATTAAATCCTACAAAAATAGCAAATAAAAAATAAGAATGGTGACCGATGGTTTTGAAAAATCATTTTTTGATGAGATTTTCTCAATTGTGAAATTTCTTTAAAAAGAAATTTTGTGATTCCCAATTTGAGTAAATCAATGAAAATATTTTTGGTTTTTCCATTTGGAGTTGTGAATTTATTTCACAAGAAATTTCATAAATATATTTTGGGGGAAAAAACTCATAAATTTTTATGAATTTTGAAATTTAAGTATATGATATTTCTTACACCATATGGGGCCTTTAGTGGTTTTCTTGTTGGAAACTCTTTTATTTTATTTTTCAAACGTTAGCTAGTAAATGACCAGTCATCCTATTAATTAATCATTTTTTTAATCTAATGGTTGTTTATGAGTAGCCAAAGATTTTTCAACGGAATGAAACATATCTTTTTTTTTAAAAATTTTTTCTCAATTGTAAATTTTCTATGTAGAGGAAACCTTTGTGATGCTCAATTAAGTAAATTTATGACATTTTGTAGGCTTATAAATATTATTACTATTTTATTTGGATGTTGCTCACTAAAAGAGAATTTATTTATGAAAAAGATTTTTTCATTATATGAGATATCCATGCTGAGATACGTTGTTACAAGACTTTAGCTTGAGATATATAATGTCTTGTATATCTATATTATTTTTGCAAGTTCTTTTAACTTGGTTTAGAAAAATTCTTTTAAAGTAGATTTGTATATATATATATATATATGTATATAAGGGCAAATCTATATGCAAAATAGCATTTGTATTATGTGAAGCAAATGCATATTGATTTGATCCATTAGCAAAATATCATTACATGAGTGAAATTATTATCTACTTTTTTTTATGAGCACAATCGATCATAATTCTTTGAGTTCTAATTTTGAGTAATCATCAAATGATCAATTTTTGTTTATGAAGTAAACTCTTGCAATGGTGACTTCTTCTCCCTACATCATGAGGTATGTTTCACTATTTTAATCTTTCTCTTTTTTGAGAATCATTATTAATGGTGGGGGCAAGAAGAAAAATATTTTTGGTTATTTTTATAACAATAAGTAGGGGATGTGAGTATGTTGTTATAAAAATATACAAATTTTAGTAAAAAAGTTTTATAATCAATAGTTAATATTGTTGTGGCTTAATAGAAATTTTATAGGTTTAATATATGAGTATTGAGTATATCTCTTGAATTTCTATTAACATAACTATTGATGATATGAAAAGGCTTTCTTAAAGCTTGTATGTTGAAAATTGTGTTTGTGAAATTTTTGAAATTATACAATTAAGTTTTATGGTCATATTATTGTGAATTTTTAAAAGCTATGTGGAATATAAGTTTTTATGGTCGTATTATTGTGAGCTTTCTAAAGCTACGTAAAATATGAATTTTCACTTTGAGAATTTATTTTTAATTCTATACTTCAATTTTTAGCCAATGGTCAAGAGAATTAAAACAAAATGTGTTAGTAAAATTTTGTTTTAATTCTACTATTGTAGGCTATAAAGCCATATAAAAAATTGTACATTGTGAAAAGTACTTTAATTTGTGGAAAATGCTTATATCTATTTATGAGATATTTGATGACATGTTTGCAAAAAAAAAAAAAAAAGAAATTGTGAGTTTTGAGAAAATTCACTCTTATATAAATTGTGCTTGTGAATTTTAAAAAATTCACTATTATGATTTCACATATATGATGTTTTTATAGTGCCACAAGAATATTATATTTTTAGGTGAACAAAAAAAATTTGTGAAATTCTTGTGAAAAGGCACAATAACTATCAATAGTGGGGGTACATACTTTTGTGGATATTAAAAAATAAGTTCACCAATTAGACAATATTTTTTTTTGCTGTATATTATATGCAATATTGTGAATTGCACATATCATTTTGGAACTAATTTTATTGTGAATATGTGACCATATATTTTGTCATTTCTTGGCATATATATATATATATATATATATATATATATATATATATATATATATAAATTTTAATTAAGGATATCTCATTGAAAATCTTGAGATGATGATATATGTCATAGATAAATTTTTGAGGAAGCGTAGTTTTATGCTATTATATGAGAACACTCTTGTTGTACAATAAGATACAATAGTGTTGAGAATTTTTGTCACAAAATTAAATTTGAGAAATTCCATAAATAATTGTGTTCATGGATTAAATTATTATATGGTTCAAGAATATATATATATATATATATATATATATATTCAATATATTTTATATGATTGTATACCCACCTAGCTATAATAATTTGATATCACTTATTGTGATAATTAAATATCATATGATCTTGATTCTTTGAATTATAAGATTTTCTAACACTATAACTATAGTAAAAAAATCTAGAAATATCGAAGATGATGAATATTAAACCCATAGGATTAAAAGTAGCTTATGAGAATACCCTATCTTGTGACTATAGATCCTGAGAACTTGGTTCAAAGGAAAAAAAATGAGTCATAGGGTTTCTTGTTTGAGTGCACATTTTATAAGAGTTCAAAACTTTTAACTTCATTACTATGGTGTCAGTGCATTTTCCTGTAGCGAATATGTGAGGTTGAGTTTTCAAAAACTCTTAATGAAATATATAGCTCTATAAGAGTGGAGTGTTCAAATTGCAGGAATACTTTTGACAGAATTCACCTATTTAAATGTGACGGAGTAATGCAGTTCCTATATAAGAATATACATGACGTATTCTCATAACACATTTAAGAAATAGGATACGGCACAAAGCCGCATAAATATGCTAGCTAGGGCTCATGATTTGCACATAAGTTGTTATGTGCAAGATATAAATCTTGCTTCCTCTAAACAGTCCACAGTTTAAGGTGAATACCACTATGGCTCTGGATCAAGAAATATATTTCTACTAAGTATAGCAGGTTCAAGGCAAATTTAGCTATTTATTTTATGCATAATAATCTACCTTTATCCAAAAATGTATATATTATGTGCTATTTTATAATAATAAGTAGGGGATTGTTGGATATCATTATAAAATATTAATTATTATGATTATTAAAACATATTAATCTCTTTTATGTTGCTTTTATGTTTCTGAACGTTGGCTTCTTTTGTGTGTTAATATGGACGTTGCAATTCATTCAATGTTATTTTAAGCAGATGTACCTTGGATTTAGTTTTTACAACACATAATGTATTTTACTATTTTAAATGCTTGCCAACGGACATTTCCTTACAACTCTCTATATACATGGTCTCATATAAGAGGGACAGTAGCAAGTAATATATATATATGTGTGTGTGTGTGTGTGTGTGTGTGTGTGTGTGTGTGTGTGTGTGTGTGTGTGTATGTGTGGGTGCACTGCGTGGAATTGAGTGGATATATAGATGAGTGTGTAATACAAAATATGAGATACCTATACATATATATATATACACACACTTATGTGATATTTTGAACAGAGAATACAGGGAGAAAGTGAGTCCGATTTACTTTTTATGTGTAGAAGTAGTAAACAAGCAAGTCATGTGTTATATCCTGGAAGTAACACATTTATGTATCCCTATATCGAGTAATATAGCAAACTTAACCCTGTGAGAGATGCAAAACTTACCTTAAAGAAAGACAAGATACTCACACCTTAATCTAATACCACGAAATTTATATTTTTCCTTTAACTTTCAAATTTCTCTATTTTGTATTTATTCTTATTTTTGAGGTGAAAGCTGAGATATTTAGATCTCAGTCTAGTACCATGCAATTTATATTTTTTACTCTAACTTTTAAATTTTTTTATTTTGTGTTTATTCTTATTTTTGAGGTGTTGTTCAAGCACCAATTAACTCAACAAAGAGTGCATTTAGTTGGACTTTTAAAATTGGTACTTTTAAAGTAAAGTTTTCTTTATTCTGGAGCAAGAAATTTCAAAATCATAAATTTATTATATAATTATAATTAACAGCTTCAAAATCTTTTCACACTGCACCGATGTCTCACGATCAAATTTCATCTTGAAACCTCCTAGTGTGGTTGTATGAATGACATCCCTTAAATTAAAAAAGTTAAATCAATTGAGATGCGCATATATATATATATATATATATATATATATGTATATACCAACAGAGAATTTTGCTAGCTAGTACCCACAACATATCTATAATTAATATTCATAGAGAATTTTTCTTTTGGCAGGAACATAATTTTTTAATTTTGAGAACATTAAAATATGGTCGAATGACATGTATAAGAAGTAAGAATATCAACTTGATTATGAATCAAAAAAAATTTCAATATGCATGAAATTTACGTACTATGATATAAAATATATGACTTTACAATATTTCAAAGAGAATTCATTACGATGATTAAGTGTGTCATCTTATCACTTAAAACACTCAATTTAATAAATATTTATTGGCTCATTATGTATAATATTTCTCCCTTTATCACTTTGGTTGCCCACAGAGAACAATATAAAACCCAATTTCTATAAAATAATTCAATAAATTTTCTTTTTATAGATTAGTATTTACAAATACAAGTATGTTCTTTATATACATACATACCCACAAATAACAATAAATAAATTTCAGTAACAAAATTACTTACTTAATAGTTTTTATTATTATATTGAGAATAAAATTACAATATGTTAAAACCTACTATCAAAATAAATCTTTTCCTATTTTTTCATATTAAAGATAAAAATATGATTTCATTTTGAGCAAAGATTTAACTTAATTAATAAATTAAAAGAAATATTTCTATAACATGTATCAAAATGTTAAAGGAACCAGTGTTATATTTGAAATATGAGAAGTACCAAATATAATTTAATTAATCTTTTTTAAATGTTAGCATATGCGGATGAATATGTTCGAATATGACTGGTTTTTGAAACAATAATTCACAAACTCTTAAACTTTTTTCCTTCTTTTTTTCTTTCTTTTGTGCGTTTGGAGTTATGATTTTGCTTTTATATTTTTTATTTTTAGGGTTTGGTTACGTAGCAAATATTTTAATTATGTATGAATTGATGGCTAAATTAATAAATAATTAAATGATTATTTCGATAAATTTCCTATAAAAATTGATTAAATAAATGATCACTTAAATAATTATTTCAATAAATTTTCCAATAGATGAAGAAACTTCTATTTTTTAACATTCACTTTAATAATATAAAGGGTATCAAATTTTTTATTTATTAAAAAATGTCTATATATATATTTTATTGAGTTAATATTTTAATAATTTCTCTAATGATTAAACATATTTAAGTAAATAACTCAATTAGGTAATAGAAAAGGTAATTTTGTCATTAAAATTTGAAAAAAGGCACATTATCATTTTTTAACATTTTAATCAGAATAATATTGTTAAATTTATTAATAAAATATATAAATTATATATATTTAAAATATATATTATTCCATAATCAATATACTGCAGATATTCTTTACTATACTTACACTGCGCCAGGCAAATTTTTTCCCCAAAACAAATAAATAAACTTCAATGTGTGTATGTAGGTATATATAGAAAATATTCTTTATCATTGTCAAACGGTCCAGCTATTAAATGGTCTCGACCCAACGTGGCACACTTAAGAAATAGGCCTTCTTAAATCCATAAATGTTCGTTTTGACCTGTACGTCTCAAGGACTGTCTTGTAAGTTACCTTTTTTTTTAAATAATTATTTTATTTTTTTAATATTTGACCCAATTTATGCTTCAAACTTTTTTAATGTATATGCTCAATTGCTCATACATAAAATATACATAATATTCGTATCAAGCACAACCGATAATATGTCAAGGAGAACATGTATTGTTGGAGACATAAAAACATAATTATATATCTTGGACTTGCTAATTTTGGATAAGAGTTGAGATGCAATGAATTAATCTGGTCAGTCATGTTAACTAAGACAGATCAAACTTATTTGCATTGTATAAACTAATTTTTTTGCCAGAGAGCTCAAAGAGCCCCAAAGATATCAATCTTGGCCTAGCAAATTAATTTGATTAAACACCGAATAAAATTTTGGCAGCATGGTGAATTGGTGATGTGGGCCATAGTGGATATACGGGAAGTAGAATAATTAATATGGGAGAGAAAGATATAATTATAAGGACTCGAGGAAGCCAGAGGAAAAAAACGTGAAAGAAGACGTTCATGGACTATATGTAAATGTTTTGAATTTGATAATGGCATTTCTATAGAAACCATAGATTCATAGTGAAAGAACTGGGTAAAATATCAAGAAATAGATAGCTGAAAGCAATAGTAGCGCTTTCTATGGTTAATGTTTTCATTTAACCCAACCATATTGTTTCCATTTCTTTGGAGATTTTAGTTTAGTCTTGATTTTTAATGTAACGAGAAACTACCCAGTGCTAATTTGTGTTTTATATATATTATATAAATTAAATTTGGTAAAATAAATAGAAAAAAGGGTAGTCTTACAGTTAAATGGACTGACTGATGAGTCCCAAATCAAATTGATAGTGCTAATTTGGATTTACATTGTGGACAATTTTTTTTAATCTAGTTTAAAGATGAGTATTTGAAAATTTACTAAATTTTAATTAATTAAATTTGACTGTGTTCAGTAAAATATAATTTTTAATATTTATTTTTATTAACAATACTTAAAGAAAATAAAGATTCAACTACTTGAATTAATCAAACATTATTGTTTTCTTTTATTATTATTTTCTTTTAAGCCACCAACAATTAAAATTGACAATTAGACATCTATTGCGATCTAACTGACAATTTAGAAAAATTTTATGAATAGGTCGATTTTTCCAGTAATCAACTTCTCCTCTCAATTTTTTGAAGACGTATGTCTGGAAGAAAAAATGAAAAAAATGACCAATACATAAAACAATGTGTATTGGTAATGGAGGAGGACCACGGATATGAATCAATCCTTAGAGGTAGCAGAGAAGGAAATTGCTAATAAGGAACTTATTGATAAGCCTGCTAATTTATATGGCTAATGATGCTAAGGAGAAATCTGACATGGCATAAGCTCAAATTTAAGGAAAGGCTGAGAATGGGCATATGACTATTATGTGTATTATGTGGAGTAAGGAAGAGAATGGGAAGGGGACCATGCGGAGTAAGGAAGAGAATAGGGAAGGGGACCACTTTTATTTAGCTACCACCATATTCTGTTATATTTCATTTTGTCTTTTATGCTGATAGGATTTTGCATTGGGTTGCTCCGATAAATAAGGAGAAAAGTTTCTTGTAGGCATCATGAAAAGAATTATATGGTCTGTGACCTTTAGAGCTACCCTTTGCTAGAAAAAGGGATTCTACAGCGTATATTTCCCCTTCCATTGGGAATCTGATACCATTCCTCCATTAATTTACTTTCTATTGCTTCCCTTTTTTTCCATTTTATTTCTGTTAATTTCTATAGGTTGTATCATTGGTGCTTTCATTGAGAGTCTGTTATGGTATAAGGGACTCATTTCTCAAAATTGGAATCCATTACAGTAGAATTACAGAAGAAGCAAAATGGAGTAAAAGTGTTGATCGATCTAGCAAGTATACCAATCGCACAAGTAATACAGAGTGAGTAGAGTATCGTTCCCACGAGGATTGAGGTGCCAAGTACCCGTGAAGCTAAAGTTAAATGCTATTTAGACGGATCATTAATTGGTGGAAATAAAAAAGGTAAACTTAAATAGAAATATAAATCTAAAGCTAACAGATTAAACCAAAACTACTAACTAATACCTAAGACTAAGCTACCCCTAGTAACAAAAATCTAGGGTTGATAGGATTGACTTTACATGACTCTTAATCCGACTAATTCATAAACAAATTAATCTTTGAGTTGCTAAAAATGATTCAATCTAATTACAAATCCTTTTGATATTGGTTATAAACAAAACCACATAAATAAGATTATCTATTTCTAGATTAATCCGATTTATGGTGGAAGTTACAACGGGCAAAGTTAATATCTAGCTATCTCTAGCATAGATAAAAACCTTAAACTCATAAAAGTGGTGATCAAGCATTTTTAGAGCAACTCAAATGGGTAAAATCCACTCCAACAAAATACAAAATGTAATTAAAAAGAATCATTCAACAACAAAACTTCATAAAAATCAAACTACATTAACCACCAAACCTTTCATTTCTCATAGGTTCTATTATCATTCTTTCACTTATGTTCTGACTGATTGTACATGCTAATCTAGAGTACAAATATTCTCAGAAGGATTTTCTCAAACCTCAACTAAGATAATAACCCAATATTCCATAATCCCTTATGTGAAAATCAAGTTAAATTGAATAACAAGCCCTAATTTGACTATATGAGGCTAATATCTATATTTCTATGATATTATCAAATCAATCCCCTCTCCTTTAAGGTTCAAGAACTCATACTACTCATCCTATAGGTCTAGTTTTCACTTCCATTTCCCAAGTTCTGCAAAAACACCACAACAATCCAAGAATTGGCCAAATTAAAGAAAAACATTAAGATTAGAATGAGTAAACATGCATTAACCAATAATTGATTACAAGAGTTTGAGAAATTATACAAAACCTAACCTAAAATCGGGTTTATAACAACCCTAGAAATGAAAACTAACTAAATAAACTAGCAAAACAGAGATTACAACAGAAAATAGAGGATTCATGGTGAAAAGAGAAAGAAAAGTGGGAGAAGGATTGCCAATCCCAAGTGGGAAGGCACCCTTCTCCCCCAAACCAGGTCTAGCTGCCTCTCCCCCTCTGTTTTTGTCCAAAGATCTAAACATATTAGGTCAGAAAACCTAAAATTGCTTAAATATTGCTATAAACACGTGACAAAAAATGGGTCATGCGCTTAAGCGCACTATTTTACCGCTTAAGCGCGATTCAGCCAGAATCGAAACATTTTTCAGTATAGAAATCCGCTTAAGCCTGAGGTTTTCCCGCTTAAGCTCAATAATTTCCCACTTAAGCTCAATACTTCCCGCTTAAGCATGTGTAAGTCCGCTTAGGTGCATGAGGGAAAGCTTTAAATCTTCATTTTGAGCCCTTTTACTTTGATCTTTTTCACCAAGGTCCCTTAAGGTTCTTTCTTGTTCTTGGCTTTGGATTTCTCACACTTCAATGCTATTTTGATTTTCTTTCCAACTAGATCTGCCAACATACAAAAGATTATGGCTCAGGGAAAAGGGGGGCAGAGCAGAAGAAGAAAAGAAACTTAAAAGTTTCTAAAAGCAAGCTTAAAACTGGATTCTTGATTGCCCAGTACAATGAAGCTTTAACCTATTTATACTAATTCTAGGGGAACAAGGTCACATGGGCATAGCTGGAAGAGATTGAATCTGGCAGCTTAGGAGGTGCAGTCATTATGGACTCTTGAAGGTAGGTGTGGACTCTTGAAGGTAGGTGCATGTGGGGAGGTTGAAAAATGAGTGTATTTCCTTGACAATATGAGTGAATTTCCTTGACATTCTCCATGGGTTGGACGAGACTCGCCCTCGAGTCTTGCTTGATGTCGTTTTCTCTCTTAGGTGGCACTCCTGGTGGATTGTCTTCTGGAATTACAACTAGAAAGACCGGTAAAAAAGTGAAATCGTATCTTTCTAGTTTGTTCTTATTGCATTCACCAGGTGGCATTGGCACTAACATCTCTTTTACTCCATTTTTTTTAATAGAGTATATGCTTGTATGGTCGTCATCTTGGACACAACGATCAAATTGCCAATGTCTTCTCAAAAGAAGATGACAATCATCCGTAGGCACAACATCACAGCAAACTTCTTCTTGATGAAATTTGTAAGGATACGAATGATTAAAGGATAATACCTCCAACTTTTCCACCATGTAGTCGGTCACAATATTGTCATAACTTTTGTGGCCAATGTTGACATCACAAATTTTATCTTCAATAGGATAGAAGATGTTGTGACTTAACCAAGACTCGTCTTTTGCTGGCGCTATATGTAGGCTTCGATGAATTACCAGTGTCTCATCATGGTCTGTCAATGTGACTTCACTATCATATATTGGCTCTGTTGGCAAGACATCACTGTTATATGCTTGTTCTGCTAGCATGACATCACTGTCATACGCTGATTCTGTCAGTGTGACTTCTCTATCATACACTGACTCCTCTGGCATAATATCGTCATCAGATATTGGCTCCTCTGGCATAATATCGCTGTCATATACTGGCTTTGCTGATATGTCATCATCGTCATCTGGTATGACATCACTATCATGCACTGACCCTGTCGGTATAGATTCCTCTTCCTTTTCAGGAATTTCATTGGATTCTCTCTCTACGTTAGTGACAACTAGCTTGGTATCCATGTGAAAGTCTGGAATGTGTGACGAAGTAGGGATAGAAATAAGTGACACTCCCATAAACCCTGTTTGTTCAGGCAAGAATTTACGGGTTAACTTGCGTCGCATTTTCTTCCAAGTTCGAATCTTGCGCTTCCCTTCGCGGTCGCGCTTTCTTTTAAGATTTTCCCACCAAAAAGAAGCGTACTTCTTGAGTTTAGTGGCAACAATTTTCACCTTTTGATCTTCTGGGACCTCCTTGTATTCAAAAATCCGTTCAACCTTTTTAAGCCAGTCTTTGAATTCTTCAGGTTGGTTATTCCCATCGAATTCAGGAATTTTCATTCTAACATTGTCAGTGTAGCGATTGTAAGTTGTTGATGAACTGCTGTTATTTGAATTTTTACATCGACGCTCTTTCTGGGTCTCAAGCCATGTTTGCTGGGCATACACTGTTTCTTGCAACTGTTGAAGTTGATTTCTCATCTCGTTCAATTCAATTTCTTGTGCACGCCTGCTTCTAGGAGGCATTTCTGTTGGCTAGGGAAGGAGAAAAGTTTGAAGTTTGGTTGTAGAAAATTGGGGATGGATGAGAGAAAATTAAAAAAAATTGTGGAATTGGAGTGAAATTTTTTTTTTGGAAGATTTAGGGGCTAAAATGAACTTTTCAAAAAAAGATGTCAGGCTGATCTGTAATTTTTGGAAAGTATTGGGGCCAATCTATGATTTGGAAAGAATTGGGGTGAATCTGTAATTTCTAAAAAAAACTTAAGGGGCCAAAAGGTAATTTATGAAAAGCGGGTCAAACTGTAATTTCGAACATAATTGTGGGCAAAAATAAAATTTCAGGAAGTTGTGAGGGTAAAAGTATAATATCAGAAAGCTCTGGGGTAAAAGTGAAATTTCGGAAAGATCTGGGGCCAAAGTGGAATTTTAGAAAATTCTGGGGAAAATTTGTAATTTCAGAAAGATCTAGGGCAAAAGTGAAATTTTAGAAAGTTCTGGGGTAAAGCTGTAATTTTAGAAAGTTTTGGGGCAAAAGTAGAATTTTATAAAGTTTTGGGGTAAATTTGTAATTTCAGAAAGTTTAGGGGGTAAAAATAAGATTTCACAAGACTTCCGGGGTCAATATGAGAATCTGAAAATTTATGGTGACGTGGCTACAACTTGACACGTGGCGATCGGTAATTGGCTAACACTCTGATGATGTGGTAGCAGAATCTCAGGACACGTGGCAGTTTGAACACATGGCAAACTTTGATTCACTAAAATGATGACGTGGATGATGACGTGGCTGATGACGTGGTCGTCTTCAACCTCTTGCAGGCGCGTGTGGTGCATGGCGGAGATGTTCGGCGCGTGATCTTCTCCAGTCCAAGGTTTTGGACCCTTCCGATCACGATTCCGACGTCAGTTTTCCTGAAAAAGCACCGGAGATGGGACTTTTGAAGGTGGCCGATTTCGACGTCGTCGGAAAACTTCGACAGTGAATCTCAGGCAGTTTTTCAGGAGTTCCCTCTCTTTGGAACCTTGCTCTGATACCAAAATATGGCTCAGGGAAAAGGGGGGCAGAGCAGAAGAAGAAAAGAAACTTAAAAGTTTCTTAAAGCAAGCTTAAAACTGGATTCTTGATTGCCCAGTACAATGAAGCTTTAACCTATTTATACTAATTCTAGGGGAACAAGGTCACATGGGCATAGCTGGAAGAGATTGAATCTGGCAGCTTAGGAGGTGCAGCCATTGTGGACTCTTGAAGATAGGTGCATGTGAGGAGGTTGAAAAATGAGTGTATTTCCTTGACAATATGAGTGAATTTCCTTGACAGATTAGTAAATTATTAAAATTTGTGTTAGAATTTGCAAGAAAGGCTATGAACATACATTTGGAATAATTCACACATTAAACTTATAATTAGTCTAAAATGAAATGAAAGTGCTGCGATTTCACCCAGAAAATACTATGGAAAAGTATGAATATTAGAAGCTTATCAAAAAGACAAGCTTAATGCACTGGATAATGGAATGTCCAGTGTGGAGGAAACCATGAATAACATTATGAAAATGACGCAGTAGTATTTTTGGCTGTTGTGTGGTTATGAATGGGAAGATCTGAAATCAACGGATTCAGAACATCCAACCACTGTGCCATTGCTGGTAGAGGAAGAACAGGGCAACCATAACTCTATGTGTACCGATGACGATGCCAACGAAAAGCTCGACTCTGCATCGCTCATTAATATATATTAGGATCTGATTGAAATTTTCAATCCCTTGTCTCGCAGCACACTAGAAGATGTTCCTTCCACCGGAGATCAAAAGGAGAATGCCAAGCATGATTGGCAAAATCAGGATAGCCTATCATCACTGGAACCACATCATGGCATATCAGAGCTGTCGACAGACAACATCACAGCATTGGGCATGACAAACACGATGGTAGATTCATACATGTTGGAGGCGCGCAAGATGGTATAGGAGGCACTAGAAGGTGCCATGATCAATTTAGAATTGATGGTATATAATCTTGGGGGTTTCTTTTATGCAGCCATTGATCATGAACTCTAGCTCTGTCGCAACATTGAAGCTTCCTATGATGTAATCACTGCCTTGTCAATTAGACAGTGCGACCTCAAAGTTATCACTACACTATTCGAGAGGTACGCTAAGTTAGGCCCTTTGAAGGATGCCCACAAGCTAATTGAATTATTTTCTCACAGAAGTTCGTTAAAGTGTAATTTGAAGATGAAATGGCACTTGAAGTTCTTTGAAGAATCAAAAATTGAATCCAAAATTTTTAAATTGTTCTCAAATATAACTAGTAATTTCAATTTTCAAAGTCAACTTACCGTGAAGGACTGCTTTTATGCTTTGGAGGTGGAAGACAAGGATGAAAGGATCAACATAATAACAATGGAGGTGGTAGTAGAATTTTAGGATTTGATTTGACACCGTTGTATAGAGCTTATTATATACATCAGACATTAGGACTTGAAGATCAGTTTAAGCATTATTAATTTGAAAGTCGAAAGCTTTAGTTAACATTGGGCTTTTAGGTATCGTCAATGACACCTTTTCTTGAATCCCATCAGACTTTCTTCGCACAAATTGCAGGTTTCTTTATAGTCGAGGATCGGGTCTTTAGGACAAGTGGGGGTTTAATATCAAAAATAGAAGTTGAGAACTTGTCGGAAACTGCTATAAGCAAAATATGTTCTGTATTAGAGGATCGATTCTCCTGAATGCAAACTGCTAATCATCTTTTGCTCATTAAGGATTATGTGAGTTTTCCTTTCGACCTTGGGGGATTGAATAATAGAGTATGTGCTATAATAAGTTTGAGAACTACAGCTTCTTCTGTCTATTCTACTTGTGCTTTTCTTTTTGGTGCTCTAACTTGATTTTCTCCCCAACATACTTTGAAACAAGTGCCACACTTATAATATTTGTGTTGTTTGGGAAGTATTTGGAATGTCTTGCCAAGAGAAAGATATCAGATGCTGTCAAGAAGTTACTATAACTTGCTCCTACAATAGCTTCATTGTTGATCAAAGAGAAAGGGGGTAAAGCTATTGAAGAAAGGGACATAGATTCCTTACTCGTTCAGCCTTGTGACATCTTGAAAGTTCTTCCTGGTACTAAGATCCTTGTTGATGGTATCGTTATATGAGACTCAAGCTATGTAAATGAGAGTATGGTAATTAGTGAATCTATACTTGTTTCAAAGGAGGTGAATGCATATGTTATTGGAGGTACTATAAATTCAAATGGTGGCCTCCATGTTCAAGCCATGAAGTTGGAAGTGATACAATTTTTTAGCCAAATAATTGATTTGGGGCAGGTAGCCCAAATATCCAAAGCAATAGAAATCACATTGTTTTTACCCTTATGTTTGCAATATCTGTAGTGGGGATTGCTTGTCCCTGTGCACTTGGCTTGGCAACATCAACTGATGTGATGGTGATAGATTACTCTTTTCCAACATCAACCTTAAGGATAAGGTTGTTTTGAAAGGGTGTGTAATTGATATGTATCAATCCTTAGTAGCAGAGAAGGAAATTGCTGATAAGGAACTTATTGATAAGCCTGCTAATTTATATGGCTAATGATGCTAAGAAGAAATCAGACATGGCATAAGTTGAAATTTAAGGAAAGTGTGAGAATGGGCATACGACTATTATGTGTATTATGTGGAGTAAGGAAGAGAATGGGAAGGGGACCATGTGGAGTAAGGAAGAGAATAGGGAAGGGGACCACTTTTATTAGCTACCACCATATTCAGTTATATTTCATTTTGTCTTTTATGCTAGTAGGATTTTGCATTGGGTCATTAGGATAAATAAAGAGAAGAGTTTTCTTGTGGGCATCATGAAAAGAATTATGTGGTCTGTGACATTTGGAGCTGCCATTTGCTAGAAAAAGGGATTCTACAATGTATATTTTCCCTTCCATTGAAAATCTGAGGCCATTCCTCTATTAGTTCACTTTCTATTGCTTCCCGTTTTTCTATTTTCCTTCCGTTAATTTCTGTGGGTTGTATCAACCACCCGTAACAAAACCCGACAATTTAATGTGCCTTGTTTCTCAATAAGTCGCATCACGTCCTTATGTCTTGTCACTTCATATGAAATAATCATATTACAAAAGACAAATTTATTGAACTAGAGAATTCGAATTTGTTGCGAAGTCAATAAAAATTAAATTAACAGGTGAAGTATTTCTACATAAAAATTATTTTGATATTTATGTGTAGTAATAAAAAATAATTTATAAATTTCATAATAAACTAATAATAAAAATACTCAACTTTTAAGAAGTTAAACTTCCTACATACTCATCTTATGTTAAGTAAGTCTATAAACCCTCTCAAGAGATTAAAATTTTTACTATTATATTATTTTAAAATTTGTGTAAAATAATTTTTAATTATTATATATACAAATTTCAAAATAATTTAATATTAATCTAATATTCAAAAAATTTAACCGCTAAACTGTTATCACGCAATGTAGTCGACGGTTCACAATCACTTATTCTGGTTAAAGTGGTCCCAACAGCATTGGAGATTCTTGAAACCATCAATTATCGTGAGGAAAATTATACTCCACATGTGGGTACGAAGATACTTTTGTTTTAATTTTTTTTAAGAAAATATTTAATGATTTTTACTCAAAATATTCCTAATATCATATTTCTTTTTTATCTTTATATAAAAGTTAACATTAATTTCACCTATTATGTTAAGTTAAAATGAATAATTTTTCGCTTAAATTAACAATATCAGATAAGTCACAAATGATATTTCAATTAATAATAAGAGTAAATTGCTCTCTCTCTCTCTCTCTCTCTCTCTCTCTCTCTCTCTCTCTCTCTCTCTCTCTCTCTCTCTCTCTCTCTCTCTCTCTTTTTAATGTTTCAAAATTACAGAATTAATTTTTTTATTTTTAAAATATAAATTTCACTTTTTATGAGTACTATAAATACACTATATTTAGTTTAACTCTATTATTATTTTTTCCATATAGAGATTTTTCAGTGTGCCTTTTGATGTTACATGACTTAGTGCTTGTTTGGAATAGCATTAGTGGTGAACCTACCCATGTTGGAATTGCTCAAACGTGATTTGAAGGAATTTGTTGATGTTTGATAAGTCGGTGAAGTAACTCACGTTCAAGGCACCCACGTTTGATTCACTCTAACCATGGGTTATTCCAACACTAGCGGGTGTTGCTTCTGGTCGAATCAAACGTGGTTGGCTTATGGTCTTCCCATTTTCCCAACACTACCCCACAGCCAAGGAGACAATGAAGCAACCAAAAGAAAAAAAAAACAAAAATAGAGCAGGATCTGAGAAAGACAAATCATGATTAATCTGGTTTATGGTGTCAGAAGCTCACAGGTGAGGATTCATTGTGCTGCCCTATCAGCTCACTGGTAAGGATTCATCTGGTTTATGGTGTTAGAAGCTCCAAGCTAGTTCTTGAAGCTGGTCTTAGAACCCCTCTATTCTCCCTTGTTTTTTTGTGAAATATCTAGTTCAGTGCATTGGAGAAGACAACGTGTGTTTTTTTTTTCTTTCTTTCTTTTCCTTCTCTTTATGCAATTGGGTCATGTACGCAGCAGCAATCAATCATGTAGGGGAGAGAGAGAGAGAGAGAGAGAGAGAGAGAGATGAATGTGATTTTAATTATGTGATTTGTACATATTAATTTTAGTTAGTATGTGAAATATTTTTTTGATGAAGTAATGTAATATTAATTTTTGCATGAGACTAAGGATTAGTTAGCCTTAATAATTTTGAATGAAATCATGACATAATGTAATATTAATTTTTAAAATATTAATATAGTTTGTTATGTAATTTAGGGACCAAAATGAATAAATTGAGAAGTTTATAGGGATTGATTTTAACAAAGAACAAAATATATTCTCAAATTAGGGACTTACACTACAAGAAAACCCATGATCAGAGATGAAAAATCTCATCTCTTATTGAACAAAATTCCATCTTTGATAAATCAAAGATGGAATCAGAGACGAAAATAATGCCGTCTTTGAATGGTCTGTTGTAGAATCTTGGGATGGAAACAAATATGTCTAAGATTTAGGAACATAAAAATTTTTGTCTCAACATGGAAATTTTGCAAAAAAATTTGAGTCTGAGACAGAAACTGTGCCGTCCTTAACAATCACGGACAAAATCGTCTTTGATTCCATTTCTAACTGGAGACAGAATCAGGGACAACATTTCCTGTCTCAGATTCAAGACGATAAAACCCGTCCCTGAATCTGTATCTGATTTGAGATAGAATTGGGGATGATATTTCTGTCTTTGAGTGAGACGAAATTATACATCTCTAAATCTGTCTCAAATCTGGTATTTTGGAGACAGAAAAATTCGTCTCTAAAATCTGTCTCTAATAAGTAATTTTTTTTAAACTGATAATTTTGAGACCAAAAAATCCGTCCCTAATGTGTAAATAGCTTATTACACACAATAAAAACTAAAATTATCCAACTTGTCAATACAGCAACAACCAGAATTATAATCAAAATTTGTAAAAGTTGTTTAGGGCTAATTTTTTTTTTTTTCAAATATACCTCTAAATGCACATGTTTCATTCCCAATATAATAAGTCATACAAATAAGTTGAGAAGTAACAACTAATCTAAAGGGTGATGATCATGATCATCATCATCATCATCATCAATCGCATCTTCAAGCTGAACCCGCTTGTCAACACTGATGTAGTGATCCATCATTTGCCGCATCTCAGTAATCATGTTCACTTGACTATGGATAATCTCTTATGCAACATGAAGCTGCTCTTGCTGAGTCTTCAATTGCTTAAGCATAGGATCCATCCTTCACTGTAGCTTATCTCCAAATTCGGGATAAAGACTGTTCAGGACAAATGAGTAGAGGGATCAATCTCAAGTGCCTCAGACCCCATGTCAAATATGGGGCACTTCTTGTTCATGCTCCCACTGCTCAAAGCCACAGCTTCTTATCATCGGCATTCTCTTCCTAGTCGTCTATACCCTCACCTATTGTGGACCCTTATGATGGTTTCAACTGAGTGTACTCTTCTTATTAAATAAAATTATTTTGGTAGTTAGGTAATTGATAGAATTAATAAAATAAAAAGAACAACAAGATAGGAAATATATACTCATGTAGACTTCCCTAGAGCACACATCAACAAAGTCCCTGTTGTCCTTCTTCTTGTGAGTTCGCATGAACAAATCTATAAGGTGAGGCTCTCTCCCGGTTTGCGGCTCTTGCACATTACAGTGAATGTTATTTAATTTGAAAATGACTGAAGAAGATAATAGATTTAAAATTAAAAGAGAACAAAGATATTACCAGTCGATGTATGTGTTTGGAGGCAAGAATACTACCTCTAGTGTGTAATGTACCTCTATTAGAGGATGCCCTATTTATGCAAGACTTTTCACACTTCTCCTTATAGTCTTCAGACATCCACTACTGTAATAGCTCTGGGTAAATTGCCTTGCTAATCCACAGAGGCCTAACAATCTCATTGCGGATGCGACACATCATGTAGCGTAATACGTCACCGCACTTCTTGTTCCAATTTTGCCTAATTTGTTTCTCATGTTGGGGCAACCACTTTTTCTGTTTCTACACATAGTAAATTGTGTTAATAATCTCAAGCATTGAAGAAATAAAATAAATTAAGCTAATAGAACCAAAACTTACCGCCTATTCCTGGAATTATAACTCCCATAAAGCTGGGGGGGAAATCTTCTTGGAGTATGCTGGTACCTCAAATTTTCCCTGTATGATCAAGGAAATGTCTCTAATTGCATGGATAATTAGATAGAAACTGTGAAAAAAAAAGGTTAATGATTAATGAATTGGCAATCATTGTATACATGAATATAAAATAGCTTAAATTTGGCTCATGTATCCTTATCAAGGTGTATCCAATGTCGCCCATCTACGAGATCCATCCCAATAGGCCCCTGGGTGGATTGAATGCTCGTAGTGGTAGATGGCTTTGAGTCATCACGGGAATGAACTGGATAGAGGATATGTCATCAGATCTTGTGCTAATGGTGTAGGATCTGATGATGTGCTTGGCCTGGTCTGTGGTGAGGAGGTAGGTGGTGTAGATGTAGATGGAAGTGAATGGCGAAGGCGGATCTTCAAAGGCCTCCTCTATACCCTTCACTGCCCGTATGTCCACTCAATATTTGTATCAATTAAATTCTACAACCTTACAAATTGTGTAACGTTAGACATCAGTAAACTCAAACCTAAAGTAGCTAGTCATGTGCAATCAAACAACAGAAAAATCAGACAATCTATATATATATATATATATACCATAAGGTGAAAAATAACTTGTTAAAGGAGTCATATTGATTTGCATCCTATTCCTCCATAGTCTCATTTTCTGGCTCCTTACTTACATCTTTTGTCTCATTATCCCCCTCTTCCTCTTCTTCTTCATCATTAATGAACGATTGGTCAACAATGAGTGATTGATCATTTAAGTCTCTTTCAACAACATCTTCATATTGCCTATCTTCTCGTAATGCATAGTTACTATCATTGTAGATGATTACAGACACAACTGCACCTATTTCTTATTCTTGAAATGCATCAATACTAACGTTAACATCATATGCCTCAATAGTCCTCCAGGACTTGGCCTTAATCACTGCCTACTAGTTATCCTTACATTGATGGCATGGAAATAAGGCATAATAGACCTATATGGCTCATTGGGCAAAAACGAATAGGTCATACGTATTCAGTCTCCTTGACTTGTGGACTTCAATAATTCTAGCTTCGACATCAATTCGTGTGCCATGGCCGGGGGTGGGATAAAACCATTCACATTTAAACAACACCGAACATCTTGGTTGTGACCCTGTGAAGACCAACTCATAAATCTCTTGGAGTGTACCATAATAGTCATTCTCTACCTCCTTGTAATCAGACCCCTTAATGCGAACACTGCTATTATACGTGGATTTATAACAACCTATTTCCTCTGTATGGAATTTATACCCATTGATTATGTATGTGGACCACGTTTTCACCTTTTTTATTGGACCCCATGCAATGCTTTTATCACATCATCTTCAATGACATTGGTTGGGTCAACAACATATCAATTCAATGTCAAAAAAACTATGAATCATGACACAAATATAACAAGAGATCAAAGTTCAGCAATAAGCTTACATATGATCGAAACCATTCAAGGAATTATGTGTTTGTACACTTGTGGACCTTGTCATTGTTAATGTGAGGCATAGAAGCTTGGAGATTGTCAACAAACAAATTGAAGCCACATAATTGGGTTGTTAAGATAACAAGTAGGTTTTACAACAATCATTCACATATAATAACACTATGCACAAGGACATGGACTTACTCAAGATAAGGCTAAACATCATCACAGTTCATTAAAATGTACTTTGTGGCAGTCTTTACCTCTTGATTGCTTAAGAACATATGTCCCCTTTCACTGCTAGAACGATCAGGATAATTGAAGATTGAGCACCGCTAGGAGGGTTCACCCCCATCATTCCCAGGAACCCTACTAATTCTAGAGACAACAGAAGGCTCAAAATAGTGCGAACAAAAAGTAGTTGTCTTTTCGGTGATGTAAGCTTTACATATGAATTCTTCCACCCTAGCCTTGTTTTTAACCTTTCGTTTTAAGCTATAGAGAAACCTATAATCAATTTTAATTTGAAAAAAGTTTAAATGACATGGATATCAGCTAGATGAAGACTCAAACCATAATAAATTGTAGCATTTACCTCTCGAAAGGATACATCCAACAATATTTTACTAGCCTGCCAACATTAGCTTCATAAGTAAGGTGTACTTGCTAACATTAGCTTCATAAGTAAGGTGTACTAGAAGGTGCTCCATGGAGTCAAAGAAGTCAGGGGAAATATCTTCTCTAATTTGCATAGTGTCACTGGTATGTTTTCCCCTAGTTGCATTAACTTCTCCTCTATTAATGTAGTGGAATGGATCTCTCTGAAGAACTTACTAAGTTCCACTAACGGTCGCTATACAGCATTTGGAATATCTATGAATGCGATAGGAAGAAATTGCTTTAGAAAAATATAGCAATCGTGGCTTTCATTCCATGGAGACTACCTTTCTTTAAGTCCACACATCGTGCCATATTAGCATCGGGAAGCCTAAGGTCCTTAACCCAATGACAAATAGCACTTTTCTACGCTAAAGTAAATGAATATCGAGCCTTGGGTTTTAGTAGCCTCTTACCCCATTGAACTAGTTCCAAGTCCTTATAGCGACAATACTCCTTGATGTCTATCATGGCCTTTTCATTGTCTTTGGTTTTGTTCTTGACATCCGTCACAGTATTAAAGACATTGTCAAAGACATTCTTCTTAATATGCATAACATCCAAGTTGTGCTGTAACATATTTGTCTTCCAATATGGAAATTCCCAGGATATACTATGTTTTGTCCAATTATGTGTGTCTCCATAACTGGGAACAGTTATCTCTTGGCCACTCATCTGGACCAGTGAAATGTTGTGTACTCTGCTCCATATTTCTGGGTCATCTAATTGTGAAGGAGATGATGATCTTTCCTCTTTATTTCCTATGAAGGGGTTCTTAATTGTTCCTTTGATATAGGTGATCCAGTGGTAAAAATTTCTGATTACAATCAAAGAAAGATGTTTTTCTACCATGTTTTAGCTTAAATGCCTCTAAGGCTTCCATACAGATGTGACAGGATAACTTTTTGGTGGTTATCCAACTAGACAACATTCTATACACAGGGAAATCATTTATAGTCCATAGAAGTGTAACCTGCATAATGAAATTTTGCTTCAACGATGCATTGTAGGTTATGACACCGTCATCCCATAACAGTTTCAATTCATCAATCAAGGGCTGTAAGTAGACTATTTTTGCCTTCAGATTGTTGGGTCCAGGAATGATTAGTGTCAAAAACATAACCTTTTGGCACATACACCTTCAGGGAGGCAAGTTGTATGGAGTGAGAATAATAGGCCAACATGAATAAACTTTGCCAGATTGTCTAAAGGACATGAACCCATCGGAGCATAGGCCTAGTCGTACATTCCGAGGATCAGCTATGAAGCTTTAGTGTTCTTAGTCAAATATTTTTCACACAAATCCGTCGGATGAGTGGGATAGCACACCTTCTTCACGATGATTTTCATGGTGACATCTCATTTCCTTTGCCATGACATCTGAAGTGAATACTCTTTGACGTCTTAGCTTCAGAGGAAGGTACCATAGTTTCTTCTTTGCAACCCTGGCATGAGTCACCTAATGGGTTCTTCTAGTGGTATACCTAGCACTTCCATAAAACTTGCAGTCTTCTTGGTCTTCATCTGACTTCTAGTACAACATGTAATAGTTCTTACAACAATCAATTTTTATGTACCCAAGACCCAAGCTTGCAACTAGTTTTTTTTGTCTGATAATGGGTCTCGGGTAGGCGGTGTCCAGATGCCATGGCCTCATCCATAAATTGTGTGACCACATTAAAATTTCCTTCGGCCATGTTATAATCTGTCTTAATGCTTATGAGCCTTATAGCTGCCGATAACTCAGAATGGCTAGTGCATCCTTCCCAAAGAGGGGCTTATGCGAACTTTAACTTGTCATAAAATGCCTAAGCACTTGGATTGGGGAGCTCTTTTACTATTTGTCAATGTTAACACTTGTTACATGTCTAGCTGCATCTAAGACCATCTCCTCTTACCAATTCTGTTGAGCCTCACTGTCCCCAACATTAAAAGGTTGGTCAACTAAGAGAGGAACTATTATTGATGCTGACCCACCAGTTTAAGGCATTCTTTCGCCATGAGATGTCCAATGATACTAATAGGGCTAGAACCCTTTCTTGTAGAGTTTCAACCTCACATCATTGGGTTCTAACAACTTCCTACATTTACACTTTACACATGGTCACCTAATCGTTTCTTCTTTTAGGAATACATGTAATCGAGACACATGACTGATAAATGTCTCAACCCCATTCAAAAACTCATCTGTAATCCCAACCCTCTCAAGACCCACCCTGTTGTACATCTATTGACGGTTTAGTGGGACCTCCATGTTTTGAACCCTAAAATTTCAAGACATTCTAAGATCATTTGTTCAAGACATTACTTCATTACTTTACTTTTATCTGACTCTACGTCAAATAGTTTTGCTCTATATTACTATTATCAAAGAAACTAATGAAACAAAACAAATTCAACAACACCAGCCCTTGGTCAGCACTTCGACACACATATAAGTGCTGACTAGAAAAAAAAAATGAAACAAACAATTGAGTACAAAACAACGCAAAACAGAGCAATCCATGCTGTAATTTCATAAAGGAAAGCTAATATCACTCAACACATGGCAAGGGAATTAACATAAAGATTCAACATAAAAAATATATGACTCTCACACATAAGACTTATAGGACTTAATATTGTTTATTTCCATCCAAAAATAAATGGAAAGGAATTTCATTTCATTAGAGTTATTGGATTCCCTTTCCCTCTAAATTAACTTTTCATACCAAACATTCAATAAATTCACTTGTATTGTTTATACTTTATAATGAAGAATCTGAAGGCAAAATGATGGAACCATATTTAAATATCCCATTGGGCTATTGGGCTATTCAATTGTGTTTTCTGATCACTGTTGGCTTTATTGAGCTATTATAAACCCACTTAATTATTTGAACATGGAAATTTGACCTTCCAAATTTATGGGCTCATTTTGACCCAAAAAAAATTATGGGCTTATAGTTAGGTATGCGAGTCCCTCTTACGTAGACATAAAAGCCCATAATTGGTTGTATTGTGGTTGAAAATTTGTGATCAATTACACCCAACAATAACAATTGAGGTAAACTCTTGCATATTTTTAATCCAATAGATTTATTGTTAGAACGTTATGGAACGGGGCACACAATTACAACTGAAGTAGAAGTGAGAAAAAAAAATTGAAAATGATGAAGACCAAATTTATGTGTAAAACTCCTTAACAAATTAGGAGAAAAACCTTGGACAAATTGTAGAAGGATTTCATTAATGCAAAAGGATTACAACAATTTCTCTCTAAAATAAGGAGAGAACAATTGACAATACCCTCTCTTATAATAGGAGAAAACACACACACTCTCTCTAACAAAAGGAAAGACAATTTTAGGAGAAATCTCACTTTTTTCTCTCTCTAAAAAACTCTCTCTCTTTTGCACCTAAAATGGAACTTTGTCTTCAAGACTTGGGATGATCCTTATGAAGCCAAGAGACATGTATTTATAGGGGAAGGGAGGTGAAGAAGCAGAATTCAAATTCTCCACCATCTTTGACTATTCAAAGAAGTAGAATTCAAATTCTCTACCACTTTTGACTAAGGAAGCAAAATCCAAATTCTCCACCATATTTGACTAAAAGAAGCAGAATTCAAATTCTCTTCCACTTTTGACTAAGGAAGCAAAATTCAAATTCTCTACCATCTTTGACCAAAAGAAGCAGAATTCAAATTCTTTTCCACTTTTGACTGAGGAAGTAGAATTCAAATTCTCCACATTCTTTGACTATTCAAAGACTTAATATAGAAGCAAAATTGCTTCTTATCTTTTTGGTCAACAAAAGTGGCTTTACCACCACATATCTCCCACTTAAAGTCACTTTTGTAATCCTTCTATTCTTTCTACACTTGTCATCTTCATGTTGCTTACATTTCTGCTAGGCCAATAGAGGATCGACACCAAGTAAATTTGTCATTGTTGATTGGCTTTGTCAACATATCAGCTAGGTTGTCTTTAGGATGTATTTTTTGTATATCCACACTTCCTTCTTCCACCTTCTTACGAACAAAATGAAATTGAACTCGTATGTGCTTTGTCTTTGAATGAAATGCTGGATTCTTTGCTAGATAGAGTAATCTTCTCTTTTATGTCCAAGCTCCTCCAGCAACCATATTGCCTCTTTGCTAGCTTGTGTAGCTGCGACATATTCTGCCTCTGTCGTAGAAGTAGCCACGATAGATTGTAATTTTGAAACCCAGCTTACAGCTCCTCCAGCAAGAGTAAACACATAACCTGAGGTGGATTTACTCTTTTCAAGATCACCTGCATAATCTGAATCAACATAGCCTCCAACAATAAAGTTTGATCCTCCATAACATAATGCAACATTTGAGGTACCCTTTACATATCTTAGGATCCTCTTCACAGTACTCCAATGTTGTTTACCAAGATTCACCATGTATCGACTAACCACTCCCATTGCTTGTGCAATGTCTGGTCTTGTGCAAACCATAGCGAACATTAAGCTACCCATTACTGATGCGTACGGTACTCGAGACATTTCCATCCTATCTGCTTCATTGCTAGGGCTCATACTTGAGGATAACTTGAAATTAATAGGAAGAAGGGTAGAAATTGGCTCACAATCTTGCATATTGAAGCGTCGTAAGATTTTTTTAAATAATTTTTCTGAGAAAGCCATATCTTCCTATTATCTCTATCTCGGTATATTTGCATCCCTAGAATCTTGTTTGCCGGTCCCAAGTCCTTCATTTCAAATTCCCTAGTTAACTGTGCCTTTAAATCTATAATACGATCTTTGTTGGGGCCTGCTGCCAACATGTTGTCAACATACAACAACAAAATAATAAAATTACCATCACCAAATCTCTTGTAGTAAACACAAGGATCTGAACTATGTCTGTTGTATCCAAGGCTCATGATGAAGGAATCAAATCTCTTATACCAATATCTTGGCACCTGTTTGAGACCGTATAGAGATTTGTTCAACCTGCAAACCAAGTTCTCTTTACCTGTTTCTTCAAAACCTTTTGGTCGGAGCATGCAAATCTCTTCTTCAAGTTCTCCATGAAGAAATACAATTTTAACGTCTAACTGCTCTAAGTACAAGTCAAATGTAGCACACATCGCCAAGACTACTCGAACCATTGTAAGTCGAACAACAGGAGAGAATATTTCATTGAAGTCTATACCTTCTTTCTGAGCAAATCCTTTCACCACCAATCTAGCATGATACCGCTCCACTTGGTCATTGCCATCTCGTTTGATCTTGTAAACCCATTTATTCCCAATGGCCTTCCTTCCTTGTGGTAGTGGAACAAGATTCCATGTCTTGTTTTTGTGGAGAGCTTCAATTTCTTCTTGCATTGCTGCCATCCACAGAGAAGCTTCTTGGCTTTTTATAGCCTCATGGAAAGTTGATGGCTCTCCATCCTCTGTTAGTAGACAGTATGCAACATTTCCCTCCATGATGTACTATGAGTGCCAAGCTGGTTTTCTTTTCTCTCGAGTTGACCCACGAACTTGTGGAGTTGCAAACTCAGCTTGCTCTTGTTCTTCGTGCTCTGGTGCTACTTCAGAAGAATCTGGAACTTCTTGTTCTTCTCTTTCTTCAACTTGAACTGTAGTAGTCTCTGGTTTCTCTTTTGAAGTGCTATCATTTTCTTTCCCTTGTACTTTATCTTCTGTAAATATGATATCTCTGCTGATTATCACCTTGCAGGTAGTGGGATCCCACAGGCGGTACCCCTTAACTCCATCAACATACCCTAAGAAAATACATTTTCTAGATTTTGGATCCATCTTTGATGTTTCTTGGCCATTGTACATAACATAAACAGGACTTCCAAATGTATGTAAGTGAGAATAATCAGCTGGCTTACCAGTCCACATCTCCATTGGCGTTTTTAGATCAATTGCGGTTGATGGTGACCGACTGATCACATAGCAAGCGGACTTGACTGCTTCTGCCCAAAATGACTTGGCCATCCCCGCAGTTCTCAACATTGCTCTTGTCCGTTCTAACAAGGTTCTGTTCATTCGCTCTACTACTCCATTTTGTTGTGGAGTGTATGCCACCGTGAACTGCCTTTTGATACCTTCTTGTTTACAAAAGATATCAAATTCATTACTGGTATATTCTCCTCCATTGTTTGTCCTCAAACACTTGATCTTCTTATCAGATTCAAGCTCAACTCGAGCTTTGAATATTTTGAAAACTGGAAATACATCTGCCTTATTTTTTATTGGATACACCCAACATCTCCTGGAGTAATCGTCAATAAAAGATACAAAGTATTTTGCTTCTCCTAGGGACAAAACTGGTGCTTGCCAAACATTAGAATGGATAAGTTCTAAGATAGATTTACTTCTAACATTAGAACTACTGAACTTTAATATGTGCTGCTTACTAGTAACACAATGCTCGCAAAAAGGTAGTGATACCTTTTTTAGCCCTGGAAGAAGCTTTTGTTCAACAAGAATCTTCAGTCCTCGTTCTGACATGTGGCCAAGCTTACGGTGCCACATCATGGTTAATTCTTCTGCCGAACTTAACAACGCAGTGGATGCTTCCCCATCTTGTTGTGTTTCTCCTTTAAGCATGTACAGATTTGCAGTTATCTTTTCCGCTTTCATCATTATCAGCGCACCTTTAACTATTTTCATGATCCCATCTTGAATATGGGTCTTACACCCATTGTTATCTAATTGTCCTAAAGACAATAGATTTTTCTTTAGGCCTTTAACATGTCGTACCTCTTGGATGGTGCGAACCATACCATCAAACATCTTTAATTTGATGGTACCAACACCTGCAATTTCCAAAGCATGATTGTCTCCCATGAACACTGATCCACCTGAGATAGGTTCATATTGATGGAACCATTCTCTCCGGGGGGTCATATTCCATGTCGCTCCTGAGTCCATAAGCCAGACGTCAGCGAGACTTCTTCTGCCTTCAGTAGCAGTTGTTGCCTCACTGTATAAAATTTCACCATCATCCGAGGTGCTTGCTAAACAACCTTGAGCTTTTGATGACTCAGAATCTTTTCCTTTAGCTTCTTCTTTCTTCTTGAGATGCCAACACTCCCTTTTGTATTACCCTTTCTTGCCACAGTGATGACACTTGACATTTTTCTTACTTCTAGATTTTGATCTACTCTGATTTTGAATCCCACTGGGGCTACGCTCCGTTGATCTCCCTCTCATTATTGTTAAAGCTTCAGCTTGATGTGAGCCTCCTGATCTATCTTCTTTGCTCTTGCGCCGACTTTCTTCTTCAAGAACCACAGCTACAATATCATCGAAGACTAGAACTTCTATATTGTTTGTTAAGTTAATGATGAGTTGATCATACGAATCAGGTAGACTTTGAAGTAGAATTTCAGCACGTTCACCCGTCTCTATGTTATGTCCCATTGCTGTGAGATGTGAAAATAAAGTGTTGAGGGTGTTGATGTGGTCAGTCACCAAAGTTGACTCCATCATCCAAAGGGTGTAAAGTTTTCTTCTCAAGAAAATTTTGTTATGCAGTGATTTGGCCTCGTACAATTTGGTTAGAGTATCCCATATCTCTTTTACTGTCTTCTTCTCCACCACACTTACAATATTCCATCAGCTAGTGCTAGATGCAGATTAGCAATAGCATTGCCATCCATCTCGTTCCACTTGCCATCGTCAGTGATCTCATCGGGCCTTTCTCCAATTGCCGCCAAGCAGTTGTCTTTTCTCAAAACTGCTTTTATTCTCATTTTCCACAATGAGAAATTATTCCCATTGAATTTCTCTACTTCGTACTTCGTTGCCATTATTGAAGATGCCTCCTTTCCACTAACTGGATCTGATTGTAGCACGATAACCAGGCTCTGATACCACTGTTAGAACGTTGTGGAATGGGCCACACAATTACAACTGAAGTAGAAGTGAGAAAAAAAATTGAAAATGATGAAGACCAAATTTATGTGTAAAACTCCTTAACAAATTAGGAGAAAAACCTTGGACAAATTGTAGAAGGATTCACTAATGCAAAAGAATTACAACAATTTCTCTCTAAAATAAGGAGAGAACAATTGACAATACCCTCTCTTATAATAGGAGAATACACACTCTCTCTCTAACAAAAGGAAAGACAATTTTAGGAGAAATCTCACTTTTTTCTCTCTCTAAAAAACTCTCTCTCTTTTGCACCCAAAATGGAACTTTGTCTTCAAGACTTGGGATGATCCTTATGAAGCCAAGAGACATGTATTTATAGGGGAAGGGAGGTGAAGAAGCAGAATTCAAATTCTCCACCATCTTTGACTATTCAAAGAAGCAGAATTCAAATTCTCTTCCACTTTTGACTAAGGAAGTAAAATTCAAATTCTCCACCATCTTTGACTATTCAAAGACTTAATATAGAAGTAAAATTACTTCTTATCTTTTTGGTCAACAAAAGTGACTTTCCTCTACAGTTATTAATGCTGGTTGATAGTAATGGTATCTTATTACATCTAATAAATGTAGATTGCTGTTGCATCATCCTCTGTGTTATCCTTATGTCAAATCCATTTTATCCTTATGTCAAATCCATGACTTCTTTAATGAATAATATGACCTCTATAATTTGTAAATGGATGTAGTTATCTGTCATTGAAGCGGATTTGTGGTGTTTATATTTTGTTTATTTCTGCATTTTGCGCGAAAGTGAAAATGGATGCTTGCATGAGGAACCACTCACTTTGGACGTCGTTGTCAGGTCTATTTCCCATTCCATTATGCATGCATTAAGAATCTACTATACAATTAATGAACTAACATTTTAATTTATTACAATGATTTTTTTAATTTTTAATTATGTATGTAATTCCTTTTTTTTGGGAATATGAACGCACTACAAGAAAGTCTGTATTTTCTGGCGGTAATTTCGTGGCAGTTAAGGAAAACCGCCGGTAAATACAACAATTACTGGCAGTTATCATCACCGTTGGTAATTGTATACAATTACCGGCAGTTTTGATACAATTCCCGACGGTCACCATTATTGCCAGCAATTGAAAATAAAAAACATTAGCGCGCCTTTATTTCACTCGCGGGCATATCTCCCTCCACTTTTTTCTTTTTCATTTTGGTGATTCATTCTCTTTTCTCCACTTTCCTGACCTAGTTTGTGCTCCATTCCTCCATTCTTTCTCTTATTTGTGCTCTATCCACCATTCCCCTTCTCTATTTCGAACTCGCAAACGTAGTTCACACTTTGATTTGGCATTGCATTTCAGGTATTTCATCTAGCTTCCCTTTTCTCTCTTTTAAATCTCCATTCTTTCCTCCCAGTACACTTAGTCTGGATTAATATGATATGGTTTAGTTTTTGTGTTTCTGGGTTTGTGAGGGAAATTAACAGACCTCTCTTTCTTTCTCGGCCAGTGCATGTGGTCTGAGAGAAGGGTTTCAAAGGATTTCAATGGTGGGTTTGAAATCAAAGGGAAGAAATTTAGGAACTTTGCTTGAGGTGTCTGTCTGTACGTGTTGGGTCTATGCCATTTTAGCATTTGTCTTGGTGTTCGTAGTCTATTTGAAGTTTGATGAAGTGTAGTTTAGACTGAACTTGATATTGGAAATATGAATGTTTCGCTTTTTATCTATTTCTATTTCTTTCTTTTTCATTTTGGCATTGTTGTGTTTTCTATTTATGTTCTATTACTACAATTTAAATTTTGAATTTGTGATTTAAATTTCAAAACTCTACTTGAAGTTTAATTCAACGTCGGTGTTTGCTTTAGATTAAAAAAAGGAGGGGGGAGGGAAGTCTCTAATTAGTAGTTGGTGAGCTATATTGATAATTCTTTTTCCTCTTGGCTTAATAGTTTAGAATTTCAAATCTTTATGCTAAGAGATTTGACTTCAGTGTCGTGGTTGAAAAAAAAAAAAGAAAGAAAAACCACTTTCCTGTGTTGAAAGTTACTACAAAATTTTGAATTTTATAAAATTCCATAATTTCTATATTTGCAAAAGGATCCCAGGTGTTTGGGTTTAATCCAATAGAACTTATGGACAGATGGAGTGTGAATTTTTTTTTTGTACAATGGAATATGATTTGGGATTTTTAACATTGTCTCTCAATTTCTTATTCTTCTATTTTTCTTAATTGTATATATCTAATCTGATTTGAATTTAAAGTTCCTCTTTAATATAATCCCATTTACAGAAAAGAGAATATTTGCATATATGCCCTTTTGGAATCATATTGAAATCTTTTGCTTGACAGGTAGTAAATTAGGTTGGCTTTGTCGTTGGACTAGGAGGCATCATCATCATTTGGTTGCTTTCTTCTTTCGTTCACAAAGAAGGTATTATCAATATCTTGCCCTTTAGAGAAAAGAGAATATTTGCATATATGCCCCTTTGGAATCATATTGAAATCTTTTGCTTGATAGGTAGTAAATTAGGTTGGCTTTGTCGTTGGACTAAGAGGCATCATCATCATTTGGTTGCTTTCTTCTTTCCTTCACAAAGAAGGTATTATCAATATCCTTGAGAAGTTGAAAAAAACAATCTTTCATCCATACAAGTAATGAGTTCTTTCCAAAAAAAAATGAAGATAATATAAGATAAAGTAAAAATATAAATCAATTCATAAAAATATGATACTAGCTGAAACTTATCATACATTTCCTCTTTTTTAAGTAATATTTCCACTTTCACTAAAAGACCATATTATTTCAAATCATAAGAAGATATTGTGGTTTTAAAACTAATAGTATACTAAACAATTAATAAATAACCAATTACTTGTAGATTTATTAGCAAAGAATACAAAAAACTGCAAAACACCTATGAGGACTTTCAGCTCCCCACTTTTGTCATGAATGCTTATGCTCAAGAAGTTTAATGAAAATCATCTTTTTTTTTTTTGGATGTGACTTATTAATGAAAATCATCTAAAAAACTAAAAAAATCATCTAAAATAATTGAGAGGCCATAATAACTTTCCCAATTAATTATAGATATCTCTTTCCACTCCATGTGTAAAAAGCGTCTCTTCTTTTTGCAATATACTCATTCCCTTTTTCTTTTGTTTTTGCTTTTGACCAACAAGGAGGGACTTGACAGTGGCACATTCAATCAAGTGGAGCCCAACAAATAGAGTTAATTTATTATGATGATGATAATAGTTTACGAGTTATGTAGTAGAACTTGCAGCACTTGCAGCAGTTAGTAAGTCACATGGATAACAATATTATACTAAGAAACAAGAGTTGCTACCCCACATTGGTTTTATCCTGATGCTATAAGAGATCATTTAGGTGGCAATAAATACTGCAACACGTTGTTCACTCTCCTCAGTTCTAATAAACTAAAACATAACCAGAAAAATGTTGTAGGGAAATCGTGGGCCTACTACAAGAAAAATGTAAACCCTGTATATAAAAAATGATTTGGTGATTTAACAATGAAAATGATTAAATTAAAAAAAATTTATTTTTCAAGAATTAAATTAAGATATTTGATTTTTCAAAAATTAAATTGAGACGACTATAATTTTTTATATTTTTTTTTGGTTTCCTGTTATACAATATGTGTATCCTTGAATTAGCTAGTTTGTATGTTAATTAAAACTAAATTCATTTCTAATTTAATGATTAACGATCAAGGACACCTCCCAAATCAATATTAAATTTTTTAGTTTAGTTCATAAAAAATTAATTTATTTCAATTTGATCATTTTCATTGATAAATATCAATTTTTTTGTTGTCAAAAATTACTTTGACAAGCAAAAAAATAAAAATAAAACAAATATAATTTTTTTTAGACTAAATTGAAATAATTCAAATTTTTTGAGGACCAAATTTATTATTTACTCTGAATTAATTATTTGAGTTATTTATAAGAATATAGATAATGGGGATGGGATTGGATCATCCTACTGTAAGCATCCCGATACAAAAATCTAGCACAGCAAAGAGATTATCAGTTTAGTGTTGATGAAAATTAATATATATATATATATATATATATATTAAAATTTAACGTTGTAAATGAGAGGATGAAAACGTGGTTTCATTGGGTAGGTTAACAGGAAGATAAAGGTGCTGCAAACACCAATAATGGAGTGAACAAGGACAAGACGTGAAACACATCAATAATCAGAGTCAATGGCACTTTGATTTGTGTAAAAAAATTATATATATTTTTTTAAAAACTGCTTTATTCAAAGTTGTTGTCTTACAATATTTTACAATATATTTGCCATCATCAATTTGCATTAAAATAGACTATTTGTCATTGGATGGGGCATCATTTTGGACTAAAATAGAATATTTAACTATTTGCTATCATTTTGCCATCATCCATTTGCATTAAAATAGACTATTTGTCTATTAAGTTGCAACATAAAAAGAAACATCATTTTGGCTCAGCTAATTTCATTAATTATATTTTAATTATTATTTATTTATTTTTCCATTTGTCTCACAGATTAATTATAATATTTTGTTAATGATATCCACCCAACTTATATTTTACATATGTATATATATATATATATATATATATATAATGTTTGCCATCATCACTTTACATGAAAATGGAATGTTTGTCATTGGGTGGGGCATGGGATTGGATCATCCTACTGTAAGCATCCCGATACAAAAATCTAACACAGCAAAGAGATTATCAGTTTAGTGTTGATGAAAATTAATATATATATATATATATTAAAATTTAATGTTTTAAATGAGAGGATGAAAACGTGGTTTCATTGGGTAGGTTAACAGGAAGATAAAGGTGCTGCAAACACCAATAATGGAGTGAAAAAGGACAAGACGTGAAACACAGCAATGATTAGAGTCAATGGCACTTTGATTTGTGTAAAAAAAATTATATATTTTTTTAAAAAAACTGCTTTATTCAAAGTTGTTGTCTTACAATATTTACAATATATTTGTCATCATCAATTTGCATTAAAATAGACTATTTGTCATTGGGTGGGGCATCGTTTTGGACTAAAATAGAATATTTAACTATTTGCTATCATTTTGTATCATTATACTATGACTATTTGTCTATTAAGTTGCATAAAAAGGAACATCATAATTTCATTAATTATATTTTAATTATCATTTATTTATTTTTTTATTTGTCTTACAGATTAATTATAATATTTTATTAATGATGTCCACCCAACTTATATTTTACATATGTATATATATATATATATATATAAAATATGTTTGCCATCATCACTTTATATGAAAATGGAATATTTGTCATTGGGTGGGGCATGGGATTGGATCATCCTACTGTAAGCATCCCGATACAAAAATCTAACACAGCAAAGAGATTATCAGTTTAGTGTTGATGAAAATTAATATATATATATATATATATATATATATATATATATATATATATATATATATATATATATATATATATATAAAATTTAACGTTTTGAATGAGAGGATGAAAACGTGGTTTCATTGGGTAGGTTAACAGGAAGATAAAAGTGCTGCAAACACCAATAATGGAGTGAACAAGGACAAGACGTGAAACACAACAGTAATTCAATGGCACTTTGATTTGTGTAAAAAAATTATATATTTTTTTTAAAAAAACTGCTTTATTCAAAGTTGTTGTCTTACAATATTTTACAATATATTTGTCATCATCAATTTGCTATTTTTCATTGGGTGGGGCATCATTTTGGACTAAAATAGAATATTTAACTATTTGTCATCATTTTGTATCATTAGACTACGACTATTTATCCATTAAGTTGCGTCAGTTGAACATAAAAAGGAGCATCATTTTGCCTCAGCTAATTTCATTAATTATATTTTAATTGTCATCTATTTATTTTTCCATTTGTCTCACAGATTAATTATAGTATTTTGTTAATGATGTCACCCAGCTTATATTTTACATATATATTTTACATGAAAATGGAATATTTGTCATTGCGTGGGGCATCACTTTGGATTAAAATAGAGTATTTGGCTATTTGCCATCATTTTGCATCATTAGACTATGACTATTTATCCGTTCAGTTGCATCAGTTTTGAAGATAAAAAGGAGCATCACTTTGCCTCAGCTAATTTCATTAATTATATTTTAATTGTCATATATTTATTTTTTTCATTTGTCTCACAGATTAAGTGTAGTATTTTGCTAATGATGTCCACTCAGCTTATATTTTACATGTTATTTTATTTATCCGTATACGAGACATGTGGAGGGAATCATAATTAGATGCACTCTCAAAATAAAAACTATTTCACATTGAAACGATGAAGAAAGTACATTAAGTTAAATTAAACAAAAAAAGAAATAGACAAAAAATTATTTAGGCATAAGTAACCTAAAAGCGACGTGGCTTCTTGGAGGTAGAAGGATCCTCATATTTAGGAGTGGTCATGAATTGCAGCATCACCTCTGAGGCAGTCTTTGGTTTGATAAATTGAGAAATATGGTAGAGTGAAGTGTAGATTGCAGTCATGCAATCAACACTTCTTTGTGTTTGATTGTAAAAACACTTGGTGGACCAAAAGAAGTACCTCTCTATCCTTGCAGCTAATGCTGCATCCTGACGTTTGGATAGCTTCTCTAGGTCTTCTATCTTCCTTTCCAGACAAGCCACCTTATCTTCTGATGAACGGCCAGTGCTGACCTCCTGCTGGTCCTCATTCATCTTTTTCTTCTTCTTTTGCGTCTCAAGAGTCCCTTCAACAGATCTCTTGTCCTTAACCTTGCTTATGAACAAAGTTAAGTCAAGATCCTCCTTGTCCTCAATGTTGAGATCGATAATTCTCTTGAAGGCCATGGTTTTTGGGGATTACAAGTTATGTTTGGACAAGAACAACAGAGGGAGAATACTGAAATCTCTTTGCTCTGAGGAGAATAAGTTTCGTGGTGCAATACTTAGAGTTATAGGGCAGCCTTTATAGAAAGATTTTAGCACTTGAAGTCAGCAAGGAGATCACATCAGCACACCCTATATACGAACCCTATGAGTCTGCAAGCTGGAAGCTGGAGTGGAGCAGGCATGCATCAACAGAACCACAAATTTAATGCAGTTAACTAAAGTCAAAGATTTTTGTGTATTGCAGCTGATATTGTCGTCATGCTACAGTGAAGTGTAGATTCCTTTAATTTTCTATGAAAAATTTTATTGCTTGCTGTTAGGATTATTATAGAATGCAAATGCTAGGGATTGTTATAGAGCAACACTTTAAGTGAAGTTAATTTCTAGTTATTTCATTTAACATTATGTTTAATTAACTGTGAAGAAAAGTTTTAATATATGATGTATTTAAAATTTAGTCTCTAAGTATGAATATTGTTATGAAGAAAGAAAAAGTTACCTTATTTTAAAAGGTTAGATATTTTAATTCAATGTTATTTTATATTATAAGAATCTTAATTAAATTATTTTTTTCTTTTTTGGTTATTGTGTTGAAGTATATATATGACGAAATTGTCCTATTTAAAAAGCTCAGCACTTGTAGAGAAATGTAGCATATTCAGTGGTGTTTAAAATCGCGAACAATTGAATATAATTACTGGCAGTGTCGGTGATATTACCGGCGGTTTTAAAAATCGCCAATAATTGTAACAAAAGTAAAAAGAAAAAAAGTAAACTATGAATTTTTTAGTAAAATTTTTAGATTTCCAATTTTATTTCTCATTCCCAATTCTTCCCATTTAGAAACCCTAAGTCCTCATTAATCCCGCTGCCTCAACCTCACTCTCACTCAGTTACTCTGCCTCTCTTTATTTTCTCGCTGTCGTGGTTCCTCTATTCCTTCCGGTGACGGTGGTGCTATTGTCTGACAACAGGTAAAAATGAAAATTTCTGGTTCTCTTTTTCTCCTTTTGTACTTTGATGTTTTGCGATTAAATTATATATAGAGTTCAGATTTGAAAATTTTGTGAGAAATTATGTTCTTCACAAAATTTTCAGATCTGACAAATTTTAGAAAGTTTCTGGGTTTAGTGACTATAATTCTCTTCTTCTAAGATAATTTTGCACTTGATTATGTTTCAAAAATGAGAGATTAATCAGGTTTGGGTGAAATCTACAAATTTGGGAATTTTGGTATGAACTTTAGAATTTGAAAATTTCTAATTTAATGAGTTTTTGAGTGATTTTCACCGATAATATTGAAGTTTCAATCAATTATTTGATTATGTTTGAGTTAGAATTTGTAAAAATGGTGTTTTGGATGTAATTTTGAGATTGTTGGATGAAGAACAACGAAGAACATACTATTCATTATAAAAAAAATTTTCAAAAAAATTGTTCATCTGCAAATTCGGGGGTACTACTGTTCACTGATTTTATATATATATATATATTCTTTTTAAATGATGTGGGTTCATTGTCTTATGACAAAAAGTGGAATTTGTTTCAAAATAACACCCCTTTAAATGTCTTTGAAATTTAGTTATTGAAAGATAACTCCCTTTCCTGTTTTGTCTTTCAAAATTAAATCTCCAAACACTTTTTTTCTAAAACACAGATTCGAAAACTCTTGATAAAGGTCTTTCACATATTATAATTTAATAAAGTTCTTGTTTCTTAGTCTTTAATATGCATTGAATTGAATTTTTGTCCTCTACTCTATTCTAGCATTTCATTGGAATTAATAATATTATTTTGTTTCTAAGTCTTTGATATGCATTGAATTGAATTTTTTTAAATTTTCAAGTGGTAGCAACAGGTCAAGGCAATTGTCTGTTCTAGGGATAAATCAGTGTAATAGTGTATATTTATGATTACTTTTTCCTTATAATACAAGGAGTTCCTCTTGTTTTATTTTTAATAGCCTTGTTCTATTTTTACATTTCTATTTTTATATGTATATGATGAAATTGTCATATTTAAAAAATTCAGCACTTGTATACATGATTTGATTTATTACTTAACTTTTGTGGTGACATCTTTTCTTTCCATATATCAATTATTAGCCCTAATGACTTGCTAATGTTAACATATAGTAGCTATATATGGAGGGAGAAAAAAATGAAGAATTGAGGTCGAGAGGTAAGAGATCGAGTGTTTCTCATTTTTGGCTTCTGAGGTTCTACCTGCTGGTGCTGTTGCCACTAATGATGATGATGATGATGATTATTATTATTATTATTATTATTATTGGTTGGCACAAGTGTTTGGTGCGGAGCACTCAGGCAGAGTTAGAGGCTTAGGATTTGGCACTACAAGTGTTTGTAATATGTATAAAATTTAATTTCATAATATATATATATATATATATATATATATATATATGACTTTTGTTGCTTTATAATATGTATGACATTTAATTTAGTAATTATAATATATATGATATTTGCACATTTTATTTATGATTGTCATAATTTAATTAAGTATATAAATAATATTTAGAAATTGTACAAATTATAAAATACAAAAAAAAATCTACATTAGCGGCAGTTCCTACCCTTGCAGATTGTGCAGACTTATTAGCAAAGAATGCAAGAAACTGCGATACACTTATAAAGACTTTCAACTTTCCACTTTTGTCATGAATGCTTATGCTCAAGAACTTTAATTTTATTTTCACTGATATAGATGTTCTTACCAGGTTGCTTTACTGGTTTTAATGTATTCTTTTTAGTTGTTATTTTTGTTTCTACTTTTGGCTATGATAGTGTCAAATATTTTCTCCTTTTTAAGTAATATTCCCACTTTCACTTTCACTTATCATAATGACTTTCCCAATTAGGTGTCTCTCTCCACTCCATGTAATAATAAGTGTCTGATCCTTTTATAGCACACTCATTTATAAGGAAAAAAAGTGACAAAAGAAAACGAAGCTGCGATGTTAGTTGTTGAGAAAAGCCTCAAAAGGAGGAAAAATGGAAAAGAAATAGAGAGAAGAAGTAGGCTTGAGATGACCTCCTATAATGCTTTGTGTGTCCAGTTGTATACCACCACTATCTCATCCTAAATAGCACAATGTTCGAGACCAACTCTTCTATGACATACAATATTGGGAAATAAAAACAAAAAAGAAAAGCAAATAGAAAGATTGGACAGAGAAATGAATTATATACTTATTTGAACTAAGTAATTTTAACTTTTTAAGAAAAAAGAAAAAGATACATTATTTTAAAAGGTTATATAACAAAAATGTCCTATTTAAAAAGTTCAGCACTTGTAAAGAAATAATCAATATTATTTTCAATTTTAAGTATCTTATTATATTATTTTCATTTTTTTTTTGTCAGCAAGGAGATCTCAATTTAACATTGTCTCTGGAAAAAGACAAAGGCAAGAGTCCCATGGTTGAGTCACCGGAATAAAAGAAAAAGCAGAACAGGGACCATGGAGAGCAAAATTTGATTAATTATTAATATACTCTATTTATGATTTGAATTTTCAATCATGTTTGAATTTTTTATTTATGATTGTTATAATTTAAATAAGCATATTAATTAGAATTACAAATGGTACAAATAAAAATAAAGAACTACTACATTAAATAAGTATATTAATTAAAATTACAAATGTTAAGAATAAAAATTATATTTTTTTAAAAAATACATCCACTTTATATCAATAAATATTGTAGCAGTAACATTAATAATTTCAACAGCTGTTTTGTTAGCCGTCACTACAGCAATAATTTTAGCGGCAGTTATCAGAACCGCTGCACAAATCAATAGTTAAGTGGCGGTTATTGTAACCGCCGCTATACCATTACAGTAGCGGCGGTTAAGAATCCGCCGCTAAATGTTTTTTCAAAAAATTGATTTTTTCAAAAGTCCACAACAACCATACCGGGATATATGTCTTGGCGGTATGTTTGTCGCCAGCTTAACCGTCGGAAAATATTGCCTGGCGGTTTTACTGACGGAGAAAAAATATCGCCGACAAATGCGTGCCGACGCATTCATAGCCAGCGGTTTTGTTACCGCCATGTTGTGCAATTACTGGCGGTAAAAACCGCCGGTAAATGCAATAAAAACTGTCGGAAAGTACTTATTTTTTTGTAGTGACGTAATTCCTAAAGATAGGTACCTTTTTTTTGGGGTATTATGGTCTCAAAATATTTGAACCAACTTAATTATAAAGTTTAAATTAGAAGTAAATTGTTGATTTAGTTTCTAAAACAAATAAATTACGGTAGTCTTAATTTAACCTTTGAAAATCTAAATATTCTTAATTTAGTTCTTGAAAAATTATAATATTTTTAATTTAGTCATTTTCATTGATATATCCAAATCTTTATAGCTAAATCTCATATGGTTGCCAAAGCATACAGAGACAAAACAAAATTGAGACAAATAAATCACAATTTTATAATAATCAGAAATATTACTGTTCGCACAAAAATCATGAGATACATAAGAAAACTTCTTGTAAACTAATATAGGGAAATTTTAAGGTTAGAATTTTAACTTGCAATAGTATATTTTTTGGTTCTAACTATTAGTTTCTGAAAATTTACTAATTAAATTGACTAATTTAATTTAAGCCAAATTGAATCACAAATGTTTATGCATGTAAAACTCTCTCAATATTGATTTTCACTCTTCACAAAATTCAAAATGTGAAACTTTGCTCAAAGGCAACAACAATAGAACCATTGGAACCAATTAATGTTAGTCTATATTTAATTAGACATTACTTGCTCGATTTCATGGTTAAATTTTAAATAAAAGACCAAAAACTTAATGCAAAGAATTATTACATCTTGATTAAATTATGAATTATGATGCATTTGACGTTCATTTCAGTTCTGGAGTTTGGATTTTTGTGTGTGCCGGCTATCAAAAATTCAAAGCCAATCCTGGTCCTGCCCACAATAATTGAGCTAGCAATCCATTACATGTGCTTAACAATATGTGAAAGCTGATTCCTAAGAAACTTGTCGCTTTTGTTTTCAAATTCCAATTTCTTGCATCAAATCAAACATTAAATTGAAGTTCTAGTTAAACATTATTTAAAATTAAAGGCAAATTGCGCAAGTGGACATGTGTCCACATCAATTGCTGATGAACCCTAGTTTAAATTTTAGATTCATACAACTTTTTATCTGGGGATTAGTTATAGCTCGCGTGTAATTGCAAAAGTAATAATATATATTGACGATAGTTCTCACAAAAGAGAGTCTAGTATTTCCAGGAATATTTATATGCTTAATGATGGATACGATCATAATGCATTGCTAATGTTTCAGACACGATGTACCAAATTATCCAGAATAGAAGCCAGAATTTTCAGAAAAGCTTATTGCAATGTTACAATTTGATATTTCTTATGAATCATGACTGTTAGTTATTTCTTCTTGTAGTAGTAACATTGCAATAAGATTGGATTAATTATTTATTAATGCAATCTACATTTATTAAATCAGTTCAGAAATTCAAATTTCTATGAATTTCCCTAATGTTTCCTTTATCAGTGACCCAACTCAATCAACTCCAAACTAAGCCTCTCTGTTAGATAGAAAGAAAAGAAGTGGAGGAAGAATTTCTAAAAGGGTTTGAGCTCTGACCTTCAAGTCGAATTCACCTCTGATTTTGAAGCCCTTGTTGCAATTTCTCTACCACTTTTTTTGTAAATATGAGACCCATGAAGCTTTCTCTGTGATTCATTGGCGAAAAAGAAAAAAATTGATGAACTTGAAGTTCAAGGGTTCGGGACGACGAAGGAAAAACTGAAGAGATTTACAAAATAATTTAATACCTTGAAATAGAATGGCAAAGGTGACTCCTCTTAGCCGCTGGTGGTGGTTGTCATCGGCAATGGCACTACAAAAAAATTAGAATTTAGCATCTGATGAGTCCTCTATTTTGGTTAATTTTGTTTGTTTCTTTAGGGCTTTTTCCTCTCCTTGATTCCATTTTTGTTAGCTTTTTGCTTGCTTTGTCCTTTATTTTGGCTTTCCTCTTTGTACATAGTTGTTGCTTTGCTTTATCTTATTTTAATCTTTTTCCTTGCCTTTTTATGCTTTTTGTTGTACATTCTAGTAGGCTTTCCATTCTGGTCTGGAACATGGAGAAACTGAAGTTCTGCTTGAAAGTAATGGTTGGAACCCAAGAGGGGGGGTGAATTGGGTTTTATAAATTTTTCACAAGAATTAATTGGAAGTTAAAATGATTTTCTGTAAAAGTACAATGCTTAGGATAATAAATACAATACAGAAAATCAATGTGCTGTTAAGATAAATAATTATAAAGATCAAGGAATTAAAGAATATATATCAATATGCACAAATTAAAGAGTAAGGGATAGAGAAAGAAAACTCGGAGATTTATACTGGTTCGGCTAATCCAAGCCTACATCCAGTCCTCAAGAGACCACTTGAGTATTTCCACTATAATTGCAAGTTTAATCCGGGTACTTGCAAACCACTACAACCACGCAAATTCGATCCGGGTATTTGCGAAACCACAATGAAGAATTTATGAATCGGGCTCCTCCTCAACCCAAAGCAAGTTCTTTCAACACCGGTACTTGCGAACCTCAACTCAGAATAATATATGTGTTGATCAAAATCAACAATATAAAGAAACTCTCTCTAAAGAGTAGATGAAAACAAATGAAGCTCTAATAACTCTAATGATAGAGAATATGCAAGATTTGGCTCAAGAATGTTTTCCTTTCTCTCAAAGATGATAGAAGAAGTTAATATCACATTGTAGGACTTTGTTCTTTTTCAAAATCGTGTATCTAAGGTCATATATATAAGATTTTACAAAACTAGCCGTTATATAGCCGTTATATAGCCGTTATAGTGCAGTCCAGATTTTGAGCTTTCTTTAAAAATTCATAACTCCCTCATTTGAACTCCGTTTTAAACAAATAATATACCGTTGGAAAGCTCTTGGAGTCTAGTTTTAAATGAGCCAAGTTTTACTCAAAAATTATTTTTCTTTTAAAAGATATAATCAAAATACTGACTATAGGTCAGAACAGAATAATTTTTTATTACAGTAAAATCAACTTTCAGTTTTTCAAACTATATTTTGAATAGTCATATATTTCTCATTTGGACTCCGTTTTGAATAAATAATATACCGTTGAAAAGATCATTGAGTCTACTATCAAATGAGATTAAGATACTTGAAAAACTGATTTTTCGTTTATGAGATATGATATAAAGAGTGACCAAAGGTCAAAAACTAACTTTTGTAAAATTTCATATCTCACTATCTTTTTGTTCAAAATAATTGAGCCAATGTATGCAAATCTAAATCATTGAGTTGCACAAGTATACTAGCCTATATAAAATATACCTAATGTAAACACATAGGCTATCTTGATGCATCCAAGCTTCCAAGACTTCAAATCTTCTAATTCTTCATTTCTTGGAGCTTCATCCTTGCATGTTGTTTTCCTTGAGTGAAGCATGATATTGCTTTTCCTTGTTCTTCAATACAATCCTCACTCTTCTTGTTTTGAACCAACCTATAAAATATATCTTACTTGCAAACCCAATGGTTAGTTTAATAGCATGATTCAATATATGCAACATACATATTAAATAACATAATTATGCTTAAGTACTTGTAGCATATATATGATAATTAATCTTTATATATATCAATGCTACTTTTCAAATACATTTGTCATCATCAAAACTTATGGCATATAGCCTTAGGGTCAACAATCTCCCCCTTTTTGATGATGACAAATCACCACAGAAAAATATGTATCACAAGATAATGAATGCAATGTTATAAGCACGTATACATATTTTTCTATTGTTTCTTCTCTCCCTATTTGACATCAACAAAAAAGTGTAAGGAACACAATATATAGAAGTTAAAGCACATACCTTCTTTAAGTCAGGATGTCAGAAGATGTCAATATAGTATGGGGTAAGGATACATCAAAACTTATCATTGATTTCATTGACATGTAAAAAGAAAATTTTAGAAAAAATTTTCTCATGTCAAATGAAATGAGCCAAAAGATAAAACTTGAAAGAGTTTTAGGCTCCCCCTTAAACCTTGCATAATTTGAAAAAGAATAATGAATAATGAATATCCAATTTTTCAAGATATATTCTTTTTCAAAAAAAATACATTCAAGTGAGACAAAGCTCCCCCTGAATTTCATAACATTTTTCCTTTGAAAAAGATTGTCCAAATCATTATAAAGGAAATTCAGTTTTTGATTGCAGTATTTTGAAGTAAGATTTTTGAAGAAATTTCTGCAATATTTTCATTGAAAATGATTTCTGCTTGTTTATGAAGAGGCATTTTTAGTAAATAGCAGAAAAATTAAACTCTTTGAAATAAAAAAAACATCATTTGTTGTCATATGATAGAAATATTTACAGCACACAGCAGAAGTATGATATATGGATTAGCAAAGCATGATATAAACAAGAATATTAATCATAATCCATAAATCGAATAATAATATTTTTCAAGATTTCTGAAAAACAATTTCTGCATATATGCATAAAATTATTTCAACATATAGTAAAAGTGATTTAAAATAAGGATACTCAAATCCTTTTCTTTTCAAAACAGATAATACTTCAATATGGCAAAGCAATTTCAGCATTGTGGAAGCAATTCAAGAGATTCACGATATTTTTCTAAAACATTTTGCTTCGAAGGAATTTAGAAACATTTCATCTAAGGAAGCAATATATATGGATTAGTGTAATAAGGTATATTCAAGCATATAGTTCATAATCCATATATGAAACATCAATATTTTTCATCCCTTTTGTTATCTACAACAAAAAAGATCTTTAAAATCTTTTCTTTTTCAAAAAGAATGTTGCTTCATATGATAAAACATATTAACATAACAGAAGCATTTTTAAAGTCCTTTTTCAAAACAAATTTGCTTCATAAAGGATAAGATAAATTTCAGCACAAAGGAAGTAATTTATATACCCATTCAAAATGAATTTATATATGTATCTTGAGGATGAGTACATGTAAAAATTTTGACAGCTCATTTTGTATGAGTGCATGTGGAATCATGAAATATTATTCTTAGCCATAGCCTTCGCTCATGATGCATGAATAGCATACACAACATATGTTCTTAGATACATATAATCACAGCATGATGTAATCATGTATGCTCTCAAGAACAACACAACAAAGCAGAGTGATACGGTTTTGAATATCACCATTTTATTAATCCTTAAAATTTCTAATCAAAACAAATTAAATCAGCCGCAAATCCACCGAAAATTGACTTCCGTGGTTTTGCCATTAATGTGACGCGTTATCGGTGTGCATGCGTACTCTAGACTTCTGGCTTCCAGCTTGCAAAATCCATAGGATGAGCGTGTAGGGGTGCGGCGAAGAGATATCTTCGTTGGCTCTAAGTCACAATTTTCTCTCTATAAAGACTGCCCCAGAGTTCTCAATTATCACACCACAAAGAGTATTCATCTCTGAGCCTACAACTTTCTGACATTCCTCTCTCTTCATACTCCAAAAAAAAATTTCAAACCATGGCAGCAAGAAAGTTCATTGATCTCACAGTAGACGCAAGGGAGGAAGAGCTCGACTTAAACTTGAGTCTAGGCAAGGACAAAGGCAAAAGACCTTTGGAGGAATCTCAAGAGAACCAAAAGAAGAAGATGAAGATCGAAGAAGCTGAGGAGATTAGTACAGGCCAAACGTCAGAAGACAAAATTGCTTGTCTGGAGCAGGAGGTGAAGAAACTCAAGAAGATGATAGAGGACCAGGAGAAGTTAGCTAAACGCAACAATGCGGCACTGACTTCAAGAATAGATAGGTTCTTCTATTGGTCTACCCAATGCTTCTGCAATCAACAACAAAGAAGTGTTGATTGTATGAATGGGATTTACACTACCCTCCGTGACATTGCTCAGTCTCTTGCTCCAAGGAATGGCCGAGGGGTGATGATACAATACAACCCTCCTAATCCGAGACCACCTCGCCTGTAGGTTGCTCATGCATGAGCAAACTTTCCCCTTTTTTTTTTTTGCAATGTAATCCTTCGGTTTTTTTTTTTAATGCAAGTGGTTTCTTTCAGATGACGGTACTTAAAAAAATTATAATAATAATAAAGAAAGATAAAGAAAATCAGCCGCACAAATTTAGCACAATAGAAGGATATATATATTTTGAAAAATATATATCCATTTTAAAGATAGAAAGAATTTTCTGACATGGATATATATATCATCATTTCAAAGCAAAAACAAGTTACATACTTACTCAAGATAAAACATATTATAATCAGAGTATGTAGTAATATAATTGAGGTAATATGGATTAATAAGATATAATCAGATATAAACTATAATCCATAAGCAATGGTTCATAAGTTACAGCTTATGTAAAAGAGATGATATGTATAATGCTCAAACCATGATGTATTAAAAAAAATAATTTAAGTATTTAACATATTTTTATATGTCATGTTGTGATCAAGTATGTAAGATGTCAGAAAACAATATGTCACTGCAATGAAAGTATGACAAAAAAAAATTTGCCAGAATGTACAATTGAGATCAAGGAGTATCATTCAATTAAATAATAAAGAAGTAAAGGATAGAGATACTCATCAATTTTGGCAAACTTTTGTTGCTTCTTGAAGTTCCTCTTCAAGATTTTGATATCCTTGTTTTGCTCATTGCTCTTCTTTTGATCGATCCTGTCTTCTTACAATTTTAATGATCTTAATTGATTGATTATTTGTAAGATCTATCAAGCATTGGTTCAATGTAGGCTTCGTTGGTCGACTACTGATAGGAGCGTTGGTCGACCAACCAACTTCAAAACTATAAATCTTACTGATTTCGGAGAGCAGAGGAAAGAATGTGCTTTAGAGGATAATTTTGAGGATTAACTCCTGCAAAACACTTTTGGTGGAGCACTTTGATGTTCAAATAAATCTCGAGTACTAGGAGCAACATTATGTTCAAGATATGCCATATTAATAAAAGTGCTATGCTTCCATGAAATGCAATTTTGCAATAAATTTGATTTCATTGAAAATATTTAAATAAGATTACAGCAAGGATAAATACTATGGGTAGGAGTAATTTTATTGTTGTGAAGACAAGAAAAATGTGCGTGTAATGGAAGCAAGTTTTCATGATGCGGTAAAAAGGATAGTTTGAGCAAAATTTGGAAGAAAGATTTTAGCTCAAAACAAAATTCGAATCTATAAGCTGCACACCTAACAATTGTTTTCAGATATAGCATGCATGAGTATCAAGGATAGATGTAATGCATATTAGAGAACAGACAAAAGCATTAGAGAGCAGTAAACATATCAGTCAAATTTCTTACAATGCATTCCAGCTTATATGTTTACTTATCCATTGCCTCCTTTTGATGCAAAAGAGTGGAGTTTGAATGATGTGGCCATTTAAAAGTTATTTCCGCTCCTTGCTTCAAGGTAAATCTGCAAATTAATCCTTTGTCTTTGATACCCAAATTTTTTTGGGTTTGCCTGGGTCATGAGGTCCTTTTTGAACCCATTTCATTTTTACTCCATGAACAAGATTTTTCTTATAAAAACAGGAGTAAGACTTGTGTCCTTTCAGTCCACAATAAAAACAAGTGCAAGGTGGACTTTTGGACATTTTTGTAGGAACAAAGTAGTTTTCGAAATATTTCTGATTTGACTTGTTAAGAACAAAACCAATTTTGTTAAAGCTACTACTTTGTTTCTCAATAGAAGAGTTTTGAATTTCTCTACCTTGAGAAAGTTTTTTAAGTGTGTTTTTAAGATCCTCATTCTCCTTTTTCAAGGAATCACACTTGGTACAAAAGCAATTTTTGTTGATAGAGATATTTGCCTTTAAAATCAAATTCTCTTCTTGCAAAGTTCTGTTTTGATTTTCAAAAACAAAATTCTCTTCCTTGGAAATAGAAAATTCGTTTTTCAATGTTTCCAACTCATTTTCAAGAAAAGAGTTTTTCTGTTTTGAAATATTTAGTTTCTTTGCAAGTATAAGAGATTCTTCATGTAAATCATCAAAGGCATCTTGTAATTCTTCAAAAGAGTAGTCAAATGAATTTACCTCATCTTTATCTCTGGCCACAAGACAAGTGTTGGCTTCTTCATTTGTGTTCTCCTCATCGGAATTGCTATTTCCCCAAATGGAAGATAGGTAAGCTTTCTTTGATGATTCAGTTTTTGGTTGTGGTTTCTCTTTTTCTCCTTTTTCTTTTTCTTCTATCTCCTTGGTGATTTGAGATTTTCCTGTAAGTTCAACACCAAGAGCTTGCAATTGATTAAGCACAAGTCGTATCTCATTAATAGTTTCACAATTTTTTATTTGAGCGATATCAAGTTCATTAATGAGATTTCTAGACTTTAATTCCATTGCAACAAGATCTTCCTCATATGCAACTTCTAAAGTTTCCCACATTTCCTTAGCAGTTGCACAATTGGAAATTCTGAAAAATTCATCTTGACTCAATGCACAAGAAATAATCAATTTTGCCTTAGCATTGAGTTGCACTAAACTTCTTTCAGTATCATTCCATTCACTCTTGGGTTTTGGAATGTATTTTCCTTGTTCTTGCTTGACAGGCATATAAAAACCATTTTCTATAATTTTCCAGAGTTTATGGTCTACTGAAATTAAAAAAAATTTCATTTCATACTTCCAATATTGAAAATGATTAGCATCAAAAATTGGAGGTTCTGTGAAAGAACAATTTTTAGAAATAAACCAATCACTATATCCAACCATGCTAACTCTTAGACGGTTAAGTCTTTAAACAAGAGCCCAAGCTCTGATACCAATTGAAAGTAATGGTTGGAACCCAAGAGGGGGGGTGAATTGGGTTTTATAAATTTTTCACAAGAATTAATTGGAAGTTAAAATGATTTTCTGTAAAAGTACAATGCTTAGGATAATAAATACAATACAGAAAATCAATGTGCTGTTAAGATAAATAATTATAAAGATCAAGGAATTAAAGAATATATATCAATATGCACAAATTAAAGAGTAAGGGATAGAGAAAGAAAACTCGGAGATTTATACTGGTTCGGCTAATCCAAGCCTACATCCAGTCCTCAAGAGACCACTTGAGTATTTCCACTATAATTGCAAGTTTAATCCGGGTACTTGCAAACCACTACAACCACGCAAATTCGATCCGGGTATTTGCGAAACCACAATGAAGAATTTATGAATCGGGCTCCTCCTCAACCCAAAGCAAGTTCTTTCAACACCGGTACTTGCGAACCTCAACTCAGAATAATATATGTGTTGATCAAAATCAACAATACAAAGAAACTCTCTCTAAAGAGTAGATGAAAACAAATGAAGCTCTAATAACTCTAATGATAGAGAATATGCAAGATTTGGCTCAAGAATGTTTTCCTTTCTCTCAAAGATGATAGAAGAAGTTAATATCACATTGTAGGACTTTGTTCTTTTTCAAAATCGTGTATCTAAGGTCATATATATAAGATTTTACAAAACTAGCCGTTATATAGCCGTTATATAGCCGTTATAGTGCAGTCCAGATTTTGAGCTTTCTTTAAAAATTCATAACTCCCTCATTTGAACTCCGTTTTAAACAAATAATATACCGTTGGAAAGCTCTTGGAGTCTAGTTTCAAATGAGCCAAGTTTTACTCAAAAATTATTTTTCTTTTAAAAGATATAATCAAAATACTGACTATAGGTCAGAACAGAATAATTTTTTATTACAGTAAAATCAACTTTCAGTTTTTCAAACTATATTTTGAATAGTCATATATTTCTCATTTGGACTCCGTTTTGAATAAATAATATACCGTTGAAAAGATCATTGAGTCTACTATCAAATGAGATTAAGATACTTGAAAAACTGTTTTTTCGTTTATGAGATATGATATAAAGAGTGACCAAAGGTCAAAAACTAACTTTTGTAAAATTTCATATCTCACTATCTTTTTGTTCAAAATAATTGAGCCAATGTATGCAAATCTAAATCATTGAGTTGCACAAGTATACTAGCCTATATAAAATATACCTAATGTAAACACATAGGCTATCTTGATGCATCCAAGCTTCCAAGACTTCAAATCTTCTAATTCTTCATTTCTTGGAGCTTCATCCTTGCATGTTGTTTTCCTTGAGTGAAGCATGATATTGCTTTTCCTTGTTCTTCAATACAATCCTCACTCTTCTTGTTTTGAACCAACCTATAAAATATATCTTACTTGCAAACCCAATGGTTAGTTTAATAGCATGATTCAATATATGCAACATACATATTAAATAACATAATCATGCTTAAGTACTTGTAGCATATATATGATAATTAATCTTTATATATATCAATGCTACTTTTCAAATACATTGTCATCATCAAAACTTATGGCATATAGCCTTAGGGTCAACACTGCTGCTCATCTGATGGCTGGCGCCCAGGCGCCACGCAGGGCGCCTGGGGCGCCAGCCCCTCAACTCTCTGCCAAAGAGTCAGAACGTGGCGCCCAGGCGCCACATAGGGCTGGTGCCCAGGCGCCACCCAGGGCGCCCAGGCGCCAGCCCCATTTCCTCTTTGTTTTTGCTTGGCGCCTAGGCGCCCCGGTTCTGCACTTGCGAGCTTTCTTGTATATATTGCTCTTTTGCAGATGTTTTGTGAATCTTTTGGTTGGAGGGCAAGGCAGCTCTGCTAGGGCAAAGATGGAGGAGCTGGGAGACCTCTTCTCTACTGAGTTTGAAGCTTTTCTTCCTTTTTCTCCTTCCTCTTGATCATATTTTGTTGTGTATTTGTTATGTATTTCTTCCTCTTGTTATAAACTCTAGGGTTAGGGGATTGATGTATATTAACTACCTATGAAGCTTTGTTGTTGGATGCTTAAATACAATTGCTTTTCTGATTATTGGAGTAGTTGTTATTGGTTTAACTGGTTTTAGGTGATTGTGATCATTTCACTTAGATGCATTTGGGGTTTGTATTAATGCTAGACATAGCTTGATATAAACATGCCCTTGTAACTTCTACCGTGAATCGGGTTAGTCTAGACATAGATAATCTTGTTTGCGTGGTCATATGAGTTCTTGAACTTAAACTCCGAACCAATTAATTAGACTAAGACATTAGCTAATTATTTTGGCTAGGAAGATTTGCTCACCAAGACATTGGGTTCAAATATTTTCGTGAACTCGACCAACATTAAATGGAATCTGTGAATGTTTCTAAGCATCCTTTAACGATTCAAAGATTGGTTTGTCTATGAATTAATCGGATTAGGAGTTAAGAAAGTCAATCCCCTACCCGTTGTGTTTTGGCGTAGTTCTTCGTTTGGTGTTTAGTTAATTCCTTGTTGTTAGTTTAGTTTATTTGCGGTTTATCTTTGCATTTTTCCTCTGTCCAAATATAATTTGATCTGGTGAAATTGGTAATTGTTAAAGTCAATCCCTGAGGACGATAACTTATTCTCATCACTTTACTACTTGTGCGACCCGATACACTTGTCGGGAAATAGCGCACCAAGTTTTTGGCGCCGTTGCCGGGGATTGACGGTGTTGACAATATTAAGAGTAACTAGTAGGGTTGTAGTTTGGACTTTGCCTTTTTCTGTACATACTTATACTGTAAATTTTACTCTTATACTTGTACATGCTTTTTCTTTTGTTTAAATTTTCTCTCTTACTTTTCATTGGTTTATGCGAGGTATCACCGACTCAAGCTCATTAGTATTCTACCCGGAAATTGGAAGGTCGGTTCGCATAGGCCAAATACAAGCTTTACACGCTATATGAGCCTAACAAGCTCAACCTGCAACTAAGGCAGAAAACAATCAAAGGCCAACTGCTCATCCTCCTATGAAAACTCTCATGGATTGTAAAATCCCTTCTGTGGAGGGATGTGGTGCCAAATAGCTAAACAAACCGGGTAAAGTCTAGCTAAGGACTATAAACTTAGCGCTCTTGGGAGGCAACCCAAGTTTCTTACTCTTTTATCTTTTTAATTTCGCTTTTAGTTTTATTCGTAGCTTTAATTATTGTTCTGTTTAGTTCCTTGTAATTATTTTCTACATTTTAATTCTGATTGCCTTTGTTGATGGTTTATTTCTGTGCATAGCTTTCCTTTTTGGACCCCGCTCCCTACTGGTTTATTATTGAGGATAATATGTTGTTTAGGTTTGGGGGAGAAGATTTTACTGTTATTATTGCTCTTGGATGCTTAGCTACCATCTTCAATGAATCTAGGGTTTGTATTAATGCTTGTCTTAGCCTTAATATAGACATGCCTCTGTAATCTCTTCTGTAATTCGGGTTAAGAAGATTGTTTTTAGGGTGATACATCTAAATCTTCTTTTCAAAAGGAATGTCTCTGTTTTTGTTGACCATCATATCTTTGGATTTTTCTTGATAGATTGGAATCTGCTTTACAAGTTTTATATTATTCTATTTTCAATTAATTCTTTACATAGTCATCTTGTTTAAAATTTAACTTAAATTTGGTTTTTCAGAATTTCTAGATTTATTTGAAAAATCTCAAGTTTTTTAATTAAAAGTTGTCGACCCTCTCAACCTTCTTAAAGCACTCTTTCAAAATCTTGAAATTTTCTATCTCTTTTTATGACAACATTTTGCTCAATAAGGGATTGCTTTCTCTAAAAAAAAATAAATAAAAATGAGAAAAACAAAAAGCAAAACAATTCTAATTAAATAAAATAGAAGTGTGATTTAAGTTGAGGAAGTGTAGTGTGGATTAGGCGCACAACACTTGTTCTAACCAATGAATTACATTTTCTTAGCAAATAAAGGTGATGGTCAAGGTGTTGTTGTGTGGTTTAGGCGCACGGGCAACTCTTTGTTCCTTAACCTCGTTATCTTTTCTTCTTGCGTAGGTTGAGGGGGAGATGTGTGGATTAGGCGCACTGTCTTCACTTCGATCACTTTTTATTAAAAATATCCCTTGTTTGAGAAGTTTTCCTTGAGAGCCGAGTTTGTTATGAAACAGATATTTTCTTTTAAGTTTGCGGAGAGTAATTTGAGAAAGTGAGGGTGTTTGCAATTTGTCTTTAAAAACGCTTGGAAAAGTATCATGTTCATCTTTAAATTCTCAATTACTCAATGCCAAGTTTTGTTTTAAGAAGATAACTATGTGGAATTGAATTGATTTTGTTTAATGTTTTATGTTGTTGAGCACTTCCTCTCTATCTTGAAAAATCTGTTGGCTTCGTTTGGCGTGGTTTTTAGATTAGTATTTTGCTTGAGGACAAGCAATAGTTTTGGTTTGGGGGAGTTGATGAGTCCTCTATTTTGGTTAATTTTGTTTGTTTCTTTAGGGCTTTTTCCTCTCCTTGATTCCATTTTTGTTAGCTTTTTGCTTGCTTTGTCCTTTATTTTGGCTTTCCTCTTTGTACATAGTTGTTGCTTTGCTTTATCTTATTTTAATCTTTTTCCTTGCCTTTTTATGCTTTTTGTTGTACATTCTAGTAGGCTTTCCATTCTGGTCTGGAACATGGAGAAACTGAAGTTCTGCTGCTCATCTGATGGCTGGCGCCCAGGCGCCACGCAGGGCGCCTGGGGCGCCAGCCCCTCAACTCTCTGCCAAAGAGTCAGAACGTGGCGCCCAGGCGCCACATAGGGCGCCTAGGCGCCACTCCTTGTTTCCAGCTATTTTGGGCTGGCGCCCAGGCGCCACCCAGGGCGCCCAGGCGCCAGCCCCATTTCCTCTTTGTTTTTGCTTGGCGCCTAGGCGCCCCGGTTCTGCACCTGCGAGCTTTCTTGTATATATTGCTCTTTTGCAGATGTTTTGTGAATCTTTTGGTTGGAGGGCAAGGCAGCTCTGCTAGGGCAAAGATGGAGGAGCTGGGAGACCTCTTCTCTACTGAGTTTGAAGCTTTTCTTCCTTTTTCTCCTTCCTCTTGATCATATTTTGTTGTGTATTTGTTATGTATTTCTTCCTCTTGTTATAAACTCTAGGGTTAGGGGATTGATGTATATTAACTACCTATGAAGCTTTGTTGTTGGATGCTTAAATACAATTGCTTTTCTGATTATTGGAGTAGTTGTTATTGGTTTAACTGGTTTTAGGTGATTGTGATCATTTCACTTAGATGCATTTGGAGTTTTTATTAATGCTAGACATAGCTTGATATAAACATGCCCTTGTAACTTCTACCGTGAATCGGGTTAGTCTAGACATAGATAATCTTGTTTGCGTGGTCATATGAGTTCTTGAACTTAAACTCCGAACCAATTAATTGGACTAAGACATTAGCTAATTATTTTGGCTAGGAAGATTTGCTCACCAAGACATTGGGTTCAAATATTTTCGTGAACTCGACCAACATTAAATGGAATCTGTGAATGTTTCTAAGCATCCTTTAACGATTCAAAGATTGGTTTGTCTATGAATTAATCGGATTAGGAGTTAAGAAAGTCAATCCCCTACCCGTTGTGTTTTGGCGTAGTTCTTCGTTTGGTGTTTAGTTAATTCCTTGTTGTTAGTTTAGTTTATTTGCGGTTTATCTTTGCATTTTTCCTCTGTCCAAATATAATTTGATCTAGTGAAATTGGTAATTGTTAAAGTCAATCCCTGAGGACGATAACTTATTCTCATCACTTTACTACTTGTGCGACCCGATACACTTGTCGGGAAATAGCGCACCAGCATCGGTCAAAATACCCTTTAGCGTCGGTTTTGACCGACGCTAAACGACTTAACGTCGGTCAAAATCACCACTCTCACATTCACGATGAGAATGTAAGGATTAGGGTTAAAAATGAAACTACTGTATTGATTAATGTCAAGAGGTGGGTGTGTAAGAAAATATTGGAGGAAAGTTGAAATAGAGGGGAGACGTGAAACTAAAATACAAAAGAGAGGTGTAAATGGCGTGTTTCGCAAAAGAAATTCCCCAATTTTTTTATTTTCAAAATAAGGTTGTAACCGACACTATATACGGCATCTAACGTCGGTTTTAACCAACGCTATATAAACCGACGCTAGATGCAGAATCTAACGTCGGTTTTAACCGACGCTATAAAAACCGACGCTAAATGAAGCATCTAACGTCGGTTGTAACCGACGCTATAAAGACCGACGCTAAATGAAGCACCTAACGTCGGTTTTAACCGATGCTATGTGCAGTATCTAACGTCGATTTTTGTAACCGACGTTAAAAAACCGACGCTATATCCTGTTTTTTTTTGTAGTGTGGGTGGACCGAGGAAGGGAGCTGTGAATCAAAAGACCAAAATGCGAGTGATGAGGAAGTGAGGGTCTGATGGCAAAAGGGGATTTAGGGCAAATGAAAACAATGTCGTTTGTATTAGAGATGGATTTTTGAAATAGCCAAATACGTCTCTAAATCCTATACGACGTCGTTTACAAAAAAATGAATTAGAGATGAATATAACCGTCTGATTTTTGTCTCTAATAATTAAATTAAAAAACAAAAAATTCACTTAAAATCAAAGACAAAAATAATACAGAGATGAAAATTTCCTTTTAAGATTCCATGTCTGATTTTGAAAAATTCCTACTAATCAAATTCAAACTAGAGACAGAATTTGTAATGAATCAGAGAAAGAATTAGAGACGAAAATATTTCGTCTCTAATTTTCATCTCTAATCTTGGGTTTTTTTGTAGTGTTAGATAAAATAATAGAAGAGTTTATATCAAGCAAATGACAAAAAAAATTTTAGTTAGGGACCTAAGTGAATAAACATAAAATTTTTGGATAAATGGTGAAATTAAAACAAAATCTGATTTAAAATGAATAACCTAATTAATATGATTTGTGGTTATTACTAATAATCTAATTGCTACTTAAAGTGATTAAAATCTAAGTAACCTAATTAATATGCTTACTAATTAATGTGGTTATTAATATAAGTAACCTAATTAATTTAAAACGAAAGGTATTTATATGTCCCTAAAACTTTTTTTTTTCATTTATGTCCCTCATGTTTCATTTTTTTATTATATATTCCTCAAAATGATGAAAATACCCTCTATCATTTTCTCTTTTCTTTCTGTCCTCTCTCTCTAAGTAAAGGGATGAAGGGTATTTTGATCATTTTGAGAGATATATGATAAAAAGTGAAACATAAGGGATATAAATAGAAAAAAAAAATTTAGGGACATAAATGAGAATCAAAGTAAAGTTTAGGGACATATGTTATATTTTGCCTTAATCTAATTACTAATTAGTGGTTAACTAATCACAATTAATTTAATTATATCATTGTACAATTAAAAACATAATTATAAAATCTATATCCTTTCTAGTAATTACACATCTCAAACCACATTTGTATACCAACATCCATACATCATATTCTGCATCAAACCACGTTTATTTGCTCCAAACAACGTTTGCCCAAATGTCTCCCAAACATAAATCACGTTCATCCAAACTTAGATTTTCTCCAACCACATTCAATCAAACTTAATTTGTTCAACATATGTTTACTCATCGAGTTACCAAACACACCTTTAATGTCATGTTTCTCTATTAAAATATTATTTATTAACGTACTTATCTCTATAACATTCACTACATTTACTCTGAATTATTTGTGATATTTTTTTTACTTAAATTAATAGAGAGTATTTTAGTTAAAACATTATACAATTTTAGATTACCAAATATTTAACACATAGTCTGTAATAGACATTAGGATATGCATATTTTTAAAACTAAACCAAAGTATGGCGTATCTTACAATTACTAGGGAGAATACAAGAGATTACTCTAATAATTAATTAGGTTTGATCTTTTTTTTTTCTTGAACAAAAAAAAGATGAAGGCCAAACATTGAAAATTTTTTTTGGTGAAAAATAGAATTTAAATTGAGGATGAATGCGTTTCAGACAAGTCAGATAATTAGTTCAGTAATCCAGAGGAGCTAAATGGCTAGGCGAAAGTAAGCAGTTTTGATAGTCTAAATAGAAAGCATAAGCAAAAGTTCGAAGAAACATAATTACTATAAGAAAGTAGAATTAGCCGCTGACATAAAATAGTTTAACAAAAGTGGCACGATTTTGTAAAATTGATGGAGGACGTCCTAAGATTTTTTGCTGAACAGTTGATGTTATTTGCTGGAGATGGATGAGGTAATTTGGTGTGGTCTGGTAGATATTTAGGAGAGAGTGCTTCGTCCATCCTTTTTTAACTAGCGTGTCAGCCATTCTATTTTTAATGTCTTGATTCCATAGTTTTTTAACTTAAAAAAAAGGACCTGCAGGTTGCAGTTTACAATAATGAAGTTCAAATGGTGAAAATTATGAGAGTAATTTAGCAGGAAATATTGCTTGGGCAGAATAAAAAATATTTTAAAAACTTAAATGATATTGAAGGATGAAATTAAATTTAATTACATTTATCCCAGAAGAACTAAACAGAATTTTCCCACGTCAGCTTCTACATCTTCCAAGAATTTCATCCACGAGCCACTGAATATTCCGGTCCGACGAGCCACCATCTGCCATCGCCTCCCTCGCGGCCAGTTTCAGCATTTCAGCATTGTTCATAATCTCCTCCGATCTCCTTCCTCCTCCGACAACCTCTTCAACGGCTCTTTCCACTTCCTCGGACCCCACAAACCCCTCATCGTCTTGCTCCAACCTTATCCCCATCCCAAAAACATCGGATACAAGCTTAGCATTACTGGGTTGGTCAGTCCATTGAGGGCAAGCTATCATGGGTGTGCCTGCAATTAAAGGTGTTTAACAGCCGGTTTAAGCAGTTTGAAAGAAAAGCAAACGGTTCAATTTGGTTCTACGTGTAGAAGCAAATTTTATCAAATCACAATATTTATGCCCAGTTAGGCAATTCTATTTAAACAGTTTCAAGCTTGTAAGAAAATTTTGCATTAACAATCTCCAAACAGTTCAGAATTATGAAAATTCAAATGGAAAAAATTCTCAAATTATAGTTCTAATATTTGATAAGCACTAAGAACATAGTAATAATAGAGAATAAGAGGATACATTAATCTATTAATCTATCTTAAAGATCAAAATTATGAGTAGGCCTTTTGGGAGAGTATGAGTGGCTCCTTTGCACTTTTGGTTGATAGAACACAATACACTTGTCTGACCAAAAGCAAGCATTGCTTATATAATACAGGGAACTACTATCTAATTTATCATACCCATGAGTTGGCGTACTTTATAATAACACCATATCACTGTTATTATTAAAGTTAGATATTTACACAAAAAATTATTTTTACTAACACTCCAAGCCAACTATAAAATATATCAAATAGTTTGCTTAACACAAATTTTATAAAAATCTTATAACAAATCTAATTAAATATAGCACTTCATATATGTATCAAAATTACACACATACAATATTTAATGTTAATCCACTCAAATAATTGTTAATGCTAAATATTATTCATAATATATATATATATATATATATATATATAGTAATATATATTAAATTAACAAGCTAACAACTATATTTAAACCTTTGTTTTTTGGTCAAATTTATTCTTTTTTTTAATTTCTCACAATTTTTGTCAAGAGAAACTAGCAAAAATATGTTTTGATCCATTTGTTTTAGCCTCTATTGATAGTTAATACTATATGTATATGTAAGATGCATTGATTTATGCAAAAAAAAAATATTTTCATTAGTTTATATATTTTAATTGTGTTATATGGTATTTAATTATCTATTATTTTATTATATACATTTGGTTTAGTTTACTTCGGTACCAAATTGGATATTGAACTAAACTGTTCATAAACTATATATATCAAATAGATTAAAATCGAATTTACCCTGAACACCTTTACCTGTAGTTATGGCTTCCAACATTGAGTTCCAACCACAGTGAGTCAAGAAGCAAGCAATGGCTGGGTGAGATAGGACCTTAGTTTGTGGACACCAAGATACCACGAGGCCTTGGTCTTTTGTCTCTTCTAGAAACCCAAGTGGAAGTTCTTCTTCGTTTGAGGTCGTTTTTTCTGGGACCTTAATGACCCACAGAAAATGGCGTTTAGTGTTCTTTAAAGCATTGGCTATGCTGTGTTTTTGTTTTGATGATAACACTATAATGCTCCCAAACGAGATGTATATGACTGAAGATGGTGGTTTGTTGCTGAGCCACTCCATGCATGAGTCTTGTGGCTCCCACATGTCAATGCCATTATCTTCTCGGTTCTGGTGTGAGAATTGTGAATTTTCATGTAAATAATTATATTTGTTAATGCATAAAACATTTAGCTATTACAATGAGCTACATATATAATTTAAGAGATCAAGTAAAGCATATATTTATCCATAAATCATGATGGTCAGTGAAAAAGGAAAAAATTGCATCAATACTCATTTGACATTTCTTTCTCTTAAATGCGAGAATTAAATTGCTATTATAGAATAAAATAAAGTGTCTGCAATCACTGAATCAAAAAATTTTGCATGCAATTTCTTAAGTATAGATAATTTAAAAAAAGTAATAAGCAAATATTTTCAACAACCTAATACCATATTATTGGGTCTTCAAAAATAATAACAAATTCATGATTTATTCTTTAAAATATTAATTTCCTTATTATCTGATTCTTTAAAGATAAAGTTTCCAATTTAGTTCTTAATTTTTCTTTTCAATCTAACTGCTCTATAATTTCATTAGGGAAAAATAGGACTCTGTCATCGTTAACTAATAATATGGCTTTGCTCAAATGATTTTTTTTTTGGGTATCAGAGCTAAATTTTAAAACATTAAGGAGCAACAAATATTTTCTGAGAGCTAAATATTTTTATTAAAAAAATATATTTTAAAAATTATACTGAGATTTTAGTTTTGAACAATCAAACTAAAAAACAATCATCAATCTACTCCCAAAAAGAATTTCATCACAGATCATGTATTGGAAACACCTATATATTTTGGTATCAGAGCTAAATTTTAAAACATTAAGGAGCAACAAATATTTTCTGAGAGCTAAATATTTTTATTAAAAAAATATATTTTAAAAATTAAACTGAGATTTTATTTTTGAACAATCAAACTAAAAAACAATCATCAATCTACTCCCAAAAAGAATTTCATCACAGATCATGTATTTATTTAGAGACTTTACAAGGAAACACCTATCTATTTAATCTAAGAGCATCTTCAATGGGAATTATTAAAAATGTTCTTAAAAATAAAAATTAGTTCTTATTGAATTTTACTATTAGAGTTTGCACTACCACACGTAAAAACTTTTCTTAATAAAAGAAAAAACTAATAAAAAATTAAAAGTAAACATTAAATACATCTTTATTAATTATCCTGCATTAGTTAAAGTAGTAGAAAGTTGCTTATAAGATCAATTTATAAGTTTTTAAGAGTTACATTATTAGAGTTAAGAGTTATTTAAAGTTCAAAGTGATGATATGATAATAAGACCTACAATAAATAATTCATTAAAATTGTACTATTAAAAATACTTTCATATACTTTATTCAGCGCGCAATTATTCCATAAATAGATATAATTATTTAGAGAAGTCTTAAATAATAATAAATAAATAAATCTAAAATATCAGACCAGTGATGACAACAAAAAAGCACAACCTTACGTTGATCATCGTCAGTGAGCAGCGATGCAGGGACCAACGGACCCACTGGTAGAATCGGACATAAACCAGCCATGGAATCTATGATATCCTTCTCAAGCTCATAGAACGAATTCGCTAACAACCACTTGATCTTCTTCATGTTCTGCATCATCTCCGATAGCATATTCCCAAAGGATCCGTGAGGATTCGACGGAAGCACAAACGAAGGAAGGTCCTGTGATGAAGGGTGTTTGCAGGTTAAGTTAGTTTAAATTGGCCACGTTTTCAACACAAACCAATCAAATAATTACAGGTGAGTTTTAATGAAAAATTTTATAATTTACACTGAACCAATTCAATCTATACTTGAAGAGACTGAATTGGATTGGTTATCATATTACAAAATTTTTAAATTGTTAGAAGTAATCTAAAAATTTAAATATAATTTAAAATATTAAAAAGTAAAATGTTTTCATAATTTAATAAATAGTTTCTACCTAACATATGGATCATAAACAAATAAAAAAATAATAAATGGCGAGTTGAAGATGTTGGTTCCAATTGATCTCACAACCATTACCGTAAATGGAAGATTAGAAGTGATCCTGAATCAGCCTGTTGACTTGATCAATTCAACTTAATTGTGTGAATTGAGTTAGTTTTGGGAGGATGAGGGGTTGGCTCAATGTAATAAACAATCGTACCTGTGGTCTCAACAATGGAAATCCCGGTAACTCCACGGTCACATTCATGTCGTCAAGAGAAATCGGAAAGTCGTCAATTTTGTTGTAGAAACGATAGTAAATGGCGAAGAGCGCACAGGGTTGTATCCACAGGCAGGCGCAGGGGATCCCTGCCTCCGCCGCCACGTCAGCCGCCCAGGGGACAAAGGGGTTGTTGATAATGCACGCGAGATTCTTGTCGGGATTCTCGAGGAAGTGAACTTTGATGAGATTCGAGAGGGATATTGGTCCGCATCTTTCGATGGTTTCCATGTAGTGGTCGATGCTAGCGTTCTTGCGGTCGTGGTCGGAGTCAAAGCCGTCGTTGAAGAATAAAACTTGGATTCCGTTGATGGTCGTCGAGGAGGGAACGGCGTCGCTGGCGGCAGCGGAGGAGTTGGCAATGCGGTGGTAGACGACTTCGGTGGTGGCGAGGGTGACGTGGAGGCCTTTGGAGAGGAGGCTATGGCCGAGTCTGAGTAAGGGGTTAATATGGCCTTGGGCTGAGAAAGCCACCATTAGCACGTGATGCTGTGCGTTTTGCTCCTTTGAAGCAGCCATGGACGAAGGTGTGGTGAGGAAGAAAGGAACTTAGAGATTTGAGGATTTGCTCAATTGAAAATAGCCCAGAATGAATGTGCTGAAGATTTGGTAATATATATGGGACGGGCGATGTTCAAAAGGTTGTCTATGATAGAGAAAGATTGAAAAGTTAGAGTAAATTAGTCAGTTTATTCCTGGAAAAACTATAATTATTTTAATTAAGTATTTTAATTTAATTCTTAAAAATTATATTTATTTTAATTTAATTATTTCTTTGTTAAATTTTTTAATTTATTATTATTAAATTTAAATTTTACGTTACCATAAGTTATTTTAATAAAAAAATTAGATTAAAATAAATATAATTTTTTAAAAATAAATTTAAAATGACTAATCTTTGAGGACTAAAGTAAAAAAATAATTTTTAGAAATCAAATTATTAATTTACTTAAAAAGTTTTGCAATAGAGCAAGTACTAGACCTGTGTTTAAGATTTAAAGCATTTCATTAAAACAAAATAATAAATTAAGTAAAATCGGGGTGATCCGATAAAATTATAAAATACGTAATAATGTGTTGGAATGTCCGGTACGAGAAATGTATGCAAAATGTAAAAGGCGGGTCTCTCCATAAGTGGAGCCCATGACTTATAATATTATTAAAAAGGGCCAAATTGTAATTTAACTAAAGTTACAACTAAATTTTGTAATTTACTCCAAAGTCATAAATAACAAAATTTGTGGGGCCCACAAGAGGAAATTTTCTTCAATAATTAGGCACCATCTGAAGAAAAACTGAAGAGTGGAGGCTGCTGCAAAAAACGCGTGAAGAAAATTTGTGAACAGGGGGATGTACCTTAAGGCAAAATGACTTTATAAATAAGAGCCATTTCTCTCATCACTTTATCATCCCAAGAAGCCTCACTTTGAGAGAGAAAAGAGTGAGAAGAAAAATAGAGAGTGCCTCAGAAAGTTTCTGAGAAGAAAAATAGTGAGTCCAATTTGTGAGGGTTATTTGTCCACAAATTGAAGAAATACTGTTGTAGTATTTTTGTGAGTGAGAGGTCCACCTAAGAGTGAAGATTGTATTCTCATTATTGTTATAGTGGAAGATTTAAGCGGCCTACGGGTCCTGTGGTTTTTACCTAATTTGGGTTTTCCACGCTAAAATTTTTGGTGTTATTTTTGTATATTGTGTTTTGGGAATTATCCTGGGTTTGTGGGTATTGTTTTGATTCTACAATTACTGCACACACCGCCGTTTTTCCCAACAAGTGGTATCAAAGCCAGGTTGGAGTACCGTTGGAGAATACCGTACGAGTATTATTTACAAATACTGTACGAAGACGTACGAGACTATTCACATATACAAGTACTGTTCATATATAATATTTTTATACGTATTGGTACTATTCATATATATATATATTGGTACTATTCATATATGCTAGTACTGTTTATACCTATGGAGGTACTGTTCATACATACGTAGGTACTGTTCATATGTATGAAAGTACTGTTCATACATATAGAAGTATTGTTCATACGTACGAAAGTACTATTCATACGTACAGAGGTAATATTCACTACCAGAAAAGTTTTGGGATCAGTTAAATCTGTTGACTACTGGTCTCAATGGAGACAAGAAACATCAAAATGATCAACCTAAATGGCACAAATTATCACATGTGGAGAAACAAGATGAAGGATCTCCTATTTGTCATAAAAATGCATCTACCAGTATTTACATCAAATAAACCTGAAGGCAAGACGGATGAGGAATGGGGGTTTGAGCATGAGCAGGTATGCAGTTTCGTCCGACAATATGTCGAAGACAACATGTACAACCACATCTGTAATGAGACTCATGCCCGGACGCTATAGAATAAGCTTGAACAGCTTTATGGGTCAAAAACTGGTAACAATAAATTATTTTATTTGACCAAATTGACGCAGTTGAAATACAAAGAAGGGACTTCCATAGCAGATCATTTAAATGAGATGCAATGGGTCATGGATCAACTGTCCAGAATGGGCATAAATCTGGACGATGAAATATTTGCTCTGCTGGTATTGGGCTCTCTACTAGAGTCATGGGAGACTCTGAAACTTTCTATCACCAACACTGCACCTGATGGTGTAGTTAATATGGAGTCTGTTAAAAGCAGTATTTTAAATGAAGAAATGAGAAGAAGATCACAAAGCTCATCTTCTTTATCACAACCAAATGTTCTGATTTCAGACTTCAGGGGGAGGAACCAGTCTAGGGATAAAAAACCTAGAGGAAGGAGTAGAGGCAAATCCAACAGATATGCCAATGTTGAATGCCATTACCGTAAAAAGAAGGGTCAAATCAAGATCCACTGCCTCAAGTTCAAGAAGGATCAGGAAAAAAACAAAGGCAGAGGACAGAAGAAAAACGACAGTAGTGATGATGAGCAAGCAGATATTGCCGAGAAGTTCAACATTGCTTATGATAATGATGATGTAGTCAATCTTACAACCCATGAGACAAGCTGGGTGATTGACAGTGGTGCCACCATTCATGCTACATCTCGGAAGGAATTTTTCTCATCTTACACACCGGGCAATTTTGGTGTTGTAAGAATGGGAAATAATAATCTTTCAATAATTGCAGGTAAAGGAGATGTTTGTTTAAAGACGGAGAATGGTACGTGATTAGTTCTGAAGGATGTGAGGCATATTCCAGATATGCGCCTAAATCTGATCTCAACAAGCAAGCTAGATGATGAAGGTTTCTGCAATACCTTCTTTAATGGCCAATGGAAGCTTACCAAAGGATCATTGGTGGTGGCCAGAGGGAACAAAGACTCCAAATTGTACATTATTGAAGCAAAGCTCTCTAAGGATGTTGTGAATATAATGGAGAGTGATAGTACAGTTGAGCTATGGCACAAACGTCTCAGTCACATGAGCGAGAAGAGCATGATCCATTTAACTAGGAAAAATGCTCTACCTGTTTGGATCAAGTTCACTTAAAGAAGTGTAATGATTGTCTGGCAGGAAAGAAAAATAGAGCTATGTTCAAAAGTCATCCTCCTTCTAGAATGGCGAATGTACTAGATTTAGTACACTCAGATTTATGTGGACCAATGTTAAAGTCACTTGGTGGTGCTCAGTACTTTGTGACTTTCATTGATGACCATTCAAGGAAGATATGGGCATACACTTTAAAGACAAAAGATCAAGTGCTTGAAAGTAATGGTTGGAACCCAAGAGGGGGGGTGAATTGGGTTTTATAAATTTTTCACAAGAATTAATTGGAAGTTAAAATGATTTTCTGTAAAAGTACAATGCTTAGGATAATAAATACAATACAGAAAATCAATGTGCTGTCAAGATAAATAATTATAAAGATCAAGGAATTAAAGAATATATATCAATATGCACAAATTAAAGAGTAAGGGATAGAGAAAGCAAACTCGGAGATTTATACTGGTTCGGCTAATCCAAGCCTACATCCAGTCCTCAAGAGACCACTTGAGTATTTTCACTATAACTGCAAGTTTAATCCGGGTACTTGCAAACCACTACAACCACGCAAATTCGATCCGGGTATTTGCGAAACCACAATGGAGAATTTATGAATCCGGGCTCCTCCTCAACCCAAAGCAAGTTCTTCCAACACCGGTACTTGCGAACCTCAACTCAGAATAATATATGTGTTGATCAAAATCAACAATACAAAGAAACTCTCTCTAAAGAGTAGATGAAAACAAATTAAGCTCTAATAACTCTAATGATAGAGAATATGCAAGATTTGGCTCAAGAATGCTTTTCTTTCTCTCAAAGATGATAGAAGAAGTTAATATCACATTGTAGGACTTTGTTCTTACTCAAAATCGTGTATCTAAGGTCATATATATAAGATTTTACAAAACTAGCCGTTATATAGCCGTTACAGCACTTATAGTGCAGTCCAGATTTTGAGCTTTCTTTAAAAATTCATAACTCCCTCATTTGAACTCCGTTTTAAACAAATAATATACCGTTGGAAAGGTCTTGGAGTCTAGTTTCAAATGAGTTAAGTTTTACTCAAAAATTATTTTTCTTTTAAAAGATATAATCAAAATACTGACTATAGGTCAGAACAGAATAATCAACTTTCAGTTTTTCAAACTATATTTTAAATAGCCATATATTTCTCATTTGGACTCCGTTTTCAATAAATAATATACCTTTGGAAAGATCTTTGAGTCTACTATTAAATGAAATTAAGATACTTGAAAAAATGATTTTTCGTTTATGAGATATGATATAAAGAGTGACCAAAGGTCAAAAACTAACTTTTGTAAAATTTCATATCTCACTATTTTTTGTTCAAAATAATTGAGCCAATGTATGCAAATCAAAATCATTGAGTTGCACAAGTATACTAGCCTATATAAAATATACCTAATGTAAACACATAGGCTATCTTGATGCATCCAAGCTTCCAAGACTTCAAATCTTCTAATTCTTCATTTCTTGGAGCTTCATCCTTGCATGTTGTTTTCCTTGAGTGAAGCATGATATTGCTTTTCCTTGTTCTTCAATACAATGCTCACTCTTCTTGTTTTGAACCAACCTATAAAATATATCTTACTTGCAAACCCAATGGTTAGTTTAATAGCATGATTCAATATATGCAACATACATATTAAATAACATAATCATGCTTAAGTACTTGTAGCATATATATGATAATTAATCTTTATATATATCAATGCTACTATTCAAATACATTTGTCATCATCAAAACTTGTGGCATATAGAATTAGGGTCAACAGTGCTGAGTGTCTTTAAAGAGTTTCATGCCTCAGTTGAAAGAGAAACTGGGAAGAAGTTAAAATGCATCCGGATAGACAACGGTGGAGAATACATTGGGCCTTTTGATGCCTACTGTAAAGAGCATGGTATTCGGCATCAGACAACGCCTCCAAAATTACCGCAGCTGAATGGCCTGGCGGAGAGGATGAATAGAACTTTGATGGAGAGAGTCAGATGTTTACTCTCTCATGCAAAGTTACCAAAGAAATTTTGGTGTGAGGCTTTACTAGCAGCAGTACATGTGCTGAATCACTCACCTTGTGTCCCTTTAAAGCTAGATATTCTAGAAAAGGTATGGTAGGGAAAAGATGTTTCTTACAACCATCTGCGAGTGTTTGGATGCAAAGCCTTTGTATATATTCCAAAGGATGAAAGGTCCAAACTTGAGACTAAGACACGGCAATGTGTATTCATTGGATATGGTCAAGATCAGTTTGGCTACAGATTTTATGATCCAATAGAGAAGAAACCAGTCAGGAGTCGTGACACTGTGTTTATTGAAGATCAGACCATTGAAGATATTTGTAAAGCCAATGGTGATTCAATTGATTCGGAAGTTATTCCTCCAACACCAGTGCCAAGAAAAGTTGGAGATGAAATACAAAATGATAAGCCTGAGATAGGTGATTCAGATGCTCCCGTTGAGATTCCATCAGAAGATTTTGATGATGATGATGGTGTTCATGATCAACCACCAGTTCCAATGGGTTCTCCAGAACTGAGAAGATCTACTAGAGTTCGACAACTCTCTACTAGATACCCTGCAAATCAGTATGTGTTATTAACTGACGTGGGAGAACCAGAAAGCTTCGAAGAAGCAATGGATGATGAACACAAGAAGAAGTGGATTGAGGTCATGCAAGATGAGATGAAATCATTGCATGAGAATAAAACTTTTGACCTGGTGAAGCTGCCAAAAGGCAAGAAGGCTTTGAAGAACAAATGGGTGTTCAGAATTAAGCATGAAGAGAACAGTTCCCATCTAAGATTCAAAGCCAGATTGGTTGTCAAGGGATTCAGCCAAAGAAAAGGAATTGCCTTTGATGAGATATTTTCACCAGTGGTGAAAATGACATCCATTCGAACAGTGTTAGGGTTAGCAGCAAGTCTTGACCTTGAGGTTGAGCAAATGGATGTCAAAACTGCATTCCTTCATGGTGATTTGGAGGAAGAAATATACATAGAGCAGCCAGAGGGTTTCAAGCAAAAAGAAAAAGAGGACTATGTTTGCAAGCTGAAGAAAAGCCTGTACAACTTGAAACAAGCACCAAGACAGTGGTATAAGAAGTTTGAGTCTGTCATGGGGGAGCATGGTTACAAGAAGACTACTTCAGATCACTGTGTGTTCGTGCAGAAATTCTCTGATGATGATTTCATTATTTTATTGCTCTATGTGGATGACATGTTGATTGTTAGCCAAAATATTTCTAGAATTGATGACTTGAAGAAGCAGTTGTGCAAGTCTTTTGCTATGAAAGACTTAGGGCCAGCAAAACACATTCTTGGCATGAAGATAACTAGAAACAGAAGCGCCAAGAAATTATGTTTGTCACAAGAGAAGTATATTGATAAAGTACTTCAAAGGTTCAATATGGACAAAGCTAAAGTGGTTAGTTGTCCTCTTGCTAATCACTTTAAGCTAAGTTCTAAGCAGTGCCCTTCCATAAATGAAGAAAAGGAAGAGATGAACAAGGTTCCATATGCTTCAATAGTTGGAAGTTTAATGTATGCCATGGTATGCACATTACCGGATATTGCTGATGAGTCCTCTATTTTGGTTAATTTTGGTTGCTTCTTTAGGGCTTTTTCCTCTCCTTTGTCCGTTTTTGTTATCCTTTTCCTTGCTTTGTCCCTCATTTTTTGCTTTCCTCTTTGTACATAGTTGTTGCTTTGCTTTATCTTATTTTAGTCTCTTTCCTTGCCTTTTTATGCTTTTTGTTGTATTTTCTTTTAGGCTTTCTTTTCTGGTCTGCTGTGGCCGGTGTGCTGATGGGATCCAGAAGCAAAGTGCTTATGTAATGAAAATCTGGAGGCTGGCGCCTCAGGCGCCAGAAGCTGAATTCTCGGCCTTAACATTTAATGGTTGGCGCCCAGGCGCCACGCAGGGCACCTGAGGCGCCAACACCACAACTCTCGGCCAGAAGCATTTTAACGTGGCGCCCAGGCGCCACACAGGGCGCCCAGGCGCCACACAGGGCGCCCAGGCGCCAGACACTTTTGCCCTTTGTTTCTGCTTGGCGCCCAGGCGCCCCGGCTCAGACCTGCGTGCTTTCTTGTATATATTGCTCTTTTGCTGATGTTTTGGGGATCTGGAGGTTGAAGGGCAAGGGAGCTCTGCTAGGGCAAGGATGGAGGAGCTGGGAGACCTCTTCTCTACTGAGTTTGAAGCTTTTCTTCCTTTTTCTCCTTCCTCTTGATCATATTTTGTTGTGTATTTGTTATGTATTTCTTCCTCTTGTTATAAACTCTAGGGTTAGGGGATTGATGTATATTCACTATCTATGAAGCTTTGTTGTTGGATGCTTAAATACAATTGCTTTTCTGATTATTGGAGTAGTTTTTATTGGTTTAACTGGTTTTAGGTGATTGTGATCATTTCACTTAGATGAATTTGGGGTTTGTATTAATGCTAGACATAGCTTGATATAAACATGCCCTTGTAATTTCTACCGTGAATCGGGTTAGTCTAGACATAGATAATCTTGTTTGCGTGGTCATATGAGTTCTTGAACTTAAACTCCGAACCAATTAATTGGACTAAGACATTAGCTAATTATTTTGGCTAGGAAGATTTGCTCACCAAGACATTGGGTTCAAATATTTTCGTGAACTCGACCAACATTAAATGGAATCTGTGAATGTATCTAAGCATCCTTTAACGATTCAAAGATTGGTTTGTCTATGAATTAATCGGATTAGGAGTTAAGAAAGTCAATCCCCTACCCGTTGTGTTTTGGCGTAGTTCTTCGTTTGGTGTTTAGTTAATTCCTTGTTGTTAGTTTAGTTTATTTTCGGTTTATCTTTACATTTTTCCTCTGTCCAAATATAACTTGATCTAGTGAAATTGGTAATTGTTAAAGTCAATCCCTGAGGACGATAACTTTTTCTCATCACTTTACTACTTGTGCGACCCGATACACTTGTCGGGAAATAGCGCACCAATTGCTCATGCAGTTGGAGTAGTGAATAGATTCCTTTCAAAACCTGGAAAGGAACATTGGGCTGCAGTAAAGTGGATATTCAGGTATCTTCGGGGTACTTCCAAAATATGCTTATGTTTTGAAGATACCAAACCCGTGTTAGTTGGATACACAGATGTAGATATGGCCGGCGACAAGATTTGAGAAAATCTACTTCAGGCTACCTGATCACTTTTGCAGGAAGAGCTGTGGCATGGCAGTTAAAGTTACAGAAGTGTGTTGCACTGTCCACTACTGAAACAGAGTTCATCGCAGTAACTAAAGCCAGTAAGGAGTTGCTATGGATGAAAAGGTTCTTAAATGAACTTACTTTCCACCAAGAAAAGTATGAGCTATTTTGTGACAATCAAAGTGAAATTCACCTTGGAAAGAATGCCTCCTTTCACTCAAGATCGAAGCACATTGATATGAGATATCACTGGATAAGAGGTGCATTGGAGAAGAAGCTACTACAGCTTGAAAAGATCCATACAGATGAAAATGGATCTGATATGTTGACTAAGACTCTTCCAAGAAGCAAGTTTGAATACTGTCGATCAGCTGCAGGATTGGTGGAACCCCCCCACTTAGGTCGGGAGGGGGAGAATTAAAAGGTGGGTCCCTCCATAAGTGGGGCCCATGACTTATAATATTTTTTGAAACAAAGGGCCAAATTACAATTTAACTAAAGTTGCAATCAATTTTTGTAATTTACTCCAAAGTCATAAATAACAAAATTTGTGGGGCACACAAGAGGAAATTTTTTTCAATAATTAGGCACCGTCCGAAGAAAAACTGAAGAGGGGAGGCTGCTGCAGAAAATGCGTGAAGAAAATTTGCAAACAGGGGGTCGGGGATGTACCTTAAGGCAAAATGGCTCTATAAATAAGAGCCATTTCTCTCATCCCTTTATCATCCCAAGAAGCCTCACTTTGAGAGAGAAAATAGTGAGAAGAAAAATAGAGAGAGTGCCTCAGAAAGTTTCTGAGAAGAAAAACAGTGAGTCCAATTTGTGAGAGTTATTGTCCACAAATTGAAGAAATACTGTTGTAGTATTTTTGTGAGTGAGAGGTCCACCTAAGGGTGAAGATCGTATTCCCATTATTGTTATAGTGGAAGATTTAAGCGGCTTACGGGTACCGTGATTTTTACCTAATTTGGGTTTTTCACGCTAAAATTTTTAGTGTTATTTTTGTCTATTGTGTTTTGGGAATTATCCTGGGTTTGTGGGTATTGTTTTGATTCTACAATTATTGCGCACACCGCCGTTTTTCCCAACAAAATGTTTATGTATTTTCTTTAAATATATAGTATGTGTTTGATATATTGTTGTTTCATATTTCATGATATTTTGTGGTGAATTGTTTTTAAATTGCATAATGGCTTGGGATCGGTATTAGGTAATGTTTAAATTATGTAAATTATTCTTTCATTTAAAATTTAATTTAAAAAATTGTAATTCAATACTTATAAATTTTATGCCTTCTTAATTAATTTAGTATGCGTCACGAAATGTCTGTATTAATTTTTTTTATATGACTAATTATATGTATGTTAATATTTATTTTAAATATATGATTTATATCAATAAAATAATAAAAATAAATAATTAAGTAAACTTGCTTAATTTACTCATATAGGATGTGATATTGTCTTGAAAATTAAATTGGACCAATCAATTCGACCAAATAAATTGACAGCTGATCTTATGTCCAATCTAAATTCTTCATTGAACTGTTGAGCAAATGAATCGGTATAAAACCGGTTAAATCGATTTTAAATCAACCGTCAGTTCTGCGGGTGGCTAGTTCAATGTAAGGGAAAAAAAGGTAAAAAACAAGAAGAAGAAGCACAGAACAGAATCGCAGAGAGATATGGTTTCGGGTTTTGGCGCTTTCGCCATCTGCAAGCCAGTGACCTGACCGGCTGTCCTACTCGCCATCTGTAAGCCTTCGCCTTCGCCTTCACCTTTGCCATCTGCAAGCTTTTACCTTTTGGAGTTTCTTGCTGAGCAACCCGATACTTGTAGCCGGTAAATTGAGTTATAAGTAGGTAATAGCCCAATTGGTACGATGAATACAGTCTAAGGCTCTGGGCAACATAAATGGTGTGGACCCGCAATCTCAGATATAACCATTGGTGAGTTGATATTACGGCTAGGTATGATAATTGATATTTTGATATTGATGATATTTTTTATTAGTTGGCTTATTTTTACAATTTTATTGTAAATTTTTAATTGAAGATGTTGTTTTGTAAAAATAATTTTGTGTAATTAAATATTAAACTATATTTTTAATTAAATTTTTAAATTTATATTTATGATATTTAATTATATGTAATATTTTAATATTTTAAATTATATATATATATATATTTAATGTTTTTAAAATATTATCGATTTAATTGCGATTCAACTCGATTCGATAATTGACCTTTGAACCTATGATTAGACAGATTCAATGATCGATGCAATTTTTAGAATATTTAAATGCAAACCAATATTAGTAATTTAAGCAAATTAACTTAAATAATATATATTAATATAATGTCAAGACTCAAAATGGTACATGATTGGATATATCAACAAAATTCAATATGCTATTGATGAAAAATCTAGTGGTAAAAATTAAATTATATATTTTTAATAAGTATTCAATTACAAATTTCTAAGCCATAATGACTAAATTAAAATTTAGCTTTTGCTAAACGATGTCATTAAGCTACTTATTAAAGAGCATTAAATGCATTAATTGTTCTTTATAAATATGAAAAAGTGCACAATATTAAGATACTAATTAATTTTTTAAATTAGTCATCATTAATACTCATTTTACCCTTTTAATATGACCATTTTATCTTTCAAATAATAATTTTTAAAATTTTAAAATCTTAACTTTTAATTTTATATTATTGTTTATAGTTTATTTTTATGATTTTATATTTTTTAAATTTGAAACTTGTAATACCCGCCAATTTTGGATCATGTGATTTGTGGTATTACGGTTGTAGTAATGAAAGTTTTCATTTATTTTAATAGAATTATTTGATTAATTCTAATTTTTCATATTTAATTTATTCTTTTTTAATATTATTTATGAAAATTGGGATAAATAATTGGACCGGGTATTTTATTGCAGATGATATTTTTAAGATTTGAGTAAAGATAAGAAGACGAAGAAGAAATTTCATGGAGATAAAGTTTAGAGACAAGGAACAGAGAGAAAGTAGTCATGAGACATAGAGGAAGTTGGGTATCTGTGAAATCCAAAGAGGGACTAAAGTGAAATGAGGAATTAAGTGACACTTAAAATATAGGAAATACCCAAATTGAAGAAATTACAGATTTGTCACCACTAAGGTTAACCGAGAGTTACCTATGAACAAAGTAATAATTTCATCATGGACGGGTATATATAGGTGGTCCCATATTTTTTCCTCATTTTTCACTTTTTTCTCTCTCCTCACTTTCTCTTTCTCTCTTTTCTCTTCTTTTTCTCTACCTCCTCTCCACCCTCTCCACCGAGCTTCGGAGAGCGGTTCACCAGTGGTGGGGTGAGTCATTAGTGGCTAAGAAACGTAAGAAAAACAAGGAATCAAAGTAAGAATTTCGATTTCTTGAATGCTTTCCCTATTTTCTAGTTTTAAGGGTATTTGGGGTAAAACTGAGATTCTGACTTCGTTTCTTGGTTAAAATTGGGGCTTTTGGTGTCTAAATGCTCCTTAGATATCAAGGATGAGATCCCACGGAAGAAAGCATGGAAAACAATGAAGATCCAGCCAGATCTAGCCCAAAACCGAGCCTAAAATGCAAGTTCAGAATCGTGACGCCTCAGGCTCTATCCTTGAGTGGAAAAGAGGGATCTTGGTGCCCCAGGCACCATGTGTGGCACCTCAGGCACCAAGCACTTAAATTTAGGCAGAAAGTTAAGGGTCTAGTGCCCCAGGTACCAGCCATTAGACAACCTCTTTGGTTTATTTTCAAATGGCCTTAACTACTCATCCAGACTCCGTTTTTAGCAAACTTTATATTATTGGAAAGCTCTTTCAATCTAGTTTCCAATGGTATAAGATTTGTTTAAAAATTTCTTACCGGTTAAGAGTTATCACGAAAGGAATGACAAAAGGTCGGGTTTAATTGTAAGGATTTTCCTTGTTTTATTTAGTTATTGATTTGGGTTGATTCCAGGTGACTTGGGAGCTTATTTGGCTTTGTCTCATGGGACTTCTCTTGTGGTAAACCATATCTGCATCGAGAAAATTATACCTTGCTATTTAAGTTTATAATAAATTATTTGGCTAAGTCAATATAAATCTCATTCACACCATAGTTAGAAATAAATCAAGAAAATTCTCTAGTTAGTGGTAATAACTAGATTAAGGAATTTCTTTGATTGGTTGTAGGAGTTATTTTATGGGATTGGGGGTTTTTATGTTTAATTGTATTTAAAGTAGTGAGTTAATGTGGTATGTGCTGTGAGATGTTTGTGTGGAAAATGGATTGCATATTATCATTTACATATTTATATTATGAGAAGTGGAAAGTGTGGAAATAGAGTGAAAGTTACCCATTATGTAATACCGCTGAGTGGTGTCAATGAATATGCATACACATTGATGGTTGGTCTTCAATTTAGTGTGAAAAAGAGTAGGATAAACATTGCATATTGTATTTGTCCACATCGCGAGAGGGAACAGAGGGATGAACCTATGAATAAACCCATTAAGGGTCGGTCTTGAATGTGATAAGTGTGGAAATGATGTGGAAAATGCATCATGCATCATGCATTGCATGAAGCATTTTGGGTGGTTGTTTACTTATGCTTTTTATTTGGTTGAGGATTGTTTTACGGACTATTTTGTGAGATTGTAGACTCACATTGAATCGCGGGTTTTGATTGCATGGTAAGGTATGTAATATATATATATATATATATATAAATATATACATATATATATATATATATAATATTTTGTACTGGTTTGTACTATATGTATTTATTCTGATTATAGTAGTGAGGTTAGTATTTGTACTTGTGCTATATTTTATTGCATAGTCATCTACTCATTGAGTTTTTATAAAATCACGCTCTCTATTGCTGTTTTTAGATTTAGCAAATGAGGAGGATGGGAAAACCGCTGGAGGTTAGCGGCTTAGATATGTACTCTATTTAGTCAGAGGGTTCTAAAGGAACAAATAGAAATGCTCTATAATCTATAGGCCACCTAGGTCCTGTGATATCTAAAGGAGTTTATTTATTTAATTGTAATTTACAATTTGTATAGTTATGAATATTAGGATTATTTAGGGAAATTTATGGGTTACCATTGAGGTATCCCTAAACTGTATATTAAGTAATGTGCCCAATTTTCGGGTCGTTACAAAACTTTTACATCTTCAATTAGATGCCAATCAATTTATTATAGGCCAAAATGCATTTTACCCCCTGAACTTTAGGGTTAAATCACTTGACCCCCTTGAACTTTTAAACTTGTTAAAACACATCCCTCAACTTTCATCTTGTAGCAAAAAACCCCTTTTATCTAACTTTCCATCAAGTCAACTAACAGTCAACATATTAGTTAGCCTCCTAGTGCCACATCATCTCACATCACTACTAATTTTTTTTTTATGCGCGTTGATGTGGTACATTTAACTTAATCTCTCCTAATCATCACAAACTCTTCCCCTATAGTACATCGCACGTGCTCCCTGATTGAGTTGTTATCGGTGAACCACCAATCACCAGAAGTTACCTCCGTTGCCAGAAACTGCTGGTCATCACCTTTCGTTGTTCCTGCTACTCATCTCTCGTTTGGAAATTTCAATATGGGCATCTATATTGCAGCTTGTCAATGAAAGATAGGAAATGGATTATCTATACATGTGTCCAAGGAAGCCTTCCTCGCAGGTCTCCCTTGCCATCTCTCTCTGATTCACTGTCAATCTCAATTCTTCTCTCCTTGACCATCTCTCTCTAATTCATTATTATCGCGCGTGTATAGAGTGCCCTATTTTAGGGTCAAAAAATAGGGGGGAGCATGAATAGAAGGGACTATTGAGCGAAGGTGAGAGAATGAGTGCCTTCGAGTGTACATAGCTTGACCGAGGGTATCCTCCACAGCAAGAGAGTAAACCAAAGTACTCTATTTTTTGAACACGAAACAGAGAACTCTTCAAATTGAGATGAGTATAACTAAGAGAGGATTTAGCAACTCAGGTCTCGGGTTTTCGGGTGGTTTGGATAGAAATCCAGGCGGCAGAGGATTAGACCAAGATTTGTAGAAATTTGACTGAAATTGATGTCCATAGGAGTCAGAAACCAAGAAGGAACATAGAAAGTGCTGAGCAGAGCTGGATAACAAAAAGTAAATTGATTTCCAAAACTTCTACTCTATTTTTTTGATTTAGGTTCCTATTTATAGTTTAAGAGGGTAGAATGGATTGGGTATGTTATAATTTAGTTAACCTAAATTATTGATATGGATTAGAAAGGAAAATAAGAACAGAATGGGTGCAGAAAAATCGTTCAAGTTATATGTTTAATCTAAGCTGTTCTGCTGCAACTTTTCACTGATTCTGCTATATTATACAAGCTCTTACATGACATTATATGGAAGATAATGCCAGAATTAGGGGTTGTTTAATGGATTATATATATATATATATATATGAGAGATGGGTAACAATAGCAACAAAGGGTGATCAGTAATAGTTTTCGGCAATGGAAGTGACTTCTGGTGATTGGTGGTTCACTGATGACAACTCAATTGGGGAGTACGTGTGATGTACTATAGAGGAAGAGTTTGTTCTAAATAGGAGGAATAAAGTTGAATGTGCTACATCAACGTGTTTAGGTGGAAAAAATTAGTAGTGATATGGCACTGAGAGGCTGACTAGGATGTTGACTATTAGTTGACTTGACGAAAAATTAGATGAAAGGGGTTTTTGGTTACAAGATGAAAGTTAAAAAAGGTGTTTTGATAAGTTTTAAGTTTAAGGGAGTAAAGTGTCTGACCCTCAAGTTTAGGGGAGTAAAATGTGCCTTTATTATATTACAAAAACAGTAGTGTTTAAAAGTAATTAATGCCAAACAATATTTATATAATTAATGTTACTATTATTATTAATGGATAATGATTTAACTGTAATTAATATTTATTTAAAAAAATTTTAAAATTATTATTTGATTGGTAAATTTTTCATATAAAAGGTAAGCTATGCATTAATTAGAAATGATTTAAAAAGTTGACTAATTATGCACTTTTCACACTTTTCAATAACATTGAATATTCGTTAACTAGTGTGCTAAGGACATTAATTGGCAAAATCCTTAAAATTTTGTTAAATGCTTTTTTTTTTGTTGTCGATACAATATAAGAAGAAAAAGGAAAACAAAAAGCCTAAGGCCTAATGAATATATATCGTAGCTGTGTAATTAGCTAACATGGGAATGATATGGTCTTTTTGTAAATTTTTGGGAAAAGTTATGGGAAGGTAGATTTTTGTAAGTATTAACTTCTTCCATTTCAATTTTTTTTTTGAATTCGTGTCTTGGTAAAAAGATTTTTTTTTACTAACACAATTTTTTATGCATGAAAGTCGACTTTTCTGTAATCTTTTCTTAAGTTCAATTGAAATGAAGGCACAAATACTCATATTAATGAGAATATCAATACATTGGTTGACCTCTCTGGTTCACACCACTACGATGCCGAATCACTAAGAATTGAATTCGTGATAATTTTGCGGTATAGTGATCCCTAGGTCGTATTCACTCAAGGAGCCTCACTTCTAATCACTAATTAGTTGTTCTAAACACCCAAACACTAATTAAAAGCACATAAACGGGGGGAGGGGGTTTGTTGGCAGTAATAGCAAAAATTAATAATAGAAACTTAAAACAGTAGCAAACTAATAGCAAACTAGCAATTGATCAGCAGCAAAATGAAAATGAAAGAGTATTGACAGAAAGGAAACTATATAACCAGCCACTAGGATTTATGGGAGTGCAACTATCATTACTTAACTCATTGATTCAGTTTTGTTCTCATTTCACCATTTGGTTTTTTATGAAAATAATTCTAGAATAACTTCCAGAATTTAATACTTCCAACTATAGTCAAGAATAACTTCACTAACTATAACTAGATGCATTTCAAAAGAAAACCTCAACCAAATCAAGTTGAATATCTTCTAACTAGTCATTTTGTTTCACTCACTTTTCTAATGAGTCAAGCAATGTTATATCTCAAATACAAATTAGATTATGTTCCTTCAAGTTCAATCAAAATCTGACAGCAACATAAACATAAAAACAGAACAGAAATGAAATGAGATGAAATAGAGAATAAAAACACTTATCTTGCACTTTCATTTGAAGCTACAACATCCCAAGGTCCTAGTGACTGATTACAATGGAGATTTAGCCCTCCATGAGAGCAAAATAGCAAAACAGAAGAGGGAAAATAGAGAGAAAGAGTGGTATGTGAAAATACTAAGTTGCAGAATATCAAAGTGTCTTATGTGATAAAAAACTGATGCCCTAAATGCCTTGGAATATTCTACCCTAGCTGCTCAGTTGACTTTCAAAAGGGGGGCTGAGGTATGGCTGTTTTCTTTCTATAGAAGGGCTGGGCAACAGACAGCAGTAGTGAACATGAAAAAGGGGTAGCAGAATGACTTTTTTGCAATGCAGAAAGCTGATATGCTATTTTCAGCAAAGTCTAGGGAAGAGGCAAGCAAAGGCTGGACTGCATATAGAAGGAGACCTGGATTGAAGGCCCCACATGTCTCCATATCAGCAAAAATGAAGAAACAAGTCCCTGTCAGCATCCTACTCATCAGAAGAGTGCCACATCAGTGCCATGTCAGCAAGAATGTCCACTTCAACGCCACATCATTAGAAAATCTCCAAATTTAAATACTGCAAAGCCCACAAATGGATTAAATTGAGTCTTTAATAATTTAAGTCCTAAAATATGAAAATAGTTCATTTTCCATCCAAGATTAATTTAGACCCAATAAATCACAAAGTGTAATAAAATTGGAGAATTCCCATAGATGAAAATGAAAATAGGACAAATTAGGGGTTAAAATGTATATAAAAATGTTAGATATCAAATCCCCCACACTTAGTCTTTTGCACTCCTAGGAAAAATCAATTAAAAGTAACAAAGGCACCAAAGGACACAACAAGTAGTGTAGAAAGTATGCAATAATGAATTAGTTCAAGCTTGAAAATATTTAATGCTAGGAGAAAACAAGTCTTAAATTTCTAAAAAGTTCAAGAATCATGGCAATTTCGTTAACAATAATGAATCCAAGTAATAATCTACTCACAAGGAAGAGTGTACATGCTCTATTCTCTCAAGTGTTTAAGGTAATACGCTCTCATTTCAAGCTATCACAAATTCACTATCATAGGTTTGTCAAGAATCTAAATCTCCACTACCTAAATCACATACATGCTTGAATCAAAAGGGCTTTACAAGGATGTAATGTTGGGTGAAGGAGTGATTGGAAGGTGGAAAGAAATACACAAAACAAAGTTTAACAAATACTTAAAGAAATGAAGAGCATCATCAATCAATCAAGTCATAAGAGATTGAACTATGAAACTTGGGCACTAAAATGCTACTTTTCTTTTTTTCTTTTTCTTTCTTGCTCTTTTTTCTTTTGTTTTTTTAATCTCCATACAGTATATTTTTCATGAAGAATTGTCAAAATTTTCTTTTCTTTTGAGCAGCAAAACTAAATTTTAAAACAGCCCACAAATCCTTCTTTTTGCACATGCTCAATCTCTTTTCAAAAGGAATTTTTTTTTTAAAAAAAAACTCTTCAAATCCTAAGTTTGGGGAAAAGAAAGAGTTGGGTTAAAGGTGGAAAAGAGGTTAAAACACAAGAAAGAAAGGTGGACGTAAGGCACAAAGTGGCACACAATGGAAACAACACATAGGATGGCTATTTGGCTAGAATAGTTACAAGAAACAAATGCCTAAATCATTTTCAAGCATGTACATATAATGTAGCCTCAACAAAGATTCAAAACAAATTCTCAAGTGAAAATCATGATAGGGAATACACACAACAAGAAAGAATATTATTTGCAACAAAGGCTCAAATTCTCACGGTTTGAAGACTATTACTAAAAATTCATTAAAAACAATGTCATTGCCATTTTACTTGAGTTCCTTAGAAAAAGAAGACTGAATCCTTTTCATGCTAAGTCAATTCACAACTTAAGCTATTTCATCATGCATGCTTTCACACAAAAACTTCATCAAATTTTCAAAAAGAGAGCATCAAATTTGGACAAAACTAAGTAGCAAAATTCTGCACTGCAGAAATTCTGGCGACTAAGGTTTACCGACACAAAACTACACCAAAACAAATGGGAAAGACACCAAATAAAATTCTATAGCTAGAAGACATATAAAGCTTTAAAAAATGTAAAGAAAGTAGCAAAATTCGTAGCCAATCAGTACAGAAAATTAGTGCAAGACAGCTTAAAAATTCTGGATAGAAACAGAAAAAACAGAGGAGACAGCAGAAATTTTTTTTTAAACCAGCTCCAATTAAATTCTCTCCCCCAACACTTAAAAATTGCATTGTCCTCAATGAAAATCAACACCAAACATCAAATAAAATGAAGAGGACATAAATTAAAAAGAGGAAAAGAGTACGGCCTTATTATGGAGCCAGAACATTGTAGAGTTAGATTTCCTCTACAATTTCTTCTTTGAAGCCCTCGTAGAACTTCTTCAACCTTTGCCCATTTACCATGAATTGCTTGTTGGTGGCCTCATTTTGAATTTCTACTGCACCAAAAGGAAACACATTAGTAACAACAAAAGGGCTAATCCATCTAGAGTGAAGCTTACTGGGCATGAGCTTGAGGCGAGAATTGTAGAGGAGGACTTTGTCTCCCACTTGGAATTCTTTCTTTTCAATTTTCTTATTATGTAGAGCTTTGGTCCTCTCCTTGTAGATGCGGGCATTCTCATAAGCCGCTAGCCTTAGTTCTTCTAAATGTTGAAGTTGTAACTTCCTTGCCTTACCGGCTAGGGTCATGTCCATATTGCATTACTTAACCGCCCAATATGCCTTGTATGCAATCTCCACCGGTAAGTGACATGCTTTACCATATACCATGTGGTATGGAGTCATGCTGATGGGTGTCTTGAAGGTGGTTCTATAGGCCTAAAGCGCATCTTCAAGCCTCTTGCTCTAATCTTTTCTATTGGGCTGCACGGTTTTCTCTAATATTTGCATTATCTCTCGGTTGAAGACTTCCGCTTGCCCATTGGTTTGGGGGTGATAAGGTGTAGAGGTTTTGTGCACCATCCCATATTTCTTTGATAACCCTTGCATGTTTCTATTGCAAAAGTGTGATCCTTGATCACTGATTATGGCCTTGGGGACACTGAATCTGTAGAAAATATATGAACGAAGGAAATCTACAACAACAATAGAATCATCAGTTTAGGTAGCTTTAGCTTCCACCCACTTTGACACATAATCCACAAAAACCAGAATATACTAAAGCCAAAAGAAACAGGAAAAGGACCTATAAAGTCTATACCTCAAACATAAAAAATATCACAAAAAAGAAGAGGTTGTTAAGGCATTTCATTTCTTCTAGACACATTTCCAGTTCTTTGACACCTAGAATAGTTCTTGCAAAAATTATAGGCATCCCTGAACAAAGTAGGCCAATATAAACTAGAATCTAACACTTTTCTACCTTTTCTTTAGGGACCAAAGTGTCCACCACATGCAAGACAGAAATTCAGCACAGATGCAAACTCATGATTTGGAACACATCTTCTAACAATTTGGTTACTACAAATCTTTCACAAATAAGGGTCATCCCACACATAGTACCTAGCCTTGCTTCTTAATTTATTCAACTGATGTTTATTTTGGTATGTAGGCAATTCAGATGCAACAAGATAATTTACTAAATCAGCATACCAAGGCTCACTAATACCATGCAAAAAGGAAAAGCATTTCTCTGGGAAGTTGTCTATAATAGGGAGATATTCCAATGGGAGATCAGAAGCCTACTCAAATGATCTGCATCTACATTTTTCGCTCCACTCTTATCCTAGATCTCCACATTAAATTCTTAGAGGAGTAGCATCCATCTAATCAATCTTGGCTTCGCTTCCAGTTTCTTCAGCAAGTATTTTAGTGCTGCATGGTCAGAAAACATAATTACTTTGGAGTCAAGCAAGTATGTTCTAAATTTATCTAAATCAAAGACAATTGCTAAAAACTCCTTTTCAGTGGTTGTGTAATTTGATTTAATGTCAATTACCTTACCATTGAAGCTAACTCTTCTAATTTATTTTCTATCCTTTGTTGCTCCATGGGAGGTATCCTCACTTCATTGAAAGTAATTGCTACTGGATCATTCAATATGGTACCAAATTGCTATGCATTTTGGGCCATCTTGGCCAACAATTCGTTTGTTGCAACAGGAGTCTTATCCATCAATGCCCCACCAGCAGCTGCATCAACTATATATCTGTCTATAGGCAATAATCCTTCATAGAAATATTGGATGAGAAATTGCTCTAAAATTTGATGGTTGGGACATCTTGAACATAGCTTCTTGAATCTTTCCCAGTACTCATGCAATGATTCACCACTTACTTGTCTAATCCCACTGATGTCTTTCCCAATTGCTACTGTTCTGGAGGCTGGAAAGAATTTTTCTAGGAATATATTCTTTAGTTCATCCCATCTTGTAATTAAGGCTGTGGGCAGGTAGTAAAGCCAATCCTTGGCTGCCCCATCCAAAGAGAAAGGAAAGGTCATCAATTTGATCTGTTCATCTCCAACTCTATGTGGTTTCATGATAGAGCAGACAACATGAAACTCTTTCAAGTGCTTATTTAGGTCCTCACTTGCAAGACCATGAAACTTGAGCAACAAATGGATTAGACTAGATTTCAATTCAAAATTAGCATCTAACTCAGGATAATTTATGCACAATAGTTGATAATGCATATCAGGTGCAATCAATTCTTTAATGGATTGTTCTTGCCTATTTTGAGGCACTTATGCATTTTGATTATCCATCCTAGTTATTTCAGCTGACTCAAAATCAATTGACTCCAACACAATATCAGATTCAGAATCTAACTCTACTTCCACACTACTGACAGCAAGCTCAACAATTTCAGCAAGAAGTTCAGAAACTATACTAGTCCTAATGCTATTGCTTCTTACTAGCCTATGGAAGGTCCTATCAATTTTTAGATCAAAAGGTGGTAAGTCCACGTGACCAGACCTTTTCATACACTAGGAAGAGCAAAAATCACAAGAAAACAACAAAAACACTAAAATCGGCAAAATCGGCACACTAGGATCCAACCGACGCAAACCGCCGAAAAACAATGAAGTATCTCAGAAAAATCTAATTTTTCTTGGAAAAATCCTTTTCAAGTTGGAAGGACTAATTCAAAAAATAGAACTTAAAAATTTGAACTACAAAAATACACTAAAAATCACAATTAATTAAAAAATAAAAAACATTAAAAAATAGAAAAGAGGGTCTAAACGATGGAATTTGGAAAAATGGCCACCTCGTACTGGGCAAAGCAAAGTAGGGGTTGCGACTTGCTCAAAATGTCAAAAACTAGTGGTCTAGCGGAGATAGTTAAGTTTTTTGTCGGTAGAAAAATGGCTAGTTTTGACTAGTTTCCGAAAAAGAGACTCCAAAACTTGTAAACCACTACAACAACACTAAGCAATTGAAAATTAAACAAAAACACAATGGAACAACTAAATTAACAACTTAGAAGTGAACTGGCTCCTTGGCAACAATGACAAAATTTTGGTTTACACCACTATGATGCTGAATCGCCCAGAATAGAATTTGTGGCAATTTTACAGTATAGTGGTCCCTAGGTCGTATTCACTCAAGGAGACTCACTTCTAATCACTAATTAGTTGTTCTAAATACCTAAACACTAATTAAAAGCACATAAACTGGGGTGGTTTTGTTGGTAGTAATAGCAAAAAACAGTAACAGAAACTTAAAACAACAGCAAATCAATAGTAAACTAGCAACTAATCAGCAGCAGAACGAAAATGACAGAGTATTGATAGTAAGAAGACTATGTAACCAGCCACTAAGATTTGTGGGAGTGCAACTATCATTACTTAACTCATTGATTCAGTTTTGTTCTCATTTCACCATTTGGTTTTTTATGAAAATGATTTTAGAATAACTTCCAGAATTTAATGCTTCCATTTATAGTCAAGAATAACTTCATTAACTATAACTAGATGCATTTCAAAAGAAAAACTCAACCAAATCAAGTTGAACATCTTCTAACTAGTCATTTCATTTCACTCACTTTTCTAATCAGTCAAGCAAGGTTATATCTCAAATACAAATCAGATTATGTTCTTTCAAGTTCAATCAGAATCTAACAGCAACATAAATGTAAAAAACAGAACAGAAATAAAATGAGATGAAATAGAGAATAAAAACACTTATCTTGCACTTTCATTTGAAGCTATAACATCCCAAGGTCCTAGTGACTGATTACAATGGAGATTTAGCCCTCCATGAGAGCAAAATAGCAAAACAGAAGAGGGAAAATAGAGAGAAAGAGTGGTCTGTGAAAATACTAAGTTGCAGAATATCAAAGTGTCTTATGTGATAAAAAACTGATGCCCTAAATGCCTTGGAATATTCTACCCTAGCTGCTCAGTTGACTTTCAAAAGGGGGGCTGAGGTATGGCTGTTTTCTTTCTGTAGAAGGGCTGGGCAACAGACAGCAGTAGTAAACATGAAAAAGGGGTAGCAGAATGACTCTTTTGCAATGTAGAAAGCTGATATGCTATTTTTAGCAAAGTCTAAGGAAGAGGCAAGTAAAGGCTGGACTGCATACAGAAGGTGAGAGGGCCCCACATGTCTCCACATCAGCAAAAACGTAGAAACAAGTCCCTGTCAGCATCCTACTCATCAGAAGAGTGCCACATCAGCGCCATATTGGCAAGAATGTCCACCTCAGCGCCACATCATCAGAAAATCTCCAAATTTAAATTCTGTAAAGTGCACAAATGAATTAAATTGAGTCTTTAATAATTTGAGTCCTAAAATATGAAAATAATTCATTTTCCATCCAAGATTAATTTAGACCCAATAAATCACAAAGTGTAATAAAATTGTAGAATTCCCATAGATGAAAATGCAAATAGACCAAATTAGGGGTTAAAATGTATATAAAAATGCTAGATATCACTCTCTAAAAATATGCCTAATTTATTTTTAAATATGCGCTATCTATCTGATATCATTAATAATGACTCAAAAATTATGCATTCACTAGTCCTAATAAGGTTCACCAATTTCAAGGAATCAAGACCCAATATCAACATAATCATTTCTCATATCTTCAAAAATTTTTAGACCAAAATTGGCCTTGGGTACTATTCCACCCTTGTTGAGAATATGAAGATGGCGGCAGAAAAACCTCTGGGAAACACGGTGGCAACAACTTTGGCTATTTCATCAACGATAGCACTAACGACTCTAGTAGGATTAGACGCTTTACTACAAGGAAATCCTTAGGACCATCATCGTGAAGACCTAACCCTCTTTAAATTGGCGCCAAATCCTTCGGAAAACAATTCATCTCTTGAAAAATCTTTTAGAGATGCCCTATGCGAGAAATCAGCTTCCACTCTAGATCTGGGTAAGATTCAGCAACAGCCTCAAATTACAAATTTAGATCTCAACCTTGTTTCTCAGAAAAACCTAGGGGACCAGACTATGCCCAATATCTCCTTCCCTGAAAAAATTGGAAACTATTAGAAGGATGTTCTTAATATCTGTGCTACGGGTAAAGCCATGGACAAAGTCAACTTCAAGCAACGCATCTTCAGCCTTTAGAAACCTTCTGGAACTCTTCAAGTACAACATTTGAGTTTAAACTGCTATGTGGTTTATAATCAAATTTCACAAGATCGAGTCAAAATCATCATGTCCAGATGGAGGCTAGGTAGGGACCCTTTCCTAATCTAGCTCTAGAAACCAAATGCGAAGCCACAAAATTTGATTCGAGCTACTGTTACCACCTTATGGTTACATCTTCCAATACTCCCGATCGTATATCATTCGCCACATATCTTGATCGCCATTGGGAATCTTTTTGGGAAAATTATGGCTTTGGATGAAAGCAAATCAAAGACACTAGAACTCACTTCGGCACGGATCTGCGTTGAAATCAATATCTGCGATAACCTACCAGGTATGATTTGCATAAATAATTGCCATCAAGAGATTATATATGAGAATCTTTCTTTCTCTAAGCATATCTATCTTCCTAAATCCCTCATTGTTTCCCCTGCTTTGACTATTCATCCTTCTTTAAAACCTCCCTTAAACAAAACGGCTTTTGAAAATCATGTTATCAAAAATCACTTTTCTGGTGAGTACTATTCAGATAAAGCTACGTGTCACATGGGCTTTTCAAATGGATTTTCTTCCTCAATACCTCCCTCTTGTTCAGGATTTAATCTCACCTATCCAAGGCACCTTTACAAAAGGTAGAGGTACCTCTAATCTCTTCCTTTTTGCCAATGAAACCTTGCACAGCATGAACAAATCCAAAAGCAAACTAGGCTGGCTCATTCTAAAACTTGACATAAGAAAAGCTAATGACTCTATTTCTTGGAGCTTCATCATTGACACACTTAAAGCCTTCAACTTACCTCCAAATTGGATCTCTCTCATAAGTTCATGCTTTTATAATATGGAATATACCCCTATCCTTAATAGCTATAAACTTTCTTCCTTCAAACCCATTAAAGGTATTAGACAAGGGAATCCTTTATCCCCTTACCTTTTCATAATGGCTATAGAGTATCTTACAACAGTAATAAATAAATAAGTGGAAAAGAAAAATTGGAGGCCTTTAAGATTAGAAATCAAAACTTCAATGTCTTCCATCTTCTCTTTGCGGATGATGTCTTCTTCTTTCCTAAGTGGATAATACTTTAATTTTATCTATCAAAAATACCATTGATCACTTTTGCCAAGTAAGTGGCATGGAAATTAATAGAGAAAAATCCAAGCTTTGGCTCTCTTCAGCCATCCCTGAGAATAGAAAAATTGAAATTGAAAACTTCTTCCAAATTACAAACACTCCTAACTTAGGCAGCTATTTAGGATATCAACTTAAAACAAATTATACGACTGCAGATTTTAATAATATTGTTATTAAACTGCAACAAAAGCTCCAAAAATAGAAAGCCCACTATTTATCTTTTACTGGAAGATACCAACTCATCGTTGCAATCGTGAACCAAATCCCAAATTATCATTATAAAGTCTTTAGCCTCCCCTAGAAAATCCATATTAGAATTGACCTGATCAATAGGAATTATCTTTGGGACCATTCAAACTCTGAGAGAAAGATCTATCTAATTAACTAGAACACCATTACTAAACCAAAACGTTTGGGAGGACTAGGGATCAGGAACTCTAGTAACTCAAATGCTGCTTTTATGGAAAAATTAAAATGGGACCTTGCAACTTAAACCAAAAAATCATGGACAACTCTTTTCAAGGAAAAATATATAAATTTTGAAAAAACTTATAGAAATGCCTCTTTTACTTATAAAAGTTTACACAAAGACGAAAATATTTTTGATCAAAATACTTCCTACATCATTCGAAGTGGCAAGGATATATGTTTATGGATGCACCTTTGGGTCAATAATACTCTTCTTAGGAAGCAGAGCTCAGGTCCTCTTCCTAAAAATGTGTTAAACAAGAAAGTCCCTAGTATTATCTTTGAAACAAATTTGGGGAGATTTTGGTACCTCCCTTCTATTCCCTTTCCTCTCCCAAACCAAATTATTGAACAAATTAAAAGCATTGCCCTCATTCTTCCTTTCCTTTACTCCAAGGACACTGTAACCTGGAACCTTACCTCAAATGGCATTTTCATAATTTCTTCTGCCTCTAACTTTTAATTTGAAAACTCTACAAATGAATGTACCCATCTTTCAAATAGTATTTGGATCTGGAAATCACCAGGGAACTCAAGAGAAAAAATGTTTTTATGGAGATGTTTAACTAATGGATTATCAGTTTTAGAAAATCTTCATCATCGAAACTATGCTCCAATTATTTCCTATCCTCTCTACAATCATTGTAATGAAACTATCTTGCATGTTTTGAGAGATTACCATATCGCAAAAAACTTTTGGTCTTTTTTCATAACTCCTCCTTTGGATTCATAGAAATACTACTGTTTTTCAAAATACTCAGACTCTCCCCTCTACAACTACCAACATAATCTTCTCTAAAGCTGCAGAATTTTGGACAAATTCAATTTACAAACCTCTTCCCCCATTTCCTCCCTTTTCTTTATTAGATACCCAAAGGTGGTTCCTACTACAATCCCCCAAGTTTAAACTAAATAGTGATGGTTCTATGCAAAATCATGACATGGTGGTGGGAGGTTGCTTGAGAAATTCAATGAGTTCTTGGGTCACAAGTTACTCAATGTACATGGGCAGGGGAAATGTCTTACAAGCTGAGCTCTGGGCAATCTACATAGGTCGCAAGATTACAAAACAAATCAATTGATGCTTCAAATTAGAAGTAGAAATGGATTCAAATCAAGCTGCATCTTTATTACTAAACAACTGTTCTACTCATCATCCTATAGATTCTCTCATTGAAAATTGCAGGTGCCTTTCTTCTAGCTTCAACGAATTCAAAATCAAGAAAATTAGCATACATCAGAATATGTGTGCTAATACTCTTGCTAAGGAAGGACAAAAGTACCACATGCCTCTCACCACCTTTGATGAACCACTACCTACATTTTTACATCACTATAACTATGACAAAGCAAACTTTCGAGATAAGAGTACCTAGTCTCTCAACTCTTCTTTTTGATGAAGCTTATTCCTTTTGCCTAACTGATGCTGCTAGTGTTATGTTTTTTCTTTATATTCATATCCCATATCTTTTATTATCTTTTGCTTCCTTTTGTAGTAGTGTTACGTATTGTTTTTCTAGTGCTGCCATATTGTTGTTACTAGTTCCTTATTATGCAAAGCACTATGTTCAACCTTTTGTAATAAACTCTATGTACCCTCAAGTTTATCTCTAATTTAAGTTTCCCTTGTTTACCAAAAAAGAAAAGAAAAATTTTCAGACCCTATCACAACATAATCATTTCTCAATGAAGTCAGTGATCCAATCTCACATGTTATCAGAGAAAAAAATCCCAAAAGGTAATGAAGCCAAATGACGTCCATATCTCATAGGAAAAGTTACGATCCTTTAATTAATCGATACTGCAGTTTGATATTTGTACATCGATAATTATTTATCAAAATGATCAATTCCTCTTCTAAATTGCATGTTGGGCTGTGGCTATTGGTACTTAGCCTTCTCCTAGCCCTCAACTTATTAGTGGGTAAGATGAACATACTCTAAGACACATCATCTGCCACTAGTTTAGCTAGCATCCTATTGGAGGTAATGGAAGTCAATTTGCACTGAATTTTTCCCTAACGTCTCCTCTCCCCAAACAAGTACATCATATGAGGAGCAACAAGAGGCAAAAAGGATGCTTCTAATCTTGTTTAGGATTGGTGGTTCCAAAGAAGAGAGGTTCTACTCACTTTTAGCAATGAGATCCTTCACCAACAAATTTAAATCAATAAAGGTTAGTAGCATCAGTACTCAAAAAATTAATAAGGGGCTTGTCGGCCACCCAAAAACATTCGTCCAAGCACAGATCCTTAAATGATTAGACAATTTTTTTAAATTAGTCATCATTAATTGATGTCTGTTTTACTTTTTCAATATGAGAAGTTTACCCTTCAAATAATAATTTCTAAAGATATAAAAATATTTAAGAATCAATATTAATTAAATTTATATCATTATTTATTATTTTATGGTATTAATATTAATAACAAAACATTGCATTGTTTTTCAACACCATTGTTCTTGTAAAATGGTATATTGATTGACATCTAATTAAAGATGTGAATGTTTCAAATTTTACAAACTCAAAATAATAAAAATAAAATATAAATAATAAGATAAAATTAAAAGTTGAGATTTTTAGAAATTCTTACATGAAGGTCAAACTTATCATATTAAAAAAAGTAAATTGGGTATTAATAATGACTTGTTTGAAAAGTTGCATAATCATTTAATACTATGCACTTTTTTTACTTCAAAAGTATTTAATGCTCTTTAATCAATACCCTTAGGGCATTGTATGCAATTTTTTTTTAAACTCTAATGATATGATGTTAAGTTGTAAAACTTGACCATATATATAATTATTTTAAAGACCAAACAAATTGTTGTATTTTGATTTTAAAAAAATTTGACAGTAAGAATATGACGACTACTATGTATTTTTCTCCAATATAGAATGCTATGCGTATTTATGATGTTAATATTTGGTAAGACACTTTTAATTATGGTAAAATAACATCAATCTAAATTATATTAATCTCTCCTAAAGTTTTTCTAAAGGAAAAAATTGGGTAAAGTTTTTATATATTTATTATTAAATTCACCAATTAGAACATGATCATTATATGATTTTCTAATAAGAACTTAATAAGTACATAGACTTTAAAAAACAATTGTATATTTCTTTTAACAAATTAACATACATGATTTGATTTTTAAAGAACTTTTTAGACATATTTTATTTTCAGTGGAGAACCTAATAGCAAAATTATACAAAACTGCAAATAAGTCTTGTCCTTGTCTAAATTATTCTTGACAACCATCTTGTTTTGAATATCACGTACTTTTTTTTCTTTTTTACTTTTTATACATATTGCAGAAACCTTCCCCCTAATTCATTTTTTATAAAGAAGTTTTTTCTATACAGCATAATATTATAATTTTATTATTAATATGAAAACAAAAAGTAATTAAATTGATTTAGGCTCTAGATAATTTAAGGTTTTAATTTTCTCCTTGATATGAAAATATATAAAGACTTTTAAGTAATATTATTTTTAAAAAAAATGATAATTCTATTTCATAGAATTATTATGGCTCTAAAGTTATCCATTTTTGCTAGTTCTTGAGTTATTTTTACTTGATTAATTGTTTATTTGATCTTGTTTCTAGCTTTATTAGAGTTTTGTTAATTGTGTTTTTTGTCCTCGTTTTGAGTTGGTTTTGCATGGTTTTTTTATCCCTTTTTGATGGTTTCTGTAGGATTGAGTTGTAAGGAGAAATGCAGACCTTAAAGCAAAGTTTCTGGTGTAGCAGCGCTCAGCTTTAGCTCTCAGCGCTCAACTTTGTAGTCCCAGGAACACTTTTTCCATCCTTGCCGCAGTGCTCAACGTTGGATACCTAGCTCTGATGTTGCAAAATTTTGTGTTGTCTCCAGTACTCTAGCATTCAGCGTTGGAGTTAGTGCTGTTGCGTATTTTGACTAATATTTAAGCCCTTTTCTACTGTTAACCTAAAGACTTTTGGAGGAATTTTCAAATATGGAGGCGAGGATGGTTGAGAGACAAAAGAGAGCAAGGAGAACTTGATTGGCGATGATCAGGACCTCTGATTCTCTTAGTTTTTATTCTGAACTTTCATATGAACTTCAATTTTACTATTTTCTTCATTCCTTCCATGAATAACTAAACTCTTCGAGCTAGAGATTGATGTAGCTTGTTTCGAGTGAAGTTTTATTGATTGTTTGGATTCTTTTTAATACAAATTTGATTATTGGAGTAGTCTTTACTGTTTTATTTGCCTCTTGAGTGACTGATCACCATTTTATGAAATTTGGGATTTACATTGATATTAGGGATAGTTCAATGTAAAGTCGCCCTTGTAATTTTTACCATAAACTGGGTTAATCTAGGGATAGATAACTTTCTTTATGTGGTTTTTGTGAATTTCTTGAGGTTAATCACCTAATTAAATAACTGTATTAAGGAATTAGGCAATTATTTGAATTAGGTAGGATTGAATTCCAAGGAATTGAGTTCAATCAAATTTGAGAAATTAACCAACAACAAAAGAATTTGAAATTAAAAGGAATCATCTTTTCGTAACTCAAAGGTTAATTTATCTATGAATTAATCGGACTAAGAAACAAGTGAAATCAATCCCTTGTTCCCTTTCATCCATTGTTAAATTTCAAATATTGTTTTTGTTCTTTATTTTCTGGATTTCCACTTCTAAGTTTATTTAGAGTTTCCTTCAATCCAATCTATATTTTGTTCAAATAGAATCTAAATTAGTGAAATTGGTAATTGTCAATAGTCAATCCCTATGGATATAATACTTTTTTCACTACTTTACTACTTGTGTGTGACCCAGTACACTTGCTAGAAAATTCGCATCAAGTTTTTTGGTGCCGTTACAGGGGATTGATGGTATTTGACAATATTAAGTGTAGCTAATATGATCCTAGTTTGGACTTTTATTTATTTATTTTATTTTTTTGTTATGCTGTTTTATTACTTTGTTGCTTGTTAGGCTCTAAGTTTTTGAATGCTTACACTTTTGTTTGTTTGTGTGAGGTACCATAGACCCCAATTCGTTACTTTTTGATCATGAAATTGAAAAGACATCTAGAGCACTCGGTAAACAAACTAAAAGGGCACAACAAGCATAATCTATAAGTATGGTAGAATAGAATGGAGTTCCTCTTCCTTCTCCAGCAAAAACACTCTTGGACTATAACATCCCAACTATTGAGGGATATGGAGCTAGAATTGCTAGACCAATGGTACAGGAGCAAATTTTGAACTGAAGCCTACCTTGCTCAATGTGGTTCAGAATAACCAATTTAGAGGACATCCTTTGGATGATCCCAACTCACACATATCTTGATTCTTACATATATGTGATACATTGAAGCTTAATGGTGTGAGTGAGGATGCAATCAGACTCAGATTATTCCCTTTCTGGGTGCAGGATAAGGCGAGCAATTGGTTAGAATGTCTACCCAAGGGGAGTGTCACTACATGGGCTGACTTAGTGCAAAAGTTTTTGACTCAATATTTCCCTCCATCTAAGTCCACCAAGTTAAGAATAGAAATTACCTCCTTCAACCAACAAGATGGGAAATCTTTGAATGAGGCTTGGGAGTGATATAATGACATTCTAAGGAGATGCCCCCCACAACTCATTTAACCTTTGGATTTAGGCTCGAACCTTCTATAATGAGTTGCTACCACACACTAGATCTTTGGTAGATATTGTAGCTGATGGGGCACTAAACTGTAAGATGGCTAAACAAGCTTGGGAACTATTTACAAAGATGGCTTGCAATGACTATCAAAGTAAAAGTGAGAGAATCATGGTAAAGAAGAATAGCGGTATGATCGAAATAAGAACCTTGGATGCTATCTTGGCACAAAATAAGTATTAACTTAACAGATGGCTAAATTAAATAAGAAGTTCAATATAGCTAATGTAAGCTTTATTATCCATTCTCCAGTCATTTGCGACTTCTGTGTGGGGAATCATGCCAATTAGGAGTGCCCATGTAATATGTTTAACTTTTCCTTATCTTCTGCAGTTGAAGTGAATTATATAGGAATCTTCAAAGGCCACAGAACAACCCAGATTCTCAGACGAACAATGCAAGTTAGAGGAACCATCCCAACTTCTCTTAGGGAAATCAGAATAGTCAGGATATTTCTCGTAAACTGTTTTTCCCTTCTCAAATGACACACCAACAATCTTATATTGGCTCATCTTCTTAGTCTCCTCTAAATGATAAAGTTTTAACCTTAGAAAGTGTGGTAGAAAAGATAACACTTCAAACCACAACTTTCATTCAACAAACATCTTCATTTATAAAGGAAACTAGAATTAGGTTTAGAAACCAAGATGCCTCTATTTGAAATCTTGAGACCCAAGTAGGGCAAATTGCAAGGATTGGCAAATAGGTCGCAACAGTCGTTGCCTAGTGACATTGTTGTTAATCTGAGGGAGTATGTGAATGCCATAATCACTAGGAGTGGGAAGGTGATAGAATTTACACCTATGAAGGAAGTGTTGGCTAAGGAGGATAGTGAGAAGTTAGTTAATAATGACGTTTCTACAACTCATAGTGCTTCCCCGCATGATTCAGGAAGTAAGGGAGATACTGAGAAAGTTCATAAGCCATGTGTTCCCACACTATCTATCAAGGTGCCTTTTCCTCAGAGGCTTCACAAAAAACAAAATGATAAGCAATTTAGCAAATTTCTGGAGGTGTTTAAAAAGCTTCATATCAACATACCATTTGCTGAAGCACTTGAGCAAATGCTAGTCTATGCCAAGTCTATGAAGGAGCTTTTGGCCAAAAAGAGGAAAATTATGGATGATGAGAGAATCACTCTAAATGAAGAGTGTAGCATGATCATACAAAGGAATTTACCTCCAAAGCTCAAGGATCCGAGAAGTTTTTCTATTCTTTGTACCATTGGGGGTGTCACTTTTGAGAAGACATTGTGCAACTTGGGAGCTAGCATTAATCTTATGCCCTTATTCATTTTCAACAAATTGGGGGTTGGGCGAGTCAAATCCACGATGATGACCCTTCAGCTTATCGATCGATCATTGAGACACCGATATGAGGAAGTGGAAGATGTGCTAGTCAAAATGGAAAAGTTTTTCTTTCTTGTTGATTTTGTGGTCTTAGACATGGCAGAAGATAAGGAAATCCCTCTCATTCTAGGTAGGCCATTCTTGGCTACTTTGGTAGTAATAATTGATGTAGCTCGAGGGACATTAACTCTGATAGTCCAAGAAGAGAGAGATTTTTAATGTGTTTGACTCTATAAAACCTTTGGTGGAAAAAGAAGCTTGTAATCATAATGAAGAATTGGTGGTTGAGCAAGTAGCACTCTTGGATGTCATACTGTCTCATCTTGGCTTGGCTCCGTATAAGGGAAACTAAACTCAGATTGAGAAAACAAAATTGTGGCAAGTTCAGGGGAAGGTAAATCAACTTCAAGGCTCCTACAAAGCTCTATCTGATCCGGGATAACCTCTAAGAAAGTCCAGCTTATGACTATAAATTAAACGCTTCTTGGGAGGCAACCCAAGTTTCTTAATCCTTTTCTTTTATTTTTCTTTTAGTTTTCTTTTAGTTTGCTATCTTGTTTTGTCCTAGTGTGTGTTTTTTTTTAGTTTGCATGTTTTATTTTGGAGTTAGTTTTGCGTTTTGTTCCTAATGCTTTATTAAGCTATTTCTACTGCCTTTTTCAGCACTCTGGTGGTCTAGCACTCAGCGTTAGATTCGTAGCGACTGAAGTCCCTGTGAAATATCACATTCTGCTAGTGCATCGCTGAGAGATGGCCTTTCAATACTCGATGCTGAGATTCTATTATGCTATTTGAGGATGAAGATGAGAGAGACAACTTCTAAGGGAGTTTTCTGTTTCTCACTCTTGCTTTTCTTTTTTAGTAGTAGTGTTTGTTATAGTTTTCTGCTCCCATAGTGAAGATATTGTTGTGTTTTAGTTTGGGGGTGGAGTTTAGTTTCCTTGTTGGGTTTTCTTGTGTTGAGTAGTTAGTTTTTTGTTTAGTTTGCTTGCATGTTAGTTTTGTATCTTGTTTGTTGTTTTCCTAACTTTCAGTATCCGATGATAGTTCGAGTGAGTTTTATGCAGTTCTTAGTAATAACTTACTAATTCTAGCTTTGCTTTTTCTTTAGAAATTGAGAAAAGTTTTGCTAATATGCTTAAAATTTGTCTTTTAGTATGTTGCTTACCTTGAAAAAAAAAATTTTTTTTATTGGTCTTAGTAAGTTGTATTCTATCCTTTTGATTCTCCTCTGTTGACCATTCTTAATGCTTACTTGATCATGAAGAGGATGTAGGCTTTCAGAACGATGAAAATCTGTAGCAATTGATTGCAAGTGTAGTTTAAAAGATTGAGTAAATTTTCTCTTCATTCTTGAACTTGAATTTTTTTTATCCTTGGTTTTTGGCATTACCTTAAAATTCATAAAGAAAAGGAAATAAGTGTGGCATAGTGGCCTGAGGATGTGATGTATGGATTAGGCACACGGTCATAACTTTAGTGTTTTAACTATGTCACTTTTTAATAAAAGTGAATGGGGTTGGATGAGTTCGGGATGTGTGGATTAGGCGCATGGTCACGAATTCTATTTCAACTTCACTATTTTCCCCTTCCATTATTAGTGTCGAGGGTTGAGTTGCTGATGTATGGATTAGGTGCACGATCAGTCATTCATTTACCAAGTCACTAATTTTGATAAGAAAAAAAATATATAGATTGTGCTGAAGCCGGTGTTTTATTCAAGTTTTGGAATGCATGAGCCGTATAAATTGTTATATCTAGCTTGCAATCATCTAAAATCCTTTTTGGTTGAAAATGCTTCAGTGATTTCTGCTCAAGTTTACATATCTTAGTGAAAAGAAGACCAATCTTTGGACTTTGTATGCCTTTTAGGACTGATTTTTTATTTAAGTGGGCTTGCAACATGCTAATTGTATTTTATTTGTGGTGAATTATCTTTGTCTTCTAAGTTTCCTTGAAAGGATGGTCTTGAGTTCTGTAATCAAGTTATTACTTGAACTTTTTGGTGAGTGATTTGAGGCTATTTGGAAGTCACCCTTTTGTTATGTTATTTTTCCATCCTTTGTTTTCAGTTATGTTCTTTGTTTTCTTTTGCTCGAGGACGAGCAAACTAATAAGTTTAGGGGTGTGATAATTCTATTTAATAGAATTATTATAGCTCTAAAGTTATCCCTTTTTACTAGTTCTTGAGTTATTTTTACTTGATTAATTGTTTATTTGATTTGTTTCTAGCTTTCTTAGAGTTTGTTAATTGTGTATTTTGTCTTCGTTTTGAGCTGGTTTTGTATGGTTTTCTGATCCCTTTTTTATGGTTTTTGTAGGATTGAGTTATGAGAAGAAGTGTAGACCTTAAAGGAAAGTTTCTGGTGTAGCAGTGCTCAGCTTCATTTCTTAGCACTTAGCTCTGCAGGCCCAGGAATAGTTTTTCCATCCTTGTCGCAGCGCTCAGTGCTGGATACCTAGTGCTCAGTGTCAAGACACTGTAAAATTTTGTGTTGCCTCTAGAGCACTAGAGTTAGTACTGCTGCACGTTTTGACTGATATTTAACCTCTTTTTTGATGTTAACCTAAGGACTTTTGGAGGAATTTTCAAATCTAGATTGGGGACAATCAGGACCTCCAATTCTCTTAGTTTTTCTTCTGAACTTTCACTATGAACTTCAATTTTACTATTTTCTTCATTCCTTCCATGAATAACTAAACTCTTAGAACTAGGGATTGATGTAGCTTGCTTCGAATGAAGTTTTATTGATTATTTGGATTCTTTTTAATACAAATTTGATTGTTGGAGTAGTCTTTACTGCTTTATTTGCCTCTTGAATGACTTATCACCATTTTATGAAATTGGGGATTTATATTGATACTAGGGATAGTTCAATATAAAGTCACCCTTGTAATTTCTACCATAAACCCGGTTAATCTAGGGATATATAACTTTGTTTATGTGGTTTTTGTGAATTTCTTGAGCTTAATCACCTAATCAAATAACTGTACTAAGGAACTAAGCAATTACTTGAGTTAGGTCGGATTGAATTCCAAGGAATTAGGTTCAATCAAATTTGAGAAATTAACCAACAACAAAAGAATTTGAAATTAAAAGGAATCATCTTTTGGTAACTCAAAGATTAATCTATTTCAATCCCTTACTCCCTTTCATCAATTGTTAAATTTCAAATATTGTTTTCGTTCTTTATTTTCTGGATTTCCACTTTAAGGTTTATTTAGAGTTTTCTTCAATCCAATCTATATTTTGTTCAAATAGAATCAAAATTAGTGAAATTGGTAATTGTCAATAGTCAATTCCTGTGGATACGATACTTTTCTCACTACTTTACTACTTGTGTGTGACCTAGTACACTTGCTGGAAAATTCACATAAAAAAACATGTATTAATTGTACCAAAAATTAACTTTAAAGACAATATAATTTGAAGAAAAATTGAGGGTAGCAAATTTCAAAAATAAAAAATAATAATCTCAAAACACTAATATTTAAATAAGGAGCCTTGAGTTGTCTTTAATAAATTACTATTATTAATTAGTTCAAATAGTTTAACACTTATTTTTTTAAGTAAAATATTGAGTCTAAATTTTGTGACTGGAAAAAAAATATATCCAACATTAAAATTTTTTTTATATATTTATCATCAAATCTAACTCGAACTAAAAAACCCTAAATAAAATTTTTTATTACTTTAAGTTTGTAACAGACCGAATCATTAGTCTTAAATGGCTCGTGTAAAGAGGATATATAAAAGCATTCAAATACACTAAATTAAACTTACATTAGAAAAGCTGAAAAAGGTAAGATCAAAGGGAAAAGTTAAACCCACAATTAAGCAAGATCTATATTTTATCTAAATAAACAAACGTAGACATGGCAAAAACATGAACCACGAGCAGTGTTCTTGAACCCAGACTAGCCTGGCGGGTCAACCCGGGATCTAGCAACCCAGGGCCAGGCCCAACCCTGGTCAAGCTATCAGACCAGGTTGTAAGTGACCTAGTCAAGATCCGGTCGGGTTTTAACCAACTCGGCGACCTAGCAACCCGTTCAACCCAGTTTCCTTTTTTGTTTTTTTAGATGTTCTTCGCTTCAATTCAGCTTTAGTATCTACTTTCCCAAATTGCTCAGATGCAGAGTCGTAGAAGACTCACAGCCAAGACCAAAGAGGCAAAGACCCACAGCCAAGACGCACTCATCTACTTCTAGCCTTTGACTTCGATCCTTGCCATGGCTCCAACTGACGCAGATGACTCCAATTGGTGAAGACCCACAACCAAGATGTAGACGACTTCGAACCGAGGCTGAAGAAGAAGAAGAAGAAGAAGAAGAAGAAGGAGGAGGAGAAGAAGAAGAAGAAAGAAGAAGAAGAAAGAAGAAAACCCAACTCACTGAGGTTGAACCGAGAAATGACTCAAACGAGTTTTCAACTTTTGGTTTTTGCCTTTCTCTCCTCACTCCTTAGCTCAACAGTCTCCACTCTAAAAAAGATAAGCCTAGGATATTAGAAATATGAGAAGAATTGTCTAGAGTCTGAACTCTGTAGGCTAGGCTATAGACTTGGAAAAAGTAATATCTATATTGGAAATATGAGAAGTTTATGGAGAAGAGTGAAGTATTGGTGTATGGAGATGACTAGTAATTAATGACTGATTTGAGCCAAAAAAATTGAGTTAAATAACACTTCGGTTCCTCAAATTTTTACATTTTAGTCCTTGTTCTTCTTTCTTTTTTTATTATTTAATAAATATTTGACTTTATATTTGAATTATTGTGAATATTTATATTTTACAAATGTTTACATTTTAATTCTTATAATTAATGGTTGTAATTTTAAGATTTTAAAGTATAAAATTTACGTTAAATTATTTATTTTACTTGTTTTTAAATTTATTTGTAACCATATATATAAGTATATGTATATTTTTTAATTTTTAAATTTATTTATTCAATTCAACAATTGACTCGATGAATTAGCAGTTGAATCGATGACCTAACAACTTAAAAACCAATCCAAATTGATCACCGAGCCGCTTCCAATAACGATGACCACGAGTCCATGACATTGCCATTTATTTTGTCGTGAAGAATAATGAAACTTTATAACGTAATTGTGTTGCAGCTTGTAGTTTTCAAATAGCTCATTATTGAAACTTGAACAAAAAGTCATGTCAACGTATACGGCCATTATTGAAGTTTGAACACGGCTCTTTGAAGATTATTCTTTTTCTGTGGTGAAAGACGTAAATGGCCTGTTTGAAATTTTATTTAAAAAAATTAATTCTGAAATTTTTAATTTAAATTTAAATATGTTTTCTTTTCCATCTATTTAAACATAAATAATTATTTTTATTCAATTTAAACATATTTTTAAGGACATTTATAAATTTTAGTTAAAATTTTACTTCTTTTTTTTTTTCTGTTTCCTATTTCACAATTGAACGTGCCTTTAGAGTTAAGGTTATTGTTGATTAATATTAACTTAATTATTAATTATATCAATTTTTTAAAAATTATTATGTAATATTATTAGAAAATTGATTTTAATTAAGAAAAATGGAAATGGAGTACTCCAACCAATTAATATATCGGTTTAAATATACTTGGAGTCCCTATAGTTTCATTGAAAAATAATTTTAGCCATTATAGTTTGAAAACAATGAATTTAGTCCTTGTAATTTTTAAAACCATGAAATCGGTCATTGGGATTAGTTTTTGATTAGTTAACTGTTAGTCAACGCTGACTGGGATAATGATGTCAGCATTAAAATCTATGTCAGCGCTGACTGTGTACTACTTATGCTGATATGGACAAACCACATGGACTCCCTAAAAATAAAGTTTCATTTTATTCACTTAAGTCTATGGTCAAAACGTTTCTTTTGTCCAATTTTTGATATAAAATCATCTTCTACTTCGTCTAGGTCCCTAATTTAAGAATATATATTTTCTTTGTCAAAATTATCCCTTACAAACTTTTCAGTTTGTTCATTTTAGTCCTTGTTCTTCACTTTGAGGCTTTTTTCTAAGGGTTTGGTCCTCCAAATCAATTCATAATTTTATTTTTAGTCATGATATAATTTAATCTATCATTTATATCCAAAAACAATACAAGAAATGAATTAAAATTCAAGTTACAGAACTTACCTTTTATTCACTTAGGTCCTTGGTCAAATTTTTGCTTTTATCCAATTTTTGATATAAACTTGTCTTCTACTTCGTCTAGATCCCTAGTTTAAGAATATATTTTTTCTTTGTCAAAATATCCCCTACAAACTTTTAAGTTTGTTCACTTTAGTCCCTATTCTTCACTTTCATGCTTTTTTCTCACATTTGGTCCTCCAAATTATTTCATAATTTCATTTTTAGTCATGATATGATTTGGAGGACCAAACCGTGAGAAAAAAGAATGACAGTGAAGAATAGGAACTAAAGTAAACAAACTAAAAAGTTTGTAAGGGATGACTTTGACAAAGAAAATATATATTTTTAAACTAGGGGCTTAGATGAAGTAGAAGACGAGTTTATATCAAAAATTGGATAAAAGAAAAATTTTGACTGAAGATCTAAGTGAATAAAAGGTAAGCTTTGAAACTTGAATTTTAATTCATTTCTTGTATTGTTTTTTAGTAGAAATGACAGATTAAATCATATCATGACTATAAATGAGATTATAATTCAATTTGGAGGACTAGACTGTGAGAAAAAAAGATAGTGAAGGATAGGGACTAAAGTGAACAAACTGAAAAGTTTGTAGGGAAAAATTTTGACAATGAAAAAATATATTATTAAACTAAGGACCTAGATGAAGTAGAAGACGAGTTTATATCAAAAATTGGACAAAAATGTTTTGACTAAGGACCTAAGTGAATAAAAGGTAAGGTTTAAAGCTTGAATTTTAATTCATTTCTTATATTGTTTTTGGGTAGAAAAAATAGACTAATCATATCATGACTAAAAATGAAATTATAGATTGATTTGGAGGACCAAAGTGTGAGAAAAAAACATGAAAGTGAAGAATAGGGACTAAAGTGAACAAATTGAAAAGTTTGTAGGGGATGATTTTGACAAAGAAAAAAATTCTGAAAAAAATTCTTAAACTTGGGACCTAGACCAAGTATAAGACGAGTTTATATTAAAAATTGGATAAAAGGAAAATCTTGACCAAGGACCCAAGTGAATAAACTGAAACTTTTTTTTGGGAGTCTACGTGACTAGTCCACTCAGCATAAATGGTGTACAATCAACGCTGACATGGATTTAAATATTAACATCAGCATCTCAGTCAACGTTGACTAATGATTGACTAATCAAAAACAAATCCTGGGGACTTATTTCATAGTTTTAGAAATTATATGGACTAAATTCATTGTTGTCAAACTATAAGGACTAAAATAATTTTTCAATGAAGCTATAGGGATCTCAGTATATTTAAACCTAATATATATGACATTTTTTCTACTTTGCTTGTTAAAGTCAACCAAATCACACAATTCATCATTCAGTTAAGTTGAGAGATAAAATTGATGTAATTAAGCATATTATTAGGGATTGTACATTATTAGGGATTATTTCCTTTTCTTGCATAGTTCTATTAGTACAAATAGACCCTTTTAACTCTATCTTACACACAAGAAATACAGAGACTATTCATTCTCCTTCTCTGTTTTCGCATGGTATTAGAACCCCCCTTTGTAAAAAGGGTTGCCTAGCTTCTTATTATAGTTTCTGTTTAAGTCCCTAACTATCATCTTGCTTGTTGAATCATCCTTTTGTTGCCAAGGATTCTCCTATATCAATGACCATGACGATAAAAACCAGACCTCTAGATCCCATCTACCATGTTAGCAACCACGTGTCCTACCATATCATTTGTGACGTCACCTATAAGGCCACATTAGCAGCCACGTGTCACTTTTCGATCCTGCCACATGCTCTGCCACGTTAGAAAGGTAGATCTCATCCTACCACATTAGCAGCCATGTGTCATTTCTTCTTTCTGTCATGTGTCAAAGGTCAACCATAAATTTGACTAGCTTGTTCAGTGTCTTCCTCTCCAATTTTTTTTACAAACTAGACCAATTCCTAAGGTTTTTAGGCATCCTAAATTCATTTTTGGGGTCAGATTTGTGAAATTCTTATTCCATATACAATTTTTCTCTTTATTGCTTTTTTCATTGTAATGGATGCAGACTTCCTCAACACATTCCCAACCCTATCAATGTTACTTTTGGTGGATCCAACTATGACTTATAGGCTAAGGAAATGTGCATCTTCCTTAAAGGGAGGCTCTTGTGGCCAATTGAGAAATACCCAAGCCTGTACGCAAGGAAGATGAAGAGGATGATGCTTTCACAGACTGGTTGGTTTATTGGGATGCAATGAATCATCTGATTCTGACATGGTTTCGGAATACGTGTGCCAAAGTTATCAAACTTTATTTTCAATGTTTTAACACAACTTAAGAGCTATAGGACTTTCTAAAGAATCGTTATTCTGTATTTGACGACGTCAATATGTTTCAACTTTATAAGAGACTTCATCGCATGCAACAACAACCTGGCCAAACAATCCACATCTATGTGTTTGAGTTGTAAGAACTCTATGATCAAATAGCAATTGGACTTCTTGAATGGCCTAGTACTAAAGCAACCACTATATATATGTCAATCTCTGAGATCGTCAACTTATTTGACATTTCTTGATGACTCTTCGAGATGAATTTGAATCCACCTGTAACTCACTTCTCCATCGAGGCTCTCTACTAAACCTAGATACTATGATCAAAGAAGTTATTATAGAGGAGACTCGCCTCAACACACTTCACATGGAAAAATTCGCTCCATCTACTGATGTTGTTCTTGTTACTCATCAGAATCCTTATAATCCAGACAAGAAGTCTTAAAGAATAGTCTACAACTACTGGAAAAAAAAATGGAATTCATATCTTTGAGTGTAGAAATCGACTAAGAAAAAAATCTTGACATAGTAATTCCTCTAATGCCTCTCAATCTTCTTCCACTACTGCTGTTAGCACCGAGGGTCCAATAGAGAGTATAGCTCCCAAGTTTTCTCTAAAAGATTTTCTTACTTTTCCTCAATAACTTCAACCAGATTTTGGTACCGTCTCATCTCCAACTTTATTTGTCACCTCAAGTACCTCAACCTCTTGGTATTTTGATTCTATCTATCGTAACCATATGACTTCTGATTCTTCCCTCTTTGCTTCCTCACAAATGCTGACTTTTCCATATATTGTTCATACGACAAATAATTCCACTATGCATGTTCAAAGCATAAGAACTATTTAATCATCTAAAATATCATTATATGATACTTTTCTTGTTCCTAAACTATCCTTGAATGTCATCTCTGTTGGTCAATTATATGAACTTAGTGTTAACTTATTTTTTTTAAGTCATGGTTGTACTGTACATGTAACACCTCGAGTGTTACTGTTTCTGGTATATTAGTGTGGATGAGAAAATATGAAGAAAAAATCTTCATTTGGATGAAAGGAAAATGGTGCAAAGGAGTTTGGTGCCTTAGGAAGATTTGGTGAGTGGTAAGGAACGAGAGAGAGATGGAATAAGTCATAAGTCCATGGAAGGACTAAGTTGAAATATGACTATTTTATGATACCTTTTAGTGGAGAAGGAAGATAGTTGGAATTCAGGAAGATGAGTGGTGAGGATTATGAAGCGTTGTGAAAATATGGAAACCTATTTGTGTCAAAGGAAATTACAATTTTGCTCTCTCTAAAAGGTCAGGTCATGTGTTTGACTCAATGGCAATTTTGCAATTTCCCTCTAAATATGTATATATATATATATATGTATGACATGCCTATGTTGCCTCTGACCATTCATCCTCTCATATTCCTTAATCTCTCTCACACCATCTCCCTCTCCCTCTCGCTTCCTACCACTGATCCACGAAACCTAGCGCCCTGATGTCTTTTGCCAATGTTCTCCGGCATACGAGTGGCCCTCCGGCAACCAAACACCACCGGAGAAGAGAAAAGCAAAGGTAAAGTTCCCAAATCCTTTTCTTTCTTCTTATTTTTAGGTATAGGCAAAAAGGGGAGGATTTGGGGTCCAAATGATTGAATTTGAGTATGGGTGTTAATCTAAAACATTCCTACATGATTGGAGTTGATAATGGAACAAGAAATTTGAAGAAAACTAGAAGAAATTCATGGATTTGGGGTTGATAATCACAAAACACAAAAATAGGGAAAAACTTAGGTTTTGAGTGGGAAAAATGGATGAATCTTAGTTGTGTATGGAGATGATTCCTAGTGATTAGGAGTGTTATTTGGAACCAAAAAGTCATAGGAAATGATCAAGATTTGGGTTGGATTGAAGATTGGAAGGGATTAAAGGGTTTTTGGCAGAATTTTTTGAACCTGCTAGGCAACTGGTTGACTATCGAGTGCTTAACGATCGACCAACTAGCTCTGGTGCTCTTTGCTTAGACCTGGCCCAGACACACTGGTCAAATGGTATGGTGTCACTAGTCAATAGGTTGTTCTGTGGTTGGGATGGCAAGTCTGGAAGTGATACACTGGTCGACTGATAGAGTTTAGCCAATCGATCAATTGCTCTCGATTTGGGACTAGTAGCATTAAACTAGTCAACTGCCGGTAGATAAGGTAGTCAACCAGTTGCTACCAGACAACATTTTCCTCTCTTGTGTCTTTGACATGTTTTTACATGGTTTTCACTTTTCTCATAGGAATGAATCCTTTAAAGTGTTTTCGCATCTCTTGGGGTTGGGAAGATTAGCTTGGAGTAGAGGTGGGACATTTCTCTACCCTACTTCTTTGTTATTCCTTTCAAAGAATGTTTCTTTGTGAAATTGGTGATATGCATGAATTATTTTGATACTATAATATGAATGCATGTAAGTATGTACATGTGAAATCCCTCGTGTATGAGATATAGTTGTTCCATCTCTTAGGGATAGAATGGCTAGCTTGGTGTAGTGGTAAGGGATTTTTCTACCCTACTTCTTTGTTATTCCTTTCAAAGAATGTTTCTTTGTGTCGTTGGTGATATGCATGAATTATTTTGATATGGAAATTTGAATGCAAGTATGTACATGTGAAATCCTTCATGTATGAGATATGCTGAGTAAAATTAATTGTGAATGTGGAAAATAAGAAGAAAGAAAACTTGGCATGTTGGGAAAGTTTTGGGGAACTAGTTAAGGTATGAAAATAGGTTGAATGCCATGTATATATACAAATGCTTATAGGTGTGGTAATGGTGTGATGCACTACAAGAATGAAGTGATTCAGCGATTGCCAAATCAGTAGAAAAGAGGAGAATTTAAGTAGGAAATAATGAATTCCTATTGAATTTTTTTAGTAGGAAAATCACCAATCAGTAATTATTTTCCGATTGCCTTCCTATTGAAAAACAAAGCTACTGAACTTTCTTACTGAATTTTAGTCAGAAATTTGCATCTAAGAATCTGCCCCAAACTGCCACATGTATTTTTATGTTGTCTAATATATATGTTGTATGTGTACCGAAGGCCACTGGAAACCACCATTGAGTGGCTCAACATGGAACTTGTCAAGCCACCATTTATATTTGCTAACTTAAATTTAATATTAATTAATCTATATTTTATTTCAATTATTTTCATTTATAGGTTGTAAATAAAATTATAAAATTTATCTAAGCAGCAATTTAAGTAAATTTGAGGATAATGAAATTTTTATTTTACAGGATAGTAAGACAATATAATTTTATTATTTTGAAAAAAAGAGAAATTTACAGATTTTTATTATGTCAATTTTTATTTTCCAGAATGGATATAATCTTATTATTATAGAAATTCTTTGATTTTTATATGAAATAATATTCATCTTGGTCACCTTGTATGTGATATTTTCATGTCAAATAATTTAATTTTTGTCTTCGTCATTTAATCTGCATCATTTAATCTTTGTCTTATAATGTATGCTATTTTTAAGCTATTAAAGACTAATCCCCCCTATATAGATGTAAACCAAAGGAATTAAAATCATGGTGTAAAAAAAGAAGAAAACGAAGATGAATATATTAAATATCCATTAATTGATTACCTAGGTGCATTGAAAAAGAAAAGAAATTAATGTAATTGCACATTATTAGGGATCATTTCCTTTTCTTGCATAGTTCTATTAGTATAAATAGACCCTTGTAACTTTATTTTACAACACAAGAAATACAAAGAATATAATCAAAACCATGTCAAATGTTAATTAAGTAGGAACTAACACCATCTGGGAGGCTTAGCTAAAGAATTTAGTGTTATTTTAATATATATATATATATATACATATTATATTTTTTTATTTTATTATTAATAGTTTAGCCCCCACAATTATTTGAGTATTCTAACATATTAATAATTATATATTTATGCACATTTAGGACATATATATATATATATATATATATATATAGCACTATCTTTAATTAGGTCTGTGATAAGATTTTCATGTATTTTGTGTTAAAGGGACCTATTTGATATATTTATATATTGGTCTGGGGTGTTAGTGAAAATATTTTTTTGCGTAGATGCCCAACTTTAAATAATAACAGTGATAGGGTGTTATTATAAAGGGGTCGACCCATAGGTATGATGGACATAGTAGTGGTTCCCTAGGTTATATGAGGAGACTTTTAGTAAAAACTAAGTGTTCATTGTATTATTCCATCAGACCAAAAGTGAGAGAGTTACTCATATCCTCCCAGAAGAGCCTACTTCTAATTTGTGTTTGGATTACGATGGATTAAAGTACACTTTTGTTACTTTATTATTTTTGTGTTTTTATTACTTATCAAAGACTGACAACTAGTAGGATTACAATTTGAGAGTTTTTCGCATTTGTGTTTCTATAATTATTGACTGTTTGGGCTTTGCTCATGCTAAATTTTATTTTAATTGGTTTACAAAGCCATTTTCTGCTAAGTAACAAGAGCCAACTTTTCACTACAAAAAAAAAATTAGTGGCGTTTGAAACAGCCACTTAGCGGCTTACTTTATCAAGGGGGACTTGTTCAAGAAATTGAAGATCTACAAAATAGGATATAGGATCCTTGAAAAGAAGAGACAACATGCCTACAACATATGCAATTAATTAATGTGCTTACATTGCTAAATTGAGGTGGTCTATAAAAAAGTAATATTACACAATAATTGCAAAAGAGTTAGTTGATATTAAACAACTAAACTAAAACCCAACAAATATCATCAACTCTTTCTCTTTTTGTTTTTTTTCCTTCCCCTTGAATAAATTCCTTAGGGAAGAGAGTATATTGTAGATAGAATCAAGCTCAAATTTACCATGAGAGTGTTGTACAGTCTGGTCTCAATGTATATATGTGTGTTAAACAACTCAAAATGCTTGTAAGATTAAGTATACGTTTACCACTAGACATGAGCTATATACATAGCTGTCAGCAAAAAAATCATTTCTTCAAATTTAATTACATTGAATAGATGCCAAAGCCACAATTTGAACACGAAGAAAGTTGATGGGTGTGGCTAACCTCTAAATTTGCCTACAATGCCTTCTGTTGTGTGTCTTCTTGGTGAAACTACTTGGAGAATTAGTCGAAGAGTTTGCAGTGTTGTGGGTTTGAAACTGCTGATCAATTAATAAGTCCCAAGTTGTGAATATAGAGCAATTTCTTCAAATTATGATGAAGCAATTAATATGTGCCATTCAATGAAGTATATCTTTGTTTTCAAAATTTAAGAATTTTATATTGACAGACACAACAAAGAAAATCTAGAAAAAATTTAGGAAAAGAAAAAGAAAGAAAAACCTTAATCATCGGATTGTTGTCGTCAGATTGTGGAGAGGAGTGATTGCAAGACAAGAGAAGAATTATGGAAGAAGAACGACGATGATAACCACACAAATAGATACCGAGATGACTACTAGACAATGGCCATACGAATGATAGAGAGAGGAGCCACCGAGAGAGGAGCCATCGAGAGAGGAGTGAGGGAGAGAGGAGACTCGTGCCTGCTATTGAAGGGCTGTGAACTGATGTATCAAATTAGGGATTTAAGTGAGTATATAGCGGCATTTCAGCCTGAAATGCCACTATATAATATTTAGTGCCATTTTATTTCAAATGCCACAAAAAAATAGTGCCATTTTATTTCAAATGCCACAAAAAAACAGCCACTATATCACTAATTTTTTATAGTGTTTGTGGTTAAAATTCAAATTGGGTTCATAATTGAAATTTTTGTGAAGAACCCTAAGTATGTGTGTATTTCGAATTTGATTAAAACTAGGACGTTTTTTGGGTTATGTGGTTGTAATTCCTTTATTATAACATGATTTTGTACTTTATTAAGTATGAAAACTATGAAATTAGTCAAATTAGGGAGAACTCAATGAAATTGGGAATGTTTATATAGACCCTAAAATTTGAGATTTCCTAATTAAATGTGATTTTGTGTGTTTGTGGGTGATTTTCACTGATTATTTTAGGGTTTTGATCAGTTCTCTGGGTTAATTGAGTTGGAATATATTTAGGATTTGTTTTGGTTATTTTTGGACAAAGAACAACAAAGAACAACAATTTTTTATGAGTTTCTAGATTGCGAATGTCGAATACTAAACCAAGCAGTAGACTGGTTGTTTACAATAAGCAACCAGTCAAATGGCTACACTATACTAATCGATCAGCAGCCTACTATTTTTGAATCTCAATAAAGTAGTTGACTATTGAGAGTAGTCGACTAGTTGCTCTTTGTGAGGTAATCAGTTGACTAGTTGCTTGACAGAGAGCAATAGGTCGACTAGTATAGAGCTGGCAGTCGATCGCTAGGTGTTTTTTAGTGTTGTTATTGTTTGTGCCTATTAGCCTCGTCCTACTTACCCCATATACCTTCAAATTATTCTCCAAACATTTTCCAAATCACATCATTTGCATTTTTCCATAAATTATAATCAATCTAAGTTATGCTTTCTTGTTATAATTGGGTTGATTGAACTATTTGGTTACCAAAGTAGCTAATTTAGGTGAAGTTATGTTTTAGTAAGAAAACTAGAATGCCTATGCATTTAAATATCCCAAAGGAATTTAGTTGTCTAGGCTTAAGGTAGTTAACTATTGTATAATATATTTAGGAAACTTTATTGGTATGTATCGGCCTAAAGGAAGGTATGTATTGAGTAAGTGTGATTGTTCTACATTGGTTAACTACCTTTGTGTAGAGAGTACCACTAACATGAAAGTAATGGTTGGAACCCAAGAGGGGGGGTGAATTGGGTTTATAAATTTTTCACAAGAATTAATTGGAAGTTAAAATGATTTTCTGTAAAAGTACAATGCTTAGGATAATAAATACAATACAGAAAATCAATGTGCTGTCAAGATAAATAATTATAAAGATCAAGGAATTAAAGAATAGATATCAATATGCATAAATTAAAGAGTAAGGGATAGAGAAAGCAAACTCGGAGATTTATACTGGTTCGGCTAATCCAAGCCTACATCCAGTCCTCAAGAGACCACTTGAGTATTTCCACTATAATTGTAAGTTTAATCCGGGTACTTGCAAACCACTACAACCACGCAAATTCGATCCGGGTATTTGCGAAACCACAATGAAGAATTTATGAATCCGGGCTCCTCCTCAACCCAAAGCAAGTTCTTCCAACACCGGTACTTGCGAACCTCAACTCAGAATAATATATGTGTTGATCAAAATCAACAATACAAAGAAACTCTCTCTAAAGAGTAGATGAAAACAAATGAAGCTCTAATAACTCTAATGATAGAGAATATGCAAGATTTGGCTCAAGAATGCTTTCCTTTCTCTCAAAGATGATAGAAGAAGTTAATATCACATTGTAGGACTTTGTTCTTGCTCAAAATCGTGTATCTAAGGTCATATATATAAGATTTTACAAAACTAGCCGTTATATAGCCGTTATAGTGCAGTCCAGATTTTGAGCTTTCTTTAAAAATTCATAACTCCCTCATTTGAACTCCGTTTTAAACAAATAATATACCGTTGAAAAGCTCTTGGAGTCTAGTTTCAAATGAGCCAAGTTTACTCAAAAATTATTTTTCTTTTAAAAGATATAATCAAAATACTGACTATAGGTCAGAACAGAATAATTTTTTATTACAGTAAAATCAACTTTCAGTTTTTCAAACTATATTTTGAATAGTCATATATTTCTCATTTGGACTCCGTTTTGAATAAATAATATACCGTTGAAAAGATCATTGAGTCTACTATCAAATGAGATTAAGATACTTGAAAAACCGATTTTTCATTTATGAGATATGATATAAGGAGTGACCAAAGGTCAAAAAATAACTTTTGTAAAACTTCATATCTCACTATCTTTTTGTTCAAAAATGCTTGAGCCAATGTATGCAAATCTAAATCATTGAGTTGCACAAATATACTAGCCTATATAAAATATACTTAATTTAAACACATAGGCTATCTTGATGCATCCAAGCTTCCAAGACTTCAAATCTTCTAATTCTTCATTTCTTGGAGCTTCATCCCTGCATGTTGTTTTCCTTGAGTGAAGCATGATATTGCTTTTCCTTGTTCTTCAATACAATCCTCACTCTTCTTGTTTTGAACCAACCTATAAAATATATCTTACTTGCAAACCCAATGGTTAGTTTAATAACATGATTCAATATATGCAACATACATATTAAATAACATAATCATGCTTAAGTACTTGTAGCATATATATGATAATTAATCTTTATATATATCAATGCTACTATTCAAATACATTTGTCATCATCAAAACTTATGGCATATAGCCTTAGGGTCAACAATCTCCCCCTTTTTGATGATGACAAATCACCACATAAAAATATGTATCACAAGATAATGAATGCAATGTTATAAGCACGTATACATATTTTTCTATTGTTTCTTCTCCCCCTATTTGACATCAACAAAAAGGTGTAAGGAACACAATATATAGAAGTTAAAGCACATACCTTCATTAAGTCAGGATGTCAGAAGATGTCAATATAGTATGGGGTAAGGATACATCAAAACTTATCATTGATTTCATTGACATGTAAAAAGAAAATTTTAGAAAAATTTTTCTCATGTCAAATGAAATGAGCCAAAAGATAAAACTTGAAAGAGTTTTAGGCTCCCCCTTAAACCTTGCATAATTTGAAAAAGAATAATGAATAATGAATATCCAATTTTTCAAGATATATTCTTTTTCAAAAAAAATACATTCAAGTGAGACAAAGCTCCCCCTGAATTTCATAACATTTTTCCTTTGAAAAAGATTGTCCAAATCATTATAAAGGAAATTCAGTTTTTGATTGCAGAATTTTGAAGTAAGATTTTTGAAGAAATTTCTGCAATATTTTCATTGAAAATGATTTCTGCTTGTTTATGAAGAGGCATTTTTAGTAAATAGCAGAAAAATTAAACTCTTTGAAAAAAAACATCATTTGCTGTCATATGATAGAAATATTTACAGCACACAGCAGAAGTATGATATATGGATTAGCAAAGCATGATATAAATAAGAATATTAATTATAATCCATAAATCGAATAAAAATATTTTTCAAGATTTCTGAAAAACAATTTCTGCATATATGCATAAAATTATTTCAACATATAGCAAAAGTGATTTAAAATAAGGATACTCAAATCCTTTTCTTTTCAAAACAGATAATGCTTCAATATGGCAAAGCAATTTCAGCATTGTGGAAGCAATTCAAGAGATTCACGATATTTTTCTAAAACATTTTGATTCGAAGGAATTTAGAAACGTTTCATCTAAGGAAGCAATATATATGGATTAGTGTAATAAGATATATTCAAGCATATAGTTCATAATCCATATATAAAACATCAATATTTTTCATCCCTTTTGTTATCTACAACAAAAGAGATCTTTAAAATCTTTTCTTTTTCAAAAAGAATGTTGCTTCATATGATAAAACATATTAACATAACAGAAGCATTTTTAAAGTCCTTTTTCAAAACAAATTTGCTTCATAAAGGATAAGATAAATTTCAGCACAAAGGAAGCAATTTATATACCCATTCAAAATGAATTTATATATGTATCTTGAGGATGAGTACATGTAAAAATTTTGACAGCTCATTTTGTATGAGTGCATGTGGAATCATGAAATATTATTCTTAGCCATAGCCTTCGTTCATGATGCATGAATAGCATACACAACATATGTTCTTAGATACATATAATCACAGCATGATGTAATCATGTATGCTCTCAAGAACAACACAACAAAGCAGAGTGATACGGTTCTGAATATCACCATTTTATTAATCCTTAAAATTTCTAATCAAAACAAATTAAATCAGCCGCAAATCCACCGAAAATTGACTTTCGTGGTTTTGCCATTAATGTGACGCGTTATCGGTGTGCATGCGTACTCTAGACTTCTGGCTTCCAGCTTGCAGAAATCCATAGGATGAGCGTGTAGGGGTGCGGCGAAGAGATATCTTCTTTGGCTCTTAGTCATAATTTTCTCTCTATAAAGACTGCCCCAGAGTTCTCAATTACCACACCACAAAGAGTATTCATCTCTGAGCCTATAACTTTCTGACATTCCTCTCTCTTCATACTCCTACAAAAATTTCTGAATTTTCCAAACCATGGCAGCAAGAAAGTTCATTGATCTCACAGTAGAGGCAAGGGAGGAAGAGCTCGACTTAAACTTGAGTCTAGGCAAGGACAAAGGCAAAAGACCTTTGGAGGAATCTCAAGAGAACCAAAAGAAGAAGATGAAGATCGAAGAAGCTGAGGAGATTAGTACAGGCCATACGTCAAAAGACAAAATTGCTTGTCTGGAGCAAGAGGTGAAGAAACTCAAGAAGATGATAGAGGACCAGGAGAAGTTAGCTAAACGCAACAATGCGGCACTGACTTCAAGAATAGATAGGTTCTTTTATTGGTCTACCCAATGCTTCTGCAATCAACAACAAAGAAGTGTTGATTGTATGAATGGGATTTACACTACCCTCCGTGACATTGCTCAGTCTCTTGCTCCAAGGAATAGCCGAGGGGTGATGATTCAATACAACCCACCTAATCCGAGACCACCTCGCCTGTAGATTGCTCATCTATGAGCAAACCTTCCCTTTTTTTTTAATGCAATGTAATCCTTCGGTTTGTTTTTTTTATTTTATTTTAATGCAAGTGGTTTCTTTCAGATGACGGTACTTAAAAAAAATTATAATAATAAAGAAAGATAAAGAAAATCAGCCGCACAAATTTTGTACAATAGAAGGATATATATATTTTGAAAAATATATATCCATTTTAAAGATAGAAAGAATTTTCTGACATGGATATATATATCATCATTTCAAAGCAAAAGCAAGTTACATACTTACTCAAGATAAAACATATTATAATCAGAGTATGTAGTAACATAATTGAGGTAATATGGATTAATAAGATATAATCAGATATAAACTATAATCCATAAACAATGGTTCATAAGTTACAGCTTATGTAAAAGAGATGATATGTATAATGCTCAAACCATGATATATTAAAAAATAATAATTTAAGTATTTAACATATTTTTATATGTCATGTTGTGATCAAGTATGTAAGATGTCAGAAAACAATATGTCATTGCAATGAAAGTATGACAGTAAAAAAAAATTTGCCAGAATGTACAATTGAGATCAAGGAGTATCATTCAATTAAATAATGAAGAAGTAAAGGATAGAGATACTCATCAATTTTGGCAAACTTTTGTTGCTTCTTGAAGTTCCTCTTCAAGATTTTGATATCCTTGTTTTGCTCATTGCTCTTCTTTTGATCGATCCTGTCTTCTTACAATTTTAATGATCTTAATTGATTGATTATTTGCAAGATCTATCAAGCATTGGTTCAATGTAGGCTTCGTTGGTCGACTACTGATAGGAGTGTTGGTCGACCAACCAACTTCAAAACTATAAATCTTACTGATTTCGGAGAGCAGAGGAAAGAATGTGCTTTAGAGGATAATTTTGAGGATTAAGTCCTGCAAAACACTTTTGGTGGAGCACTTTGATGTTCAAATAAATCTCGAGCACTAGGAGCAACATTATGTTCAAGATATGCCATATTAATAAAAGTGCTATGCTTCCATGAAATGCAATTTTGCAATAAATTTGATTTCATTAAAAATATTTAAATAAGATTACAGCAAGGATAAATACTATGGGTAGGAGTAATCTTATTGTTGTGAAGACAAGAAAAATGTACGTGTAATGGAAGCAAGTTTTCATGATGCGGTAAAAAGGATAGTTTGAGCAAAATTTGGAAGAAAGATTTTAGCTCAAAACAAAATTCGAATCTATAAGCTGCACACCTAACAATTGTTTTCAGATATAGCATGCATGAGTATCAAGGATAGATGTAATGCATATTAGAGAACAGAAAAAAACATTAGAGAGCAGTAAACATATCAGTCAAATTTCTTACAATGCATTCTAGCTTATATGTTTACTTATCCATTGCCTCCTTTTGATGCAAGAGAGTGGAGTTTGAATGATGTAGCCATTGAAAAGTTATTTCCGCTCCTTGCTTCGAGGCAAATCTGCAAATTAAACCTTTGTCTTTGATACCCAATTTTTTTTGGGTTTGCCTGGGTCATGAGGTCCTTTTTGAACCCATTTCATTTTTACTCCATGAACAAGATTTTTCTTATAGAAACAGGAGTAAGACTTGTGCCCTTTCAGTCCACAATAAAAACAAGTGCAAGGTGGACTTTTGGACATTTTTGTAGGAACAAAGTAGTTTTCAAAATATTTCTGATTTGACTTGTTAAGAACAAAACCAATTTTGTTAAAGCTACTACTTTGTTTTTCAACAGAAGAGTTTTGAATTTCTCTACCTTGAGAAAGTTTTTTAAGTGTGTTTTTAAGATCCTCATTCTCCTTTTTCAAGGAATCACACTTGGTACAAAAGCAATTTTTGTTGGTAGAGATATTTGCCTTTAAAATCAAATTCTCTTCTTGCAAAGTTCTGTTTTGATTTTCAAAAACAAAATTCTCTTCCTTGGAAATAGAAAATTTGTTTTTCAATGTTTCCAACTCATTTTCAAGAGAAGAGTTTTTCTGTTTTGAAATATTTAGTTTCTTTGCAAGTATAAGAGATTCTTCATGTAAATCATCAAAGGCATCTTGTAATTCTTCAAAAGAGTAGTCAAATGAATTTACCTCATCTTTATCTCTGGCCACAAGACAAGTGTTGGCTTCTTCATTTGTGTTCTCCTCATCGGAATTGCTATTTTCCCAAATGGAAGATAGGTAAGCTTTCTTTGATGATTCAGTTTTTGGTTGTGGTTTCTCTTTTTCTCCTTTTTCTTTTTCTTCTATCTCCTTGGTGATTTGAGATTTTCCTGTAAGTTCAACACCAAGAGCTTGCAATTGATTAAGCACAAGTCGTATCTCATTAATGGTTTCACAATTTTTCATTTGAGTGATATCAAGTTCATTAATGAGATTTCTAGACTTTAATTCCATTGCAACAAGATCTTCCTCATATGCAACTTCTAAAGTTTCCCACATTTCCTTAGCAGTTGCACAATTGAAAATTCTGAAAAATTCATCTTGACTCAATGCACAAGAAATAATCAATTTTGCCTTAGCATTGAGTTGCACTAAACTTCTTTCAGTATCATTCCATTCACTCTTGGGTTTTGGAATGTATTTTCCTTGTTCTTCCTTGACAGGCATATAAAAACCATTTTCTATAATTTCCCAGAGTTTATGGTCTACTGAAATTAAAAAAATTTTCATTTCATACTTCCAATATTGAAAATGATTAGCATAAAAAATTGGAGGTTCTGTGAAAGAACAATTTTCAGACATAAACCACTCACTAGATCCAATCATATTTACTCTTAGACGGTTAAGTCTTAAATCAAGAGCCCAAGCTCTGATACCAATTGAAAGTAATGGTTGGAACCCAAGAGGGGGGGTGAATTGGGTTTATAAATTTTTCACAAGAATTAATTGGAAGTTAAAATGATTTTCTGTAAAAGTACAATGCTTAGGATAATAAATACAATACAGAAAATCAATGTGCTGTCAAGATAAATAATTATAAAGATCAAGGAATTAAAGAATAGATATCAATATGCATAAATTAAAGAGTAAGGGATAGAGAAAGCAAACTCGGAGATTTATACTGGTTCGGCTAATCCAAGCCTACATCCAGTCCTCAAGAGACCACTTGAGTATTTCCACTATAATTGCAAGTTTAATCCGGGTACTTGCAAACCACTACAACCACGCAAATTCGATCCGGGTATTTGCGAAACCACAATGAAGAATTTATGAATCCGGGCTCCTCCTCAACCCAAAGCAAGTTCTTCCAACACCGGTACTTGCGAACCTCAACTCAGAATAATATATGTGTTGATCAAAATCAACAATACAAAGAAACTCTCTCTAAAGAGTAGATGAAAACAAATGAAGCTCTAATAACTCTAATGATAGAGAATATGCAAGATTTGGCTCAAGAATGCTTTCCTTTCTCTCAAAGATGATAGAAGAAGTTAATATCACATTGTAGGACTTTGTTCTTGCTCAAAATCGTGTATCTAAGGTCATATATATAAGATTTTACAAAACTAGCCGTTATATAGCCGTTATAGTGCAGTCCAGATTTTGAGCTTTCTTTAAAAATTCATAACTCCCTCATTTGAACTCCGTTTTAAACAAATAATATACCGTTGAAAAGCTCTTGGAGTCTAGTTTCAAATGAGCAAGTTTTACTCAAAAATTATTTTTCTTTTAAAAGATATAATCAAAATACTGACTATAGGTCAGAACAGAATAATTTTTTATTACAGTAAAATCAACTTTCAGTTTTTCAAACTATATTTTGAATAGTCATATATTTCTCATTTGGACTCCGTTTTGAATAAATAATATACCGTTGAAAAGATCTTTGAGTCTACTATCAAATGAGATTAAGATACTTGAAAAACCGATTTTTCATTTATGAGATATGATATAAGGAGTGACCAAAGGTCAAAAAATAACTTTTGTAAAACTTCATATCTCACTATCTTTTTGTTCAAAAATGCTTGAGCCAATGTATGCAAATCTAAATCATTGAGTTGCACAAATATACTAGCCTATATAAAATATACCTAATTTAAACACATAGGCTATCTTGATGCATCCAAGCTTCCAAGACTTCAAATCTTCTAATTCTTCATTTCTTGGAGCTTCATCCTTGCATGTTGTTTTCCTTGAGTGAAGCATGATATTGCTTTTCCTTGTTCTTCAATACAATCCTCACTCTTCTTGTTTTGAACCAACCTATAAAATATATCTTACTTGCAAACCCAATGGTTAGTTTAATAGCATGATTCAATATATGCAACATACATATTAAATAACATAATCATGCTTAAGTACTTGTAGCATATATATGATAATTAATCTTTATATATATCAATGCTACTATTCAAATACATTTGTCATCATCAAAACTTATGGCATATAGCCTTAGGGTCAACATAACAAACATTTATTCTATTTAAAGACTAATAGGTATTGATCTGCTAAGCATCTCTAAATATGATTAAAACCCTTATGTGTACATGTGACTGATATGTTGTATCTCTAATTTTGGTAAATTGAGTTATTATGTTTCATATGTACAAGTTTATATATACTTTGTTTGATGTATATATATATGAGTATTATCCTAAGTATGTTTTTGGTTGTTTTCTATTGTACTATCTGCTATATCTGCCAACATGAATAATATTTCCATGCTTAATTAATGGTACAAATTTGAAAAGATGGAAGGAACATGTTATGATAGTGCTCGGTTGCATGGATCTTGACTATGCATTAAGTGTTGAACACCCAATAGACTTAACTAGCAGTAGTATTGTTGATCAAAGGGCTGTATTTGAGAAATGAGTGTTTGAATTGGATAAGTCTACAAATCATTCAACACACCATTCTATAATCCTTATGTGGTGGGATTTCGGAAGAGAGGGATGCTAAGCATTTCCTAAAAGAGATCTCTGACTGACTCGCTCTAATTGAAAAGGTCAAAACTAGCACTATTCTGACTAAGTTGGTTTTATGAGATATCAGGGTAAAGGAAACATAAAGGAGTACATGATAGAGATGTTTAACCTTGTCACGAAATTAAGGACACTCAAGTTAGAGTTGTTGGATGACATACTCATACACTTAGTTTTAAATTTCCTATAATAATTAGCAGGAAAAATGGACATTGAATGAGCTTATAGCTCAATGTGTGCATGATGAGGAGAGGTTAAAGCATGATCAAGTTGAGAGTATTCACTTAACAACCCCTTCTACAACTCAGAGTTCCTCTAACAAGAAGAAGAAAACTCAAGAGAAGGATAATGCAGTACAAGGGCATCCGAGCATAAGGTAAGAAGAAATAAGATGTGGGTATCACTTGTTTCTTCTGTAAAAAAGCTAGACATCTTAAGAAGGAATGTTCCAAGTTCATTGCATGTCTGGATAAGAAGGATATGCACTTTAACTTTGTCAGTTTTGAAGTTAATTTGGCTTTAATACCTAATGATACTTGGTGGGTAGATTTGGTGTACAACTATTAACATTAGTATTTCTATGCAGGATTGCATAAGCAGCCAAAGGCCGATTGATGGTGAAAGATACATCTATGTGGGCAAAGGTAATCAGGCGGCTGTGGAAGCTGTTGGATCTTTTAGATTATCTTTAGGAAGTGGACGCATTTTGAATTTGGAAAATACTTTCGTTGTATCGTCTTTTAGATGGAATTTAATTTCTGTTTCTTGTTTGGACAAATGTGGGTACTCTTCTTCATTTAGTCATGAAATATTTAGTGTTTTCTTAAATTCTGAGTTGATTGCTTCTGATTCATTGATTGATAATCTTTATTGTTTAAATCGTGTTAAATCTGATATCTTTGGGAATTTGCATTCTGTATATATTGGTACTAAACATAGATTAATTGATGATAGTTCTACTAGTTTATGTCATAGGCATTTGGAGCATATCTCTAAACAAATAATGTAAAATTATTCAATATCGATGAAATAGATATTTGCATTAAGTGCATTGAGGGCAAAATGACTAAAGTTAAGGGAACATGTACTATTAGAGCTAGTGAAATTTTAGAGTTGATTCATACAGATATATGTGCTCTATTCCCTATGGCTTCCGGGAATAGACAACAATACTTTATCAACTTCATAGAAGACTGCTCTAGATATGGGTACATATACTTGTTACATGAGAAGTCACAATCATTAGATGCGTTCAAAGTTTTTAAGCCAAAGTTAAAAATCAATTAGGCAAGAAAATTAGGGCCATCAGATCTAACCATAGAGGTGATTTCTACAATAGATACAATGGATCATGTGAACAATGTCCGGGGCTTTTTGCTAAGTATTTGGCCGAGTATGGGATTATCCCACAATACACCATGCTGAGGACTCTTAGTTAAAATGGTATTGCTGAGCAGTGAAACCACACTCTAAAAGACATGGTGAGAAGTATGATAAGTCATTCTTCTTTACCAGAGTTGCTTAAGGGAAAGGCTCTTAAGATTGCAATGTATATCTTTAACAAGGTACCCAGTAAAGTAGTACAAAAGACCCTATATGAGTTATAGACATACAATTACATGTCTGGGGTTGTCCAACTAAGGATAGGCCATACAAGCCTAATGAGAGAAAGATGGACTCATGTACTATGAGTTGCTATTTTACGGGATATCCTGAGAGGTCAAAGGGTTTTAAGTTTTATGACCCTTCGACCAAGTCCTTCTTTGAGATCGGCAATGCCAAATTTATTGAGAATGTTGGTCATAGTTGGAGTGATCAACTAAGAGACATTGTGTTTGAAGAGGAATAAATGAGTATTCCTACTATGGTCATAGGAATGTCTGATCAGGTAACACTGCTTGAGATGGTTGATGTAATATCCGTTAATTTTGGAATATAATTCGCCTAAGAGTATTTTAGAATTTTACAACGTTACTTTAGTTATTTATTTTGGTCATTTTTAATTTTCATATTTAATTGTTCTCTTTGAATATTATTTATGAAAATTGAGTTAAATGACTGGACTGAATATTTGCACCATGTGGGATATATTCTAAGAATGGTGAAATTCATGGAAAAGTAGTTTAAGAATGGTCAATGAGTCCATTTATTGTAAATTGATTGGATGGATTTGGATGTTGGGTTATGGATACCCATGGGTTATTCAATAACCCATTAGAAATATTTAAAATAAAACTTCAATAGTACCCCTTCATTTTCTCACGCAACTGAAGTAGGCTGATATTCGTTTTCTCTCCTTTCTTCATCATCTTCTCAAATCCTTTCCTTGATCTTCAGAATTTCGATTATTTGTTCAGTTCAAAAGCTTTGTAAGGATCAAAGGTAAGCTTTAATCTCATTATTTTCCTTAAATTTCAGTTTATATAGAAGATCAGATGAGGTTTTATTCTTGAAGATTTTGATGATAATTCATGAATCTCAGTTGTTTTAGAAGTTATATTTGAGTTATAATCGGTTAAAAGAGTTGAGATTCTGGTTTTGAATAAAAAAAAAGGAAAGGATGGAAATTTTCTGGGAAGCGTCTGTAAACACGAATTCACTGTAGCAACCAGAAAATTTCAAAAAAATTTTCGAGTTACTGTAGCAGTACTGTAATGTCGGCAGTCAATGATACTGTAATAGTCAACATTACTGTAGCGAACCGTCACTGTAGCAAACAATTACTGTAGCGAACCATACTGTAGCAAACCGTTACTGTAGCAATCAGAAAATTTTGCATCTTTTCGTGATTTTGTTTCCTTTCTTATGTTTCCTTGTAATATATTTTACTAGAAAATTTTCCTACACAAATTCTAGTGTGAAACAAGGTAAACTTGGACAAACATCAAGGTAAGTGAATAACTTTGCTAAGCTAATTTGATATTACTAGTCAAAGTACAATATAAGTCTCATTTACAATATTATTTGGATATTAATCGATCAATTTTTCATATGACAGTATATGATGATTGATATATTTTTTTTACAGAAATTCAAAGGAATAAGAGTATGTATAAATTATTTTATTTCATGGAAATTGTACTATGTGAGAAGTTCTCACTATCTTATTAATGAGTAAAGATCTACGGGATCTAATACATGAGTTTGAAAGGGTTAAAGTCCCATACTACTTAGTGCATAACGATGAAAAACTATACACGAGTTTGAAAGGGTTAGAGTCTCATATTACTCGGTGTAAATAGGTGAAATTGTAAATACAAGTTTGAAAGGGTTAGAGTCTCATACTACTCAGTGTATATCTATGAAATCTTAAACACGAGTTTGAAAGGGTTAGTGTCCCATACTACTCGGTGTATATCTATGAAATCTTAAACACGAGTTTGAAAGGGTTAGAGTCCCATACTACTCGGTGTATATCTATGAAATCTTATTCATGAGTTTGAAAGGGTTAGAGTCCCATACTACTCGGTGTATATCTATGAAATCTTATTCATAAGTTTGAAAGGGTTAGAGTCCCATACTACTCGATGTATAAGACAATTAATTATATGAGTAAATGTGGTATTTGTACTTTTGATATTTTATATAATACAGTTATTTACTTACTGAGTTTTTAAATAAACTCACACTCTCTATGATTATCTTTTCAGATACAGAAAACAAGGAAGAAGAGTATCCGTCTGAAGATTAGAAGCCCCTTGGAATTATTATTTATTTCTGTCTGGTGGGATACCAGTACTTATTAATGTGAATACTAGGAATGCTCTGTACTTTCTATAGGTCTCCTAGGCTTGCGATGAGATAGAAACATCAGATTATGTATGTCTATATTTGCTTATCAGATGAATATAATTCTGTAGTGTGGAATGAATGATTAAGGTTGAATGTAAAACCTTACAAAATATATGTAAATAACTTATGTTTGAGAATTTTATCAAATGAGTAGTATCTGTTCACATGTTCAATTTTTGGGATGTGACAGTTAAACTCATGAATAAGGGAATCATTAATAACACAATGGATAGAGTACTTACTTCTATTCAAGATCAAGAGATTCATTCTTCTAAACCTGAAGAATAGCAACAACCTCAAGTGGAAGTGCCATTGAGGAGATCCACTATAGAGAAGAAAAATATTGTATCAAATGACTATATTGTTTATTTGCAAGAGCACGAATTTGACATAGGCATGCAAGATGACCCAGTCACTTGCAGGGAAGTGATATCGAACTTTTTTATATACATTATAATCCCTAACTTAGTCGTATTGCATATTTATTCATAGACAACTCTATAATAATATAATATTTTGATAATTATTGGGTCTAAATTGATTGTAGATTTAATATACTTTATTCCATATTTTTATGAGCTTAATTGATTAGAGACTCATTAATTCTTGTGCTAATTTTAAAGATAAAATAATTAAAGATTTCATTATGTTGACTTGGACAAAGGTGCTAATATGGATGCTGACTGGGCATTGATTAGGAATGACTGGATTTGGGGCACACCTCTCTAAAATTATGCCAAAACATAAAGCATCTTTCTACACTGTCTAGCAACCAGAAAACAAAAAAATAGAAATAGAAATAGAAAAATTGCATAGCAGTAGTAGTAGAACAACAACAACAGAAAAAAAAATAGAAGAAAAGGACAGCGCATGGAGTGAAACAAAGTGCCAATTTCGTCTCTCTCTCTCTTCTAGGGCTGCAACAAAATATAAACACATTCAGAACACATTTTCAAGTGTTGAAGACCCTTCTTCTTCCGTATTTTCTCTGTATTTCGTAGCTGAAGTTTTTCTCTATTTTTTCCTTCTATTTTTGTATACTTTGGCCTCAATGGAAGGCTAAAAGTGTGTTGTGATCAGTCCCTGATGAACTAGAGCTTGAACATGAATTCTTGGAGCAATCAGATTGGTGTGACAAGTAGGATAAAAATGACATGTCAGTATTCATTTGCTGGGCATGATTTAGGTTATGGCTTAATCAGGTTTCATTAGGTTATGTGTAATACCCATGAAAAATAAAATATAAATGTGTATTTACAAACTATGGTTACTATGCTAGTATACGGTACTGTTTACCTGTATAATACTATTTACGTATACAATCAAAATGTCAAGTACTAGATGTGGTTTGGTTATAAGAGAAAACTAGAAAGAAGTTTGTAGGAGAAAATGACGTTTTATGTGTAAAAATACCCTCAAGGACTAAATTGAAAAGACTGGATTGAAAAGAAACTTAAAGGTTTAAGGTGAAAGGATAGTTTTCCCTTTAAGTTTTCAATAGTAAATAAAAAAAAATTTTCCAGCGTAAGGTGCACAGTAATTGCATTATTAGAAATGTCATTTTCATGAATAGTAAATTGAATATTTTATTAGCGTATAGTGTCAAATAGTACTATTGACTTTTGCTATAAATAGGCACTTCCATTTCACTTCTAAACTCACACCTTCAACTTCTCTTCTTCTCTCTTTAAGTTTCTCTTGCTTCGACGCTAGGCCTCTGAGATTTTGGGCCTTTCCTTTTTGCTTAGGTAAGGATACTATGCCTTTCTATGTCTTTCAAATTCTAGAAGTTATTTTCTTAAGTATGCTCTGTGGTTGCGGCTTTGGCCGATCTTCCACATCAGAAAAACTGTCCTTAGCTGTTTATATGTTATTTTGATTCTCTGATTACCGAAATAGAATGTAAACTGTGAAGAATACATGTCTAGGAAAGTTCTGGCTAAGGAAAGACCTAGTTTTTAAGTGTGTCCAGTGTGACCCTCCACTCTTTCCTGGAAACTTACCTGGTGTACTCTTTTACAGATTGTATTCTCTATTTCTGGTATGAATAATACCTGTACGTATGAATAGTAATTGTATGAATAGTAACCATACATATGAATAGTATCTGTATGTAAAAAATAGTATTCATACGTATGAATAGTGACAGTATATATGAATAGTGACTTTTATATAAATAGTGATAGTATATATAAATAGTATCGTATGTATGAACAGTTCTGTATGAAAACAATCCTAACTTGTTTTCTCTAATCTTTCATGAAAATCTCTGTAGCGAAATACTGAAATTCATCTGTGTACTCTTGTCTGTAACGACTTAGAGAAGCGATATTCGTACAGAATCCAGGTGAGTGAAACGACCCCGTTTTAATAGAGTTTTAGCATTACTGATGATAAAAAGTATGTCGTAGGACACTCCCAAGATTGATAGGGAAAAATTGGATTCAGAATGACGAATCTAATGAGATAATTAATCCAGAAGTATGGATAAGACGAAACAAGTATTTCATGTTGATGTGAAGTTTGAATCTTTTCAAAAATAGATTAATTGTTATCTTGATTTGTGGTTTATAAATTTATAATATAGTTATATACTATACCTGTTATATGGATGAATATTCTATTGTACTTCTGATTATGATATGAACTGTTGTGCTATTGATTGTGATTGAGCGGGACAGTTCCCCCTCTCACGGCAAGGCAGAAAACCCGATTGAATGGGTGTCTTGACCAATAAGTGTGGAGACAACGATTCCCTCAGTAGGGATATAGCCCGGATTGGTGATAAATCCGTGAGGCGCCCTAGCTAAGAGGATGAGGTTGTGCGTCATGGCGGAAATATACAGAATTGGTGAGCTGGCCTGTGTGCGCTCTCCGGGATATATTGCCATTGATGAGTACTAGTAACGTTTGTTGAATTGGTTGTGCGTCATGGTGGAAATATACAGAATTGGTGAGCTGGCCTCTGTGCGCTCTCCGGGATATATTGCCATTGATGAGTACTAGTAACGTTTGTTGAATTGGATGAATTTTTATCTTATTGTATGTAATTTCTAACTATGTTTATTGGTTGAGTATGAGCCTTCGGATATGATTGCATGACTGGTAATGTATTTGAATTTTATTAACGCGAGGCCGATTCGCTCATTGAGTTTAAAAGCTCACACTGTTTGTACAACCTTTTTGTTCAGATCAGGTTGCCAGCGAAGAATATCTGCTAGAGGAGTAGATCACTTTGGACCTTCCCGTTGTCGGGTAGACCCCTCTTTTGTTATAGATTATGTTGCTCTGTAATCGTCTAGGACATCTAGGTCAGGGGTTTGGCATTTGGTTTGTATGTCAGCATAATAATGTATTTTATATTGAGAATCTATTATTATGTGCAAATCATCTCTATGAATTTCAAATAAGAAAATTTGATATATTTTCTTCAGGAATGGTTATTTTGATAATGACTAAACTCATGGGTAGAATTTATCGAAAGGCTTACAGTGATGGGATATTCATCATTGTGCCGGTCATGTGCCCAGAAAATGAGTCGTGACATTATGAATTAGCGAAGATATTCTTAACCATAATTTTAATGAAATCTAGTTCTATGAGGTTTCTTGAAAATTTCAAAATTGAACACCAAGTGAAATCTAAAGATGAGAATGGCGATAGTTGCATCTTTAAGGATTATTAACTGATTGCACTTCTATGTTCTATGTTGTTCCATTTTATTTACTATTCTGTTAGCTTAGTTTATGATTATTCTATTTAAATTTTGTATCACCCCCATGTAATCAGTAGTTTAATTAGTGTTAATCAGGGTCGAACAATTAATTAGATAATTAGAAGCAAAGCTCTACGATTGAAAATGACCTGGGGAGATCACTATATTGTAAGTTACCATGGATTCAATTATAGGCAATTTGGCAATCGTAATGGCATGAACTAGGAAGCTATGTCATATAGTAACTCTCAAAAGTCGATAGGTGACATGAGGGACAAGATGAAATCTATGGCTGACAATAAGGTGTGGGATCTAGTAGAATTACCACAAGGTGCGAGACCGATTGATTGTAAATAGGTGTTTAAAAAATAGGGCTCAGGTAGTAATATCGAAAAATATAATGCACTTCTTGTAGTCAAAGGTTATACTAAAAAAGAGGGCATTGAATTTAAGGAAACATTATCTCTAGTTTCTTCAAAGGATTCCTTTATAGTCATAATGACACTTGTAGCTCATTATGATCTAAAGCTACATCAAATAGATGTGAAAACAATGTTTATCAATGGAGACATTGAAAAACAATATATATGGTGCAACTAAAAAACTTTGAATTTGATGATTCAAAACACCTAATATGTAAGTTGAAGAAGTCCATTTATGGTCTTAAACAGGCGTTTTGACAGTGGTACCTAAAATTTGATAAGGTGATTTCATCTTTCAGATTTAGAGAGAATTCAATTGATTAGTGCATATACCTCAAGATAAGTAGGAGCAAGTTTGTAATACTAGCTCTGTATGTCGATGACATATTGGTAGCTAGTAATGATATGTCTTTCTTGCGTGAAACCAAATCCTTTTTTTCTAGCAAATTTAAAATGAAGTATTTTGGTGAGACATCTTTTGTTCTGGGGATTTAGATCCATAGAGATCGTACAAGATAAAATTTGGGTTTATTGTAGAAAACATACATTAAGAAAGTCTTGAGTCATTTTGCCATACATAATTGTGCACCGACTGATACACCTATAGCCAAAGGAAATAGATTTAGCTTGTTTCAATGTCCTAAATTAGACATAGAGATGAGGGAGATGGAGAAAGTCCCATATGCGTTGGTTGTAAGAAGTCTCATGTATGCACATGTGTGTACGTGTCTAGATATGGCGTAAATTGTGAGAATGTTGGGTAGATAACAAAGTAACCTAAGCATGGCTCACTGGAAAGTAGCTAAGTGGGTTGTGAGATACCTTTAGAGGATGACAGACTACATGCTCACCTATCGGAGGTCGGATCAACTTGAGGTTGTGGGTTACTCTGATGCTGATTTTGTTGGATGCGTAGATACGATGAGATTTACATCAGGCTATGACTTCATGTTAGCATAAGGAGTTATTTCTTGGAAAAGCATTAAACATAAACTTGTAGCTTTTTTGACCATAGAGGCTGAGTTCATAGCTTGTTATCAGGCATCCAACCAGATAGTTTGGTTGATGAATTTCATCACATATTTATGGATAGTTGAATGCATTGAGATGCCTTTGAGATTGTATTATGATAGTAGAGCCACCATTTTGTTTTGTAAGAACAACCGAAGTTCGTCTAGGTTAAGTATCTGGTTGTTAGAGAGAGAGAGTTTAGAGTCATATTATGTCTGTAGATCACATTAGTACTGATCATATGATTGCATATTCGCTAACTAAAAGTTTACCACCTATAGTTTTTCATGAGCATGTGGTTCATATGAGTGTGGAGAAACCTTTAGATATTGGAGTGTGTTTAGTACATTTTTGTTTTTATACTTGATCAGTGTATATACATTTGTGATATTTTGAGAGATATATATATATATATATATATATGATTATGTGTTTATTCATATATAGTTTTGTTTATGTGTGTGTATGGTATTTGAAAACTCTGAATATATGTGTTGTGCTTTCTCATGCGATTTAGGAAAAAAAAATTCAGCATAAAGTTGAGAAAGTGTAGGAACCAGTTGGAAATAAGCATGTATGAAGATTCTTGACATGTAATTTTCATGCTATACATCTAGGCTTGATCAATATCATTAGCTATGTTAGTATTGTGATTACTGTTAGGTTTAGTTTCAATTCAACTGGTTATAAAAATCTCTTTGTTTTTGTGATGATATGGTTAATGGACCAAATTATTTGTGATATATTTGTTTAGATAGCAATGTGTACACACTAAGGTTTATATATATATATATATATGTTTAATATGTACATAGAAAATTTCAAAATCATATGTCGTCCAAGTGGGAGAATTTTTAGCGTTATCTTAATATATCTTATTTATTTATTTTATTATTAATAGCTTAGCACTGAAAATTATTTGAATAGACTAACATATTAAGTATTATATATTTATGCACATTTTGGGACATATATATTGAGTATCATATTTAATTAGGTATGTGATAAAATCTTCATGTATTTTGTATTAGAGGGACCTATTTGATGTATTTATATATTTGGTTTAGAGTGTTAGTGAAAATAATTTTTGTATAGATATCCAACTTTAAATAATAACAGTGATGAAGTTTTATTATAAAAGGGTCGTCCCATGGGTATGATGGACATGATAGTGGTTCCCTCGATTATATGAAGAGACTTACTTTTGGTAAAAACTAAGTGTTCATTGTGTGTTATTTCCATGGAACTGAAAACTGGACCGGACCGGCCGGTTGGACCAAAAAATCGATGAACTAGCCACCTTTCCGGTCCAGTTGAACCCTAAAAATAGGTAGCGTTTAAACCAGTCAATAACTGGTTGAACTGGCCAAACCGACCGGTTCTCCAGTTACAACAGTTCAAATAAATTTTTTTTGGGACAATCAGGGCAAAACGACGTCGTTTAATTCAGTTTTTTTTAATGTTAATACAAAAAGACGTCATGCAGGACAATTCACCCAGCCAAAACCCACACCCCGCGTCAAATGAATCTTCATTCACCATCTTCATCCTTCATAGTAGATGGCCGCAGACGACTTCGAGAGAGACTCGTACATGCCTCACCGTCGCAGTGGTGCCTCGTCGCTACTTTGCCGTCAATGATGCACACCCAACTCACCCTACAGTGCTCTGCCTCTTCCTTGTGTTCATCAGGACTTGCAAGTTGTGAATCGGCAAGTCGCAGGTTTCGACTCCAAATTCCAACCCATCATCCTCTTCTAATTCAAGGTACAATAAGCTATGAGTTTTGTTTACTGATTTATATTTTTCAAACATGTACATATTAATTTCATCATATCTGAGTTTTGTCAACCAGTAAAAATTAAAAAATTAATGATCAATTTAGGTTTTAAACTTTTAAGTAGCTTCATGTATTAGTAATTACTAACTACTCATTTTCATCCTCATTCTCCCCTTTTAGCACTCAATTTTTTATCAAAAGCCTCAAAAATCAGAACCCCCTTTCCCAAAATTTTCGTATTTTTGCTGTGGCCTTAGCTTGCTAAACGTGAGAAAGCCACTTCTCAATATTCAGAGTTCTTATGATTTTAATATTCAGAGATCTTATTTTTGCTGTGGTTTTATTGTTTTAATATTCAGAGTTCTTATGATTTGTTTTTAATCAAATTGTGCATATAAATATGATATTGTGGTGTAAACTAAATTGTGAAATGGCATATTGGGAAGCTGATGGTGAATTTGATTATATGGAATGCTTGATGATGTGCTATGATTAGATTTTTGTTATTTTCATTTTTCAAACCCTCATAGTCTCAAACTTTTTATTAGAATTCAGAATGGATACCAATATGAGGTCATCAGACAAGCAATCTACAGTTGCATCTAATACACCTAGTTGAGGGAAAACCGATCCAGCATGGGATCATGTTTCCCTTAAGAAAAAAGGAAAGACCAATGTGTATACTTGCCTCTACAGTTCATCAGTGTATAGAGGAGGAGGCATAAATCGTATGAAACAACATCTTGCCAGTGTATCGGGTCAAATAAGTTCTTGTAAGAAAGTGCATCATGATGTTCGCCACAGAATGCTAGAGTCACTTAAGGAAGTACAATAGAAGAAACAAAATGTAGATATTGATGAAGCATATGGAGGAAGTGAAGGTGGAACAGAAGGTGAGGAAGTTTAAGTAATCCCAAGTGTTAGAAAGCTAAATACTTGTCAAGGGAAGAGAAAAGCCACAAATGTTGGAAATTATTTTGCTCCAAGGACAAATCCAGGTTCCCAACCAACTTTGAAAAGTGTATTATCTAGTAAGGAAGCAATTCATAAGGCTAAGATGGCAATTGCTAGATGGTTTTTTGATTCTTGTATTCCATTTAATACAATTCAATCTCCTTACTTTCAACTTGCTGCGGATGCAATTGCATCTATAGGGCCTGGGTTTAAAGTCCCATCTTATGATGAATTAAAAGTCAATTTGTTAGGGGATTGTAAGAAGGAATGTCAGCTACTTGTTGAAGATTATTGAAAAGATTGGGGAAAATCTGGATGTATAATCATGGCTGATGGTTGGATTGATCAAAGACAGAGGACTTTGATAAATTTTCTAGTTTATTGTCTTACGGGTATAACTTTTGTGAAATCTGTTGATGCTTGGTGCGTATAATTTTATAGCACATAAAATATTCCAGCAAGTATACTGGGTCGCAACAAGTAATAAAGTGATAAGTAGAGTATCGTCCCACAGAGATTGAGGTATCAAATAAAATTCAATTAGGCTAAGTGAAATGCTATTAAGACTTATGAAGGAAATTTCAGAAATTACACAAAAAAGGGGGGGTGATGATTGAAACAACGTAATATAAATAACTGAAATTTAAATAACTAAACAGAAAATAAAACAGACAAAAGATATGTAATTGGTCACAAATTCCATGGAATTGTACATCATCATCCTTTCCTTTGAATATTCTTGGCTAATTCTATTATGTAATCTTCAATCTAAAATTCTTAGAAAGTCTTCTAAGACTGAACTATATTAAAATTATAGTTAGGAAGATCTTCACTAATCTATAACTCAAATATAATTCGATCAAGTCCTAATCACATCAATGCCCCGCAATCGCATATGACATGTTATCTCTTGTCCTACTCATTACAAATACGTAGCAATCGCATGCATGTATAAATAACAAGCTTCATAGGACAATAAATAAAATAGAACTTTGGCCGAGAAAATACTCATTGGTCCAAATGAATTAAAGTACAATTTCCATTTCATCAAATGACCGACTACACAAGAAAATGAGATTGATTTCGTTGGTCTAATCCGATTAATTCATAGACAAATTAATCTTTGAATCATTGAAGAACAATTCAATTAAATTACAATCCATTCAATGTTGGCCAATTTTCTAAAATATGATTGAATCCAAAAGCTTTGAAATTACAATCTAACTTATCCAAAATAATTGACTAAAATCTTAGATCAACCATTCAATTAAGTCATGAAGCTCAAGAAAATTATTCAAGCCACATAAATAAAACTATCTATATCTAGATAATCTAATTTATGGTGGAAATTACAAGGTCAAGCTCAATATCTAGCTAACTCTAGCATAGACATAAAAATCCCAAACTCATTGAAGGTTCATCAAACATTCAAGAGGAGGAATAATCGGTAAAATCCATTCCATTAAACGAAAGTGCATTAAAATCGAAATTGTTCAACAATAAAACATCATAGAACCAAACTACATCAATCCTTAAACTTAGAAAATTACATGGAAGAGAAGAAGAACATGACAGAAAACAGAAAATACAGCAGAAATCTAAGAAACTATGAAGGAAAATGCAAGAAAAGGAAGGAAAATGGGAGAAGGGGAGCCATTCCCAAGTGGGAAGGCTTCCTTTCCCTCTAACCAAGCTAGAGAGTTGCCTCTATGTTGCTCCCAGCCACTGCTGCCCAAGGAAGACAGAAAAATGGTGCTAGGACTCCTTTTCTGAAAAATGACTTAGCCTCCTTAATAAATTTCGATTTTTGCAAATATAAAACTGATCTAACACATGCCTAAAGGGATATTCTGCCCTAGATGCCTCCTTGGATGCCTCTTCCATGATATGGCAGCACTTTGACAGCAAAACAGCAGCAAAATTAATATTTCTGCAGCAGCAGAAAAGTATGGCAGCAGCAGAATGGTATGGCAGCAGCAGCAGAATTAATATTTCTGCAGCAGAAAGTGACAAACAGCAGCAGAACAGCAGCAGAATATCATGGCAAAATTAATATTTCAGCCATGCTTTTCTTGACCTAAGAAAATGAATATTTCTGCCCAAAAATTCTGACTACATGGCATTGAATAAGAGTTCAAGTGGGCCCCACATCCAGCATATCCTAGTAAGCATCTACATCACCCAAAAAGTGCCACATTAGCATCCAAATCATCATCTTTGTCCATGTCAACACTTTTCTCTCCAAAATTAAAATTTGTAGGAATTAAATTGAGCATTTTACAATTCAAGTTCTAAAAATATAAAAATTGAGACACATTCAATCCATAAATAGTTTATACCCAATAAATTCCAAAACATAATAAAATTAGAGAATTGACAAAATTAAAGAGGCAAAAAGGACTAAAATAGGGACTAAAATAAATGGAAAAGTATGTTATCAATGCTTCAGATGTTAAAGATGCTAATACCTTACTTAATTTATTTTGTAAGGTCATTGAATGGGTTGGACCTGAAAATATTGTGCATGTAGTGACTGATAATGTATCTAATTATATAGCTGCTGGTAAGTTAATCCATGAAAATATGGACATATTTATTGGTCTCCTTGTGCTGCACATTGTTTGAATCTTCTTTTGAAAGACATTGCTAGCATGCCACATGCAACAAATCTTGCATCAAAGGCTTCAAAAATAACCATTTTTGTGTACAATCATATGGTGTTTTTGTCTTGGCTTAGAAAAAGAGAAGGTTGGAAAAGAAATTGTTCATCCTGGAGTGACTAGCTTTGCTACTACCTTCATTACTTTGAAAAGTCTTTATGATCACAAGCATCATTTGCAAGCTATGGCTGTGGATACACACTTTTTGAGTCATAGGCTAGCAAAGATCAATGCCGGAAAAACTTTTAGTGCTACTGTCTTGGATAATAAATTTTGGAATTATTGCTTGATCTTGGTGAAGGTTGCGGGTCCTATAATTAGGTTGCTAAGAATTGTAAATGCAGATGAGAAGCCTTCTATGGGTTATGTTTATGATGGCATGCAAAGGGCTAAAAATGCTCTAAATCAAATGTTTAACCATAGGGTTCACTTATATAAGCCTTACACAGATCTTATTAAGGCTCAATGGGACAAACACTTGAAGTGTAATCTTCATGTAGCTGCATACTTTTTAAATCCCACTTTCTTTTTTAATGATAAGTATACTGAAAAAAGTAGAGTGGTGGAAGCACTTCTTGATTTGCTTGATGTTAAAAGCATTTGTAGTGACTTGTCCAAAGTTTTGAAAGAGATGCAAATGTATCGTGAGCAACAAGGAGGTTTCAGTTGAGAAAGTGCTTATTAGGTGACGAATACAATACGATCTGGTAAGAGTTCAATGTTGTTTTATACTTAATTAGTTAATTATAGTTTCGAAATCTTAATTTAATACATTTACTTTATATTGAATATTTTTTCTTTTAAATCTTATATAGATGAATGGTGGAGATGGTATAATAGTAGTGCTCCAATTTTACTTTATATTGGAGTTTATTTGAACGTATCCATACAAAGAGGAGAAATAGATTGGAACATCAAAGATTAACTGATCTTTTTTTTTACCACATACAACTTGCGTTTGAAAAATAGGTAATATTTATATTATTGATTTTTTTATTCATTAAATCTTTCTTTGATATTTTAATGTCTTATTGTAGGATGCATTACAAGAAGAGAAATTATGACCCCATTGATTATGAGTCTATAGATAAGGTTGATTTTTGGATGGTTGAAGAAAAAATGCCTCCAAAATTTTCTGAAGAAGATCTTGAGAATGAAAATGCTATTTATCAAAGTAATGCAATACCTATACTTGGTGAATCTTCAAGATATAATGAGGGTAAATATTTTTAAAAATTTAATATGTTATATCAAAGTTTTAAAGTATTAATTTCATTTGTTGATTTTATTTTTAACTTTGTTTATTCTATAATTACTTAGGTGATGAAGAATTTAACATCACATCAGAACAAAATTTGGAATGATGAGGGTGGCAATCTTGGTGATGCTAGTACATTAGGAGATCCTAGCTTGGATATGAATGATTGTTATGATAATTTATGATGTATCTTTGATACTTGTTAGTTTGTTAACTTTTGCTTAATGAAATTAACTTTGTGAGTTTGATGATGTATTGTAAACTTTGTTATGATGATTGATAATGTATTTTTGCTAGTTTGTTAACTTAATGAATTTAACTTTATTGTTTAGTAATTTATATGATGAGATATTAAGTCTTTTAATTTAATTTGTAGATTTATATTTATGAGATATTTAATTATTTATGAGTATATATATATAATTATATATTATTTGTTTATTTTTTAATATTTTTTAATTATTACCGGTTCAATCACGGTTCATTCCGGTTCAACCATTGACCCTTGAATCGGTGCCTTCACCGATCCAATGACCGGTTTAATTTTTTGAACCATGGTTATTTCATTAGGCTAAAAGTGAGAGAGAATCACTCATATCCTTTCAAAAGAACCTACTTGTAATCTGTGTTAGAACTACAATTAATCAAGGTACGTTTTTGTTACTTTATTATTTTTGTGTTATTATTGTTTATCAAAACCAATAAACTGTAGAATTATAATTTGAGAGTTTTTCGCATTTATATTTCATAATTTTTAACTGTTTAGCCTTCGTTCATACTAAATTTTCTTTCACAAGATTGATATATATCTTTCCGACTTACATATATAACCACTAATAAAGCTTTATTTTACCAAAATAATAAGTACGACAGTCTTCGACAGCTATAATGAGGAATAATTACGTTTGTTATTTGGCCCAACAGATAGAAATGGAATGATGTATGCATGTGTGTGCGCGTATAATCATCATAAAAGTGACTATCCTCTCAAAGAAAAAAACGTGACTAAGGAGTATTAAATAATTTTAAAAAAATAACTATTATTCAATGATTAATTACTTTTTAAAACTGATTATTATTAATATCTACTTTTTTAAATGTGGCAAATTTTATTTTCAGAAAATAATTTTTAAAATATATATTAAAATATTAATATCAAATAAAGAATAATTCAAACAAAATTTGATAATAATAATAATAATAATAATAATAATAATAATAATAATAATAATAATCCAAAGGTAATAAATTTGTGTAAAATATTCCTGAATATTAAGTAATAAAACATTTCAATGAAAAAGTTTTTCGAAATAAAATTACTGAACCATATTATTAAAAAGAGCTATCAAACAGTCAAATAATATTAATTTCATATTCTTCGAGACTTATGACTCAAATTATTATACGAGATTTACATTGGACCACCTAAAAAATAAAAATATATTTACTTTTAGAATATACACAAAAGAAGATAAAAAAGGATTTAGGTATTATAGTTTAAGTCTTTGGAATTATTATGTCAAGGTAAGTTTTTTATGTTAAAAAATTATGAATTGATGATGGTTAATTTAAAAAATAAGTAAAATTAAATAGTACACAATTTAGAATCATTATGCGCAACACTCGCTTCCATCCTAATTAAGACTTTTCAACTGGTTTTGATCAAGTTATTAAAGCAATCAAATTGAATAAAAAGTTATGTATTTTTATTAATATTTAGCAGTTATAATTATCCATTTGTGTCTTTTTTGTTATTGTTTATAATAACTTTATAAGTTAGATTTAACTTAATTCATAGCCATATATAAAATTGTAAGTGCATGTATATATGGGTTTTGCTTGACTGGTATCTATGACTTCATAAATATTATACCTTGGGCTTATCATAATTCTCTTTTTCCACCGGGCCAGATACTTTATCTTTTGTTGATTATAGCCCACTGCATAATTTTGTCATCTTTTTTGTCTTTTTAATTTTGTTAAAAGTATCCTGTCACACAATAAGATGGAAATAGAATCCTCTCTTTTTTATTTGAGCGGTTGATTTTTAAGATTGATAGTCTAAAAAATTAAATTACAATTTAAAAAATTAAAAAAATAACAAAATCCATATGAATCTTCAATCTTTAAGATCGATAGTTTAAGTTCGCAAAATAAGACATTTCTGTTCCGTACAGAAATAGGAGAACATCATGTTACAATAAAATGAAAGAGTAGTCTTTTTCAAAAGATAAAATATTGATTCTTTAGACTCTAAAAAAGAAAATAAAGTTCTCTTCAAATTAATTTTTTAAAAATCAAACCATTCCCCTTAGCTCTATAGAAAGGAAAAGACTAATCTCCTTATATATATATATATATATACACACGCGGGGCACATGTACATACACAAAATTAAAGTGACTTATTACATATGTCTACTAAAGTTCATGTCTATTTTTCTTTAATATATTTTTAGATAAATTTTTTGTATTGAAAAACAAGAAATAATGGAATTTAAATAACTCACCATTCTCCCCTTATATCGGCAATTTATATCAATTTTTCAATGTTTTATCTATACTAACATATATGATTTTGGAACGTGCTACTTTGATCTCCAAAGCCACATATGCTATTAGATAGATAAAATATAATATAAAAAATATAAACTAAAATAGTCGTGGAAGAATGAAAAATTAAATAACTTTTCGTTACTTCTTTTTATTATTTTAAAATATGATCAAATTACTAAAATTTATTTTTATGTTTAGAAAAATTATTTAAAATTAAATTAAAGAAAAAAAATTAATATACACTTTAATATATACCAGACCATAACTTCCCGCTGATAAACAGAATAACTTAAAGCCACATATATTAATATCAACACTATTAAAATGACATTGAGATCATAAAATGGCAGAAAGGAAGCATATAAGACCTTGAAGTTGAAGGAATAACACAAACAAACACGAACACACACGTATACACAAACACACACATACAATAAATTTTTGTCAAGTAATAATTATGGCTAAAAGGTTAGACACATTCAGTTTAATAGGGGCAATTAGTAATGAAAATATAAAACTTTAAGTATTGCAAATTTTATTTGTGACACTATCATTTAATTGATCTACTTCAATGGAATTTTCTAAAATTTTTACGTCACATTTTTAAGAAAAGAAAGACACAATGTATGATACTAATCACTTAGTTATAACATACACTATTTTTAAAATGCAAGGTTCGTATCATTAATTTATGTCGCTAGCTCTCATTTATATTGATAACATAAAATTTTATTTGAACTTTAAAAGATTCAAATCTACACAAAAATTGTCTAATCACAAAGAAATCACCACACAAATAATAGTTATTTTATATAGAATTACATAGATGATAGAACATACTGTTAATCTATTACATTATGCAGAGGCGTCAATAACGATATCAACCCCAATGACCTGAAACTGAAACAACATTAAACAGTAATCAGAAAAGAAAGTAGCTAGCTATTACATAAAACTATTTCAGATTAATTTTCTTAGTACATAATATGAGAGTTAATTTGAACTTGAGACTTCTATCAAACTACTCAAACCTCTCGTCATTAAACCATGATTTTAATGACTTTATTTAAAATAACCTTAGGATAATTCCACTTATGCAGGCAGTTATAGCTAGCAAGCTATGGCATGCTAATGATGGCCTTCTCCACCGTTGCTAGGACCAGAATCTTCAAGTTCTATTTGACTTGGGAAAATATTATATGTTTGACGACTTTCCACACCATTTGAGCTTGATATTGAGCTCTTCACAATCTTATGTGGCGACTCTAGGACGAGTCTCACTGGCTCTTCATTAACATGATCAGCTTGAAACCCTAAACCTAAACTATTAATAAGTGGTCGTGCCATAATTCCATGCATGATGCCCAGCAACATGAGAATTAGAACAACGTGAAAGAAAGCAAAGGATTGAAGCCTCACTGCCATAGCTGCTATAGCAAGTAGCTATTGAGTTTAGTGATGGATGAGTACGTGAGAAGAGAGAAGGAGAGTACGCTTCTATTTATAATGTGGTTTAGAGAGCAGACGTAGTGTTGAACTATTCATTGACGGCAGAAGTGACCAAAGGCCGTGATCATCATCAGGAAACAGTTTCAAATGGGTTTAAAGTTTCTTGAGTGTTGCAATAGCTAATCCATGTAAGATACGTAAGAGATCTTAATGTCATGACTTAGGATCATGATCACTAGGTTAAAGTCAAACTATAATCTCACCTTTGAATTGAAAATAATTCTTGTAATTAGGTTAAACGTTATAATCGTTAATTAGAATATTTATTTTCTTAATGAATTAATTGGTCGCTTTACATATTACAAAAAACAAAATAATATAATCAGAAAAACGGGGCATGTTTGATTCTATTTTATATTATTATGTTTTCAAAACAGTTTCTCCTAGGTGTTTTAAAAGCAAGTTTTGAGAAAAAAAAAAAAAGAACAAAAAACTCTGTTTGAAAAGCTAGTTTATTTCAAAAATATGTTTAAAAACAAAAAAAATAGAAGAATTTGTTTTCGAAACAAATTCAAAAAAACAAAACAAAAATATGTTAGAGAGAGGACGGAGATAGAGAGAGAGAGAAGACAGGGGAGGGAGAGAGGAGAGAAGAGAGAAGAGAGAGAGGAGGGGGAGAGAGAGGAGAGATAGAAAAGAGAGGAGGGGGAGAGAGAGGAGAGATAGAAAAGAGAGGAGGGGGAGAGAGAGAATATTTGATCCTATCCAAATTTAAAATGGGAATAGAAGAGAGATAGCACGCACACACAGTATATATTTCACTGTAACGAGTCAGCGTTCATTAGTTACACCAGATGGCGTGATCAGCGTCATTTCAGCATTCAGTTTGTACAGCTGTATTATTCCTTTCAATTCTTTCATGTAAAGATCTTATATATATTGATTCTTGAAGCTACAGTAATGTAAGCTTCCTTCCTGCAAATTCCCTTTTGTCCATTTCTTATCTAGAGTTTAGAACAATATTTTTAAATTGTTATGATTTTATTGTTTACTTTTCAAGCAGTGTCTTTGGAATTGATGGAATTTGATGAATTACAAAAAAAGTTCTATTTTTATTCTATCTTTAATTATTATGACTTAAGATATAAATTCACAAAATAAAAATGACGAGACAGCAAACTGTCGATGTGCCAATAAAGTAAAATCTTCTCCTACTAGATCGAGAGTCTCACTTCAATTAGTTCACTACCATAGACCATGTTATCAAAGTAGAAAATTTTTGTATCTAAAGTTGATCCTTGTGACTGTTACAGAACTGTTTGAAGTGAAGTCCGAAATCAACATAAAGAAAGTGCTTTATATGGCCGACAATAGAATTAAAAAGTCTTTGAATTTGGTCAAAATAAGACAGTTTAATTACCCAAGCTTCTGGCATTCTACAACTCAAGTCCTAGAAATAGTGCGAATTTGGAATATAAAGAACACCAAACAATTGGGATAGCAGCAAAGTCAGTGACAGATTAGAAATGTGACAGTAAAATTAGATCGATATATTAATTGTTCATGCAAGTAAGTGATCAGTGAAATGAATCACACGCATATATGAACCACACGCATCTCAGATAACATTCAACCACACAATTATATTGGATAATGCATTCTCAACTATTCTATGACGTGAAGTTTGTCTTCCTCTGTTTTATTTCTTATGTAAGCCCCCACTATGGATTATGAGCAACCTCAATTCATTACCTTAATTTATTGCAGCATGTATAATTAAACTTATTCCTTTTGTTTCTCACTTTTGATTTTTTTTTTTCACGATATATAGGCAAGTATCGTTTGTGAGGCCATTAATGAATTTGCACAGCCAAAGTATTTGACCAAGTATTTATTTGTTCATTTAGATATGTTTTCTTGTTTCGACTATAAGTATTTGAAAAATTTATGAGACTTCGCCTAATTTTATTTAAATTAGGTCAGACAACTTGGACCATAAAGATGTAATTAAAACTTTCCCATATTGTTGATTTTATCTATTTACATTGAGTATTTTATTTGAAATAAACAAGTGTTAAACTACTTGAACTAACTAACGTTCAATTTATTTATATATTTTTTGATGTGCTAAGGATGCATTAGGTATCATTAGTCTTTGATATTTGACAAGTAAGGATGTCACATCCCGGTGAGAGAATTGATCAACATCTTTGTGGAATCCTCCAAACCATAAGTCCCTGCTTAGAAACCTAATGACTTATACATGCTTATTTATACACTCATACGCATACACTATATTATAATACAATCTATTAAGAGGATCCATACTCGTGTCATTATTCGTCTCAACTAGAATATCTTAACTTTGTCTATAAATCTGTTTAGAATTCTATCACATCTTAACTTAACAAATATAGTCATAAGAATCTTACTAAGGTCTTGTATCATGAAATCAAATGCGGATTCCTCACATACTTTCAAATGATCATGAATAATCTGTATACACAATCTGTTTCAACTATTCGTGTACATTATAGACAACTAGCACTTAACTTTTATCACTAAATATACAATAACCAGGTTGGGACCTGCATGTGGATTTTACAGCGCTAAACTATACAAAAGAAAAATACAAAAACGTAACTTCAAAATATATACTGCCCAAGAATTAATTTGGGCTTCAGATCGATCAACCGTTATGTCATGATGATGCCTTTATGCTCCGATCACTATCTGTAGAAAAATAAAGAGAAGGGGTGAGTGACTTAATCACTCAATGAGTTTCCTAGCCAGCCATCGCACAGTTAACACAAAATAGTGAACTTGTGAGCATATAAAAAGAGTCCAGAAATATCTCATATAACTAAAAACCACAAATAAACTGTGATACAAGGAAGCAACATAGTAGAAAAATAAAGAGAAGGGGTGAGTGACTCAATCACTCAATGAGTTTCCTAGCCAGCCATCGCACAGTTAACCCAAAATAGTGAACTTGTGAGCATATAAAAAGAGTCCAGAAATATCTCATATAACTAAAAACCACAAATAAACTGTGATACAAAGAAGCAACATTTCAAACAATTTGAAGACAGATAGAAGAAAGAAATAACTTATATACTTTGAATAGCGTAATAAAACTGTAATAATTTATGCACTTTTAACTAAACATTTGTCATGTACTTATGTGTATAGCTGTAACTATTCCATCCGCCCTATATTCTCCATAACCGTCACCTCCGCCTCTCCCTGCCTATGCCACAAGGCCAATAGGCTAAACCATACCTCTAAATCTTTGAAATCTTGCCAACCACTTAGTTTGAAGCCCTTTTTATATGCTTTTCTTCCAATTGTATCTTGGATTTATGGATTTTAATGTTTCCTCTTGTTTTGTAAGAATGTGTAGCTAAACTCTATCTTTAGGATTGCTATCAACCATAGTTTAGATTTGGTTTCATTTAATTTCTCAAACTCTTGTAATCGTTGGTTATTAATACATGTTTACTTATTCTATTCTTAATATTTTCCTTTAACACGGCAAATTATTGATATGTTTTGGCGTTTTTGCTAAACTTGGGAAGAGGAAGTGAAAACAGGGCCAATGAATGAGTAGTATGATGTAATATTTCAAATTTAATTACCTTAAAAAATGAGGCTAAATAAATAAATGAGTAAGTAAATAAGGATAAAATAGTTATACAGAAATTTTTGAGATATATAAATTGAATTTTATTTCTTAGTCTAGGGACCTAATTGATAGGAACAAAAGGAATTTGAGGTCTTTTATGATTATAACCAAGAAAAGAATATATATATATATATATATATAAGATAAAGATGAAAGAAATGGACAGCAATGAGGAGATGAGTCATGAGAGATAAGGAAAAAAATAATAAAGGAAATGAGATGAAGAAAAAAAAAGGTAGGTGTTTGTGTGTGATCGGTTAAGTGGAAGAAGAAAAAAAGACAAAGAAAAGAAGAGAAAGTGATGTGTGAGTGGTGTGAGAAATATTATAAAAAAATGGTGAAAAGGAGAAATGATGGAGATATATATATATGTGTGTGTGTGTGTGTGTGTGTGTGTGTGTGTGTGTGTTGTATTGTATTCACAGAAGGTAGAGAAAAGAGAGAGAGGAAGAAACGAAAATTATAATAGAAGAGACAAAGAGAGAAGAAGCACAAGAAAGATGAGGAAGAAGAGAATTAGAGCTGAAAGTTCAGATTTAAAGCTTATTATTTGCATAAGGTAGTTAGTCTTCCATAAAAGTATGATTAATTATGATTTATGATATCTATGTACATAATCAGTTTTTTTTATAGAATTTCTATTATAAATTTTGTTCTACAGTAGTAAACAAGAGATATTTAATTATTATCAATGTGATGTTATGCTTTTATGGCTAAAATGATCTCCTCATGTATTTATATGTTTTTAATAAAGTGACTAGTTACTGAGATATTTTATATCTCACTTTTAGAAAATTGATCATTTCAGAAAAAAAAAGGCAAAAGGGAAGGCTTTGATGATATTAATTATGAGATTAAAGTGTAGAAATATATTTTGTGGTAGTTCATGATTCAAATATGTAAAGAGAATACTAAAAACTATGTAAATTATTATTTGTATATATTCAAGCTCAGACATAATTAGTGAGAATTTTATCAAATTTTCTGCAAGGTTACTATTTACATGAATAGCAAAAATTCATGAATAGTGAAATTCATAATTATTTAAAAAGAAATTATTCAAAAATTATTTAGTAAATTGATTTAGAAAAAAAATATTTTTTTTAAAAAAATAAAAATGCGAGATGTTACATATGAGTTCTTAAACCTTAAAATCTTAAGGGAAATGATATATTAATGTTATAGGAATATAAACATTAACATCATATAATCAAATTAACGATTGCTCATTAACTGAACCTAGTTTCACATAGGGGATTATGGAACGTTAGGTTTTATCTTAGTTGAGATTTGAAAAAATTCCTCTAAGAATTCAAGCGCCTTAAATTAGTATGTATTGTTGGCGAGATTAAGAGTGAGAAAAAGATAATGAATCCTATAAAAAATGAAAGGGGATTAGCAATCGTAAATTTTTAATCTTGGTGTTTCTATTTTGTTTAGTTGTGATTTCTAGCTTCAATTCAAAGGGTTGTCTAGATAGTATTTTACTTTAGTTTGTTGAGTAATTGATGTACCTCAATCCTTGTAGGACCATTTTTTACTTACTCATTATTACTTGAACAACAGGTATACTTGCCAAGTCCGCATTAGATATGTCATGACCCCTATCTAGGTACATGACTGGCGCGGACAATATCTTAGCCTACACCGCTGCAAGCCTGACTTGCCCTTAACCCACAACTTTCTTTAACTAAACTTTTTATGTCATAAATAAAATAAAATTTATATTTCCAAATTCCCATGCAAGAAATACACATAAAGAAGAATTTGTTTCCTTTTACAATCATAACTGATATGAGAATTTCATTCTCTCTATTACATAAATACATTACCAATGTGTTATCATGCATAAAACATAACACGTGGTTCGACTGCAAAACGCATCATAGGCTACTTGATTACAAAGCTTTTCTAGAGTTCTTCTACGCACATACTCATACAACTACAACTACAAGGGTGTTGCCGTACCTCGAACAAAGGGGAGGTCCTTTGAATGCATATGCCACTAGGACATAGGACTCGTCATACCTAAAACTGTGAGGGGGTCAGTTTAAACGATGTGACTCACCCAAACATAGCCCTATCTATCATAAACACACGACTATGCATGCTAGTAAACATAATTAAATATGGACATTTGAACATTAGTAAATAACCATGCATTTTCAACAACTATCAACGTTAGATATACATGCAAATTTCTGTTATCTTTAACCTAAAGCATAATAAGATATGCACAATGAAATCTGCATACATGCAAACATGATATAAAAGAAACATTCATCGTCACAATACATTACATTTTAACATAACGTAAAACATGTATTACTATCATAACAATGAATTTATACTATCACATCAACACACTAACAATCACACGTCTCCCTTCTTTCTCCACACCTCCTTGTCACATTATTCCCCCTTATTGCCTCGTACACCCCCACTATGTATGTTTATAAGTGGGGCAAAAATTTACATAATGATCTTTGGCTTTCTTTGGCCTTACATAGAATTGTCCCACCTTTATTTTCTTGCACGTGGTAAACCATGAATTTACATGTAACTGTGCCCTTTGACATTGTTCCCATCAACATATATCCTTTAGCATAAAATTATCCCAGACATTCCTCTCTTGATTGTCACAATTGTCACATAATCTTCTTTTACATTAGTTTGTCACATATGCTAAGGATTAAGGACTTTTAAATTTATCATGATTCAGCACAATAGTAGACCATGCCTCAATCAATTAGCATATTATGGTTTCCTCATGTATTACCTATTCTCACAAACCATAGGTAAACACATGGAAGTGTGTTTCTTGGGCAATCAAAGGATGAATGTGGAAATATAACTTAGCCTGAAGGCCTCATACATATTTGCAACAAAAACATAAAATTTCACATCAAGTTACAAGTTTAAATCATTTATACAAGGCATAACACATGTTCATGGGGATTAATTCTAAAAAAAAAAAGACTATTCACATATCTCTTATATAGACATTCACATAATTACATACATCACCACTATAACATTTCACACCAACCACTAATCTCAATAAGACTTTATTCGCTATTCATTGTTTAGAAAATGCTCATTTCCATAATCATGTCCTTTCATTCAATACTTATGACATTTATGCATTCAATTAACAAACACATATATGTATGTTTATATTGTATTCTTAATTACATGGAATCTTAAGTACAATAACATCTCATCTAGATATAACATACTTACAAGATGTAGAAATTGCTAGGAAAGTTAATCTTAGAAAAAGAACAACCAACTTCCTTTAGGTGGTTTATAAGCTCAAAGATGTCCCAATAAACTCCAAAGCATCATCCAATGCCTAGGGACCCAACAGACATGAGAAAAGAGATCAATTCAACAATTTTGGCAAGGTTACATGTGCCACACAATCAACTTTTTAGATGAGTTGGTGCCTTGGGCACCCAAGATGCCAACCCTTAAACTCAAGTTCCAAGGCCAGCCCATAGCGCCTAGACACCCAAGACAGGGATGTCTAGATCGTCATGATTTCAACCCAAAAAATGATCTAATCTCTATCCTATTTGAATCCAATAACTCATAAGTTCATATAGGATGGTATTAGGCAAGACAAAGGCACTCTAAACAGCCCTGAACTCAAAAATTAAAGGCAACAACCAAGAAGAAGGAATTCAAGAAAACATCTTCGAAGTCATTTCTTCCTCCATCCAAATATCTTCCAATGATTCTACCATGTCCATCGATGGTTTTTATTAAACAATAAATTGGGATAATAATCCCACCTCAATTCATCAATGGCAACATTTTACACAATTTTCCCCAAATTCCCAACCTAAGGTTTCTTCTAGAAGGAAAGGAAGAGGAGGAAGAAGAAAAGGAAGAAGAAAGAGAACATTCACTTACCTTTCTCCTAGGCTTCCATAGCTTTCTTGCTCAAGTAATGTCATAGCTGGAGATTGGAGGAAAGACATGAGAGACGTCGGCCGAAGAGAGGGAGAGAGCTCACGGGAAGAAAAGAAAATGAATGAAAGGAAAAGGGTTGTGGGTATTTTAAGTGTGTATTGTGGTGCCCACCTTTTTCTTTTCATTTTGATCCTTAAAGACATATCAAAATTTGATTAAGACTTGTAAAACATTTATTTGATCATAGTTAGGGTGCCCAATTACACTTCCTTAAAACACACACAACCACATCCCTTATTTTCCATTAAATACCAAAATCTCGCTTTTGTTTACTTTAGTACCTTTCGGTGCCTTAAGCTCTACATTATCCTCAAATCCACCTTCTCTAGGGCACTGGGCTTAAAAAATTATGCTCTTAGGATCCCTTTTACCTCAAAGGTTACTATCAGGTGCTTTCTCAAGAGTTTTTTTTATATTTTCTTTTCCTTTCACTTTAGTCCTCACGCATTCTTCTTACATTCGCTAATTATGTTTTTCCTTTCCAGTGTAATTTCACCTGACCAAGGTTAAGTTTTAGTCCTTACTAAACTTCAGGATCCTTCGTTCCTCTAGTTGAGACTCATAAATATGTGAAAAGAAAAAAAATTTCAACCCTATAATTATGTACTTTTTAATTACACAGAAATACCTGGAGTATTACAAGATAGTATGCCAATAGAAGTGGATAAATATCTTCTTCCTACGCTATTTTTGTCTCTAAGCATGAGAGGATGGCAATTATTTATTCTATGTTAGTCATAATTTTTTTGTCAAAATTTGTGTTTATTCTTGTAGTGGGAACAACAGACTGCTATAATAATAGACAATCCATATCCTAGTATCAAAGACATAATACTATATGAATCCTATACTTTTTTTCTTTTTTCTTCTTGTGACCCACACTACTCGGAACCTATGTACATAGAGTTTGTTAATAGCAACAACAATAATCACTTTATTTCCTTTTAGACTTTCACATCACAGTAGCAAATATAAAAACAAAAAAAATAAAGACAGCTCCACTAAGGCACATAACCAAAGAAATAATTAAGTTAAAAATCATACTTACTTGATTAATACATTATTTAGACTTAGAATCTTGAGACAACGAAAATATATAATTTTTCAGATTTGACAATGACAAAAGACAACTTAAAAAAAAAAGACAATAATAATGATATGAACTTGACTCTAAGAAACGAGAACAAAATATTTCAATAAAACATAGATTCTGTTTCTTATGAACTTCTAATCAGTCATGGAGTTGTTCGTTTATATATGGACTTTCTCCATATAGCTTTCTCCAAGAGGACTTGGACCAAGGTTGTCAAGTTCAAGTGTAACATTAACATTCTTCATTTGTCTATGACCTTCCATAACTCACCTTGACATCGAGCTAGTCACAACATTGCGAGATGACTCCATAAAGATTATACCCTTTGGCTCTTTAGTGAGTGGCCTAGCCATTACATGGAGGATGCATGGCCAAGAGGAAAGGACAAGAAGAACTAAATATAAGGCCATAAATAGGGTTCTTCCTCTCATCATTTCTATTAATTGTTTTGTTTACAATGTTTGAGAATTGAATCTACTTGCGAAGAGAGTGAGAAGTGTGTGTGGTTCTATTTATAGTGTTCTTTAAAAGGAGTTCATTTTTACAAATACCTAACCATTTAGCTATCAATTCAATTAGCGATACCCACTCTTTTCTGTGTCCATATTACATAGATTAAATGTTCTAATATTATTACCTGTTATTTTTAGTACATCACTAATAATTTTTTTTGGTAGAAAGGAAATATATTAGAAATAGAAAGGTTCAATACAGCAAAAAAAAAAACAAGCAACAAGAACTATCCATTACAAAAGTTCTCCATGAATAACTATTCCACAAAAGTAATGTAATACTAGCCAAAATTGGAGTCACGTATTTGGGGGTATTACGATATTTTGCAATGTTAAATAATTTAATTTAATTAGTCATTTTTAATATCCATATTTAATTTATTCTATTTGAATAATTATTTGTGAAAATTAAGATAAATGATTAGACTGGGTATTTTATTGTGTGTGGTATTTTCTGAGAAATGAGAAAAAATTAGAGGAAAAGGAAATTTAATGGAATTGATAAAATTATTGGCGAATAATTATAACTGGATCACTTGGGTTTGGGACGTCTGGGTATGGGCACTCATTGACCCACCAAGGCTTTAAAGCCTTTTCTTCCCTTTCTCCCTTCTTATTTCACGTAGAGAAGCATTTGGGCTAGGAAGGAAAATGATTTTCTCTTAACTCCTTCCATCTTATCTTCCATTTCTTCTTATGATTCTTGCTTTTCGATTGTTTTCCGGCTCATCAAACTCCCAGGAAGTTGAGGTAAGTCCTTATCTTCTTCTCTTCTTCCATTTTCAACCATGGTGTGCCTTAAATGTAGGATTTCATATTTTTATTGGTTTGGGCTAAACAGGTATGTTTTATGCTTTTGGTCCTTACTTCTTGCTGGAAATTTTTATATAAAACACTTTAGGAAAGGTAAAACATGTAAAAAAGGGTTTTTGGGAGAATTAAGGATTTGAGGATTGTGGGTAGTAGACCCATTTCTGCGAGCAATCAGTCAATTGTCATGTTGAATTGATCGATTGGTTGCCATGTTGCTTCATGTCTAGAGTTGAACAGATACATATCAGTCAATTGATGGGTCCTAATCAGTCGATCGATCATCTTTGGACAATCTTGACATTACGGATAGAGGCATATCAATCGATCGGTAGCTCCTTATCAGTCGACCGACACATCCTGGATAATAATGGTTTTACTTATTAGTGAGTCGATCAATTGATGTGGTGCTAGTAGTTGACTAGTTACTCTATGCTACCCCAACTTTTTAAAAAAAAATTGCACCGGTCAACTACGAGTAGTTACTAGTCGACCAATTGTTCGCTGGTGTATGATTAATCGAATGCCTTGGGGAGGACAGTCAACTGGTGGCTCTTTGTCTTTTTCTTTTCTAAAGGAAATGCTAGTTTGATTTTTAGGTGCTTTCGAGGAATTCTACGATTGCTTTTCTCAGGCTTCTTCCATGGTAAATCCTTATTGCCATTAAGGTAAATGAGTGACCTTGCTTTTGAGTTTTTATTAAATTCCTCAAGTGCAATATAAATCTCACTCACACCATAATTGGGGTTAAAGTTATTAAATTTCCTAGTCAGTGATATTAACTAGATAATGGAATTTCTTATGATATTGAGGGATTATCATATGGATTGTATTTAGGAACAATGGATAGTTGTAATGTGTATTTGGCGTTGATTGTTTGAACATGGCAAAGGAAAATGAGAATAATGTAGGAATATAGACCTACAGGAGGATGCCTGATTAGTAAATCTATGGATAGGGACATCCGTGTGGATGAACGTCAAGAATTAATTCTAGAGGAATGTAGATCTCTAGTACTAACCTATTAAGAAATAATAATCTAGGAAGGAAGTCCCATGATTCAAATTCAATATGGTATGTGTGAGAACATAGACTCACGGATGGATAAGTACATTGTGGTTGGAACTTTGTGAGAACGTAGACTCACAGATAGATAAGCACATGATGGTTGCATAATATACTTTATGTATGTAGTTGATTTATGTTATACATGATTTGGAGTTGTGTTAGGTTATTAAATGTGTTTTATGGTATTTGTGTATGTGTTTTTTCGTATAAGGAAAGTTAAGGCTGAGGAAACGTAGACCCTTAGCACATCTTCATTGAGTTACAATTCAATGAGGTACTGTGAGAATGTAGACTTACATGGGAAGAGCATGTGACAGTTACATGATAAGGTACGTTGTTGTGTGCATATTTAATTGTGCTTGTACGTACTAGAGGTATTTGTTTTTGGTTGTGATTGTGACTATGGCATTTATACTTGTGCCATATATTGTTTTATTACACAATCATTTGCTCACTGAGTTTTGATGAACTCACACCCTCTCTGGTTATCATTTTTCAGATGCAGCAGCTGAGGAGGAAAGGAAACCACTAGAGATTTAATAAGTTTTAGAGATATACTCCATTTTTTATCAGTGGGTTCCTGGAACCAATTCTTGGGCTATAAACCTAGGAAAATGCTCTGTAATCCTATAGGCCACATAGGTCCTGTTGTTTTTATTTTTATTTAGGTTCTAATTATGGTTGTATTTATTGTGTACATTTCCCGATGTTATAGGATGTAGGAGGAGGCACTATGTAAAATTTCTTTTCCTTAAAAATTTAAAATTTACATAGCTGTGGATATTAAGATTGTTCAGAAAATTTATGCGCTACCACAGAGTTATACCCTAGGGTTTATATTAACTTATGTGCTCAATTTTCAGGTTGTGACAAGTAGGAAGAGTAAGATAGGTGTTTTAGAGCTATTTCCATTAGTCCTTGCAAATTTTGTTGTTCTCTCAGCACAGAAATTTTGCTTATGGCTAATCTTGAAAAGATGCATATTATCAAACTTGGCCATAAGGAGCCTGCAATTGTCAACAATGTTGGAAAGAGGATGATATTAAGAAATTCCTTTGACAATGAAGGAGTGAAGATTTTTGCAGTCTATTTCAATTTCCAATTATTTGATTCCTATTCCAAGGGCTATTTAAAGAATGTGGAGAAGAGCCAAAGCTTCAGAAGAGCAGGAGTCCAAAGCCCACATATTTAGAAAAACCAACGATCCATTCTCTATTTTCATTTCTTGTCACACCACCAATAGTAATCTCATTATCTTTAGCAAAGCCATCAACATTCAGCTTAAACTATTGTCTAGGAAGTTTTTTCCAATGTAAATTATGAGGGATGCAAGAAGGGTTATTGTTGTTTAAAGTTGTTTGAAAACCAAAAAGAGCTCCAATATTCAGCAACAAGAAATAAAATAGCATTTTTAATTTTCGTAGTTGTGAAGGTTCATTTCTAAATTTTTTTTTGTTATGAGCTAACCATATTCCTCTCATAGTAAATATAAAAAATAGTGTTCCAATGAATGTCAAGAGCACTTAGGGAACAAATCTTTGTGTTTTCTTCCAGCCAGATGGGTAAAGGAAGTTGAAAGGATGAAGGCAGAAGGGACAAGGTTAACCAAATGTTTCTAACAATAGGACAATCTTGAAGAATATGAAGATGGGTTTTAAGTTCATTATTACAAAAGAGGACAGAGAGAGGATATGTTAGTATTAATTTTAAGAGGATGGAATTAGTTGGAAGCCCTTTTTGGGTTATTTGCAAAAGAAAAAAACATTTCTCTAGGGGGCTCTTTACTTTTAGATCCAGGTGTAATTTTTTTAGGTCCTTGGGAGTTGTCCTCATTGTTCTCTTGGGAGTTTATGATGTGAAGATATGCTGACTTAGTAGAAAAATTCCCATCATTGGTCAATTTCCAAATAGTTCTATGGAAAATCTAAAGGCAGTGGAAGAGAATTAATTTCTCAAATCAGATTAGAATGGACTCTAAAGGGGATGCTATTGAGGTTCCAAGAGTTTCCATTTGGGGAAAAGGAAATGATTTCCTCTAAGTTTTTTTCCAATTTGTTTTTCGGCAGCAGACCAATAAGCTTTGATCTTAGGTTAGAGCTTAGCCAACTATCTTCCTAGAGGTTAATCTCTTTCCCATTATTTATGTTTTTCCTAGTGTACCTAGTAAATAAAGGAATTATTTTTTGAACATTATGGAGGGAGTGAGACTTAAGGGATTTTTTATTATTCAGGTTGTGTCCGTATTTACTTTTTATGTTTTTTGACCATAGTGAGTTCTTTTCAAAGGAAAGGGTCCATAGCCTTTTGAGAGTAAGAGCCCTATTTTGATGGCAAGTAGTTTTAATATCTATCCCTCCCAGAGATTTAGATTGACATATTCTTAACCAGTTGACAGTATGAAGTTTATTAACTGAAGTTTCATGACCCTAAAAGAAGTTCCTAGCGACAGTTTCAATTTTTATTCTAATGGAATTTGGAAGAAGAAAATCATTCATTACATGATTAGAGATATTTGAGAGAGTTGATCTGATGGGCTCAATTCTCCTGGATTTTGAGAGAAGATTATGTTGAACTCATTGCATTTAAAGCACTCTCTGATTTTGATGATTGACAAATCAACTTAAAATAGTTCATGTCTAAAGGTTTTTGAATTTCAGCATCACGCTGGTCGACCACCTTGCCTGCACTGGTCGACCAATGGAGTCCAGAAGCTAAAGAATGATTGATAATATCACACTGGTCGACCACCATGCCTGCACTGGTCGACCAATGGATTACAGAAGCAAAATATTTTGTAACAAGTGACACACTGGTCGACCACTCCTTGAACACTGGTTGACCATCGTGTTCCAGGAAGAAAAATGTTTTGAAGCTGTAAAGACTGGTCGACCACCATCGTTCCACTGGTCAACCACCTAGCTCCAGTAGAAGAAGAAAACAAGCACTGGCTGACCAATGCAATATGACTGGTCGACCAACGTACCTGATATATCAGTTCTGGAGCTCACTGGTCGACCATCGTGCTGAAGTGGTCGACCACCGACATCAAAAATGAGTTGTAACGGCTAGTTTTTACTGACCTAATACAATATTTATTTTGGAATTTATATCCAACGGCTCTATTCCTCTTTGACCTTTAAATATCTTCCTTAAGGAGGTTATTTGAATCAGAGAAGAGAAATCAAGTGTGCTATATATCCTTGAAGTTAATCCCATTCAAATCTCAGTATTGCTAAAGAGCTTGCTACTGTCATATTCACTCTGTTTTGAGAGTTTGCTTATGAAAAATTATTTTTCTCTGAGTGTATCAAGGAAGTTCTTTCTTTGAGTTTGTTTGTGTGAGGAAATGAATCTGTGAGGGGGAGAGACACCCTTGGAAAGAAAAAGATCTCTGTTGTAGTGGCTCACAAGTGCCCTTTTGCATAAACTTGTGGTTCATAGTGAAAAACTCAAGAAGTATTCTTGGAGACTGGATGTAGGCTTAGATTAAGCCGAACCAGTATAAATATCTGTGTTTATTTCTCTTCTTTATTCTTTTAATTGCTTAAAGTCTTTTAATTGTTTAATTACTCGACATCTTCCTTCATTTTTACATCACTCTGTTTTCTGTATTGTCAATATATTTCTATTGAGCTTTAAATTATCTTGAACTTTCTATTATCTTTTAAGTAAATTTTTATTTAACCCAATTCACCCCTCTCTTGGGTTCCAGCCATATTTATCAATTGGTTTCAGAGCCTGGGCTCTTGATTAAAGACTTAACAGTCTAAGAGTATAAAATGGCTGGTCTTGGTGATTGTATTTTACCTGAAGGAAGCTCCTTTACAAAACTTCCTGGTTTTAACGGTAACCATTATAGCTACTGGAAATCCAAGATGAAACTTTTCTTTAATGCAGTAGACCTAGACCTCTGGGATATTGTGGAAAATGGACCTTACATACCTATGAAGGTTGTTGAAGGGCAAAGTATTCCAATACCCAAAAGAGAATGGTCTGAATCAGAAAAGAAATTAGTTCATCTAAATGCTAAAGCTATAATGATTATTGTTAGTGCCTTAAGTCAGGATGAATATTTCAGAGTTTCTAGCTGTACAACTGCCAAAGAAATATGGGACACTTTGGAAGTTGTACATGAAGGAACTCAAGGAGTTAAGGAATCAAAAATTAGTACTCTTACAAATGAATATGAAAATTTCAAAATGAAGAGTGATGAAAGTATAAGTGAAATGCAATTAAGATTTACTCATATTACTAACCATCTCAGAGCTCTTGGTGTAACTTATGCAGAATCTTCTCAAACCACCAAGATATTGAGATGTCTCACCCTCGAATGGGAAGCTAAGAGAACAGCAATCATGGAAGTAAGAAGAGAATCCATGAAATCACTCACAGCTCTGTTTGGAAATCTTCAAAACTATGAGCCAAAATTCTAGAAATGAGGCAAGAAGATGAATCCAAGAAAAAGAAGACTCTCTCCTTAAAGTCATATTCCTCCAAGAAATCAGAAGCAGAAAGTGATGAAGAAGAAGAAATCAATGAAGAAGATCTTGGTCTTTTTATCAGAAAATTTAAAAAATTTATGAGGAATAAAAATACAAGAAAATGGAGAAAAGACCAAGATAGCAAAGAAGGCCCTACATGTTATAAATGCAAAAAGGTTGGGCATCTAAAATGGGAATGTCCACAACTCAACAAAGAACAAGAAGAAAAGAGAGGCCATGACAAAAGTAATAAGAAGGCATATGTTTCTTCAATCTGGGCTAACAGTGAATCAGATGAAGAAAATGAAGAAGCTAATCTCTGCTTCATGGCAAAAGAAATTCAAAAATTGACTATACAGCCGGGCATTTCAAATAATTCAGAAAAGGAGGAAAATAGAGAAGTTAATCTTTGTCTCATGGGAAGAGATAATGAAGAGGTAACTTCTTTTGAGCCCTTATATTCATTTGATGAATTGCAAGAAGCTTTTGAAGAATTGCATGATGAATCTGTACAGCTTGCAAAAAGATTAAGAATTTCAAAACAAAAGATTTCTTTGCTTGAGAGTGAAATTCTAAGTTTGAAAGATGATCTTCATATACTTAAGGAAAGAAATCTGGACCTTGAAAAACAAAATTCAGTTTTGATAGAGGAAAATGCAAGCATGAAATCTTTGCTTAAATATCCAAAAGATAATTGTCCTTTTTGTAGGTGCATTGATTTAGAAAAGAAAAATAAGGATTTAAATACTACTCTTGCAAAATTTACACAAGGGAGAGACAATTTGAATATATTGCTTGGAAAACAAAGATATGTTTTTGATAAAGCAGGAATAGGCTACAAAACTAAAGCTAGGCAAAAATATTACAAGAATTTCTTTGTTCCAGCAACAATGTCAAATAGTCCTTTCATTACTTGTTTCTATTGTGGTTTAAAAGGACATAGTTCTAACTCCTACTGTTACAAGAAAATGACTTCAAATGGAAACAAGAAAAAGTGGGTTGTTAAAGGAACAATCAACAAGGAAGGACCCAAACAAATTTAGGTACCTAAAAGGAGATAAAATTTCTGCAGGTTTGCCTCAAATCTAGGAGTGAAAAATGGTACTTGGATAGTGGATGTCCAAGCACATGACTGGAGACAAATCTAAGTTTCATTCCCTATCTCCAAAAGGAGGCAAAGTGACCTTTGGAGGAAACGACAAAGGTTTAATCAAAGGTATTGGTAAGTTTGGTAAAAACTCTTCAACATCTATTGAAAATGTATTATTTGTTGAAGGCCTCAATCATAATTTACTTAGCATTAGTCAACTATGCGACAAAGGAAATAGAGTTATTTTTGATTCATCTTGTTGCATAGTTGAGAACATCATTGATAAGCAAATTAAGCTTGTTGGTCAAAGGATCAATAATGTTTATGTTATAAATCTTGATGAAGATTCTTCCATTGACTCTAAATGCTTAATTAGTGTAAATGAAGATAGTTGGCTTTGGCACAGAAAATTGGCTCATGCTAACATGAATCATTTGGATAAATTAGTCAAAAAGGATCTTGTGATAGGCTTACCCAAAATAAGATTTGAAAATGATAGACTTTGTGATGTATGTCAAAAGGGTAAGCAAGTCAAAAGTTCTTTCAAAACTAAAGAACTTGTTTCAACTACAAAGCCTTTACAACTTCTCCATATGGACCTTATAGGACCATCTAGGACAAAGAGTCTTGGAGGCAACTCCTATGCACTAGTTGTTGTAGATGATTATTCAAGGTACACATGGACTCTCTTCTTAGCTCAAAAGGATCAAGCTTTTCAATCGTTTCTCAAATTGGCAAAATTCATTCAAAAGGAATAAAACTTGATCATTGTGAGAATTAGAAGTGACCATGGCCGAGAATTTGACAACTATAACTTTATGGAATTATGTGATGAAAATGGGATTGAGCATAACTTCTCATCCCCTAGAACCCCTCAACAAAATGGTGTTGTTGAGAGGAAAAACATAACACTATGGGAGATGGCAAGAACAATGCTTAATGAAAGGGATCTTCCTCAATACTTTTGGGCTGATGCCTTTAATATTGCCTGCTATATAATGAATAGAGTCCTGATAAGGCCAATTTTAAAGAAAAGTCCCTATGAATTATACAGAGGAAGAAAGCCCAACATTTCTCATCTCCAAGTTTTTGGTTGTAAATGTTTTGTATTGAATAATGGAAAAGAAAAATTAGGAAAATTTGATGCCAAAGCCGATGAAGGAATCTTCCTTGGTTACTCAAGAACTAGCAAAGCTTATAGAGTCTATAACAAAAGAACACAAACTGTTGAAGAATCCATACATGTTGTCTTTGATAAGTCTACCTCTTCTCTTAAAGATTGTACTAATGATTGTGAAGTGTTAGATTCCTTCAAAAACCTTTCCCTGGATGATAAAGTAAAGCAGGAACATGATGGAAATGCAATGGATGATATCACCATGAATCAAGGAGAAGAAATCTCACAAGAAGAGAAAATACCTCTTGAGGAGAATACTATCAGTAACAATAATGATCCTCCAAAAGACTGGAAGTATGCCAAAGGCCATCCCAAAGAACTCATCATAGGGGATGCATCACAAAGGGAAACAACTCGAAACTCCCTTAGAAATGTCTGTAATCATTTTGCCTTTCTTTCTCATAGTGAACCGAAAAACATTGATGATGCTATTATTGATGAATATTGGATCTTGGCTATGCAAGAAGAACTGAATCAATTTGAAAGAATCCAAGTTTGGGATTTAGTACCTAGACCAAATAATCATACAATAATTGGCACAGAATGGGTATTTAGAAATAAACTAAATGAAAATGGAACTGTGATTAGAAACAAAGCTAGACTAGTTGCAAAAGGTTATAATCAAGAAAAAGGCATTGACTATGATGAAACTTTTGCACCTGTGGCTAGACTTGAAGCTATTAGAATGCTTTTAGCTTTTGTATGCATACATGATTTCAAACTATTTCAAATGGATGTAAAAAGTGCTTTCCTCAATGGCAACATTTTGGAAGAAGTCTATGTTGAGCAACCCCCTGGTTTTGAAGATTTTGAAAAACCTGATTATGTATTTAAATTAAAAAAGGCTCTCTACGGTCTTAAGCAAGCTCCTAGAGCTTGGTATGATAGATTGAGCTCTTTTCTCCTAGAAAAATAATTTTTAAAAAGGTAAGGTAGATACGACATTATTCTTTAAAAAGGAAAAGTATGACTTAATTATTGTGCAAATCTATATTGATGACATTATTTTTGGGGCTACTAATGAAAAGCTTTGCAAAGAGTTTTCCAAAATTATGCAAGGTGAATTTGAGATGTCAATGATGGGTGAACTGAACTTCTTCCTTGGGCTTCAAATAAAACAAATGGATCATGGAACATTTGTATGTCAAACCAAGTATACTAAGGAATTGTGTTAGTCGATTTGGCAAGCACACCAATCGCACAAGTAATATAGTGATTTGAGAGTAAAAGTATCGTTCCTACGAGGACTAAGCGACTAAGTACCCAAGAAATTTAATTGAATTAGTTGGACGAAACAATTGGATTGAAGATAGCTTTAGCCAATGAATGATAAAATAAAATCAATAACCGTAAGTATATATTAGTTTTCTTTCAATGACAGTAAACAATGCAAAAACTGATGAAATAGTCTAATTAAAGCCTAGGGTCACTAATCCCTCTCCTCTATCTTAGAAATTACAAAACCCCTCTCATGTACTCGTAACTCATTCAACTCTATAAGTTAATCCTAGTTAATCCTAGCTAACAAGTGAAAACACTTAGTAAGGTTCACGCACTCGTCCTTCCTATTCAGTGTTCTACTCTCACCTCCCTCTCCCGAGTTCGAAGACAGCAACAAGCATACATATAGATTGATCAAGTCCATATAACGCAACAATTAAATGGATAGAAAGACTTATATTAATTGAAATAAGGTTGCAAATACATGAGAGAATGTAAAATCTATTCAAGAGTCAAGTTCATAGTAACCCTAGATAGAAAATCTAGCTACTCATAGAAAATAAACAGCAGAAAGCAGAAAAAGAGATGAAGTTGGCCATGAATCTGAGGTGGAATGATGGATTGAGCTCCCCAAGCCTTGAGAATCAGGTTCCCCTTGCTCCTCTCAGCCAAAACGGCGCCTCCCTTCAGTCTCCAACTCCAGAATACCCTAAAAATTTCATCTGAAGCCTTTTATATTAGTGCAGGATTGCGACTTACTGCTATAGCGGTAAGTCTCCACCTCTATAGCGGTAAGTCTCCACCGCTATAGCGGTACAGGACAGTAAAGAATGCTTCCAGCAATTTTGGTGCAGGGCTCACCGCTATAGCGGTGAGTATCCACCGCTATAGCGGTGGTAGACAGAAAGTGGCCATCTGTTTCATCCTCTTCAGCTTCGTCCATCTTGCCTTACGTCAGAGAGAATAAAATGATGATTAGTGACGTTCTTGGTCAAAGAATCACATGAAGAAGACTAAACTCTAAAAATTCCTAAACTAAACTAAATCAATCAAAAACAACGGAAAAGACATACAAGCAACCACAAGTAGGCGATAAAATGGATCAAAGATTCAGCACCAAATGGTACTAAATCTAGCACTTAACACTCCCCCAAACTTGCACTTTTGCTTGTCCTCAAGCAAAAACTTTCAATGAGATAAATTTTGAGAAAAATATGTGCGACCATGAATATGTGCACTAGGAGGGGTAAAGATATGAAAATGTGAATTAAAGCAATCTTAAGGATTCAATAAGAAATGTTAACCAAACCACAAGAAAATTTGAAATCAAAGCTTCACCTCTTGGAACAGTTTATAAAACCAAATTCACAAAAATTCCAAAACTAAATTACTTCTTTGTTCTCAAAGGCATCGTTTTATTTCGATTCTCAAGGGCTTCACTATTTTGTTCTCAAGGATATAGCTTCCTAACTTTCCTTATTTCTTTTGGAAATTTTTTTTTCCAATTTTCTCATTTTAGTTTAATTACAAGAGCCTATCCCTTATTGAAACTTTCAACTATCCCCTTATTGAATCCTTTTTTCACTAGCCTCTTATTGAACTTTTTTTTATATATATAAATATGAAAATGATCTAAAAACCATTCAAAGAGACAAAAATAAAACTCCTGATATTTTGAAGTGATAGAGGTAACACTTACAAAATATGAAAACTTAAGATTAGCAAACTCAAGAGGTAACTTTTAAAAAGAATTGCATTTGACATGGTTTGCCTTGCCAAAAACTTCAAACTTTCAGATTTCAAAATTTTCAAAAATTTCCTCCTACTACACATGCATATGGACAACACAAAATTAACCAAAATTTTCTCAAAGAAGAAACCCATCAACAAATCTCTCCCCCAAACTTAAATTTGACAGTGTCCTCACTGTCCCAAATTAGCCCACAGAGGAAAAGAAGACCCAACATAAAAAACAAAACAAAACAAAATAAAATGCTATTACAAACATCCTAACTGCCATTCACCAAGATAATAAACATGACTATAATCAGCATTTATCAATTCGACTCCAAAATAAATAATAAATAGCAGTTAAAATTTTACCAATAGCAGCACATCAAACCATAAAAAAAAAATGACGAAAGCAATAAACTTGGGTTGCCTCCCAAGAGCGCTAAGTTTATAGTCTTCAGCCAGACTTTACCGATGCTTGTTCAAGGTGGCTCATCCAATGTCGGCTGCTTCTTAAATGCTTTTGACTGAGTCACAACCATTTTTGCAATGTCAGGTGGTTTGAATTCATGGGGATCATCACAAAGCTTTGCATATGCCTCCGAAGTTCTAAGATCTCCCCTTGTTCTTTCTCTCACATCATTAGCATCCTTCAGACAATTTTTATCTATCCCATCATGAAAATACCCATGAGATTCTTTATCAATTATCTTCACAAAGTAGCACTCCTCCAGCTTATCAGAAGCTTTCGTTGCCTTGTTCATGTTGAAGGTGACTTCTTGATCATTAACCCTCATGGTTAACTCACCTTTTTGAACATCTATTAAAGTTTTTTCAGTTGCTAGAAAAGGTCTTCCCAAAATGATCGGGATTTCCTTATCTTCCTCATAGTCCATGATGATAAAATCAGCCGGAAAAATCAACTTGTCCACCTTGACAAGTACGTCCTCAATGATTCCGTTCGGATAGCACATCGAACGGTCAGCTAACTGTAGAGTCACTGTGGTAGGCCGAGCATTACCCAAACCCAATTTCTTGAAAACAGAGAGCGGCATCAGATTCACACTCGCTCCCATATCACACAGTGCTTTTCCATAAAAGTTGCTCCCAATGTGACAGGGAATGACGAAGCTACCCGGATCTTTCATTTTGCTAGGCAACTTCTTTTGGAGAATGGCACTGTATTCTTGAGTCATAGCTACAGTCTCAAACTTACTCATACGCCTTTTCTTTGACAACACATCCCTCATGAACTTTGCATAACTAGGCATTTGTTCCAATGCCTCTACGAATGGGATGTTGATGTGAAGTTGTTTCAGGATCTCCAAGAATTTCCTATATTGCCAATCCAGATTAAACTTTTTCTGCCTCTGAGGGAAAGGTAATGGTGGAATAAAATTTTCAGTCCTAATGTCTTGCCTTGCATTGTCCCTTTTACCTTGATCACCTGAAGCATCAATTTTCTCAGTTGCCTTCTGTTGAGGCTTGATAACTTCTTCATTCTCTTCTGCACTAATCATCCGTTGCCTCTTATCATGCGACTTAACAACATTAGGAAGCTCCTTACCACTCCTTAATGTAATGGCCTTGCAATGCTCCATGTCATCTCTTCTTGTATTATTTTCTGTATTACTTGGGAGGCTGCCTTGTTCCCTTTTGTTCAAAGCACTTGCCAATTGGCCCATTTGAATTTCCAAATTTTTAATGGCTGCACTCTGGGTTTGGCTTATAACCTCAGTTCTCTCCATAAACTTCATGAACATTTCTTCCATGGATGACTTCTTTTCCACCTGAGGTAGTGGAGCTCTGTTCTGAGGAAGATAATTACCTTGATTCTGGAAACCTGGAGGTTGAGAAGGCCTACTAGAAGAAGAAGAAGTCGAGGGATTAAGGCAGTGATTATTACTCCAGGAGAAATTTGGATGATTCCTCGAACTCGGATGATATTGTGTTGGAGTACTGGTTGTTCTGGTTCCTTTGCATATTGCCCAAGTAATTTAGTTGTTCCACAGAAGGAAATTCTTCACAACAACCATTAACGTGAGCCCCTCCACAGAAATCACAAGTTGCTTCAGGCATTGTTATTGCATTTACCTTCGCCTGTTCATTTTGCCTAGAGCACAACATGTCAACTTTCTTTGTTAATGCTTCGTTCTGAGCTAACAAAGCATTCAGTGTGTCTAGTTCTATGACTCCCCTTCTTGCAACATTCTTGGCTCGACTGGATGCATTTTGGCTTGCCCCCATTGTCTCAATTATTTCTTTTACTCGCACTATGGACTTTGCCATCAAAGCACCACCAGCTGCGGTGTCCAGTTTATCTCGAGTCTCATATGTGAGACTGCTGTGAAAGATAGTGAGCTGTTGCCACTCCGGTATACCATGATTAGGACATTTCACCAATAAATCTTTGAACCTCTCCCAAGCCTCATATAGGCTTTCGCCTTCATGTTGATAAAATGCAGTGATTTCATTCCTCAGTTTGACCGACCTTGATGGAGGAAAGAACTTGCCCAAGAATCTTGTCTGTAGCTCATCCCACGTTGTTATACTTCCTCTTGGTTGAGCATTCAACCAACTTTTAGCCATATCCCTCAAGGAAAAGGGAAACAAATGTAAGCGGATAGCATCGTCACTGGCTCCATTAATTTTAACCATATCACAAATATCCGGAAAATTTGTGATATGATTGTTCGGGTCTTCCATCGGGCTACCCCCAAACTGGTTCTGCTGAACCAAGTTCATCAAGACTGCTTTTATTTCGAAGTTATTTGCATCAAGTGAAGGTTTCACTATGCTCGATGCACGCCCAGCATTGTTGGGTGAGGCATAATCCCACACAGCTCTGTTTTCATCTTGATTCCAATTTCCTGCTCCATTTCCTCCATTATTTTCAACACCACCCAGATTTACATTATCATCAGCCATTTCTTCTTGAGAACTTTGTCCTTCTTGGGTTCTTCTAATTCTAGCTTCTTTTCGAGTTCTCCTTGCAAGTCTCTCGATTTCGGGGTCAAAAAAGAAGATCAGCTTGGTTAATGGCACCTCGTATGCACAAAAAGAAGATACTAATTATCAATGACAGTAAATTCAGCAGCAAAAATCAACACAGCAAAAACTAAAAATGACTCTATAATAAGAAAAAAGAACAAAAGCAAAAGAAAACAAAACAAAACAAGATAAAGCGTCTAAGCTAACCCTTTAAATTTCTTTGAATATTAGCACAAATCTTAGTCCCCGGCAACGGCGCCAAAAACTTGTTAGTCGATTTGGCAAGCGCACTAATCGCACAAGTAATATAGTGATTTGAGAGTAAAAGTATCGTTCCCACGAGGACTAAGCGACTAAGTACCCAAGAAATTTAATTGAATTAGTTGGACGAAACAATTGGATTGAAGATAGCTTTAGCCAATGAATGATAAAATAAAATCAATAACCGTAAGTATATATGACTTTTCTTTCAATGACAGTAAACAATGCAAAAACTGATGAAATAGTCTAATTAAAGCCTAGGGTCACTAATCTCTCTCCTCTATCTTAGAAATTACAAAACCCCTCTCATGTACTCGCAACTCATTCAACTCAATAAGTTAATCCTAGGTTATTCTAATAACTTAAAAGAATCCTCACGAATCTCGATTAAGTTACTCAACTCCTACGCAATTCCTTGTATGGGCTGAGCCTAATACAACCAACCTAGCTTTGATTAAACGAGATTAACTAATATTCCTATTAGCTAACAAGCGAAAACACTTAGTAAGGTTCACGCACTCATCCTTCCTATTCAGTGTTCTACTCTTACCTCTCTCTCCCGAGTTCGAAGACAGCAACAAGCATACATATAGATTGATCAAGTCCATATAACGCAACAATTAAATGGATAGAAAGACTTATATTAATTGAAATAAGGTTGCAAATACATGAGAGAATGTAAAATCTATTCAAGAGTCAAGTTCATAGTAACCCTAGATAGAAAATCTAGCTACTCATAGAAAATAAACAGCAGAAAGCAGAAAAAAAGATGAAGTTGGCCATGAATCTGAGGTGGAATGATGGATTGAGCTCCCCAAGCCTTGAGAATCAGGTTCCCCTTGCTCCTCTCAGCCAAAACGGCACCTCCCTTCAGTCTCCAACTCCAGAATACCCTAAAAATTTCATCTGAAGCCTTTTATATCAGTGCAGGATCGCGACTTACCGCTATAGCGGTAAGTCTCCACCGCTATAGCGGTACAGGACAGTAAAGAATGCTTCCAGCAATTTTGGTACAGGGCTCACCGCTATAGCGGTGGTAGACAGAAAGTGGCCATCTGTTTCATCCTCTTCAGCTTCGTCCATCTTGCCTTACGTCAGAGAGAATAAAATGATGATTAGTGACGTTCTTGGTCAAAGAATCACATGAAGAAGACTAAACTCTAAAAATTCCTAAACTAAACTAAATCAATCAAAAACAACGGAAAAGACATACAAGCAACCACAAGTAGGCGATAAAATGGATCAAAGATTCAGCACCAAATGGTACTAAATCTAGCACTTAACAAATTGCTAAAAAAATTTGGAATGGAAAATGCAAAACCTACATCTACACCAATGAGCACTTCAACATACTTGGATTTGGACGAAGAGGGTCAACCATTTGACATAACTAAGTATCGAGGTATGATCGGCTCACTTTTATACTTAACTGCGAGTAGACCCGATATCATGTTTAGTGTTTGCATGTGTGCACGTTTTCAGGCCTGCCCAAAAGAATCTCATTTTAAAAATGTAAAAAGAATTTTTAGATACCCGATTAGCACATCTATGATGGGTTTATGGTATCCTAAAGGATCCTCAAATGTTTTAATTGGCTACTCAGATGCTGATTTTGTGAGTAGCAAAACTGATAGGAAAAGTACAAGTGGAACTTGCCAATTTGTTGGTAATTCTCTTGTCTCTTGGTTTAGCAAAAAGTAAAATAGTGTTGCCTTATCCACAGCTGAAGCTGAATACATTGCAGCTGAAAGTTGTTGTGCTCAAATTTTATGGATGAAGCAACAACTTGAGGATCTTGGTGTATTTCTTAAAAATATTCCCATCAGATGTGATAATACAAGTGCCATTTGTTTGTCCAAGAATGCAGTTCAGCACTCAAGAACCAAACATATTGAAATAAGACATCATTTTCTAAGAGATCATGTTCAAAAGCAAGATGTCCTACTTGAATTTGTGCAAACTGAACTCCAATTAGCTGACATTTTCACAAAACTTCTATGTGAGGAAAGATTTAGCTTCATAAGAAGAGAACTTGGCATGGCAAATCCCTTTGAACTTTAAATTGTTTCATCATTGCATATATGTTTAATTTGAATATTTTTTTTCAATATTTCACCTTACTTACTTGAGCGTCGGAGTGTCCACTGACAATAATGTGCAGGAATTTATTCTCATACAAATCCTATAAGCCTTGGTCATTCCTCTACACTCTGTAATCTACAAGATTTTTTTTAAAGTTGGTTGGTCGACCAATGCTCCATCACTGGTCGACCAATAATGCATCCATTGAATCAACGTCCAGCGCCAAGAGAAGAACGCTGAACGCTGAGACAAGTGGTCGACCAAGGTCCTCAGACTGGTCGACCAATTCGAGGCAGTAAGTAAGAAAGACTATTCTGGTCAGGAATGGTCGACCAGTTCTCTCACGATGGTCGACCAACGCTTGACATTTCACTTTTCCATTCCCTCGATGGTCGACCAGTGGACTTATGATGGTCGACCAATGCTTGACAGAAAGCCTTCCCTTACTTTTCTTTCCTTCGATGGTCGACCAGTGAACATACGTTGGTCAACCAACGCTCATTTAATTCTACAACTATATATTAAAATTACCTGACTTTAAAATCATTCTTTACCGTTTCATTTAGTCGAACTCCTCTATTCTCTGTGGTCGACCAAGCCTTCGCCATTCCCAAGTAAAATTTCTTCAAATTTTTGAACTGCAATCTTCATCTCCTTTCCAAATCGCATGCTCTAGGGCTTTTTCGAAGCCTTCTGCCCAAATACATCAACACTTTGCCTCTTCTCCTAGTTTTGCCCTAATCTCGTGTTCCCCAAGGCTCCTTCAAATTTCTTTTATGGCTTCATCTTCACGGACAAAGAAGACAAGGACCAAAAACCCAAGTACTCTACCTATGGGAGATCTTTTGGTCAATGAGGAACAAAGAAAAAGGTATGCTCAATTTTTCCAATCTAGAAAAGTTCTTCTCAGCAAATACTTAGATTGGGATTATTTTGCTCAAAGAAATATGCCTTTCATTGATTGTCTGGAAAATATGGGTGTGAAGAATTTTGTTAAATACAAGGGTCACTGGTCTGATGAAGTCGTTAAAGCATTCTACACTACATTTGAATATAATTCAAAAAGGGAGATTTGTACTACTGAGGTTAGAGGGACTAAAATTCTCTTCAGTGAAACTCAACTTGCTGAAATCATTAGGATTCCACCACTGGATAACTCATATTTGCGTTTCTCTGATAGCTATTATTCTCTAAGCTCTATTGATTATAACAAAGAAGAAACTTATAGGACTATCAATAGAGAAGTTGAATACTCTGGTCAAGGAATCAAAATCAATTCTATGGATGCTAATGACAGGTTATTACTCAATGTTATTACTCATATTTTTATCAACAAACCTGGAAATTGGGCTGGAGGAAGTGAATATGAGTTTCTTATTATGGCCTGTTTCTTAAATGGAACTCAGTTTAATATTCCTCACCTCATTATGGAACGGATGGCCTCGAGTGTCTCAAAACAACATGTTCCTTTACCATATGCTCACATTGTCTCCAAGATCGTTAAACACTGCAAGATTAACAATCACTTCAGCGTCATGAAATCTAGCTCCATCATTGATCAAAACTCCCTGAAGCTGATGAATTTTGAATTAATTGGAAATGAATGGAGAAGAGCTCCTGAGAATGTAACTATGAAGAAGGCCCGAGAAAGAAGAGAAAGTGGAATACGCACTCAAATAGCAGCAAGTGACAGTGAAGAAGATTCTGACGAAGAAGAGGAAACAGTTCCTCCAGTAGATTCCTCAGCCGGTCCTTCCATTTCTCCTGAGACATCCTCACAGATGTTGCGTGATCTATTAGACAATTGAAATCACATGCTTACTTTAATGGCCTCTATGAAAACCAGACTTCAATCATTAGAAATAACATCTACTGCTCAAGCCTCTGAACTCCAACAGATTAAGGACATGATTCGTGATCTTCATCAACGGCCTTGAGCAACCTTCCCCCCTTCTTTTTGTTGATGACAAAGGGGGAGAAGTATTTAGTGTTTTATGTTTTCTACTTTTGCTACTCTCATGAATTTGCTCTCTAATTTTGTCTTATTATTATGCTTTTATAATTCATGAACATATCTCTACTCACTTGTGTTACATTTAATGGTTATGGTACTGATGCTAAAACTATTCTGTTGGTTTAATATTTTTTTTATCAAGTTATATGATTCAGGGTGAGTATGTCAAATATTCAACTATTTTAATTTGGTTGTCATCATCAAAAAGGGGGAGATTGTTGAACTCATTGCATTTAAAGCACTCTCTGATTTTGATGATTGACAAATCAACTTAAAATAGTTCATGTCTAAAGGTTTTTGAATTTCAACATCACTCTGATCTACTACCTTGCCTGCACTGGTCGACCAATAGAGTCCAAAAGCTAAAGAATGATTGGTAATATCACACTGGTCAACCACCATGCCTGCATTGGTCGACCACTCTACCTGCCCTGGTCGACCAATGAACTCCAGTAAGCATCACTGCCACTCATTGGTCGACCACTCCTTGAACACTGGTCGACCATCGTGTTCCAGCAAGAAAAATGTTTTGAAGCTGTAAAGATTGGTCGACCACCATCGTTCCACTGGTCGACCACCCAGCTCCAGTAAAAGAAGAAAACAAGCACTGGTCGACCAATGCAATATGACTGGTCGACCAACGTACCTAATATATCAGTTCCGGAGCTCACTGGTTGACCAACGTACCTGATATATCAATTCCGGAGCTCACTGATCGACCATCGTGCTGAAGTGATCAACCACCGACATCGAAAATGAGTTGTAACGGCTAGTTTTTGCTGACGTAATACAAGATTTATTTTGGAATTTATCTCCAACGGCTCTATTCCTCTTTGGTCTTTAAATATCTGCCTTAAGGAGGTTATTTGAATCAGAGAAGAGAAATCAAGTGTGCTATATATCCTTGAAGTTAATCCCTTTCAAATCTCAGTATTGCTAAAGAGCTTGCTACTGTCATATTCACTCTGTTTTGAGAGTTTGCTTATGAAAAATTATTTTTCTCTGAGTGTATCAAGGAAGTTCTTTCTTTGAGTTTGTTTGTGTGAGGAAACGAATCTGTGAGGGGGAGAGACACCCTTGGAAAGAAAAAGATCTCTGTTGTAGTGGCTCGCAAGTGCCTTTTTGCATAAACTTGTGGTTCACAGTGAAAAACTCAAGAACTATTCTTGGGGACTGGATGTAGGCTTGGATTAAGCCGAACCAGTATAAATATCTGTGTTTATTTCTCTTCCTTATTCTTTTAATTACTTAAAGTCTTTTAATTGTTTAATTACTCGACATCTTCCTTCATTTTTACATCACTCTTTTTCTGTATTGTCAATATATTTCTACTGAGCTTTAAATTATCTTGAACTTTCTATTATCTTTTAAGTAAATTTTTATTTAACCCAATTCACCGCCCTCTTGGGTTCCATCCATATTTATCAGATTATATTCAAGACTTGGAGTTTTTTTGTTAATCTTATCTAAGACAAAATTGAAGTCACTCTTTTGATAATTGGGTTTTAAATGGTATCCTAAATGGAGACCTAGGTTTTTAGCCTGATCAACATTGAAAACTCTATAGAAGGTGGAGATAATTTCATAGTTAAGTTTGAAGAACCATGCTTTAGATTTTTTATTATTTATCTGCATTTCACTAGCCTCACACTCTGTAAAACATCTATAACAACTGTAATTTTTTTTATTAGCCTTACAAAAAATTAAGAGCAAACAAAAGGTGGGAGATGGTAGTGTTTTTATTTTTAAAAGTGAAGGGTTGCCAATTTTTTTCCATCTATCTAATCTTTAATGAGCTTGGTTAGATACTCCATACAAAGAATGAAAATATAGGGGGAGATGGGATCTCCTTACTTAATGCCTCTCTCAGGGCTAAAAGAGGTAGCCTTTTTACCATTTATAATAGAGGTGTAGGTGACATTTCTTAAACAAGAGAGATGGAAAGAGATAAATTTTTTTGGAAATTTATAAAGATGTAAATTTTTTTTTCAATGAACATCCATGAAATGGTATGAAAAGTTTTGTTATATCAATTTTGAAGGCTATCCACCCTTCTTTAGTTTTTGAAATATGCATGGAGAGTATTGTTTCTTGAGGAATTAGGAAAAGGTCAGAGCAGTGTCTTTGAGGAGTGAAAGTTCCTTAAAAAGAGGATATTAAATTAGGGAGATAGGGCTTAATTCTACTAAGTAAGATTTTGGTTAAAATTTTGTAGAAAGTGTTATAAAGACTAGTTGGTCTAAATTGTGTAACCAGGTGGGCATTTTCTATCTTTGGAATAAGGCATAATAAAGTATTTCCCCGCGAGTGAGGGATGGTACAAAGTTTGAATATTTGTTGGATTTCAGAAACAATTTTTGTTTTTACTACATCCTATTTAGATTGATAAAATATTATGAAACCCATCTTCTCGAGGAGTTTTTAAAGGATTTGGATTGAAAAGGGTAATTTTAATTTCCTTTTCAGCTGGAATGATTGTAAAATTGTTTAGATTATCTTCAAGAAGAAAGGGAAAATTAGATCTTGACGTATTACTATTTTGATCAGTAATGGGTTGATTATTTCCTTGAATTGAGTAAACCTTTTTGAAATATGATACAAGGGTGTGTTCAATTTGACTAGGGTCAGTGATCTAAGTTTGATCAAGATTTAGTAGGTGAAGAATTTTATTCTTTCTTCTCTTTATTTCATTGCATAAGATTATTTTGGTAATTTTTTAAAGTGTCAACTAAATTATTTTGGCTATATGCCCAACAATTAAGTTAAAGGTAGAAAAATAGGGTGAGTCATCCAAAAAAGGCTCAAATAAAAAAGGCTTCCTACCTTAGAAGGGGTCTAACTTAGTTTTTAGTAGGATGGGGTAGTGATCAGAAAATATTCTAGCTAAATGAAAAACTATGGAGTTAGGAAAAATATTGATCCATTCATTGTTGGCGTGTGCCCTATCTATTCTGGTTTTAATTAAATAACTTAGATCTCTACAGTTTGACCAAATATATTTTGGCCCACAGAAGCATAAGTCGAAAAGCTTAGCTTTATTTAGGAAAGTGTTAAAACATTTCATTTTAATTCTACTAGGAGGTTTTCCACCAAATTTTTCTCTAGGGTGGAAGATTTCATTAAAGTCTCCAATAACAAGCCAAGGAAGGTGAATGAAAGTAGCAAGCTTAGCATGATTATTCCATAATTTTTTTTAGAACAAAATCTAGGACTAGTATATAAAGCGGTGAGAATAAAAATATTTGAGCTTACCTAAACTTTTAGATGAATCTCTGGTTCATGCCATTATGATGCCAAATTGCCCAGAATTAAATTTATGGTAATCTTGTAATATAGTGGTCCCCAAGTCGTATTCACTCAAGGAGCTTCACTTCTAACCACTAATCAATTATTCTTAACACTCAAACACTAATTACACTAATTAAAACCTAATTAACGCAGGTAGAAGGGGTTTGTTATGATAGTAGCATAAAACAGCAGTAAACCAGCAGCAAAACAATAGCAGAAAGGATTGACAGTAAAACAGAAGATGTAACTAGCCACTAGGATTCATGGAAATGTAACTATCATCACTTAACTTATTGATTCAGCCTCATTCTCATTTCACAATTTGGTTTTTATGAAAAGAAATCTAGAAAAACTTCCAGAATTTATTTTTAACTATAGTCAAAAAGAACTTCATTAGTCTGTAGCTAGAAACAATTTCATTAGATCTTAACCAAATCAAGTTAGATAATCATCTAAACAAGTCATTTCATTTTACTTACTATACCAACTGGTTAAAGTAAGATTATATCTCAAATGGCTATCAGTTCATGTTTCTTCAAGTTTATATTAGAATCTAATATCAACATAAACACAAAAGCATAATAGAAAACAAAAATGAGATAAAATGGAGAACAAAACACTTATCTTACACTGAAAGCTCAAGTTACAATATCCTAAGTTCCTAATGACTAATTACAATGAGATTTTAGTCCCCCAGGAAAGCAAAATCACCAAAATAGAAGAGGAAAAAATAGAAGAAAAGAGACCTATGAATTTTTCTAAGTTACAGACAAAAAGTTAGCATACAAGTCTGAAAGCCAAAATGGAACTAATGTCCTCAAAAGTTCTGATGGAATATTCCTTCTTGATCCCTTGGGTTTTGACCTTTGCTGTCTTCTTTTAGCTACTGCACTTCTAAAATTCTAATGGAGTAAAGGGGATTAGAAGATATGGTGGCTGCAGAAAGTGCTTTGTGCCTACAGAGAGTGACATGGGAAAAAGGTTGCTTCTTTCATCAAATTTTAGGGAAGAGAGGGATGAAATGCATGCACAAAAAGTAGTATGAAATGATGCAGCTCGGGGCCCCACATGTCTATGTTATCAAGGCAGCAGAAAGGGTACCAAGTCAGTGTCCAACTAAGCATCTTCATCTACGTCAGCTTCCATGTTCCATGTCAACAAAAGTGCCATGTTAGCAAATTACTCTCCAATAATTTAAAATCTAAAATCAAGGATGGAATTTAATTAGGTCATAAATCAATTAGGTCCTAAATTTATAAAATTAAAGCATATTCAATTCACAATTATTTTGACCCCAATAAATTCCAAAACATAACAAAATTTGAGTTTTATAAGATTGAAGTAGCAATGAGACTAAGTTAAGGGGCAATAAAGAGTGTAAAATGCTAGATATCAATCTAAAAGAAGGAGGCTAACAGAGGCTCTATTATGATATTCTAATGATTCTACAAGATCTAGATGCCTCTAGAAAACCCCATAGCATTAACTTTTAGAAAATTTTCAGAACCAAGAAAGCTAATAGTGTTTTAAGCTCTTTCACCACTAAGCCTAGTTTATGTTAGAATGACTAAATTAGGACAATGAGATCACTAATAATTTGGTCTCCAAAATGTTAGAGTTATCTCAATTTAGTTCCTAAATTATCAAATGTTTCAATTTAGTCCCTAAAAAATTACATTGTTTCAATTTGGTCTCTTATTTTTTGTCAAAGTGACTTTTAGCAACAAAAATTTTGTGATTTAACAACAAAAAGAACCAAATTAAAACAAATGCAATCTTTCAAGACTAAATTGAGACACTTGATCTTTTAAGGACTATATTCTGAAAATTGTAATCTTTCAGAGACTAAATCAATAATTTACTTTATTTTTTTCTTGAGATATCCAATTATATATATTTTTTTATAAATAAATTATATGTATGTTATGTTTTATTGAAAGAAAATTTATTAATAGGTCATTAAAAAAGTGCCTAGGCTATGTGAAAGTTCACTGTTCTAGTTAGTCAAATGGGTTTTGTTTCTTGCTTCTCTCATCAGTCTGCTAGTGTCACATGAACCAATCCATGATAAGATATAGTTAGGTATCAAATTGTGGCCACAACGTGCAACCACCGCATCCATATCACCTCGTAATTGCAGGGTGATTTAAAATTACTATTTTTCACCATAACTAAATGGCATTGTGGCCAAAACGAAATGGTGTTGAGGCCATAATGTCGTTCCATTCTGTTTTATAGGTAAAAAAAAAAGATTTCAACTCAATCGCTCATATCAGGATCTAAGTTGAGAAGAGAGAGATTGACTCTCCTGCTTGGTCGCCATCGCCACTTGCTGGAGATCTCTTGTGGTCATTTCCATTTATCTCCGATTCTCCACAATCCACAGCCTCAGATCAGCACTTCTGTTTTCCTTTGTTATGCTATTTCTCAATCTCTATCCTCTCAATCTATCTCTATGTTGCTCTGATTTTTGCTGACCATCACAGTCATGATTTCTTCACCCATTCACCATTTGGAGAGAATAAGATTGGAGGCAGAGGAGAGAAGGAATGCCTTTTTTTGGGTGCTTCTGGAGAGAGTGAGATTAGAGGCAGAGAGAAGGAATGCCTTGTTTGGGAAAGTGAAATACTAAAATCTTCACCCTCTGATGCATGATCATCTCATCAGAAGGGGTTATTGAGATATGGCCATATGGGAACTAGATCCTCTTGAAAAAGGAGATGTGTGATCTGTCTAAGTATCTCATGTCTATTCACCAAATTTGATGCCCCCATTTTGTCTACATTATTCATGTTATGCTTTTTATTAACTTAGAGCATTTCAACTGGTGGTTCATAAAGAACTTTTAAATTCACTACAACAATAGCAATTGAGTCCAGTCGCAAATATATGGGTTGCAATAGGAAAACAAAATTTCGTACTGAGTTGCTACTAAATTTTTGCAGTCATAAAATGCATAGTCGCTAACTAGACACCGACCAAAAAAATAATTCTTACTCCAACATTCAGACTATATTTTAGTCGCAAAAATTGGAGCCACATGTATACATATCTGTTTAATTTATTTTCAAAATATTATTGGTCTGACTTTTTAATATTTTTTTAAATAATTTGTTGTTGAGAGGCAGTGCCTGAGATAGTGGGGTCTACTCCCGAGCCAATCCAGCCGTAGAAATTTGAGTGTATATGCCCCCTTCACCACACTATATGTGTACCCCCTACGCGACATCCTATATATTGTAGTGTTTATTTTTTGTATTTGTAGTTTAATTATTTTTTATTAAATAATAGAAATTTATGATAATTATTTGTGATTAATTTTATATCTATTTTTTTGTTGTAGTAGTTAACAAATAGTTAAATTTAGAATTTATTTAAAATTAAATTTGTATATTTATGATTATAAATTTATAGAGTATAAATTTAGAGAAATAAGTTATCCATAAAAAAATAAATATTTGTATAATTTTTTATTCCAATCGATAAATTTGTTTTATTTTACAAAACTAAAATCTATAATTCTACAATTATTCCTTGACCATATTGGATTATCAGTTTCATTGAACAATATTGTTAATCTTTCAATGAATCCATCAAGAACAGCAGTCCCTTGTAAAGCATAACAACAAAACTAATTAGCAATGAATGAAGTTGTTAATAAATCAAAGTTAAAAAAGGAAAAAAAATATTACAAGTTGATTTTCAAAATGCATCCAGAATATAAAAAATGAAGTCCTCCCTTCCTGTAAAACATATTAAAAAGGGAAGAAAAAGAAAAATGATATTACAGACCATTATAGCATATAAGTTTCAATTTAAGATTAGAAATGAGTAAAATGCATGATATACTGAGTTGTGGGGGGGAAAAAAGAGAAATTATGAGGAGAGAAGACAAAAGACAAGAATAGAAAAATCTGAGAATAGAAGAGGAAAAATAATGTTAGGAGAATCAGAAAAAGCAAAATCACATACCAGAAGAAGAGAGAACCAGCAAAGTAGAGAAAGTCAAATTACATAGCAAAAAAAGAAGAGAGAAAAGAAAATAAGACAAGTGCAGTGGAGGGACAATGTTATATAAACATATTTTCGAGGGAACTAAAAATTTCGAAATCAAGTCAAAAAATTTTGAGAAACTAGAAACGAAATATATCATAAGCTAGGCTATCAGGTCTTTTTTCGTGTTTTAAATTATTTGTATATTATTTGTATGTTTTTAAATAATCTGTTGTATATTTTATACTATTGATATGTTTAGAAATGAGGATAAACAAAAAGTTGAATAAATTCTATTAAATACTTAATAATAATAATTATATATATAAATATATTATATATTTAAATATATTTATAAATAAACATAATAAATTGTATTAAATAAACAGTAAAGGAAAAATAAGTTATATTAATACTAATAAATAACAATTAATTTGTTTAATACAAATATCTATGCCTCGTGATCATATTCTCCATCCTCATCATTCTCTTCATCTTCATCATCGTTGTTTCTACTTTCAGTAATATCGAGAGACATATAAAAATTTGTTGCATTATTTAGAGAAGTCGAAAATAAGTTATATTAATACTAATAAATAACAATTAATTTGTTTAATACAAATATCTATGCTTCATGATCATTTTCTCCATCCTCATCATTCTCTTCATCTTCATCATTGTTGTTTCTACTTTTAGCAAAATCGAGAGGCATATAAAAATTTGTTGCATTATTTAGAGAAGTCATTTTTGGTCTATACACTTCTAAGTCTTCCGACTGACTTGAACTGGCATGAAATCCATGTGGAGGTGGATGCAGTGGACAAGGTTCTTGGAATGCATTTAGTTTGCTCTCGATATTAGTAATTTGATTACTTAGTACTCTCATCATTTTCTTGTATTTTTTCAATGCTTCTTCATAAGATTTACTTAAACTTTTAACAAGTCTATCCTTTAAAACTTATTGAAATTCTTGGGAGCTAGTCCAATCAAGCTCCAATAAGCCTTCTTGTATATGATATCCAGAGGTCACGGTACCAACAATTTTTGTTGCCTCAGCTCCTAAACCATATATATGTCCCTTTTTTTCCCCACTTGCTTTCATCCATAGATCAAGATCTGATAATTCATGTTTGGGGCTAGTTAAATATTGTAGCCTTTGATACTTCGCCCTAAAAGAAAATAGAATTATATTAGGCTATATTATGAAATATATACAATGCATATACAATTGTACACAAATTAACACTTACAAATATTGCATCTGATTTTTTATCAACCCATCTGTGATTAGTCTTATTTTGATGAGTTTAGAGAAATAACTCAGACGCAGTAGGTTCTTGTCCTAATTCTTTTGTCTGTGGTGTACAAAACAATAAATAAGTTTTAGATATAATAATGCAATAATAAATTAATATATTTTAAAAAAATTAAATCAGTTACCAATCTTCTCTTGTGCTTAGCCATTGAAATTGAGCCTCTAGTGTGATGAGATAAGTCGAACCTATCTAAGTCAGAAGATATTTTTTTCTTCTTCTGCTCGCCAATTTGTTTGAATTGTGTTGTTCCCCATTTATCACACAGTTGATTCCAAATAGATTCCCCTATCTAATCTAGTTTTTTATTATTCTCATGCGCTATATATATCAAATCCTTTAGGTGCATTTTAGCACAATATTTCCAAATGTTGTGAATATTATCGCCATGTTGTGGTAACCAAGTATAACATTTCTAAAAAAACATATAGTTAACTAACAATAAACTATAAAGCAAAGAAAAAATTTTGAATAATGATAATAAAATTGTACTTGAAATTTTATCCACCAAAATCTGCACAGGAATTTGGGTACTTCTCTCCAACAAGTGTATGGTCCATCGTATATTGCTTTAATGATAGACACAATTTGACCTCGAACCTTATTGTGGTTTGGAGAAACTGACTCAAAGAAACTCAAAATATGACTACATAATTTTAAAATATAAATTTAAATAAAATATAAACTACGGTAGTTAGCAAAAAAAATTACTTTTTCCCATCAAGAGTGATCGGGTCTTTGCTAATAATGTTGCTACCTTCATGTTGCAAATCATGAGTTATTGCGTCTATCAAGACTAAAGAAGATCCGATGAGTGGGGATGATCTATGTGGGGTTGAAAGTACATGTGGAGATGGGGTTGGGCCTAAAGGTAGGGATGGAGATCACTACAAAAAAAAAAGACTTTTGGTGGTGACTAAAGTCTAAAAGTCGCCACTAAAAGTCTTTGGTGGCGACTTTTAGTGGCAACTAAAGTTGTTGGCGTAAGTCCGTGGCTGATTCTTTTGCTGGCGACTTTCAAAAGTCGCCACCAAAAGTCACCTTTAGTAGTGACTATAGTCGCCACCAAAAGTCATTTTTATTGCAAAAAAAAAAAAGAAAATTCATGAAAAAAGTGATTTTTGGTGGCACCAAAAACTACCTAAGTCGCCACCAGAAGTCACTCGCCATTTTTAGATCCGGATTGGCCCGGCGGGTCGACCCGAGATCTATTCGACTCGTGCGGGTCTTGGCCAATCCAATAACTCACTATCCCGAGCTGACTCGATTTTTTTGTGTGCAATATTCAAGTTTATTTGAAATTAAACCAAACATGTGCATACCTAAGATTCGAACCTAGGTCCCTTGCTTGCAGCCATGTGTGTCTTGCCAATCTGCCACTGCTTCATTTGTGTTATGTAAGTGCAAAATATTATATATATCTATATATATAATCTGTTAAAAATATTTTAGGTCAAAAATATTATAAAATAGAAATAAAATAATATTAAACTTAACAAAAAGCAAATATATTATTACTATTGGAGTCACCACAAAAGTCCAACTTCAGCTAATTTCATAAAAAAAAACGATTTCAGTTAAAAAAATAGACTTCAGTCATCACCGATAATCTAATTTTTAAAAGAAATTAAAAAATTAAAAAAAATTAAATTTCATTTAAATAAAATTAAGAAAAATAAAAAAAATTTTGAATTTTTTAAGTAAAAAAATGACTTTTTTAATTTTTTTAAAAACATTAGACTTATAGTCGCCACCAAAAGTCTAATTTTTATTTTATTTTAAAAAATCTGATTTTTTTTAGTTTTTTTAAAAAAGACTTATAGTCGCCACCAAAAGTCTATTTTTTTTTATTTTTTTAAAAAAATCAGACTTTTTTTAAAATAAAAAATTGACTTTTGGTGGCGACTATAGTCGCCACCAAAAGTCTGATTGTTTTAAATTTTATTTTAAAAAAATTCAAATTTTTTTAATATTTTTTATTTTTTTAAATTAACTAGTCGCCACCAAAAGTCTGATTGTTTTAAATTTTATTTTAAAAAATTTCAAATTTTTTTAATATTTTTTATTTTTTTAAATTAACTTTTAGTGGCGACTATAGTCGCCATCAAAGGTCTAATTTTTCATTTTATTTTTTTAAAAAATCTAAATTTATTTTTTTTTTAATTTGACTTTTGGTGGTAACTATGAGAGTCGCCACCAAAAATCTTATTTTTTTTAATTTTATTTAAAAAAAATTGACTTTTGGTGGCGACTTTAAAAGTCACCATCAAAAAGTCACCACTGAAAGTCAATTTTCTTGTAGTGGATTGAGAATGTTGTGAAGAAGTAGAATTATCACAATATGTTTAAGGTGTGGGTGGTAAGTGATTTGAAACTTGAGGAGAAGTAGATGGCATATTAGATGTATCATGGTGGGCATAGAATTGCCATGTGAACAGTGGTCCAACCAAAGGATATTCAAGATGAGCCATGCGTGGTGGTATGTTTCCTTGAAATTGCCATGACATTTGTGAATAAAAGTTTGGAGGAGTTGTGAAGGACATATTTTGTTGTGGGCCAAAAAAAGAAAGGTAAGGAAATGACTACCTTAAGTTTGTTGTTGTGGCTATATCACTATCTGTATTAGTGGTGTTGTTGGAAGAAGAAGGATTCTGAGGTTGAATAAAAGGTTGTCTTCTTGCTCTTCCTCTAGATAAATTTTTGAGCTGCTATGACTGATTGTCGAACATGTTGTAAAGGAAGGCAAAAATGGAAGCTATAGTTGTGAGCACTAAATGGAGATGAAAAAGAAGATGAAAGAACTAAGCTGAAATCAAAAAATTGGAGATGGAAAGGAGAGAACTAGTCTGTAAATATATATTTTTTGAAAGAGAAAAATTTGAGCCTTAATTACCTATCATGTGAAAAGACGTGGATGGATGTTTCATATCTTAAATATATATATATATATATATATATATATATATATATATATATATATATATATATATACACACCTATACACTCCTTATTTTCACACTTTGACCAATAGATTAAAGTGAGTCTTGAGATTCGTGGAGTAATATGAGAAAATTATGTTAACATATATGCATTGAAATTTAATATGTGAGAAAATTATGTTTATTGTAAATAAGTATGTACTGTATAAGAAATTGAAATGAATTTATATATTATAAAAATCATAACTTATTCTACAGCATACAACAGTATAAAAAATATTTACAATATATGTGCATATTAAAATAATTCATGTTATATATGGAATATTATAATAATATAATGTGTTATACATACTTTTACAAAATAAATTACGTACGATTTATATTATAATAACAAAATTTCTTATGTATTAAAATTTCAAGTTATATATAAAGAAGTGATAATTTATTCAGCGGTGAAATGTTAAATTGATACTACATGGTCGCCGATTGAAATCTGGTGTTGTAAAAAATTGTTTGGCTTCTTTAAAAAAGTACTACCACGTGTTGATTTGCACACCCCACACTCCCTTCTACACCTCACACTTCCTATATAATCACTACCCACTCACATCCTTTCAATATCTTCCAAATCTTCTTCTTTTTCCTACCACACCACACCTGTAGCCTACACTCTTATGAAATTACATTCTTTTAACATCTTCTCAATCTTTTTCTTCCTACTCATCCTACTTGTGTTAAATTTCTCATCTTACATCTTCTAGCTTTTACTGTTTGATGGTAATCATGGCAACCCATGATTATGATATTGTTGGCCCTACAGATACTAGTTTATTATACATGCAAGAACAACATATTTTTACTTTGGTGTGGGAAAATAACCAAGTAAGTATTTGTAGTTCTAAAATTATTCTTTTCATTTATATGATGTTATTAAATTATTTATTTATTTCGAAGTCAAGTTTGGAGACTTTTTATTTCATATTATGATTAATTATTTTTTTCACACAATTTATTTTACATAATGATTTTTTTTCAATAGAATCGTATCCTTAGAATAATGAAAATGGAATGCTTGTAATCCATCTCTTGTTATCATGCCACTTCTAATACAATTTGGATTTTGTGGTATGTCTATCTTGGCCGATTTTGCCTATAATTATACATTAGTTTCTGCCTTTGTTGAATGGTGGCATCCATTTCACAAAACTAAAGGTGAGATTACAATTACGATGCTAGATGTAGGATTATTACTAGGACTTCCATGTCTGGGAAGACTATTAACTGGCAATCCCCACCTATCAAACTTTGGAGAATTATGTATGCAAGCATTAGGAGTTGTGCTGCCCATATTAGAAACTGACAGGCAAAGAGTAACACTAAGGTGGCTCGCCAATACATTTGTAGAGCTACCTAAAGGTGTAGATCAAGCCACATTAGAATTCCATGCTAGAGCATGGATTTACAATACCTTAATGGATACTTAATGCCAAATAAGTCTGGCAATTTTGTAAGCTTAAAGTACCTCCCTTTCCTTCTTAATCTCCATTGGTGTGGAAATATGTCATAGGGTTTAGCGATATTGGCCATTTTGTACAGAGAGCTTTGCTCCGCCGCACTGAAGGATACTAAACAAATTGGAGGGTGCATGTCCCTCTTACATATATAGATCTAGTGGAGATTTCCCAATTTTTGCCCCAATGTCGTCTAATAACCAGCTCTATTGCCTAACGTTTACGTGCTTAGGCTACCTTTGGATTTGAAGTATGTTTCATTTCTTGACATAATATAGGTTCACTAATTTGTATTTGCCTAATTAATAATCTGTTACTATTTTCATAGGTGGAAAGAGGCTCACATGCATCTAACCCTTTCAAAAATTATGATAACTAAATATAGAGAAATGTTGGACATCATGAGTAACCAAGAGGTACACAACTCTACTAATATAATAAGTCTCCGTTAAATAAAATATACCAACATGTGTCATATCGTTGTAGATAAAATAGTATCCTATTTTAGAGTACTTAGGGGAGCCCTTGCATACTGTACTGGGATGGAAGTGGGTTAGGCCAGAGTGCCTTTAAGTTGCTTTCATATAGTTGAAATGCAACTTATTGAGCGCATACTTTAGACTCAGTGTACTTTAATTGGTATTTTCGGGTCACATATTGTTATATTGGTCAAGATATGGCAGTGATGGCTATTGTGGTATAATATTTATGTAATCTTTTATACAATAAATTAATTTTCTTATTTAGATTTATTGATTACATAGTAATTTAATTTCACTATTTCAGAATGACACTGTACATATAGTAGAACGTGTTTCTTTAACATATCCCAAAAATGAATTCGCTACGATTGCTAAAAGCCAAATGAAATTAATACAAAGGAATATGGGTCAAAGAAACCAGAGACAATTGGAGCAGAGGCAAATTCAAATGTCTCGTGGGTCTGAAACCCATGATATGGAAGCCAATACCAATAACACTACTACTTCAAGTGATGCTGCTACTTCAAGCCTGATAAAGAGAATAAGGAGGAGGTGAAGAGGACAAGAAGAAGAAGCATGACCAGAAGGAGGGGGAGATAATGAATAAAGATTTACTTTTTTGTACGGGGATAAGTTGTGTGATAAATAATATTTGCAGTTTTATAAATATTTTGATGAAAGTTGTATGATCAATATTTTTTTATTAATTAACATATTATTATGTTATTAGATTTTATTACAATACAAGTTTAATGATTAAAATAATGACTATATATTATATTAAAATTAAATTATTTATTTAAAAATAAATCTATGCAATTTTAATGATTAAAATCAAATATTATATTGTATATTAAATTTTAAATAATTATTTATACTTATATTATATATATATAATATATATATATATATAACCAAAAAAAGTAAGAAGAAAGAGGTACAATTTTGGGCGTACCTTGCACGCCTCTTTTAGTGTGCAGAGCACACCTACTGAGCCGTGTTCAGATTGCAACGAGGTGACCTCCTCTGCACCGAGGTGACTTTTTCTATACCAAGTTCACTACAGTTTATATCTTTAATTTTGTTTTGATGTCTATTTTTCTAAATTAATTTATTTTTAAAAAAATTAAAATGAAAATTATATAAATATAATATTAATTTTATTACATACATATAATATATATATATATATATATATATTAATATTATATATGTAATATATATATATATATATTAATATAACATAATATTTTTTCTTTGAACTTGGTTTGCTTTAATGGGGTGGGATGGGTGTACATGACAACTATAAGGATACGTGGAAAAACTATGTAGATAAAGCAGCGTAGATGGGATGTCAACTTAAAGAAAATGTGATGTGTCATTATTAAAAGATTTGATGGGAAAGAAGAGATATAACTGCTTGCAAAATATCAACGTTAATTATATATGCCAAAAATTTCTTATACAACATTGTTTGTTTTTTCTCTTCATTCTTGTGTTTTTTTCTTTTCACTTTTTGACAATGGAGATCCCTTCTCATCATACATGGATGTATAATAGACTAAATCCTGGAAAGAAGGGTTGCACAGAAGAATTTTTGTTCAAGGTAGAGGAATTTGTTGCCTTTGTTAGGAGACATGCAATGGATGGAAAGATCTGGTGCTCCTGCTCAAAACACAAAAAAGAAACCTATATGGGTGTTGAGTACGTTAAAGTGGACCTTTATAGAAGAGGCCTTTAGCCACGATATTGGTACTAGACATCTCACGATGAGGTTGGTAGTGAAGCCATAGCTTCAACTTCTATTAATGTTGGTTGTTCAAATAGATTGACATTTACTGTTGCCAAAGAGGATGCTCGATATCAAGCCATGATCTTAGATGCAAACAGATGGATTTGGATATCCTAGATGACTTAGAATTAGAGAATGAGGATACTGGTAATGAAAATACCGATGAACCTCCAAATCTGGAAGCTCAGAGCTTCTTTGATTTGCTAAATGCCTACCAAAGGCCACTTTGGCCAGGTTGTACCAATCATTCATATTTGTCTACTACGGTCAGAATATTAAGTCTAAAATATGAAGTCAAAATTTTGGTGGTAGCTTTCAACAATATAACAATTCTTATAGGAGAGATTAGTCCTGTTAAAAATCTCATGCCTACAAATTGGTGCAAGACGAAAAAAATGGTATCCAAACTTGGTCTGATCTCAAAAAAAAAATAGATGTTTGTCAGAATGGATACATGATGTACTACAACAACGATATAGATAAGATAGAATGCAAATTTTGTAGAGCATCTCGATATTAAGAAGATCGACCTGGGAGAAGACAAAGTGTTAAATAGGTTCCAGTGAAAAGGATGCACTATCTACTCCTTATTCCCAGGTTGTAGCAGCTTTATGATTCAATGAGTTCAGCTAAGAAAATGCGATGGCATTGTAATGACAGAAGAAATGAAGGCTTATTGATTCATCCTTCAAATGTGGAAGCATGGAAACACTTTGACGTGATGCATCCTGACTTTGCTAATGAGCCACGTAATGTGAGGCTCAATCTATATACATATGGGTTCACCCCTTACAATAGCCAGTTATAGTGACATCGTACAACTTGCTTCTCGAGCTGTGCATAACTGCACCATATATGTTTTTGACATTCATTATACCAGGGCCACGTAATCCAAAGGTTGCGATTGATGTATACTTACAACTGCTCATTGACGAGTTCAAAATATTGTGGGACGGACTATAAACCTTTGACATTTCCACACAGTAGAATTTTCATATATATGCCCTGTTGATGTGGACAATATATGACTTTCCAGTGTATGGAATGTTGTCGGGGTAGAGCACTATAGCTAAGTTCTCTTATCCTTATTGCATGCACAATTCGAAAGCCTTCACTTTGCAGAATAACCCTTGGTTCAATTGTCATCGACAGTTTTTGCCTGCTGACCATGAATTTAGGAGGAATAAGGATGTATTCATCAAGAATAAAATCGAACACGGTCTCTTACTGCCAAGATTGAGTGGGGAAGAATTGTGGGAAGAAGTTAGATGATTTTCCTAAGGTTGTTGAAAGCGGTCTTTGTAGAGATCAAGGTTATAGGGTTGAGCACAACTGGATAAAACAAAGCATTTTTCTGAATCTCCCTTATCAGAAATATCTCCTGATCCATCATAATCTGGATATGTCATGCATATAGAAAAAAAAATGTGTTTGACAACATATTTAACATCGTTATGGACGTTCAAGGCAAGACAAAGGACAACATCAAGGCAAGGCAGGATCTTAAAGTGTTCTATAGGCGTCATGATTTAAAGTTAGAAGAATTGGCCAATGGTAGAGTGATAAAGTTAAAAGCTAAATTTGTATTTACACTTGAGCAAAGAAAGAACATATGCGAGTGGGTCAAAGGTTTAAAAAATGACTGATGGATATTCTTCTAATTTATCAAGATGTGTTGATGGAAAGGGTGGAAAGTTGTTCGGATCCAAGAGCCATGATTATCATATTGTCATGGAATGTTTGCTACCCATCGCATTCAATGCATTGCCAGTGCAAGTTTGGAGCCCTCTCACTAAGATAAGCAAATTTTTCAGAGACTTGTGTTCGGCAAAATTGAAAGTGGATGAGTTGATACAAATGGAACACCATATTCCTATCATCCTTTGCAAGCTAGAAAGAATCTTTTCTCCTTGATTTTTTGACTCAATGAAATATCTACCTGTCCATCTCCTATATGAGGCTTAAGTCAGTGTATTGGCTTAATATCAATGGATGTATCTTTTTGAGAGGTAATCAATCATTAATTACTTTTACTTTTGTATGCAATTTTAATTCCTATTGATACAAATATGACAAAATAGTTCATTTCATTTTTAAAGGATTTTAAATAGAACTAAAAAGACAGTCAATAATAAATCTTAGGTGGAAAGTTCAGTTTCTGAAGCATACTTGACACAAGAGACATCGTATTTTTATTCTTATTACTTTGAATCACATGTACATGCAGTAAGAACAAGAGTTGGTTGGAACGCCTTTATGCAAGAAGAGATAAGCCAACTGACATCATTAATAATTTTTAACCAAGTCAGGTATACCTCCGGCAAGAGCGTCATTAAATATTTAGATGATAGAGAATATATGACGGCTCAACTCTATGTCCTTCTAAATTGTGTCGAAATGAAGTCATATCTTGAGTAAGAACACATTGTATTTCCTAATTTTATCGTTCGATTAAATATTATATATCTACTATGTATGCTCAATGAGTTTGTTTTTGTATGGCAGCAATTTTAAACAATATCATAGAAATTTAAATCCCCACTTCAACAACGTAAATATTGATAGAGTTGTTGAATACTTTATCTTATCGCTCAAAACTCTTTGTAAGTGACCTTCTGATTTAATTGGATTAATTGTATGTTGACTCATTTTTCTATGTTGTGCAATGATAAATCAATTATTCATTGAAAATTTTAACTAGGTACACACTCAACCTCATATTTTTAATGATGCAAATATAATATCCTTGGCATGGAGACCATTTAGAGAAGCAGAGACGTGGCCAGTGTATTTTGTGAATAGATACGAGTTTCATACTAATGTCTGGAGAACTGGAAAGAAGACAATCAACAATGGGGCTTGTGTTAAAGGCATTGGAGAACGTGGTGGAAAAAATAATTATTTTGGCATCCTTAAAGAAGTTGTACAGCTACAGTGTTTTGGAGAACCTACAAAAAAGATAATTTTGTTTCATTGTGACTAGTTTGATCTAGTGCTGAATCGTGGAAAAAAGGTGCACCTAGAAAAAGAGAGAAATTTGAAAGATGGATTGTCATGAAAACTAAGCCCAGAAATCTAGTGGAAAATGAAGAAAGACTTGAATTTACCTACCAGAATAAGCAACGTCATGTTTCTGCTCTTAATAGTGATTTATTAAATGAAAATTTAAGAGAAGAAGGACAATATGAACAAATAAGACATACAAAAGAAGAAGCAGTAGAAGAAGAAGGTCAAGTAGAAGATGGGGAGGAAGAACATGAAGAAGAAGATAAAGAGCAAGATATAGATACGAAGGAAGATGAAGATGACGATAAAGATAAACAAGAAAATGAAAAAGAAAATGAGGGCACATGTAATACCCGCTAATTTTGGAATCATGTGATTGCCTGTAATATAGTTTTTATAATGAAAATTTCCTTATTTTTAATGGAAATATTTGGAAAATGAAGAAAGACTTGAATTTACCTACCAGAATAAGCAACGTCATGTTTCTGCTCTTAATAGTGATTTATTAAATGAAAATTTAAGAGAAGAAGGACAATATGAACAAATAAGACATACAAAAGAAGAAGCAGCAGAAGAAAAAGGTCAAGTAGAAGATGGGGAGGAAGAACATGAAGAAGAAGATAAAGAGCAAGATATAGATACGAAGGAAGATGAAGATGACGATAAAGATAAACAAGAAAATGAAAAAGAAAATGAGGGCACATGTAATACCCGCTAATTTTGGAATCATGTGATTGCCTGTAATATAGTTTTTATTCTTCTTGAATATTATTTATGGAAATAGAGATAAATAATTGGATCGGGTATTTTATTAAGGATGATATTTTTGGGAGTTAAGGAAAGACAAGAGCAAGAGGAAATTTCATAGAAATAATGTTTGGGGATAGCAAATTGAGAGAAAGCATTCATGAGGTATAGAGGAAGTCGGGTACCTATGGGATCCAGAGAATGACTAAAGTGAAATGAAAAACTAGGGTGGTACCTAAAATATGATAATTACCCAAATTGGAGAAATTACAAATTTGCCACTATCAAGGTTAATCAAGAATTACCTATGGTCAAAGTAATAATTTCACCCTGAGTTGGTATATATAGTGGCCCCACTTCTTTTTCTTCATTTTCTCACTTTTTTCTCTTTCCTCACACTCTCTCTTCTCTTTTTCTCTCTTTCTTCTCTCTACCTCACCCTTTCCGCTCTAAATCTTCTAACAAGCTTTGAAGAGCTTTTTTTTATGGTAGGGCGAGTCATTGGAGGCTAAGCAATGTAGGGAAAGCAAGGAATCAAGGTAGAAATTCTGATTTTTTGAACTTTTCCCTATTTTCTAGTTTTAAGGCTATTTGGGGTAAATTTGAGATTGTGGCTTCATTTGTAGGTTAAAATTGGGGGTTTTGGTGTCTAAATACTCTTTAGACATCAAGGATGAGAACCCATAGAAAAAATTATTAAAAACAGTGAAGATTTGGCCTCATCTAGGCCAAATCCAAGGCGAAGTAGCATGATGTCATGATCATGGTGCCCAGGCACTACAATTCAAAAGAAAAGGAAGGAAAAAAGGGTCTTGGCACTCAGGTGCCCAGTGTGAGTGTAGCGCCTAGGCACCAGCAAAACTGAAGTTCTTGGTCCATTTTCAAATGGCCATAATTCTTTCATTCGAACTCCATTTTTAACAAACTTTATATCATTGAAAAACTCTTTTGAGTCTAGTTTCACATAGTACAAGTTTTATTTAGAAATTACTTACCAAATAAGAGTTATGACCAAATGATTGACCAAAGGTCAGAGTTAGTGATGAAGATTTTCCTTGTTTTATTTATTTATTGATTTTGGTTAGTTCTAGATTGCGTGGGAGCTTCATTGGATTGGTATCTCAGAAACTCTTTTACAATAAACCTTATTGGCATCAAGGTGAGTAGATGACCTTGCTAACTGAGTTTTTATTTAAAATTACTTAAGTACAAAATAAATCTCATTCACACTACGATTGGGCATATTTTATTGAATTCCCTAATTAGTTATGTTAATTAATTGGTGGAATATTGGTTGTAATTTGTCAGGTTGTTATCTAAAATATGTATAGGTTAAATTGTGTTTGCATTTGGGAAATGTATTGCGAATGTGCTTGTGAATGATGAGTGGATTGTTGGTTGTTATGTGCATTACATTTTATCATGTTAATGTATTTCATATAAAAAGGAAATGTGTAGGAATGTAGATCCACAAGAGGGAACAGAGGGGTTGACCTCTGAAATAAACCCATTGAGGAGTGGACTTCCATGTGGTAAGAGCAAAAAAAGAGTGGGAAATACATCACATATTTTGTATTGTATATTCATAAATGGGAGGTAACCGGCTAGTAACCCATGGATGTGGATATACCTGGGAAGAACATCGAAAGTTGGGAACAGAGGATAGATCTTTGAGATAAGCCCGTTGAGTAATTATTATTCGAGGGAAAATTCTAGAGAGACTCAATGAGGTAAGCATGGTAAAACATAACATGTGGTTGCTTGCATATTCATAACCTGTGTGTGGTTATTTGTACTTATATGTGCTTGGATGTGGTTAATGTGGATTGTGAGAGTTTGGTCTCACAAGGGAATAACAAGTATGCTTAAGGTTGTGTATTTGTACCGGTATATGCTAAAGGTATTTATTTAAATTATGGTCGTGTTTCTGGTATTTGTACTTGTGACTTAGTTTATTGCACAGTCATGTATTCACTGAGTTTTTGATAAACTGAGCTCTCTATTATTATCTTTCTTAGATTTAACAGATGAAGAGGATGGGAAACCTCTAGAGTTTTGTAAATTGGAGATATACTCCAATTTTATGGAGGGCTCTTTATGAATCAATTTTTTAGCTATATGTCTAGTAGAATGCTTTGTAATCATATAGGCTACCTAGGTCCTACTGTGTTTTAGGGGTTTAATAATTGTAAATATTTCCCAATGTTATGGGAAATGAAAGAATGTATTATGAAATTTATTTCCTTATAAATTTATGTTTTGCTTAGTTATGGATATTAGGACTGTTGAGGAATATATAGGCTACCATTGAAGTACACTGTAGATTGTATGTATATTTACGTGTTTTATTTTTTGTACATTACAGAATGGTATTAGAGGGAAAGTTTGTGTTTAAATCTCCTATAGATTATAGAGCTTGGTGTTATTTGTGGGTCTTTTCCCATTGTTGTGAACTACACAACATGACCATGGGTTTAAGTTCTATAAAAGGCATTATAGGATGTTGAATTTCTCTTTTGTGACCTATTCCTCGGTGGAGTAAGTCGAAAATAATTTTATTAACATAAGAAGTGTTTATTCTTATATGCAGATTTTTTGCTCTAGATGGAGGATAAATCATCGAAGTACTAGGAGCTCATGAGCTCGCTTAGATGTAGCTTTGATGCATTATCACCGAGGTGATTGTAAATTATTTAGAAATAGATGTGGGGTGTGCATGTATTTATGTATTGTGGAAACATGAATCTTCAAATGTCATGTATAATTATCTGTGATAATTTATTTTTGGTTTGGTATGTTATAGTGTGTAAACTTAATTATTGATTAGAAGGTATGTATATGTTTATATATGTATTTATAATGGGGTTATAAGTCGTAAGTGAGAAACCGAGGTATCGATTACGAACTCGGAAGAGTATGATAAGAATTTTCTTGTCAATGCATGGTGGTTTTATGAATATATTTATATATTTGTAAACTGAGGAAAATTTTGCTGGGATTTCTTGTGGTGGGTTCCCCTGTATATATTCTGTACAAATTTTCATTAATATATTTTAATGAATCGTGGAAACTCGATTATTAGGAGAAAAGTGGGAAATAGTTATAGCATATATATATATAACCTAAATACATTACATGTACATGTGTATTGTAATGCATCTTGTTGTGGGTAGGAAACATTCCATGAGATGTGTGGGCATTCTTTGTGACTTGGGTGATTGGTTAAGTAGAGTGGAGAGTTTGGGATCTTGTGAATCAACGCCTATATGGATGGGTGTATAGTCCATTCTCTTAAGTGTTGATGGCATTCTAGATAGGCCGTGTATGGGCAGGTACTTCAACCAAGTTATTTTGGGTTGAAGTTAAATAATGAGATGTTAGGAAGAAGGGAGTATGAGGGGGATAATGCTCAAGTAAGATGAGCTAAGGGCTAAGATATAAGTTTTATCCTAAGAGTTAAGGTGGTTCTAGTTCATCTAGTCAAGATGTTTTCAGGCTAGAAGATGGCAACCTTGATGTTTAGAATGCGAGAGACTCCGTTCAAGTGAGTACTATTAGTATGTAGTAGGCTAAAGGTGTTTCTTTTACGGTCAAAAGTTACACCTTAAAAAGAATCTGGAAGAGAGAACGTGAGTTGTTAGAATTGGAATGCGTACTTGAGTATGTATCCTAGAGAAAGGTGGCGAGGTGAGATTCAGTTGAGGGAACCGACCTAAGATTGTGAAGTTCTCCTAGAGAAGATACCATAGTGAAGTAGAAAGCGACAAGGGAGGTTGAAGTGAGTTGTAAATCTTTTGGGGTGAACTTGGCTAAGTTACACCCGTTAGGTTGGGGATTCATAGGTGATGATACTATGTAGTGAGTGTACTTAGGTATGCGGAATTAGTCTTGGAAAGAAGAAAAGACTCACGAGACAAGTTATCAATAGTCATTGAGTAAGGATATAGTAGGTGTAGAGTGTGAGGATGTATGCGGTCCTTACACCAAGAAGGTCAAATGAAGCAAAGAATGGTTTACGAAAGTTTCTATTACACTGAGAGTATGGAAACCTCATGACCTTGAAATGGTCTGAGTGTGCCACGGGTAGGCTTTTGGCATGTGTGCTATAAGCTTAGCAGGAGCAATGGTGGATATGTGATGTCGGAGGTTAATGAGAGGTTTATCCTACTTTTCTATGATAAGAGGGCCTATAAGTCTATGGTGTGTACATGTCAGTGAATATGTAAGATGCATGTGTGTTTGTATACAACTAGGTGAGGTAGAGGATGTAAGCTAGTGAAGTGGGCATCGAGGGTGTTTCATATAGAGAATAAAGGAATGGTGCCATGAATATGACTTGGAATGAGTTTAGGTTAAACCTAAGCTCATTGATGTTAAAATGAGTACTTAAGAGCATTTGCATTAGTTTGAGAGGGAATGCATTTGGGTGTCTGTGGAAACGCGATGACTCACATATAAACATACATAGAGTGTGTATATATGTGTAGTTACGTAAGGATCCTAAATAGGAGTTTATTTAGGTAGAATGACCTTCTTGGGACCTGTAGTCCCGAATAATTGAATCAAGGAATAGTGGTATATGGTAGGGAATCCTAGAATCAGACTGTTCTATGGCATAGTTATAGGTACATCTTCTCTTGCAAAAAATAGTCAATGAACTTCAGAGGAGACTATACCTACCAGAAGGCCTATGGGGCCCTGGATCATTGGGTGGTATAAATGTTAGTTTAAGGATGAGAGTGTGTAAATGGGTGTAAAAGCATAATTACTTGCATATGAGCATGCATAGGGTATGTGTATACACATAAATACATAAGATCCCACTATGAATTTATTTGGGGAAGTATGGGAGTATGCTTTGTTTTGGTTTCATGGATTGGGGTAAAAGGCTTTGGCTTGTAGGTTAGTGTGTTGTGGTTACCAGTATGTCCCTCTTGACCTATCATTGGTTACGGATATAGCCCAATGGACCGAGGGATTGGGATATGCTTAGTACACCCATAAGTTCATAAGACTCAGAGTAGGGGTCAGTGCTAGGAGAGCCAGTCAAGAGGTTCATCTTATGAACTGGGCCCATATAATAGGCCTTCTAGTGACTGTAGCCAATCGACATCGTCGAGAATCAAAGGCTGACTTCTAGGAAAGGATGGGAGTCCGAGACCAGCCTATAGTAGGACTTAAGCTGGTCACTCAATTAGTCGATAGAGATGAGGAAATGGGGTGGTGTACTCTTGAGATTCGAAACCAGTAACTGCCAGTATAGGGAACGTGGTTTGGGATTCAGAGGGATGCACCTGAAAGCCAGAAGGCTTTAGAAATAGGAATATGGGGAGGGTTCACTATGTGGTTGTTGATTATATTTGCTTATATTATTTTGTGTGGGTGATATATGTTCTAGTTGAGGGCATAATTCGAAAGAGGTACATGTTATGGCTAAGGGTACAACGTAAGAGGCCAGACACATATTATGGTTATGGATATGACCCAAGAGGCTGGACACATGGTTGGATTCCTCATGGGAATGTAAACCCATGAGGAATAGGATGAGGTCTCATGGTACACTCTTAGAGCTAAGATAATAGTTATCATGGTTTGGCATAAGCCAGAGCTCAGGATGAGAGTTATACCAGAGGCACAGTACGCCTACAGGCGGGATATCATATATGAGTGGCGATATAGCCTTTGGGTAGTATGGCACCTACGGGCTGGCATATTATATACAGGTGAGAGGATACCTTCGGACGAGGTGTATATATATATATATTCTATGATATTGTGAACTATGTGTGTGGGCTTGTGTTTGTGCTATGCATATGTATGTGGGTGCTTTTGAGGCTGAGTGGTAGAGGAACTTATATGTGGTACGTACTTAAGCCACCTTAAGTTCTTAAGTTTACTTGTGGTAATAGTTACCAGAACGGCACAAATATAACGCCTTCCAAGGCTTTATGTGAGAAATTCTATGTTTTGGGTTTTGGTTGTTTAGGCAAATTGTGCACATCCCTGGGTGAGGGAACATATGAAGCTCTATGATATACCGGAATTGTAAAACAACTGGGGATCTTAGTCCTCATTTTGGATCTAAGAAACGCAAGCCTATGTGACTGGTAGTGTAAATGCTTTGATTTTTTATGGAAGCTTGGGGATGCTGCTTCTCATTGATTGACGTCGCGCCTTTCTAGGCTTGTGGTGAGTTTTGAACTCGGGGGACTGAATTCTGTTAAAGGGGGAGAATGTAATACCCACTAATTTTGAAATCACGTGATTGACTGTATTACGTTTTTTATAATGAAAGTTTTCATTATTTTTAATGGAAATATTTAGTCATTTTTAATTTTTCATATTTAATTTATTCTTTTTGAATATTATTTATGGAAATGGAGATAAATAATTAGACCAAATATTTTATTACGGATGATATTTTTAGGAGTTGAGGAAAGATTAAAGCAAGAGAAAATTTCATGGAAATAGTATTAGGGGATGGGGAATTAAGAGAAAGCAATTATGAGGCATAGAGGGAGTTAGGTTCCTATGGGATCCAGAGAAGGACTCAAGTGAAATGGGAAACTAGGGTGATACCTAGAGTATGAGAATTACCCAAATTGGAGAAATTATGAATTTTTCACTATCAAGGTTAACCGAGAGTTACCTATGGGCAAAGTAATAATTTTACCATGAGCAGGTATATATAGGTAGCCCCACCTCTTTTTCTTCATTTTCTCACTTTTTCTCTTTCCTCACACTCTCTTCTCTCTTTCTCTCTTCCTTCTCTCTACCTCACCCTCTCCATTCCAAATCCACTAATGAGCTTCGGAGAGCCTTTCTCCGATGGTGGGTCATTAGAGGCCAAGCAACGTAGGAAAAGCAAGGAATCGAGGTAGGAATTCTAATTTCTAGAACTTTTCCCTGTTTTCTAACTAATTTCTAGAACTTTTCCCTGTTTTCTAGTTTTAAGGCTATTTGGGGTAAAATTGAGATTGTGGCTTCGTTTGTCGGTTAAAATTGGAGGGTTTTGGTGTCTAAATGCTCTTTAGATATCAAGGATAAGAACCCATAGAAAAATCATGAAAAACGGTGAAGGTTTGTCCAAATTTGGGCCAAAATCTAAGGCCAAATCATGTGATGTCATGATTGTAGTGCCCAGGCACCACACTTCAGAAGAAAAAGAAGGAGAAAAGGGCCTTGGTGCCCAAACACCAAGTGTGAGTGTGGCACCTAGGTGCCAGCCATACCGAAGTTTTTGGTCCATTTTCAAATAGCCATAACTATTTTATCCGGATTCCGTTTTCAACAAATTTTATATTGTTGGAAAGCTCTTTGAGTCTAGTTTCTAATAGTATAAGTTTCATTTATAAATTACTTATTATATAAGAGTTATGACCAAATGAGTAACCAAAGATCAGAGTTAGTGGTGAGGATTTTCCTCGTTTTATTTATTTATTGATTTTAGTTGGTTCTAGATGGTGTGGGAGCTTCATTGGCTTGGTTTCTTAGAAAATCTTACACGATAAACTTTGTTGGCATCAAAGTGAGTGGGTGACCTTACTAACTAAATTTTTATTTAAAAATTACTCAAGTACGATATAAATTCCATTCACACTATGATTAAGCATATTTTATTAAATTTCCTAATTAGTTATGTTAACTAATTAGTGGAATATTGGTTGTAATTTGTGAGGTTGTTATGTAAAATGTGTATAAGTTAAATTGTATTTGGATTTGGGAAATGTATTGTGAATGTGTTTGAGAATGATGAGTTGATTGTTGGTTGTTATGTGCATTACATTTTATCATGTTAATGTATTGCATATAAAAAGGAAATGTGTGGGAATGTGAATCTACGAGAAGGAACAGAGGGGTGGAACTCTGGAATAAACCCATTGAGGGGTGGACTTCAATGTAGTAAAAGCGGGAAAAGACTGGGAAATACATCACATGTTGTGCATTGCATATCTATACATGAGAGGTAACCAACTAGTAACCCATGGATGTGGATATTTTGAGAAGAATGTCAGAAGTTGGGAATAGAGGAGTAGACCTCTAAGATAAGCTAGTTGAGTAATTATTGTCGGAGGGTAAATTCTGGATTTGGACTCAACGAGGTAAGCGTGGTAAAACATAACATGTGGTTGCCTACATATTCATAACTCGTGTGTGTGGCTATTTGTACTTATATGTGCTTGGATGTGGTTGATGTGGATTGCGAGAGTGTGGTCTTGCAAGAGAATAATAGGTATGCTTGAGTTTGTGTATCTGTATTGGTACATGCTAGAGGTATTTATTTAAATTGTGGTTGTGATTCTGGTATTTGTACTTGTACCTTATTTTATTACATAGTCATGTACTAACTAAGTTTTTTATAAACTCTCACTCTCTGTTGTTATCTTTTTCAGATTTAACAACTGAGTAGATGGGAAATCACTAGAGTTTAGTAGCTTAGAGATATACTCCAATTTTGTGGAGGGTTTTTTATGAACCAATTTTTAGGCTATATGCCTAATAGAATGCTCTGTAATCTCATTGGCCATCTAGGTCCTACTGTGTTTTAGGGGTTTAATAATTATAAATATTTCCCAATGTTATGGGAAATGAAAGAATGTATTATGTAAATTTATTTCCTTATAAATTTACGTTTTGCTTAGTAATGAATATTAGGACTATTCAGGAATATATGAGCTACCATTAAAGTACACCCGAGATTGTATGTATATTGATGTGTCGATTTTTGGTGCATAACAACACAGAAAGTGATGACTAGTTATTTTTTGTCAAATTCTTTCTCTTGAAAGAGTGACACTTATTTTTTTATATAAAAAAATTCCTTTCTAATTTTTTTTAGTTTATATACATATATGTCACCGATACATATACATTATTTTATCACACATAAGAATTTATGTATACTATGTTTTTGGAATCGGCCCGATAATTGACCTAGGCTGGCCTTCGGTCGCTGGTTTAACCGCCAAATCAATTACTGACTCGGTTTAATAAATTAAAAATTATATATATACCTAAAAAATTAAAATAAGTTATTTATATACAAATTTCACACTTTAAAGTCATAAACATTCATAATAATTTAAAAGTAAAGTCATAAATATTTATAAAACATAATAATATAATTAAGATGTAGAACTTCAGTTTTTCCCAAGAACATAGATTTAAATTTTTTGCCACATTCAATAACTTAGATCATGAAACGTTTTTTGTGAAAATTATATTATAAAAAATTTATATATTTGTCGAGTCTAGTTTTACTTTTTTCGAAATAATTTTAATTTAATTATTTTTTGTACCTATCTAATTACAAAATTGATTTGGCTAATTAAAGAAATTAAGGGACTATTTTTTTAAAAAATATATAGTGAGAATAAGTTTAAAATAATAAATAAAATATAATAACAAATATTATAAAAAAAAAAGATACAGAGGGAGAGGCGCAAGGCTGCACAGGGAGAAGCCCCGTTGCGCCATATATATATCATATATATTAAATACCCCTGTGCCATATATACTATATGGTGTATGGGGCTTCCCCCTATACAACTTGTGTTTGTAATTTTTTATATACTCTATCTATTATTTTAAATTTTTTTGTAGAGTTTCCTAAAATTATATATACATAAATAATTTTATAAAAAAATTACGAGTATGTCTCTTAGTAACTAAATCATTTCAAATAAGACACATAACATTAATTTTAACATATTTAAAATTATATATACGTTTAACTAAATAATTCATACTGATTTTTAGTCATTGTAAGATACTGGTATCAATAGGTAAGATACTGTGAGTAGGTGACTTGGACAAATAATCATTCCTACAACATTTCAAGAGGAAAAAATAAATATAATAGTCGGAATTTCTTTCAATTGGACAAATAATGGTTCCTACAACATTTCAATAGGAAAATATAAGTATATCAGTTAGAATTTCTTCAGTAAGTTTCAGTCAGAAATTTCTTGTCCATATTTGGATTGATTGTTGTAGTTAAGAATCGATTCATATTTTCGTTTACTATTAGAGTTCGTTATGATGGTTGCCAAGCGTAAGAATAGTTCATATATAAAAATTATTTTTATACAAAAATAATAAAATAATCAAAAAGTAAAATTTAAATTAAATGCATTAAATGATATTGATCCCCATCAAAGTAGTAGAGAGTTGTTTGTGGGACTTATTTGTGGGTTCTTAAGAAATTCACATTAGAGTGAAGAGTTACTTAAAGTAGTGAAGATTTGCTTAAGCTGATGTGGTATTGTAGAATCCATAATAAAAATTTAAGTGAGGTTCATCACTGGAGATGTTCTTATTCCAACTTCCTAAAAACCCCAAAACACACGTGTACTGTTAAAGGTGGCTGATTTTGTCAAGATAGAAAGAAAATATGTACCAATTATATTTTAGTTTTAATTTCAATTATAATTATTTTTTGTGATTGTTTTAACTAGATTTTAAAAAAGATATACAAGAAAATATGAAATTATTATTTTAATGTTAAATTTATTTAGTATATATTTAAAATATTTGAAGTGATATTAATTATTTATCTTTCTTAAAATTTTCAAGTCATATTAATATGTTTGCATAGAATATATATTTATTAAATTAATATAGATATCAAATATATATATATATATATATATAACATTAAAATTACAACAACTATATACATTATTTTATATATTTTGTGCATCTTATAAAAAATTCAAAGTAGCAACGACCACAACTGCATTGCAACGTCCACAACACATGCAATTACAATAACTCACAACATAATCGCAATTGCAATTTAAAATCTTGATTTAGCCTGTAATAAGATATATGTTTGAGAAAGGATTGCGTCAAAAGCTACACAAAATTAACCATCATCAATATGTCACTAAGTAGACAGAAAGTTGACTATCTTGTAGAATTTTTAGTTAAAGATGTCTTACACGACTCTTTTAAGGAATGGTTCACTGAAAATAACAAGAAAAATGGCTTCATTTGCTCTTCTCTAAGTTTTAGTGAAAATGAGACAATGTCCCAAACTTCTGCAATTTGTTTCCTATAGTTGTGGAAATTTATTTTGGAACTCCAGAAACAGAAAACAACTTAACAACATTTGATATATATAACACGTCTATTATAAACGTCTGACACATATCTTATAAAAAATACTACTTTTTAAAATGTTCTTATTTTCTGAGAGAGAGAAAAAAATCTAAACCATAATGATAGTATGAAAGACAGTGGCGTCCTCATATTAGAAATAAGTAGTGGAATAAGATGGTAATGCATTCTCAACAGTATATATACTGTACACCTTTTTGCAGTATCATGAACCAAGTCATTCTCCTTTTTCCATGTCATAAGCCAACGTTTAGTTCATAAGCAGCCTGAATTAATTACTTTTAACTTCTGTTTCAGAAATATTAATATCTGAAGCCATGGAGATATTCATATATGATTTAGATATTAATTCAAGTATTGAATCATCTATGGTATATAATACAATAGACTTATTTTTTTTAATAAAAATTAAATCATACTTGTTAATTAGCTCCTAGCTATAATAAATTACATATTTAAAATAAATTAGTCCTTTTATAAAACCAAATTGTATATTTAACTCATTTTTTGGGAACTCCATAATAATGTATAATTCATTCTAATTAATGTTGAACAATTAAGTTGTATATAGCTAAAATTTTAAACATTAAACTCTCAATTTATGTATTGATAGAACCAGAAATGTTTGGCAGAAAAATAAAAATCAAATGGACAGATCAGAAGGTGAATTGATGAAGGAGATTGTATCTGATTCCCTGGAGAAATGGGAAAATACATAATAAGTTGCCCTTTTCTAGCAAGGAAAGCTCCAGACAATAATTGTCAACACACCTCTCTACTACTCTTCCTCCTTATTTATCCTATCAGACTAGACGACAAGGAAAAGGAAAATTGGAAGAAGATTCTCTCTCGTAAAACTATCCTCACTAATTCAGATGGTAATCACGTGTCCAGATGGGGGCTTTTCTTTCTCTCTTTCCTTCTTGGGCCTTTTTGATCTCTTGGTCCATTTGCTCCCTGTTGTCAACCATCTCTGTTTCTGCAGACCCACTATCCTCAATTGCCATCTCAGTACCCTCATTTGCCACCTCATCCGTCTGCTCATTAACATCAGCAATCGCCTTATTACCCACATCAGTAACTAAGTTCATATCATGTATCCTTTAAGAATTAAATTAATAATATAATCTAAAATTTATGTATATAGTACGTTAAATTATGCATGGCAGTCAGATTCGTTAATTTAAGTATTACGTAGACTCTAATCACATTATATTTGTTATTAGTTTTATAAACTGGCCCATTCAGTTTAATTTTCATTCTTAATCAAAAGACCTTTAAAAAAAAAAAACTATAGATATGCACTTACAAATTGCATTCTTGAAGGGTACGGTTGCAAGGCGTGAAGTGTTTTGCAAATTAAAGAGAAAGTTATACTTAATATATTTCTTTGAGATGGGATTTTTCTTTTAATTTTTACGGAAAGTAAAATATTACAATAGGTTCGATGCCATATGATATGTTCTACTGCTGGAGCTATTTTGGATAAAGTGGGAGGATTCCATTGCAAACATAAAACCTAAGGCTTTGAAAGCCGACCAAAATACTAGCTTGTTTGGCATTTTCTCTAACTATCATGCTGGCATCGATTTTAATAATCTCGCCAAGGTTGTTACCAATCTTCTTCAACATCAAGGTTGTATGATCTTCAATAGGGAGGTGGGATAATTTGAACTTAATGGGGACTCTCTCATTTTCATAGTTTTTCGCAGTTCCTTTTTCAGATCAGTCGAGTTGAGGAGTTTCGTGACCTCTAGCAATAAGGGACCCGATGGGGGAGGGGATTGATATTTGATAGTTTACTAATTAATGTACTAGTTGCCATGTATATTGTTATCACCATGTTTTTAGATAAGTTGTTAACATAGAAAATTAGAAATGTAACCTGATACTGGAGACTAATCAAATATATATTTATATATATAAATATTTGCAACCAACCTTTTAGTTTATTAATTAGTCCCATTGTAATAAATTTTTAATCATCAAATTTAAAAATTTAATTATATAAAGTTACTAGAATACCTTCCCTTTTCTATTATATATATATATATATATATAAAGAATTCTAAGCTTTAAAACTATGACATTCTAAAATTCTAAATCCACAAAACACCCATAACCTATAATCCTAATATCTAGACTCCAAATTACAAATTCTTAGCTGTTGTTACTAAGCCAAAAGTTATAACTATTAGTTAGGGTGTAAATCTATTTCCTTAACCCACAATAAAACAGATGTCTAAGCATCATAGTTTGCTTACAACTCCAACTCCGCCAAAAGACAATAACTTCTATGCCTTAACAACAATCTCTCACAATTGTCCTGCTAGGAATTGAACCCATGAATATTAATCCTTTGGCTAATTACTGTCTTGATAGTTTAAAAAGTATTGGTGATGAGTAATTTTTTATTTGACTTACTAATTAATTTTTTTTTCTTTAAGTTCATTTTTTGATACAATGGATTTGTATTACTTTTTAATATAATAGTTTATATAATCAATCTTGCATATATAGAAAGAATAAGAACTATTTTTTTTTTTTATGGTTTTGAGTCTTTTGACACTTATCAAGTGAGCACAAAGAGATAGCGTGTTAAACTACTCATTTTCATTGACGGCATACGTGAGCAATAGCATAGGTCATAATCAACACCTGAAAAACATTAGTTTTTATGGTGGAAAATCGCTAGTAGGCTTATGTATGTATATGTTTGAAGTTTTATAACTAGAGAGCACACGTACTTAGAGTGTTGCAGTAATTATCCATAAGATATGAAGAAGATTTAGCATTAGGATTTGGATCATGATGATATCGGGCATTTTTATATGGAATTTAGTTCTTATTTTAGTCCCTTTTACATCTTAAATATTATTTACTCTCTAATTTTATTATGTTTTAGAAGTTATTGAATGTAATTTAATCATGGACTAATTGTGCTTTAATTTCGTAACTAGAGAGCTAAATCGATGACATAGACGAATTGCTAACATAGATGCTTATATGGACATGACTTGGCAATTTATGCTGACAAGGACGTTGACCAAATTTTGCTGACTGTGTGGGCCCCATTTTCTGGAAAGTGGTCTGCATATTTTCTGTAGCAGCAAAAGGAGTTTTTGTAGCACCATTTTAATGCTTTTGTTGTGCACATGTTATTGCATTTTTCTAGTCAAAACAGAAGTTGAAAGAGAACCAATCAGAAGTCATTTTCATCCCTCTCTCCTGGCTGAGCATAAATGCACTTCAGAACACCATTTTTGAGCTGTTGAAGAGATATTCTTCCTCCATTTTCTCTGTTATTCGTAGGTCTACCTGCTCCCTTTTTTTTTCTTCATTTTGTTGTATTTTGGCCTCTATTGAAGGCCAAAAGCCTCTTGTAATCAGTCCATGGATGAACTAGCATTGTAACTTGAATTTTTGGAGCTTAATCATATGTGTTCTTATTGTTCTTCGGTTTCATTCCTATTCTATTTTTCCTCTGGTTTTTATTTTACTACTTGCTCTGATATGAGTTAGTGTAACAAGTAGAATAGAAATGGCTTACTTAGATGATTATTAAGCATGATTTAGGTTTGGGTTTAATCAGATTGCAAGTGGTTAGGTTAACTTATGTATAATATAGTTTTAAGAAGTCTCTTGAAAATACTAGTTAGAAAACCTAAAGATAGAAAACACTAGAATTAATTTGAAGACAATAATGATGATAGTTGCAACTCTAGGGATTCTATGATTGATTGCATCTCTGTTGTTCTGTAGTTTCGTTTCTTTGTTCTATTGTGTTTGTGTTCTGTTCTGTTCTTCTGTTATCTTAGGTTTGAATTTTAATTTTGTTTTAAGCTTTAATTATACAATCACCCCGGTAGTAACCAGTAGGTAATTAGGGTTAATTATGATAGATTAGTATTAGAACAATTAATTAGGCAATTTAGAAGCAAGACTCCTTAAGAGATACGACCTAGAATGATCACTATACTGCAAGTTGCCACGAATCTAATTTTGGGTGACTCGACGGCCATAGTGGCTTGAACCACATGACAATTAGGATAGATGTTATCAAATCATGATCAAGAGTTGTCATTATTAATCTGAATATAATTATTTTTTCTAACAAATTCATCATAGAAACAAACAGTAAATCAATGTTCTAGTTTTTAAAAGATCATTCTTTTTTCAATTTGCTCCCCTAGACATTTTACCAAAATTAAAATGGTTCCGCTTAGAAAAAAAGAAAAAAAAAAAGAAGATCCCACGGAATCATTAGCTAGTTATATAGACTTTCTCATGTACCTTTAAATTCTAAAATAATATTGATCTTATACCAGAGGGTTTAGGTTTTAGATGGTCTACAAATACTTTTCAGATAGACCATTTTGATTAAAAAAGTGTATATCAAGGCTAAATTAAAATATTTTATTTTTTTAAAGAAACAAATTGAACAAAAAATAACATTGAAGGACAAAACTAAGAAATTTTATTTTTGAAAAATAAATTTAAAAAATAATATTTTAAAAACTAAAACATTAATTCACTCTAAAATAAATGTCAAACATTAATTTATCTTTTCAACACAAAAAAGAAAGATTGATGAAACAGCCAGCGTTTCAAAGTGCCAACTGCCAATTATAGAGAGAACTTCCGAACAAGTCAAGAGTTTGTAAATTACAGCTAATTGAGTTAGTTCACCATCAAACTTATTTATCATCTAAAATGGATCCACGTCCGATTTTGTAGAACTCTTTTTAAAGTCAGGAGTAATCACTACAAAAAGAAAAGTGCTCTTAACTTATGGCCGACAATACTTTTAAAATGTCTCTGAATTTTGTCAAAATTAGACAGGTGTTTAATTTCCCAAGCTTCTGTCATTCTACAACCTTAGCCCTTTGAAAACGTGGACATGCAAATTACCAAATAACAACTTGGAAGCATAGATTAGAAATATGAGGAAAATTGTAATATATTGTTCATGCAAGTAAGTGTTGAGTGAAATGAATCACATGCATATATGTATGAACCACACGCATCTCAGATATGACTCAACTCAACTGCACAGATTAGATAATGCATTCTCAACTATATATGCACTGTAGACTTGACGCTATGAGTCTACGACATGAACTCATGAAGTTTTGTGATCTTCCTCCATGCCATATGATAAGCCCCCAACTCCATTAATTACTAATTTTGCTGCTTAAGTTTTTTCTTTTCTTTTTTTTGGTGTGTCTCTCTTTGATTTTTCTTCAGAGTATATATTAGGAAAAATTTTGAACCCACTAGCGCATAAATTCCCAGCCAAAGTATATTATCTTTTAATTGGTTGCACAGCAAGCATAAAATACCATTAGGTGGATTAGGAGTTCATATAAAGTATTCAGTATTGGGTAAAGTGATATAAACATAGTCGTGTAACTCACAATTAAACTTGTAAACTCGTCCGATTTTATGATCTTAAGTAATTAAATTGAGTAAACTCATCGGTCAAACTCGTTCAAAATTGTCAAGTTTAACTAAGTGACTAAGTTTGTATACTATAATCCAATTAAAAATAGTCATAACTTTCTCATTTATACTCTATTTTAAGTAAATGACATATTATTGGAAAGATCTCTAGGCCTAGTTTCAAATTAAAAAAGTTTTGTTCATAAACAATCGACTTTCAGATGCTACCAGACGACTTGCAATTTTTAATTTTACTTTAAACAATCATAACTTTCTCATATAAACTACATTTTAAACAAATGATATATTATTATACAACTTTTGAGTCTAGTTTCAATTGAAACAAGCTTCAAACTTTAGTCTACCCTACATAGTGTGAATACAATGGTCATGATTTTTTACTCATTTGATGAACATTAATATGTTGAGTTGGAGTGCTCACCCAATTACATTAAGGGCCGCATCAATTTATTTTTAACTGGACATTAATGACATCCAACACTAGGGACTCCATGACCAGCAGCAATGGCTATCTCCACCCTCCAATAGTCATCTCGAAAGTCAAACAAAGTAACGACTACCTTTAAAAAAAATAGAAAAAGTCTATGAAGAGTTCAAACTCTAAAGATGTTGAGTTTTTCTACCATTAGATTAATATTATATTACTTTCATATTTGTGTGTATGACAATTAAAAAATATTTTATACAAATTTTAATATGATCCAACAATAGATACTTCAACTTTTTTAGAGGTTGAGCTCTCTATAAACTTATTAAAAAAATAACACAAAACACACATCTCCGCCTTAACTTTAATGCTTGACCACCTGACTTGACATGTGGCTTGATAGAGGAATACCAAATGGTGCATTTAAGAATCTACGAGATTCCTTTAGAGAATCTAGAAGAAAATCTTGAAAGGAATCATCATGCAATGATTCCAATTAGCGAATATATTTATGTATTTTGTTTTTCTTTTATTGAAAGTGTTCCTCCACTTGAAAGATAAAGGATTAATCTCTTTAAGGCCTTTTGAGAGCTAAAGGCAAAAAGTAGAATTCGTTTCTATTTATTAGTATCTCTAGGAGTCAATGGTCAACCATATAAGAGTAGAGAATAGGAACGAATTGTATGTATTAATATCAGATGAAAAGGTATTTATACAAAGAGAAATAATGGTAAAATGCTAACTAACATAAACTGATATAACTGAAACTATCGAAACTAACGTTAACTACTTGTCTTAATATCCTTCTTAAAATTGAATTGCTTTTTTTCCTTTACATCCTCCCTCAATCTGCTGTTGTTGTCAGCACTGACTACTTTACTCTTAATTTTTGAAATTTTGGTCCTAACAGAAGCTTAGTAAGACCATCTGCAACCTGTAGAGTAGAACTGATATGCTAAACTCATGTTTGCTTTCACTGAACTTTTGCACAAACGAAAAACAAGACAGTTCTAGATGTTTGGTTCGTGCATAAGGAACAAGAATAGCTATTAGTATAACAGCACTTAGGCTGTCATAATGAACCAAGGGTGTTTCAGAACAAACAACACGTAACTCTTGTAGAAGGGATTGTACCCACTACACCTTAGCGACAGCATTGGCTAAGGACTATATTCAGCTTCAGTTGTTGATCTAGAAACAGTACTCTACTTTTTTGAACTCCAAGAGATCAGATTTGGACCAAGGAACAAACAAAAACCTGTGATAAAGGGTCTCTCTTCAAGATCAGCACCTTAGTCTACATCACAGAAGGCCTGAATCGATAATGTAGATGATGAAGTAGGCTGCAGGAGCAGACCATGTAAGATAGTGGCATTCAAGTATCTTAGAATTCATTTTACATAGGTCCAGTGTTCTTCGCGTAGGCTATGCATGAATTGACATACTTTATTTATTGAAAATACCAGCTCAAGCCTTGTAACAGTAACATACTGTAAGGCGTCCATAATCGATCTATAATAGTAGGATCAGTGAAAAGACTGCTACCAAAATTTTGTAGCTTTTGTCTAAGATTCATAGGTGAACTTGGCATATTGCATGTTAACTTTAGTAAGGATGTCCTTTTATATTTGGACTGAGATAAATGAATGCACCCATTTGATTTACGTTGAACCTCTACTCCTAGGAAGTAGCTAACTCGTCCCATGTCTCTTAAGGAAAATTCCTTATTCAAAGCAGTAACAACTTGAGAGATGGTGGTTTAGGAGCTTCCTGTCACAAGGATATCATCTATGTAGACAAGGACAAAGGTTGTATGGAACTTGTTGCTGCAAACGAACAAGGAACTATCACATTTGCTAAAGGAGAAACTGAGCTTTTTCAATGTGAAAGCAAGCTTCTTAAACCAAGCTCGTAGGGCTTGTTGGAGACCATATAGTGCCTTGTTTAATTTACACACAAGGTTTTTGTCTGTTTGCTCGAAACCAGGTGGTTGTCTCATGAAGACTTCCTCCTTTAAATTGCCATTGAGAAACGCGTTGTGGACATCAAGTTGGTTGATCGGCCCATTGTTTGTGAGAGCAAGGGTAAGCACAACTCTGATGGTGACAGGCTTGACCACAGGGCTAAAAGTCTCAGAGAAATCGAATACTTCCTATTTATTGAAGCCTTTGGCTACTAATATCGAGCATTCTAATATTCAATTTAGTCCCTATCTTAGCCTCCTTGCCATTTTAATATTATAAACTCTCCAATTTTATTATGTTTTGGATTTATTATGTGTACATTAGTTATAGAATTAATATGCCTCAATTTCATAATTTTATCCCAATTAATTCTATTGTGTATTTTTCAAATAAATAATTAGAGATTATATGCTGACATGGATGCCACTTGGGCACTGACGTGGAAATTCCTACGACTAGGCATTGACCGAAATGCTGACTGGACCTATGGGCCCCCTATTATGTTCTCTTTACAACAGCAAAATAGCATGCATGAAGCCATCATAACAGCAACACAGAAACAGTAGAAAAAGCATCAGAAACCAAAAAAGCAATAGCAAAAAAATTTAGAAGAAAGGGACTTGCCATGGAGTCAAACAATAATAATTTCATCTCTCTCGCTCTCTCTGGCAGCTTAAAGGCACATTTCAGACTCCATTTGCAAGTGTTGAAAAGTCTTTCTCCACTTTCTGTAGAATTTCATAGGTCTTTCCCCTGCCCCAATTTTCTCTTCTTTTTGGTATAATTTGGCCTTCATGGAAGGCTAAAAAGTGTTGTAATCATGAATTGTAATATGAGCTCTTGCAGTTTAATCAGATAAGTTTTCTTGTGATTTCCTCTGTTTCATTTATGTTCTACCCTTCCTCTAGTTTTCATATTCATATTTGTGTTGGTTAGACTTTATAGATGTGAATATTGGTTTGAATGTTTTAAATATGAGATGCTCTCTTGTTATTACTGTTCGGTGTAGCAAATAGAATAGAAATGGTTTACTTTGGTGATTATCAAGCATGATTTAGGTTAGGGCTTAATCAGATTGCATGTAGTTAGGTTTAACTTATATCTAATCTAGTTCTAAGAAATCTCTTGGAAATATTAGTTAAGAAAACCTAATGATAGAAAACACTAGAATTAATTTGAAAACATGAATAATGATAGTTGCAATTTTAGAACTTGCATTTGTGTGCAATTTCATTTTGTTCTGTGTTATATTCAGTATTTAGTGTTTTGTTCTGCTAGTTATAGGTTTATACTTTAATGTTGTTTTATGAAATCGCCCCCCATGATAATCAGTAGGTAATTAAGCTATAGTTAGTGTTGAAATAATTAATTAGGCAATTAGAAGCAAGGCTCCTTAAAAGAATATGACCTGGGACGATTACTATACTGCAAGTTGCCACGAATTTAATTCTGGGCGACTTGGCAATTGTAGTGGCTTGTACTAACTACAAGTCGGGCTTTGTATCAATGAATTGAGCCATCCAGAGTTTCTTTGATCTTGAAAATCCACTTGCACCCAATGGCTCTTCTATTAGGTGGCAAGGTGAAAAAGGTCAATGTGTTGTTGTTTTGAAGAGCTTGAAATTCATCTATCATGGCTTGCCTCTAATTTGCGTCCTGTAAAGCATCGAAACATAATTTAGTTCATAATGTGCCAAGAAAATTTTGGGTTTAAATATATCTGATTTAGCCCTGGTAACCATCTCATGTTGATTTGGGATGGGCCTTTGTATAGGTCGCAGACTGGAATTTGAATCTAACAAAATAATCCTTTGTGGAGAGGGAAGAATAGGAGCTATTCTTGAAGGTGTATGTTGCTGTGAAAACAATGGGGGGGTAGGGGAACTACTGAAAAGTGACTGGTTTTGACTTGGGGTATTTAGATTAGCTACAAAATTAAAAGAGAGTGAGTAAGTGGAAAATATACCACAGTTTTTAGATCAAGAAGAGTAACCATAATTTGCAATATGTAATTATTCAGTAGTTCTTTTGGGAAGATTAGGACTGGTGAATGAATGATTTAGAACCAAAGGTCTTGCACGAATATCCATAAAAGCCTAGTCATGGGAACTGAGATGGGTATGCTCTTTTAATTTAGAAAAAGGAAAAGAGACTTCATTGAAGAGAACATGGCGAGATATATACATTCTATGTGTTTGAGGGTCTAGGCATTAATACCTTTTATGATTTAAACTATAGCCCATTCAGTAGGTAGATCTGTAATTCATTTTATGTGTGTTGTAGGGTAACAAAATAGGGAAACAAGCATTGCCAAAGACTTTCAAGGCAATGTAGTCAGATGTAATACCCAGAAGTTTTTTAATGGGTGACAAGCCATGTAAAACCTAAGTTGGTAGTCTATTAATTGTTAAAATAGCAGCTTCAAAGGCTTCATGCCAATATTTGAAAGGCATAGAAGCATTAACCAATAATGTCAGACCTATCTCGGTGATGTGTCAATGCTTTCTGTCGATGACACCGTTCTGCTCATGTGTATAAGGGTAAATTATCCTATTAACTATGCCACACTATTCTTACAGAGTTGAGAAGGCTCGAAATTCTCCTCCCCAATCTGATTGGATGGCTTTGATCTTTGTGTCCAATTGGAGTTCTACTATGGCCTTAAACTTGACAAAGGCAAGAAAGGCATCTGACTTCTTTTTAAGGAAATAAATCCAGGTGAATCTAGAAAATGAATCAATGAAGGTAATGTAGTAAGTATGACCCCCAGTGGAGTGAGAGGTTGTAGGACCCCATAGATCCATATAAACAAGTTCTAAAGGATGTGTATGAATAGTGAGAGAAGTGGGAAAAGGTAATTTGTGAGACTTCCCATAACAACAAGCATTGCAAAAAGATATGTTTTTATTTGACATAGAAATATTACAAGCCCTTAGAATTGATGACACAGTTTTGGCACTGCAGTGCCCAAGTCTTTGATGCCATATGTCAAGATTACAAGAATAATGGGAAGGCAAACATTTATGGAAAGGGGATACAGTAGATAGAGCAATAGAATCAGTAGGGAGATGGGTGAAGTTGAGTTTGTCAAAAAAGTATTATCCATCTTTAACTTTCCCTGCCCAAAGTATTTCCTTAGATGCTTGAGATTTAACATAACAAAATTTAAAATGGAATTCAAAGAATATTGAGTTATCCCTACAAAATTGTGATACACTTACAAGATTCTTTGCAATATTAGGAACATGTAGCAGATTATGTAAAACAAGAGAATTTGAAGAAGGGGTTTTGATAAAGAACTACCAAGGGAGTTAACAGCCAAACATGAGCCATTGCCTATATGAACCATTTCCTATCCATTGTACTAGGTTTTAGTCATAAGATTTAGTAGGTCAGGAATGATATAATTAGACGCTCTTGAATCAATATACCAACTTGAATCATATGAGGGGTCAGAGGAAGCAATCATAGTAGAAATACGTCCTTAAGGCCTCTGGTTGCTTGAGGACTAATTGTTATTTTGATATGGTTGAAAACTATAATCAAATGATGGTAACAGGTGCAGGAAAAATGACCGAATTTACCACAAAGCTAACAAGTGATCTATTGTTTCTATGCCCCTTGAGAATTAGAATTAAAAGTTTTGGAAATTTGGACTAAAGCCTCTTTGAAAGTTCTGTCTGCCTCCTCTTCTTCCTCCTTGAGTATTGAAATTTGTGAAAGAACATTGTCCTCTTCCTCTGTTGCTCTGAAAGCCTTCATTAGAGCTTCTGCCACCATTCTTAGTTTGAGCCATGTTGGCAGAAATGGAACTAGTTGCTTCTGTTTTGCTACCATCTAAGATTTGAACCTGGAATTTCTTTTCAAGTCTGCTCTCTTGAGACAAGAGTAAGGCCTCAATTTCATCCACTATGTAAGATTTTGTCTTGGATAAAACTGTGGTAACAACTGACTCATACTCTTCTGGGAGTCCATAACTGAGAGTCCATAAAAAATAGCCTCGATATAGTCATTGACAGGAATAGGGCTCCTTACTGTAGCTAGGGAATCGACAATCCCTTCAACTTTTAACATATATTCATACATTCGAAGGGAACCCTTTTTCACATTCTTTAACACAATTTTTTAATTGATTTATTTTTGCATGAGTTTGAGAGGTGAAATGAATTCTTACCTTTCCCAGACTTCATAGGAGAAATCACATCCGATGACCCTTGTGAGCATCCCTTCTGACATGGATGTAAGAAGCCATGACATGAGGAGTTGATCTTGTCTCCTTCAGTTAGTAAAATCGGGGTTTAAAATGTCTGCTGAATCTTCTTGTGGATTCTTAAACATTGTAGGAATGTTATCCTCTGTTAGATGGTTTTCTAACCCATAACCATATACAGCTGAAATGTTCTACTGTTTCCATAGTAGATAATTATTTTCATTCAATCGGACCGAAATATTGTGGGAGAAACAAATTACGCCACTGGTTCTTCTAGTAATTCCAAGAAGAGGACCTCTGTGACTCAAATCTTGATCTTGATTGCTTATGCCTGCGTTTTGATCGCCCATAATGTTGTTATAAGATGAAGTCGAATCATTTGTGCCATTGATCATGAGATCAAAATTCTGCTTTGATACCATATAAGAGTAGAGAATAGGAACAAATTGTATGTATTAATATCAGATGAAAAGGTATTAATTTATACAGAGAGAAATAACGATAAAATGCTAACTGACATAACCTGATATAACTGAAACAACCGAAACTAACGTTTACTACTTCTCTTAATAAACCAATTATTAATTCAAAGATTCAAATAGCTAGTCGCTATTATTATCATTAGGTAATTATGTTTATTATAGTTATATATATAACCTTGCTTTGTGGAACTTTTGACATACATTAGAGGACTGACACGTGTAGAAATCTGTTTCCGGAGAACTATAAGTGAATGAGCTGTGATTTAGCATGGAGCTAGCTAGTTTGTTGAGACCAAAATGTACATTAAATATTTAAGGTAATATTGTTACATTATTCAGAAAGACAATGAAACAACTAAAATGTCCCAAACCGGACATGACCTACAATATAGTAGTTGATCAAACTTGACGATGACAAAGATGTAACGAAAGAAAGACAATGACATTGGCACTAGAACCAGAACGAAATATTTCAATAAAAGTGAGACTTTCTTATGAATCTCTGATCATTCATGGAGTTGGATGGTATTGGTTTATGTATGGACTTTCTTCATGATGGTGGCCTTCCCCAGGAGGACTTGGACCAGAGTTGTTGAGTTCAAGTGTTGGAACATTAACATTCTTCATATGTCTGTGACCTTCCATAACTGAGCTTGACATTGAGCTCTTCAAAAATTTATGTGATGACTCTATATTCGTGCCCTTTGGCTCTTCAGTGAGTGGCGTAGCCATCACATGTAGGATGCATAGCCAAGACGAGAGAACAAGAAGAACTAAATATAAGGCCATCGATAGGGTTCTTCCTCTCATGATAAATATTGATTGATTTGTTAACAATGTTTGAGACCAAGTACTTAAGAAGAGAGTGAGGACTGAGAAGTCTGTGTGGCTGTGTGCTTCTATTTATAGTGTTCTTCAAAGGAAGTTCGTTTTGACCAATACCTAACCATTTAGCTATCCTGTCAATTCAATCAGCGAGGCCAAATCTTTCTTTAATTTGTCCATATATATTACACAAAAATTAGGTTTTGATACAATGATAAAATCTAGGTAAAGTTCTTTGAAAAGTTATTTTTATTAACGGGTGTTCTAATAATATTACCTGTAATTGTTTTATAAATTATTAATAACTTGGTCCCCAAATAGTAGAGTTGTCTCAATTTACTTCTTAAAATATCAAGTGTTTCAATTTAGTCCTTAAAAGATTATATTTACTTCAATTTAGTCTCTCTTTTTTGTCAAACTGACTTTTAACAATGAAAATTGAAATTTAGTAATGATAAATTTTGTGATTTAGGAATAGAAAGGACCACATTGAAACAAATCTAATCTTTTAGGGATTAAATTGAGACACTTGATATTTTAAGGACTAAATTGATAAAACTGTAATTTTTCGGAGACAAAATCAGTAATTTATTCTATTTTTTCTTGAAATATCCAATTATATATTTTTTATGTAAATAAATTCTACGTACAGGTTATGTATTATTGAAAGAAAATTTAATAATAATTAATTAAAAATTATACCGAAAGTGCCTAGGCAATGTGAAAGTTCAGTTTTCTACATGGTCAAATATTGGGTGTGTGTTTCTTGCTTCTCCAATTAAGCTCCTAGTGTCGCATGAACCAATCCATGATAAGATATATTTATCATGTAATAAGATATATGTTTGAGAAGGGATTGCGTCAAAAGTTATACAAAACTAACCATCATCAATATGTCACTAAGTAGAGAGAAAGTTGACTCTGGTGTAAAATGTTTAGTTGAAGATATCTTACACGACTCTTCAAGACAAGGTTCACTATGTCTATTTATAGCCCAAAAAAAATCTTTTCATATGCTCGACAAAATGGCTCTAAGCATAGTCTCCACTGCAATTTCATTCTCATCGTGGAAATATAACTTGGAACTCCAAAACAACTTTGAACTACGTACGCAACACAACAAGATTCGAAATATATAATATCTGTGATAAAAACGTCTGAGACATATCCGATAAAAAAAAAACTACTTTTTAAAAAGTTCAAATTTCATGAAAAATAAAGTACAATCATTATGATAGAATGAAAGACAGTAAAACACATTCATATTAGAAATAAGTAGTAATGGAATAAACGACATGGATGAACTAGAAATTTATGTCAGGCCACCATCACTTAGATGGTAATGCATTCGCAACAGAAAAAACACTGTATATATAGTCGTTCTCAGTCAATCTCCTCCTTCCATAATATAAGCCAGCCGTTTGGATTATAAGCGACCCGAACTAATTACTTTCGGAACAAGATATTCTCTTGTTCTTCTAAGGTCCTGTTCCAATATGGGTTGTCAATCTTGAAGATTCACAGTAAGCTGTCCTGATTAAAGAAACAAGGGAGAGGACCATGTTCCATTACCTTTTACTCTCTATTGCAGAAATGTTAATCTAAATATTCTATTATATATAATACAATATAATATTTTATATCTAATTAACTTCTAATTATTAAGGTTGTGAAATGAGTCAGGCCAACCTAACCCAGACACTATATAGTAAAATATAGACTAGGTTGAGTTGGGTGATTTTTGTATTATGGGCTAGATTTTTAAATATTTATTTAGCCATTTTACATTTTGGATTATAGAAATTAAATATTGGAATTATAAAACTTTAACAAATTTATATATATTTTTATAAAAAGTACACCCAAATTTTTTTTAAAAAAAAAACCAACAAGTCCAATCGACCAAATCCATTGCTAATTACCCACTTTTGTCCATTTAGATTCAAAAGTTTTGACGGTCAGGCTAAAAAAGGTTCTTTAAAATGAGTTGTTTAACCTTAGCCCAACCTACCATATTTCTAGAGCTAGATTGGGTGACTGGCTGAGTCAATAGGTTTAACCTAGTTTTACAATATATATCCCATCCTTGACTTCATGGGACATTTGTTAATTTATACTTAATGAAAGTTTGAATCTCTGATTCATTTATATTTTAGACCATTAAGTGCATTTATTTTTATTAAATACATAATGGCTCCAAATGCATCTTATTAAATTAAATCTCATAAAAAAACTTAAAAAAAATTAGAAATTAGACATTAATTGCTCTAAGTAATCTGATATCTAGTACATTACATTCTTTATTACCTCTTAACTTAGTCTCATTGCCACTTTAATCTTACAAACTCTCCAATTTTATTATGTTTTGGAAATTATTGGGTATAAATTAATTATGGATTGGATATGCCTTAATTTTATATTTTTAGGACTTGAATTATTGAATACCTAAATTAATCCATGCTTAAATATTACATATTTAAATTATTGGAGAGCAATAATGCTGATGTGGACAAATTGTGTTGATTAGGTGCTGATTAGGTGTTGATTTAGCACTTATTGCTAATTGGTGTTGACTAAAAGATTATTAGGACATGTGGGGCTCACTATTAAGTAAAAAGCAACCTGAAACAGCATGCATGCAGTCTGCATTTTCCCTAAATAGCATTATGGTTATGGCTCCTTTTTGCATTAGCAATAGACTATTAACGTAGTTCCCATTGTCTGAATAATTCTATACCTCTTTGCTACATTCACTACCACAAAAAAAAGACTTTTGGTAAAAGTCCAAAAGTCGCCACCAAAAGTTATTAATGGTAACTTTTAGTAGTGACTAAAGTTGTTGGCGAAAGTCCATGGCTGATTGTTTTTTTGTAGTGACTCTCAAAAGTCACCTTTTAGTGGCGACTATAGTCACAACCAGAAGTCATCTTTGTTGCAAAAACAAAAAATTTCGTAAGAAAAAGTGACTTTTGGTGGCGACTTTAGTTGCTACTAAAGTCACCTTTAGTGGCGACTTTGACCAAAGAGACCTTTGGTGAGGATTAGAAGTTGCCACCAAAACAAACTTTGGTGACTTTTAGTAATCACCAAAAACAACTTTTGGTGCCAACTTTTAAGTCACTTGTCATCTTTTCGGATCTGGATTAGCCCGACTTTAGACCCATTCGACCTGTGTGAGTTTTGGCCGGTCCAATAACTCGCTACCCTAAGGTGACTCTATTTTTTTGTGCAATATTCAAGTTTATTTGAAATTAAACCAAATATATGCATACCTGAGATTCGAACCTGGGCCCTTTGCTTGCAACCATGTGTGTTTTATCATCTTGCCACCACTTCATTTATGCTATATAAGGGTAAAATATTATACATACATACATATATATATATATATATAATCTATTAAAATTATTTTAAGTCAAAAATATTATAAAACAGAAATAAAACAATATCTAACTTAACAAAAAAAAAATATATTATTACTATGACAGTCAGCACAAAGAGTCCAACTTCGACTAATTTCATAAAAAAAAAATTGACTTCGATTAAAAAAATCAGACTTTTGGTAGCGACTCTCATAGTCACCCCAAAAGTCTGATTTTTTTTTTTAAAAAAAAGATTCAGATTTTTTAAATAAAATTAAAAAAAAATCAGACTTTTGGTGGTGACAGTCAAATTTTTATTGAAAATTAGAAAAAACCTAGATTTTTTAAATAAAATTAAAAAAATCAGACTTTTGGTAACAACTTTTATAATCGCCACCAAAAGTTTGATTTTTAAAATTTTAAAAAAAACTGACCTTTTTTTTAATTATTTAAAAAAATTTGACTTTTGGTGGCGACTCTATTTGACTTTTGGTGACGACTATGAGAGTCGCTACCAAAAGTCAAATTTTGTAATTTTATTTAAAAAATCTGTCTTTTTTATTGTTTTAAAAAAATTTAAATTTTTTTAATTTTATTTAAAAATTTTGACTTTTTTAACTATTTTTAAAAAAATTTGACTTCCATAGTCGCCACCAAAAGTCTGTTTTTTAAAAAATTGATTTTTTAATTTTTAAAAAAATTTGACTTTTGGTAGTGACTATAAGAGTTGCCACCAAAGTTAGATATTTTTAATTTTGTTTAAAAAGTTTTGATTTTTAGTGGCGACTTTCAAAAGTCGCTACCAAAAAACTACTTAGTCGCTCCTAAAAAGTCGCCACTGAAAGTCAATTTTCTTATAGTGATTTTTCTGACCAAAACAGCTAGGGAGAGGGACCCAACCAGATGCTAATTTCATACATGCAAGCACTACAAGAAAGAATTAGAATTTCTATTGCATATTTCCTATTGAACCCTACTAAAGGAAACTGAGACTGCATTTTCCATTTTTCTAATTGATATTATGTAGGAAAAAGAGGTTGTGGACGCCCAAAATGTTTCCTACTGAAAAACTTACTGAAAGTCCGTAGAGAAAATTTTTCCACAGAACAAAACGACTGACTGATAGTCATGAGCTTTATACATTGGGCATGACATGCCCATTGTGGAGCTCCATATACGGGCTCGACAATGGACCTGTTGAGCCCCATATATGAGGCTCAACAATGATTTTGTCGAGCCCCATATGGGTTAGAGAAAATTATATAATTTTTTTTGTTATATATACTGTTTTATTAAAATTTGTTATTTAATTATATAATTTGTTAATTAAAGATATAATTTGCTTTGGAGAAATATATGTTAAAAAAAGTGTATTATATGGAGTTCTATAGTTCTCTCTAGTCCCAAAATTATATGCACTTTAAAAAAACTGTTTTTATTTTTATATAAATATATATAATATATATATATATATATATTTATATTTAAAAAAAATTCTGGACATAAATATTAACTCAAAGAAATTGTTGTATATACATACATATCTTTAATTAAATTTTGTTGTATTTACTTATTTTAAATTTTTTAGAAAAATTATTTTCCTCAACATAAATTTTGTTGCTCGGCCACACTAAGAATTGTGTGGCTTGACAGACCACATGTCAAGCCACATATTAAATTGTGTGACTCGATAGGTAGTCTATCGATCCATACAATTTATATTTTTGTGATCTCTCCAGCCATATAGAAATTTTGTTTTAATTTCTACGTCAATAAATTTTATATTTTATACTATTTTATTAAATTTTGTTCATTAAATATATAATTTATTAATTAAAGATATAATTTGTTTGTAGATATATATGTTAAAAAAAGTGTATTATATGGGGTTCCATAAGTATCTATGATACCAAAATTATATGCAATAAAAATAATGTTGCCTATTTTATATAAACACACACACACACACACACACACACACACACACACACACTCACACACACACACACACATATTTAAAAACATTTATTCTGCACATAAATATTAACTCAAAAAAAGTTGTTATATATACATACATATCTTTAATTAAATTATGTTGTATTTACATATATTAAATATTGCTCTATTTACTTATATTAAATTTTAGAAAAATTATTTTGCTGGACACAAGTTGTTATATATACATAAATATCTTTAATTAATTTATTTTATATTTACTTTAATTAAATTTTTTTATTTACTTATAATAATTTTTTTAAAACAAATTATTTTCCTCGACATAAATTATGTGGCTCGACCACACTAAGAATTGTATGGCTCGATAGATGACCCATTGAGCCATACAATTTATATTTTTGTGGTCTCTCCAACTACATAAAATTTTTATATCAATAAATTTTATATTTTATACTATTTTATTAAATTTTTTTAATTAAATATATAATTTATTAATTGAAGATATAATTTGTTTTGTAGATATATATGTTAAAAAAAGTGTATTATATGGGGTTCCATAAGTATCTTTGATCCCAAAATTATATGCAATAAAATAATGTTATTTATTTTTATATAAACACGCGCGCTCGCACACATACACACGACTATATATTTAAAAAAAATATTTTGCTAGATATAAATTGTGTAGCTCGATCGATAACTTGTCAAGCCACGCTATTAAGAATTGTGTGGCTCGACAAACCATCTGCCGAACCCCACAATTCTTAGTAGTATGGTTTGACAATTCATATTTCTATGGTCTCTCCAACCACAGAATTTTTTTCTTAAATTTTATATCAACAAATTTTATATTTTATATTATTTCATAAAATTTTGTTAATTAAATATATAATTTATTAATAAAAAATATAATTTGTTTTGTAGATATATATATGTTAAGAAAAAGTGTATTATATGAGAATCCATCTTTCATCCCAAAATTATATGCAATAAAAATAATGTTGTTTAATTTTATATCAACATATGTGTACGTACATCTTCTAATGCAATAAGAATAAAGTTGCGTCACTATCATAGATGAAAACAAATGTACATATGCTTCACATGCAATGAGATCTTATGACGTGGTTGCATATCTCAGCATATTATTAAAACCCATATATAGTCAACTTTTATAATTTTCTCTCTAATAAAATACCTTATTTTCTCTCTCTTAACTCAAGTATGAAAAATAGTACGACTGTAAATACATCTTTTTTATTATTTAATAATTAAATATCTTGAACATAATTACTTCTAAGAAAAATACTTATAAAAATCAAAAAGAAAATATCTTAATTATTTAATAATACTCCTTTGTGATATAAAAACAAAAATTAACTCTTTAAATTTAGACAAAAACATTTTACTCTTGGCGCCAATTAAACTTAATTATCTGAAAATTTTAATTATTTAAATGCAATTATTTTAACTTTAATTATTTTAAAAATTATAACATGCATGTGAAAATTATTTCAATTCAGTTAAATTATAACAGGCAATTTTTTTGTTTAAAATTTGTCTTTTCATTTGTAATAACTCAGATCATAGCTTATCCCATTTGATTAAAATATATTTCATTTGATATTATGTGCGTGTCAAAAATGTTAGGTTGTCCTAAATTATCTATCATTCTTTTATTTACATGAACATGTAAATAAATTTTACAAACCATTTAACTAAGGCTTCAAGTGACTCTTGGCGCCAAGATTGGAAGAGACAAAAATATTTTACTCTTGGCGCTAATTAAATATAATTATCTAAAATTTTTAATTATTTACATGCAATTAATTTAAATTTAAATTTTTATAAAAAATTAACATGCATCTAAAAGTTATTTGAATTTAACTAAAGTTAAATTTAATTAAATTTAATTATTTTAAATATATAATTATTTAATTTAATTAATTTAATGTTAATTAAGTTTAATTTAGTTAATTACAACCCCACACCCCTTATAAATAAGGACTTTCACCCCCTCCATTCTTCACTTCTCATTCTCCCCCTCGTTCCCTCACTATCTTATTTTGAGAATCATGAAGCCATCCTTATTTGAAAATGACTACTTTTCGGAAGGTATCATGTAGAATATATTATCGCGACTGCAAGTTGTTGACTTCCAAGAGTATATGACAGTCTCATCATGAAATTGGAACTGGAGTTTTAGGCACGAATCTTTTAGACAAAGACATATAAAGAGAGCCCAATCCCAGTTACCTCTTGTACTACTGTCTTTCTCAAGCTTATATTGTCAAAGATATTTCAGTGAAGTGTATAACACGAGGACCTAGTCATTCCACCGTTTCCAAGTAGATGAGGATTGATCCGAAGAATCCTCTGCAGTTGAAGTGGTTGGATGCATAAACGGTCGAATATTGCTACAAGACAGAGGTCAATAAAAAGATCATAGACTGCTTCTCCTCAATCTCGTCACCTAGCAAACCAAGGAAATAATCGGTCCCATCAGAGGTTCTTTAATTTGCTCCATAATTAGACTTTTTTGCATTTTTTTTTATAAATGTCCTTATATCACTAATACATACTTTTCTATCAATACAAGCTAATTACTATCTTGCATATGATTCATGTCGATAAGACTTCAAGCAAACTGTGGTGGTGACAAGGCTTTACTCACGACACCTCGAGTGGCATCCCTTTGAACCTACTCCTTGTGATGATCTTATGCTATAGGAAGAAATTTTTGCTGTAGATAATTTTATCGCGTGGGGCTCCTCACATGACAGGCCAACTCTTATCGTCCATGACTTCCATCAAGGCATTTTTCGATCGTTTCGTATTCCACACGTTGCATTCCATGACAAATGGGCACTGGTGGGCTATAATAATGGGTTGGGCATTGTCTTTTCTGCACAACATCTTTTTCAAGGGACCTTCTTACAACTGTGGACATGCGACATAGTCCACTGTGATCCTCAGTCATGGAATTTAGTATGGTATCTTCATCTTCCATTTTGAGATAATCCATTATTGTATCTTCTCGATGATCAGTTACTAGTTGTTCAAACCTGGGAGGAGCTGAGGACGGCAAGGAGGTCAATGATGATCTAAAGAGGCTTAGAACTAATTACACATTTGGCATGGTTGACACTATGACAGGAATTGTACTACTAGACTTGTTAGACCTGGGTGACAACGAGCCATACTTCTTTTAACCATGCACTTGTTTTTTTTTTTTCACGTTCATGTAAAAAAATTATATACTATGTTACTTTCTTTTTCTACAATTAATGTTGATCTTTAACAAATAATTGTATTGTTATTAAATATTTGCATGAATGTGATTTTTTTTAATTATTTCAATTTAGTTGACATTATTTATATTTGCAACCTTGATTGATGTTAAAAAAAATATCTACGAAAATTGAAGAATAAAATACATAATTAATCATAATATATATATATATATAAGGTACCCCATTGAACTTGATTAAATCCATTTCAATTTCAAGAAATCAAGCACTTATTGGAAAAAATTTCTATGATTATTGTCCATAATTTTAACTGGATCCAGTCTAATTTTAACCAAATTTGATTAATTGTAATCCCATCCATATAACTTGTTTTTCTTCATCATCATTTGAGAATCCCACACACACTCTTATGTATATCAATGTCACTCCCCTCCCAATGTACATGCCATGACTCCATTCTCCAATTTTATTCTTCATTTTCACATTTGACACACATTGTCATCTCTTCATGTGATATTCTCTCAAAAAGGAAGTAACAGTTTGAACACCCACTCAGTAACTCTTTTGTTCTTACTCTTTCTTTTCGTTGCAAAAATGACAGACTCATTATTTGAGAATGGATGATTTCCTAAGAATGTTATATCTAATATTTTGTCTCGACTCCCTGCTGATTACGTGCCAAAATTTTATGTTTATATATAGAAGCTGACATCATAGTTTTAATACCCTAATTTTCAAACAAGCTCATTGTGTAAAAGCACAAAAACCACAATTATTTGTTCCATTACTGTCTTGGCCGAGCAGAGTACCGAAAGGATATCACTAAGATCTTGTAGACATGAGAGCTCGGTCTAGGAAAGTGATTGAACTTCCACATTTTTGGTACCGCCAACAACACAATAACCTCCAAATGCTTGGAACAATAAATGGTCGAATATTACTCCAAGCCAATTACGTATAGTAACATCATCTCCTAGTTATCAACCCAGTGATTCGGTGGTGCTTGTTATTGACCATACCTTATATAGGTTAGTTAAAAAGATTATTTTCATACTCATTATTTTTTAAAAAAATTATTTTCATACTCATATTATTTTAGTCATTTTATAATTTTACTGCAAAATTTTTTTAATGTAACATGTATTGCCACTTATTGTCTTGCATGTGATCTACACATAGAGGACTTTGTGATTGTATGTTATCTATTTCTTGGAGACACTGTGTTTGTGTCTAAATGATATCTACAATGGGATAATCAAATTAAGTGGATCAAAAGCCAACAACCTCAATGCCCATTGGAGATAGTTCATACAACACAAATTCTTGTGGTAAACAATTTAGTCGTATGTGTAACCATAGTATCTAATGGGAAGGCCACTTTAACTGTATACGATATACATAGAGATACTTTAGATCGTTAATAATTCTATCCCGTGCAACGAAAAATGATTATAAATTGCTAAATTACAAAAATATCGTTGGCATAATTTAATACACCCAACATGAGCATGGATTTGCCTTTGAACTATGGACCTGCGACATAGTCCACTATGATCCCCACTCATGGAACATTGTGTACTTCTCAGCCATTGATAATGAAATTAAGATATTATTGTGACTTTCTAGTGATGCGTTCTTGGTTTTCAAGGGATCAGAGGCCAAGGATGAACAACTAGACAAAATGGACGAGTATAATCCCTTTTTTGTTACACTTTACACACTCAGTAGTGAGGGAAACTTGCATCCTCTACTAACTCTGAACACATTTTTGCAAATTTATAGTTTTTTTAGTTATTTTTCAACTTTCCTATATATAAAGGCAAATGTACTTCTCTTGTACCAACCTTAAAAAAAATAAAAGATATCACTTTTTGTTGTTGTCTTCTACTTTTCATCTTAAAAAATATATATTTTTCCCAAAAAAATTAATCAACCAATTGCTATATGTATTTAAAAAAAACCATCAATCATTAACATATTTTTTAAAACCAATTAAGATAACAAAAGTTTAAAACAAAAATAAAATACTATTATTTTTTAATATTTTTTAAATTAAAAAAAATTTCGTGCAAGATCCTGCACCGAGGTGCAAGATTAATATCCTGTACCTCTCTGAAAAAAATTTAAATTTATTTTGTAAATTAATATGTGTGTGTGTGTGTGTGTGTGTGTGTGTGTGTGTTAATTTTTTTAACATACTTCTAAAGATTTGCATGAAATTAATTTACACAACAAAGTTTATAACAAAAATTTAAATTATACTTAAAATATAGTTTAACTTATACATAAAACACTCCTAAATTACATATTATATTTATTTATTCTATCGCTCCTTCTCTTTCTCCCTCTTCTCCTTCCTCTTCTTGATCCTCTTTTCCCATCAATCTCTAAACTTGGTGGCACGACTCAGAAAACTTGCAAACATAATTGATCGAGGTTGGTTAGCTGAGGATTGCCAATTATTGGTCTTCTCAAATATGGAATTCCCAATAACATACCTTCATCTTCCAGTGTAATCATCATCTCACCCTTGGTTAGGTGAAAAGTGTGTGTCTCCGGACACCACTGTTCCACAAATGTAGAAATGAAGGCATTGTTATACTAAAAATCTTTGAGAACAGACACACCATAAAGCCCAGCTTGCACGAGAAATGGCACACTAGCAAGAGGTGGGTTACGAAGAAATCATTTGTTAGTCCATGATCAGATCAACAAGAAGTGGTTGATCTACAGCATAAAAAAATTATTAGTTAACATAAAGAAGTGAAATTGTTAAATAATAATTAAGTAGATAAATAATTTATGTAATTTAAATAAGTGATACTTACTAAATCAATTTTCTACAATACCAAAGAAATATGTTGTTCTTGCATATATAGTATAGACTGGGATCGTTAGGGCAAGAATATTACCAATATGATCTTCAACATGTGCAATTGTATGTGTATAGGAGGAAGGTATAATGAAAGTGGAAGAAGTAAGAAACGAATGATGTGAAAGAGTGTGAATAAGACTTCATATATATATCTATATATAGTAGTAAGTGTGGCGTGTGGGCATATACATGTGATGAGGATGTGTGATGTGATCCCATATGGATGTGGGTTGTGGTGTATGGATATTAATGTAGTGAGGATGTGTCTTGTGATTTATGTGAGTTCAGACAAATACTTTTACTTCATTTTTAGTCTTTCTAAAAATTTTTTTAATTGAATACACGATTAGAAATCTCTAATTTGATCTCTCTTTAACTTTATTTAATATATTTAAATGATTGACTACTAAGATACTGAATGAAAAAAAAATAGTATAACAAAAAAAATTAAATAGATAGTTCTATATTAATATTTATTATAAATTAATATAATAAAAATATAAATTAAATATAACAATAAATTATTAAATTAATATAAAAATATAATATAATATAATATTACATATATTTTATATACTGATTAACACCGTTAAACAACTTTTCGAATGATATAAAATAATTTAGTATTATTTTATAACTAAATAATATAAAAAATTCAACAAAGTTATAATATTAAAATATAATATTATTTAAGACAATATCCAAAAATCTACACGTCAATCATCTTCTATCAACTTTTCAAATAGTCAAAATCTTCCAAAATATTTTATGACATATAAACATTGTCAAAAGTCTGCATCAGAAAGTTTTTCATAAAGTAGATAGATTTGTTGACCCTAAGGCTTTATGCCATAAGTTTTGATGATGACAAATGTATTTGAAATGTAGCATTGATATATATAAAGGTTAATTATCATATACATGCTACAAGTATTTAAGCATGACTATGATATTTAATGTGTAATGTCTTATACATTAATCATGCTATTTATCATGAATTGAACTAACCATTTGGTTTGCAAGTAAGATATATTTTATAGGTTGGTTCAAAACAATAAGAGTGAGCATTGGATTGAAGAACAAGGAAAAGTAACATCATGCCTCACTCAAGGAAAGCAACATACATGGATAAAGCTCCAAGAAATGAAGAACTAGAAGATTTAAAGTCTTGGAAGCTTGGATGCATCAAGATAGCCTATGTGTTTACATTAGGTATATTTTATATAGGCTATTATACTTGTGCAACTCAATGATTTAGATTTGCATGCATTGGCTCAAGCATTTTGAACAAAAAGATAATGAGATATGAAGTTTTACAAAAGTTAGTTTTTGACCTTTGGTCACTCCTTATATCATATCTCATAAATGAAAAATTGATTTTTCAAATATCTTAATCTCATTTGATAGTAGACTCAAAGATCTTTCCAATGGTATATTATTTATTCAAAACGGAGTCTAAATGAGAAATATATGACTATTTAAAATATAGTTTTGAAAAACTGAAAGTTGATTTTACTGTACTCAAAAATTATTCTGTTCTGACCTATAGTCAGTGTTTTGATTATATCTTTTAAATGAAAAATAATTTTTGAGTAAAACTTGCTCATTTGAAACTAGACTCCAAGAGCTTTCCAATGATATATTATTTGTTTAAAACGGAGTTTAAATGAGGGAGTTATGATTTTTTAAAGAAAGCTCAAAATCTATATTTCGCTACTGCCAGCCGGTGGTCGACCAGGCAGCTTCAGACTGGTCGACCAGTTGTCCTGAAAATGCTATATTTTGCTACTGTCAGTGGGTGGTCGACCAGGTGACCCCCACTGGTCGACCAATGGACATCTGGATTGCATTATAAGTGCTGTAATGGCTATATAACGGTTAGTTTTTTAAAATCTTATATATATGACCTTAGATACACGATTTTGAGCTAGAACAAAGTCCTACAATGTGATATTAACTTCTTCTATCATCTTTGAGAGAAAGGAAAGTATTCTTGAGCCAAATCTTGCATATTCTCTATCATTAGAGTTATGAGAGCTTCATTTGTATTCATCTACTCTTTAGAGAGAGTTTCTTTGTATTTTTTATTTTGATCAACACATATATTATTCTGAGTTGAGGTTCGCAAGTACCGGTGTTGGAAGAACTTGCTTTGGGTTGAGGAGGAGCCCGCATTCATAAATTCTCTGTTGTGGTGTAGCAAATACCCGAATCAAATTTGCGTGGTTGTAGTGGTTTGCAAGTACCCGGATTAAACTTGCAATTATAGTGGAAATACTCAAGTGGTCTCTTGAGGACTGGATGTAGGCTTGGATTAGCCGAACCAGTATAAATCTCTGAGTTTGCTCTCTCTATCCCTTATTCCTTTATTTGTGCTTATTGTTCTCTATTCTTTATTTCCTTGCTCCTCATAATTATTCATCTTGATAGCACATTGATTTTCTGTGTTGTATTTATTATCCTAAACATTGTACTTTTACAGAAAATCATTTTAACTTCCAATAAAGTTTTGTGAAAAATTTATAAAACCCAATTCACCCCCCTCTTGGGTTCCAACCATTACTTTCAATTGGTATCAAAGCTTGGGCTCTTGATTTGAGACTTAACCGTCTAAGAGTAAACATGGTTGGATTTAGTGAGTGGTTTATGTTTGAAAATTGTTCTTTCACAGAACGTCCAATTTTTTATGCTAATCATTTTCAATATTGGAAGTATGAAATGAAAATGTTTTTAATTTCAGTAGACCATAAAATCTGGGAAGTTATAGAAAATGGTTTTTATATGCCTGTCAAGGAAGAACATGGAAAATGCATTCCAAAACCCAAGAGTGAATGGAATGATATTGAAAGAAGTTTAATGCAACTCAATGCTAAGGCAAAATTGATTATTTCTTGTGCATTGAGTCGAGATGAATTTTTCAAAATCTCCAACTGTTCAACTGCAAAAGAAATGTGGGAAATTCTTGAAGTTGCACATGAGGAAGATCTTATTGCTGAGGAATTAAGGTATAGAAGTTTCATTAATGAACTTGAAATTGCTCAAATGAACAATTGCAAAACCATTAATGAGATACAACTTGTGCTTAATCAATTGCAAGCTCTTGGTGTTGAACTTACAGGAAAATCTCAAATCACCAAGGAGATAGAAGAAAAAGAAAAAGGAGAAGAAGAGAAATCTCAACCAAAAGCTGAATCATCAAAGAAAGCTTACATATCTTCCATTTTGGGAAATGACAATTCTGATAAGGAGGACACAAATGAAGAAACCAACATCTGTCTTGTGGCCAGAGGTGAAGATGGGGTAAATTCATTTGACTACTCTTTTGATGAATTACAAGATGCCTTTGATGATTTACATGAAGAATCTCTAAAACTTGCAAAGAAATTAAATGCTTCAAAACAGAAAAACTCTTCTCTTGAAAATGAATTAGAAAAATTGAAAAATGAATTTTCTATTTCCAAGGAAGAGAATTTTGGTTTCGAAAATCAAAACAAAACTTTGCAAGAAGAGAATTTGATTTTAAAGGGAAGTATCTCTACCAACACAAGCTGCTTTTGCACCAAGTGTGATTCTTTGAAAAAGGAAAATGATGATCTTAAAAACACACTTGCAAAATTCTCTCAAGGTAGAGAAATTTTAAATACTTCAGTTTTGAAACAAAGAAGAAGGTTTAACAAAGTTGGTCTTGTTTCTAAAAGTAAATCAAACCAAAAGCATTCTAAAAACTTCTTTGTTTCTGCAAAGATGTCCAATAGTCCAACTTGCACTTGTTTCTATTGTGGACTGAAAGGACACAAATCTTACTCCTGTTTTTATAAGAAAAATCTTGTTCATGGAGTAAAAATGAAATAGGTTCAAAAAGGAACTCATGACCCAAGCAAACCCAAAGAAATTTGGGTACCCAAGACAAAGGATTAATTTGCAGATTTACCTCGAAGCAAGGAGCAGAAATGACTTTTTCAGTGGCTACATCATTCAAACTCCACTCTCTTATGTCAAAAGGAGGCAATAAACAAGTAAACATATAAGTTAGAATGCATTGTAAGAAATTTAACTGATATGTTTACTGTTCTTTAATGCTTATGTTTGTTCTCTAACATGCCTTACATCTATCCTTGATACTTATGCATGCTATATTTGAAAACAACTGTTAGGCATGCGGCCTATAGATTCAAATTTTGTTTTGAGCTAAAATCTTTCTTCCAAATTCTGTTCAAACTATCTTTTTTACCGCATAATGAAAACTTGCTTCCATTACATGCATATTTCTCTTGCCTTTACAACAATAAGATTACTTCTGCCTACAGTATTTATCCGTGTTGTAATCTTATTTAAATATTTTCAATGAAATCCAATTTCTTGCAAAATTGTATTTCATGGAAGCATAGCATTTTTATTAATATGGCATATCTTAAACACAATGTTGCTCTTGATTCTTGAGATTTATTTGGACATTGCTAATTTAAGCATCCAAGTGCCCCACCAAAAGTGTTTCGCAGGAGTTAATTCTCAATTTTATCCTCTAAGGCACTTTATTTCCTCTGTTCTCTGAAATCAATAAGATTTATAGTTCTGAAGTTGGTTGGTTGACCAACACTACTATCAGTGGTCTACCAACGAAGCCTACATTGAACCAACGCCCAACGCCAGGAGAAGAACGTTGAACGCTGAGACAAGTGGTCGACCAAGGTCCTCAGATTGGTCGACCAACTCGAGGCAGTGAGTAAATAAGACTATTATGGTAAGGAGTGGTCGACCAGTTCATTCACAATGGTCAACCAATGCTTGACAGTAAGCTTCTCGCACTTTCGCATCCCTATGATGGTCGACTAGTGTGGTCACGTTGGTCGACCAGCGGATGACAGTAGATAAAAGATTTAAATTCTACTGCTATGTACTTAATGATCTCTTTAAAGCTTCATGGGTGATCTTATAAGAGATTGTTTTTGAGAGAATCTTGCAAATAATCAATCAATGAAGATCATTAAAACTGCAAGAAGATAGGATCAAAAGAAGGGCAATGAGGAAGTCAAGGATATCAACATCTTAAGGAGGAAGTTCAAGAAGCAACAAAAGTTTGTCAAAATTGATGAGTATCTCTATCCTTTACTTCTTCATTATTTAATTGAATGATACTCCTTGATCTCAATTGAACATTCTGGCAAATTTTTTTTACTGACATACTTTCATTGCAATTACATATTGTTTTCTAACATCTTACATACTTGATCACATCATTGCATATGAAAATATGTTAAATACTTAAATTATTTTTTCAAATACATCATGGGTTAAGCATTATACATATCATATATTTTGTATAAGATGTAACTTATGAACCATTGTTTATGGATTATAGTTTATATCTGATTATATCTTATTAATCCATATTACCTCAATTATGTTACTAAATACTCTGATTATAATATGCTTTACCTTGAATGAGTATGTAACTTGCTTCCGCTATGTAATGATGATATATATATATATATATATATTCATGTGAGAAAATGCTTTTCTAGCCTTAAATGAATATATGTATACTTTTCAAAATACATAATGCCTCTACTGAGATGATATGATATATCCTAGATATAAAATGTTTTATATATGATAATGGATATATATTTTCTTCTACTGTGCTAAATCTGGTGACATTCTTTCAATAAGAATTATTTAGAAAAGTGTTGGAAGGATTTGAAATTGCTTTATCATATTTTGAAAAGAAAAGAATTTGGAAATCCTTATTTCAAAATTACATCTGCTAATGTACTTAAATGTCTCTATACATAAGCAGAAAATTATTTTTAGAACTTTTGAAAAGGGAAAGTGTACCCTTATTTCAAAAGAAGATAATGGCATTGAAGAGAATGCCAAACTATCTCAAGAAGAAGAAAAGCCTCAAGAAGAAAAATTACCTCATGAGAAGGAGCCATCAAACAACAATGATGATTTTTCAAAGGATTTGAGGTATGCCAAAAGTCATCCTAAGGAACTCATCATTGAAGATGCATCTTAATGGGTATTCACTCGAAATCTTCTTCTGCCAATGGACTATGCCTTATATTGTTTATATCTATTGCTAATCCAAGAAAATTGTTGTGCTATTATATACTCCAATTTTAAAATGGTATATCTTATATGAGTATATCATTTGCATTTGTTGTGATATATATCTTGTTATAATATCATCTGTTATTATCTTTAAAAGGATATATATGTTGCTTCTGCTATGCTGCATCTCTTTCCAAATCCTTTTTGGAGCAAAATTTGTTTTTCAAAATAAAAGGACTTGGAAATTCTTATTGACAAAGCTTTTCTGATAAGCTCTTTATAGAATCATTCTTTCAAGGGAAGAGATTGTTTCAAAAATTGTCTTATCATGTTGGAGCAGAAATCATTTTGAAAAGAAAAAGATTTGGAAATCCTTATTTCAAAAGATTTTCTTCTCTTGTGCTTTTTATGGTATCAATCTTTAAGGAAGAATGATTTTTCTATAAATAGTGTATTTCATGGAGGCATAGCATTCTTATTGATATAATATATGTTGTCTCCATTGCTTGAGATTTATAAACTAACCTGTCAAGGACCCAATTTGGTTGGGTACCTAAAATTAAGAGTCACATTATTTTGTGAGGAAAAATACTTTCAAGCCTACGTTTGCAATGACAACCAATCAATCTTGAGGATGACGGATTCAACAATAAAGATGTTGATTCTAATCAAGCATGCACACTTAAAACATTGGTAATATCTATCCTTGCTTGAAATAGATCTTTATTCTTCAAAGCATTATGAGCTTTATGTAATGATTAGATGAATGGCAAGAAAGAGTTTTTGAGCTGATTAAAAACTATTTTGAAAACTCTTTGAAAGTTGAAACAGAAAAAGTGCATATAGAGACACAATGAATAAAAAGGGTCATATATTATTTTCAATGTCTCTTTTACACCTTAGCTAAATATGGACTATAGTGGCTCATCTTTCAAAGGAGAAAAATGTTTCTTTTGCCACTAAAATTCTTTGAAGTAACTTTCCTTGCCTATCGTCTATCAAATGATTATATGATTTTTGCATCTACTAATCACATCTTGTGCAAGGATACTTCTTTGTTGATGAAGAAGCCTAAAGATAAGAATGACTTGTTCAAAGGGATAGTCAAACTATACAAGCTTCAAACATTCATCAAAGATCAAATAGTTAAGGGTTGCAAAATAAATTGTCCCTACGCTAAGACAATTCTTGGATGAACAAGCTCTTGCAAAAGAAAGGTAAGAACGATTAGTCGATTGGATAAAAGAATTTTGAGAGGTATGATTACCCATCTCAAAATGGATATTATATTGAATATGCTTGACTGATCTTTTTCAAATATATATCATTCACTCTTTGCACTTAATGGTTCATGGATTATGGATTCTTATGTTTATATCTTTCAGTCAATCCATTGAAAATTACTTCCACTGTGATCTATGATATATATCATATCTATCCTAGTTATAATGTGTTACATCTTGAATGGATATATATATTGCTTTCGATATGCTAAAATTGTTTTATTGAAGCAAATTTTTTTTTGTTGCTGTGTCAATATGGTTTATCATATGAAGCAACATTCTTCTTGAAAAAGAAAAGGTTTTACAGATCTCTTTTGTTGTTGATGACAAAGGGGATGAAAAATATTGATATTTGATGTATGGATTATGAACTATATCCTTGATTATATATTGTTATACTAATCCATATATATTGCTTCTTAGATGAAATGTTTCTAAATTCTCTTTGAAGCAAATTGTTTTAGAAAAAGATCATGAAACTTTTAAATTTCTTCCATTGTGCTAAAATTACTCTGCCATATTGAAGCAACATCTACTTTGAAAAGAAAAGGATTTGAATATCCTCATTTTAAATTACTTCTGCTATATGTTGAAATGTTTTTATGCATATAAGCAGAAATTGTTTTCAAAAATCTTGAAAAATATTATTATTTGATTTATGGATTATGATTAATATTCTTGTTTATATCATGCTTTGCTAATCCATATATCATACTTTTGCTGTGTGCTGCAAATATTTCTATCATATGACAGCAAATGATGTTTATTTTTTTGTTACATATTTCAAAGATTTCAATGTTTCTGCTATTTACTAAAAATGCTTTTTCATAAACAAGCAGAAATCATTTTCAATTAAAATATTGCAGAAATTTCTTCAAAAATCTTACTTCAAAATTCTGCAATCAAAAACTGAATTTCCTTTATAATGATTTGGACAATCTTTTTCAAAGGAAAAGGGTTATGAAATTCAGGGGGAGCTTTATCTCTCTTGAAAATATATGGATGATCTTGAAAAAGAATACATTTTAAAAATTGGATATTCATTATTCATTCTTCTTTTTCATAACGTGCACAGTTTAAAGGGGAGGAGCCTAAACCTAAACTCCTTCTAATTTTATCTTTTGGCTCATTTCATTTGACATGCGAAATTTTTCTAAAAATTATTTTTACATATCAATGAAATCAATAATAAGTTTTGATGTATCCTCACCCTATGCTATATTGACATCTTTTGACATCCTAGCTTAAAGAAGTTATGTGGTTTAACTTTTATATATTGTGTTCCTTACACCTTTTTGTTGATGTCAAATAGGGGGAGAAGAAACAATAGAAAAATATGTGTATGTGCTTATAACATTGCATTCATTATCTTGTGATACATATTTTTCTGTGGTGATTTGTCATCATCAAAAAGGGGGAGATTGTTAACCCTAAGGCTTTATGCCATAAGTTTTGATGATGACAAATGTATTTGAAATGTAGCATTGATATATATAAAGGTTAATTATCATATACATGCTACAAGTATTTAAGCATGACTATGTTATTTAATGTGTAATGTCTTATACATTAATCATGCTATTTATCATGAATTGATCTAACCATTTTGTTTGCAAGTAAGACATATTTTATAGGTTGGTTCAAAACAAGAAGAGTGAGCATTGGATTGAAGAACAAGGAAAAGTAACATCATGCCTCACTCAAGGAAAGCAACATACAAGGATAAAGCTCCAAGAAATGAAGAACTAGAAGATTTAAAGTCTTGGAAGCTTGGATGCATCAAGATAGCCTATGTGTTTACATTAGGTATATTTTATATAGGCTAGTATACTTGTGCAACTCAATGATTTAGATTTGCATGCATTGGCTCAAGCATTTTGAACAAAAAGATAATGAGATATGAAGTTTTACAAAAGTTAGTTTTTGACCTTTGGTCACTCCTTATATCATATCTCATAAATTAAAAATCGTTTTTTTTAATATCTTAATCTCATTTGATAGTAGACTCAAAGATCTTTCCAACGGTATATTATTTATTCAAAACAGAGTCCAAATGAGAAATATATGACTATTTAAAATATAGTTTTGAAAAATTGAAAGTTGATTTTACTGTACTCAAAAATTATTCTGTTCTGACCTATAGTCAGTGTTTTGATTATATATTTTAAATGAAAAATAATTTTTGAGTAAAACTTAGCTCATTTGAAACTAGACTCCAAGAGCTTTCCAATGATATATTATTTGTTTAAAATGGAGTTTAAATGAGGGAGTTATGATTTTTTAAAGAAAGCTCAAAATCTGTATTTTGCTACTGCCAGCCGGTGGTCGACCAGGCAGCTTCAGACTGGTTGACCAATTGTCCTGAAAATGCTATATTTTGCTACTTTCAGTGGGTGGTCGGCTAGGTGACCCCCACTGGTCGACCAATGGACATCTGGACTGCATTATAAGTGCTGTAACGGCTATATAACGGCTAGTTTTTTAAAATCTTATATATATGACCTTAGATACACGATTTTGAGCTAGAACAAAGTCCTACAATGTGATATTAACTTCTTCTATCATCTTTGAGAGAAAGGAAAACATTCTTGAGCCAAATCTTGTATATTCTCTATCATTAGAGTTATTAGAGCTTCATTTGTATTCATCTACTCTTTAGAGAGAGTTTCTTTGTATTGTTGATTTTGATCAACACATATATTATTCTGAGTTGAGGTTCGCAAGTACCGGTGTTGGAAGAACTTGCTTTGGGTTGAGGAGGAGCCCGGATTCATAAATTCTCCATTGTGGTGTCGCAAATACCCGAATCAAATTTGCATGGTTGTAGTGGTTTGCAAGTACCCAGATTAAACTTGCAATTATAGTGGAAATACTCAAATGGTCTCTTGAGGACTGGATGTAGGCTTGGATTAGCCGAACCAGTATAAATCTCTGAGTTTGCTTTCTCTATCCCTTACTTCTTTATTTGTGCTTATTGTTATCTATTCTTTATTTCCTTACTCCTCATAATTATTCATCTTGATAGCACATTGATTTTCTATGTTGTATTTATTATCCTAAACATTGTACTTTTATAGAAAATTATTTTAACTTCCAATAAAGTTTTGTGAAAAATTTATAAAACCCAATTCACCCCCCTCTTGGGTTCCAATCATTACTTTCAAGATTTTGTCATCAATTGTCATCTCTTTCTCATCCTCATTTGCAACACAACTCACTTTTCTCGTCTCCACCCCTCTCAAGCTTCCCCTCATGTCCGGAAAAAGAGCACAACAACAAGAAAATGTACCCAGTAGAGGAGGAGTAAGAATGCAGACTACTATTCAACTTCAGAATCCTTCTTCTTCTACTAACACAAGTACCGACAATGCCACAACCACAACAAGCATATGGCAACCATTTCCTTATCCTTCTTCTTTTTTTGAGCCACAACAAACTATATTTCTTAACTTTTACCCACCAGTGCCAGGGTAATTTCAGGAAAATGTAACACCCATGGCCTATCTTAATTACTCTCCAACTGGGCCACAACCACCATGGCAATCTAAGTACACTATGATACATCTAATGTGTCACAGACTTATTTTCAAGTGCCGTATAACTCGTCACCAGCATCAATCATATTATAACTTATCTACTTCTGCACATGCTCACTCTTCCTTCCAAACTTTGGGCTCAAGCCTACCTACAACACTTACACCTCTAATTTTAACTCCATTAAGATCCTCACCACCATCAATAGAGGTGACCACTTTGAATGCCTCTCAAGATAGCTACATAATTACAAAGGAACCGATAACTCCTAAGGGAAAAGAATATTTATTTCACATTTTTATATCTGCCATAATTTAGTTATCTGTTTTAATTAGATTCACATTATATATACTTTAAAGTCACTTAAATGTATTTCAAATTTACTTTAACTTAGGTTTTTTCCAAATCATAATAAGATTCAAACTCAAATTGTGTCCATCATTAAAGCAACATATGATAGACCATACACTTGCTGGAGGGATGCATTTGAATCACTAAGAAGCTTATGGTGGACGGAATTTCTAGTACAATTTTATTATCATTATTAATAACAATTTTTTACTTTACATTATCAATTATTGTTAATTAAATATTTTTTCAGAAATATTATATTTGGTTATCACAATATGCACTACAAAAAAAAATGACTTTTAGTTGTTACCAAAGTCCAAAATTGCCACCAAAAGTCTTTGGTGGTGATTAAAGTTGTTGGCGTAACTCCGTCGCTGATTGTTTTTTGGTGACAACTCTTAAAAGTCATCACCAAAAGTCATCCTCTAAAAGTCATCTTTGTTGCAAAAAAAAAACAATTTCATGAGAAAAAAATAACTTTTGGTGGTGACTATAGTCGACACTGAAGGTCACATTTAGTAGCGACTTTCAAAGTTACCACTAAAAAGACCTTTGGTAGCGACTTCCAAGTCACCACCAAAAGTAATTTGCCATCTTTTTTTGGATCTAAATTGGCTCGACAGGTCGACCGGAGACCCATTCAACCTGTGCAGGTCTTTACTGGTCCAATAACTCGTTGTCTCGGGGTGACTCAATTTTTTTTTGTATAATATTCAAGTTTATTTGAAATTAAACCAAACATATGCATACTTGAGATTCGAACTTGGGTCCATTGCTTGCAACCATCTGTGTCTTGCCATCCTGCCACCACTTTATTTGTGTTATATAAGGGCAAAATATTATATATATATATATAATCTGTTAAAATTATTTTAAGTAAAAAATATTACAACATAAAAATAAAATAATATTTAACTTAACAAAAAATAAATATATTATTACTATAGAAGTCACCACAAAAAGTCTGACTTCGACTAATTTCATTAAAAAAATCGACTTCGCTTCAAAAAAATTAAAAAATTCAAATATGTTTAAAAAATTAAAAATATAAAAAATTTGAAAATTTTTAAATAAAATTAAAAAATTCAAATTTTTTAAATAAAATTAAAAAAATGACTTTTTATTTTTAAAAAAAATCAATGTTTTATTTTTTTAAAATCAATTTTTTAATTTTATTTAAAAAATTTTAATTTTTTATTGTTTTAAAAATTTTAACTTTTGGTAGCGACTATGTAAGTCACCACCAAAAGTCTGATTTTTTTAATTTTATTTAAAAAAATATGACTTTTTTATTTTTTTAAATAAAATTAAACTTTTGGTAGTCGCCACCAAAAGTATAATTTTTTAATTTTTTTAATCTGACTTTTTAAATTTTTTTAAAAAAATCTAACTTTTGATAACGACTATGATGACTATGAAAGTCGCCACTAAAAGTTCACTTTTGGTGGTGAGTCGCCACTGAAAGTCATTTTTCTTGTAATGATAGCGATAATATTCACAAAATTTGAAAAAGTTGTACGGCTATACGCTTAAAAGATATGATATATGCAACACATCAACAACAACAACAACAACAACAACAAAGCCTTATCCCACTAGGTGGGGTTGGCTACATGGATCACACGACGCCATTGAACTCTATCAATGACTAACTCTTTAGGGATCTCATTTACCAGAAGATCCCGCTCAATAACTTCTTTAAGTGTCTTTCTTGGTCTTCCTCGACCTTTTTTCATAGGGCTCCAAACCATATGCTCAACTCTCTTTACTGGCGCTTCTAATGGTCTTCTTTGAACATGTCCAAACTACCTTAAATGGTTTTCAGTCATTTTTTTCTCAATAAGTGCTACTCCAACTCTCCCTCGTATACGATCATTAGGGATCATATCTCTTCTTGTATGACCACACATCCAACGCAACATCCTCATCTCCGCTACTTCAATTTTATGCTCTTGTTGTCCTTTCATCGCCCAACATTCGCTCCCATATAAAATCGTAGGTCTTATAGCAGTACGATAAAACTTTCTTTTGAGCTTATCAGGTAATTTACGATCACAAACAACTCCTGATGCCATTCGCCACTTTAACCACCCAGCTTGTATCCTATGTGTCACATCTCCAATAATTTCACCGTCATCTTGTATAATAGATCCCAGATACCTAAACTTTAACACTTTTGATACAACATTATCTCCAATTTTAACTTCCAACTCATTTTTAGCTTGTCGCTTGTTAAACTTACAATGCATATACTCTGTCTTACTCCTGCTCAGACGAAAACCCTTCGATTCCAAAGTAGCTCTCCATAACTCAAGTTTAACATTAATCTCTTCCCTTGACTCTGCTATGAGAACAACATCATCAGTAAAAAGCATGCATTTAGGAATTTCTTCTTGAATATGTTTTGTCAGAACATCTAAAACCAAGTCAAACAAATAAGGGCTCAATGATGATCCCTGATGTAGGCCAATCTTAATAGGGAAGTCTCTAGTCTCCCCTCCAGACGTTCTCACACTAGTTGTAGCCCCCTCAAACATATCTTTTGTAACTCTAATATATGCAACTCGTACACCTTTATGTTCCAAGGCTTTCCAGAGCACCTCTCTTGGTACTCGATCATAAGTTTTTTCCAAATCAATAAATGCTATATGCAAGTCTTTTTGTTTGCTCTGATACCTTTACATTAACCCTCTTAGAAGATAAATAGCTTCCATATTTGATCGCCCTGGCATGAATCCAAATTGATTTTCTGAAATACTCGTCTCCATTCTTAACCTACATTCAATCACTCTTTCCCATAATTTTAGAGTGTGACTCATAAGCTTAATCCCTTGGTAGTTTGTACAGTTCTGGATGTCTCCTTTGTTTTTGTATATAGGCACTAAAGTGCTTCTTCTCCATTCCTCCGGCATTTTCTTGGACCTTAAAATCTCATTAAAGAGCTTAGTTAGCTAGATAATACCCTCCTCCCCTAAACACTTCCAAACTTCAATAGGAATACCATTAGGACCAACGACTTTACCATTATCCATTCTTCTAAGAGCTTCTTTGACTTCATCAACCTTAATCCTGCAATAATATGCCAAATTTTGTTCTCTCTCCAAGGTTGTTAAATCTTCTATATTACAGGTCGACCTTGCTCCGTCATTAAAAAGCTTGTGAAAGTAACCTTGCCATCTGTTTTTAATATCTCCATCTGTAACCAAAACTTTTCCTTCTTCTTCCTTAACACATCTTACTTGATCCAAATCGCTAGATTTCATTTCTCTAGTCTTCGCAATCTTGTAAATCTTTTGTTCCACTTTTTTCATTCCTAAGTCCTTGTAAAACTCTTCAAACGCTTTAGATCGTGCTTCACTTATTGCTTTTTTAGCCTCCTTATTAGCCTTCCGATACCTTTCCCAATTTTCTGAGTTATTGCACAGATGGATAGCTTTAAAGCAATCTTTTTTTAAATTTGATCTTCTCTTGAACGGTCTCATTCCACTACCAAGATTCCTTATCTCTTTGTCCAAAACATTTAGTTTCTCCTAAGAGTGCTTTAGTTATCTTTCCAACCTTGTTAGCCATCTCCTCCCACATGATGTTAGCATTTTCTCGTAACTTCCAAGACCCTTCCTCCAACAGTCTTCTCTTGAAAGTCTATAGATTCTCCCCCTTTAGCTGCCACCACTTTGTCCTAGGGTTCATCACCTGTCGATGCTTTTGTTTACCCTTAATAATCAAGTCAAGGACCAAGACCCTATGTTGAGTTGCCACGGGTTCCCCAGGAATAACCTTACAATTTTGACAAATTTTCCTATCTGGATTCCTTACCAAAAAGAAGTTAATCTGTGACCTTAAAGCTCCACTCTTATATGCGATTAAATGCTCCTATCACTTCTTGAATCAGGTGTTGACAACCTTAAAATTATAAGCCATTGAGAAATCGAGTATAGACTGTCCTTCCTCGTTAAGCTCCCTAAAACTAAAGCCACCATAAACCCTCTCATACTGTCCTGCTTCTTTTCCAACGTGGCCATTAAGGTCCCCCTCGATGAAAATCTTTTCTTCTAGGGGTATAAATCTTCCCAAAACTTTTCCTTAAGATATACATTGGCCCCTACTTGGGGTGCATAGGCACTAATGATATGGATAATATCTCTTACAACAATCATTCTTAAGCATAAAATCCTATCCCCAATCCTTGTCAACCATGATACCTACACCATTCTTTGTCCTTACTTTTCCCGTGTACCAGAACTTGAAGCTTGAACCGTCAAACCTCTTAGCCTTTTCTCCAACCCATTTAGTCTCTTGAACGCACATGTTAATTTTCCTCCTCTTTATAGTGTCTACAACCTCCATGGATTTCCTTGTCATAGTCCTAATATTCCACGTACCAATCCTAATTTTGCTCTCTTGGGCTAGCTTCTTTACCCTCAACCTTCCAGGAACATGCCCTTGTGACACTACATTCGATCGATGATGCAATGGCTCTAACTCATTTGACACTGTACTCGAGCCATATAGCTCGTTGCTTCCAGGCAACGACCTAGTATTAGTAGACCCTTGGTTATTTAACACTACATTCGGGTGTCGATGCAGCGGCTCTAGTTCACTTGTCACTGTACTTGAGCCACACAGTGCGTTGCTTCCGGGCAACGTCCTAGCATTAGCATAATAGTACCATGTTCATGAGAGATTCAACAAAGTTTTACGTTGGCTATCGAGGGCCTAACACAACCCTCCTCCTTTACCCGGGCTTGGGACCGGCTATAAAACATAGGCGGAGTTATGATATATGCAACACATAAGAGTAATAAAAAACCACGGTAGATAGGGAAATCTGTTTGAAATCAATTGTGTAATAAATGAAGAACACTATAGTTCAAGCAGATCAGTGAGCAAAAGAAAAAAATAGATCTTCTGACTCTGGGTTAGGCTCATCTCTTCTCATTAGAGGCTTTGTATCAATAGTAGAGCACAAGAGAAGATTGATATCTTACTTCATTTTCACTTCTCTATTTATTCACTATTCACCACTATATCTCAAGTTTATATATTTTATTCGATTTGTAACATAGAGAAAGGAATTAGGAAGAGAGCCTATTGCATCAGAGTTATTTCTTCAAACTCATCAAAAAAAGGCTGATCAAGGATTTGTTGATAAAAAATCAGAAAAGATATTTGGAAGTATTATTTTACATATAATTGTACATGGTATATGTTTTATAATACAACCTAATATTTTTTCACTATCAAAGGTGGAATATCAAAGATTCCAATCTTTAACTAGCTTCGAGCATCAATTATCGGATCTTGATCTCTGAATACAAGTAGCCGGAGGAAAAAAAAAGACGCGGTTACGAGTTAAGGCATGCAAAATAGTTGGTACCATAACCTCTAGATTTCATATATAAGATTGCTTATAAGAGCTTGATTGGACTTGCTCCCAAGAATTTCAACAAGTTTTGAAGGATATAGTTGTTCAAAATCTAAGAAAATCTTATGAAGAAAACTTGAAATGATACAAGGAAAGGATATGAGAATTAAGTAGTCAAATCAATAGCTTGTAGAGTAGACTAAATGCAATTCAAGAATCTTGTCTACCACATCCACCTCCACAGGAATTATATGTGAGTTCGAGTGATCAAGAAAATGTGGGAGTATGTCGACTAGATATAATTTCTCTAAACAATGTTTCATATTTTTATATTCCACTTAGTATTCCATCTACTGCAGTTGGAAACAACAATATCCACGATGAGGAAAATGATGATGACAATGAGGAATATGAGGAAGAGTAAAAATTTGTATTAACCAAGTTAATTATTGAAATTAATTTGTATTATTAGACTAAATTTTTGCTCATAAACTAATTATTTGATACCATTTATTTGTACTTATAATTATTTATAAATATGTTTAAATATTTAATATAATTATGCTTATTAATATATTTAAGTATGATATAAAATTTTTTAAAACTTATTTCAATAATAACAAATATGAAAAGTTATCTATACATATATATATATATATATATAAGCTTCTTTCAAAATAATAAAACCATATAGTTATAGTATTTTTTTAATCAACAAATGAATATTGTGATACAAATTTTTATGTGGTCTTATTATTTTGAAATAATAATGCTAGTTATCAATCGAGCCACACAGTATTAAAATCGTATAAAATTTTATTTTCAAATATTCATTTATTTATTATTAATAAAATAATATTGTAAATATCTATTTAACTAATAAAAATTTTATTTGTATATAAAAAAAGTAAATAGAAAATCTTCTGCTTGGGTGAAATCCAGATAAGGTGCGAACTACTACAAATCTAAGGAGCGAATTTGTGAAAATTTTAACTCGTAAATTTGTGAAAAATTTACGTTTGGTTTACAAATTTTTTCACCCATATTCAAAATATTTATTTCCCGTATTATATAACAATTCTTTATAAGCTTTTCTAATAGACTCTTCTATTCTTTTCTTTTCTTCTATTCTTCTTTTGTCTTAATCTTCGTTTATTTCTTCTTTTGTCTTATCTTCATCTCTTCTTCTTTTCTTCCACTCTGCCAGACTGCCAGTTCAATTCATTTCATTTTTTGTGTCAGTTTCTTTTTGCGAGCCGAAGTTTCTTCTGTGAGCCAGTTTAGTTCTTTTGCCACTTCTTTTTCTCTTCAGTTCAATAGGTAAGAAAAAACAAAATATATTTTTTTCGCTGTTCTTTCTTTTTATATAATTTTTCATTTCTTTCTCAATGCTCCCATGTAATCAATTAATGAATATTTTATTATATTCTTCTTTATTTTTGATATGTTCACCACATCCTCACGTGGGAAACTCCACTTTAGCACATGGTGAACAACTCACCATCGCATGATCTCATGCATAGAGCCATTCACAACCAAAAAGGAGGGAGATTTTTGGGGGAGTGAAAAGTCTGTAGTGGTTTTAAAAAAAAACCAACTAGGTCTTCATCCGGGAGAGAGTTGATTATGAGAAGGAGAGACTGAGCAGTAGGTAGGAAAAACATTAGCATAAAGAGAAAAGCAAAGCAAGGGAATCAAGTTAAAGAACACAGAGTGCTGCGAAGAGAGCCACAAAGAGCATCGGAGAGAGCACAAAGGTTGGTGACAACTAGAGGGTGATCAGAACGAAACAGACCTAGAGCACACCCCTCTATTTTGAGCCACCAAAAACAGAGTACAATAAGATACCGAAAAAAGGAGTAGAGCTATGACTGTGAGAATGTGAAGACACTACAGGAAACAGAGGCATTTGAAATGTGCGTGAATCTTTGTGAATTACATATATCTGTTATGTGTGCCTATGCATATCTGTGTGTATGTGTTATGTATGCTATATATATATATATATATCCGGGTGCGTGTCTATGCATATCTCCCTGTGTGTGTATGAATTTATATATAGGATAAACATATATAATATAAGTGTGCGTATATCAGTGTGTGCACATGTGTTTATATATATATATATATATATATATATGAGAGTGTGCATATGTATATAATCTATATGTATGTATATATGTGTACTGTACGTGGTCTTCTTCCTTTTTCTCTTTTCATGGTGAATATCTTGATACATAAGATGAGTTATAAATATGGAATTTCTTTTTTCTTGGTTAACTGTTTTGCTGATGATGAGTTGAGAAATAATTGATTCTTTTAAAATAGTATATTAATACCTATCTTTAGGAAAAATTCATTATCCTATCGCGCGATTGTTAATCAATGCTATAGGACAATAAATTAAAAAAATAAAAAAGATCAAATGATCTTTAATGGGATAAGAGGCCAACTCCATTGGAATAGATCTTCCCTTAGTTTTTATATAGAAAACCCACTACGCGATTGTATAACAATGCTAGTGGGAATATATATATATATATAATAAATAACTTCGTTGAGTTTAATCCCAAATTAGATTAAGTACTCATAACGCGATTGCATAATAATGTTTGTGAGGAAAAATCTTCCAAAAATATCCTTTTAAAACAAGTTTCAAAAATACTCAAAATACTTCTTTAAAAAAATAATTTTCAAAAAAACAAAAGACATCTCTTTATTTTAAAATATCACTAATTTTTATGAACTACGAGGACTTTGATCCCAACGGTTAGGTACATAAGCCCTAAGTACTATCTAGTCAAGTCTGTCTTTGTATATACTTATTTGTTCTTTCTTTTTTCTTTTTTATATATTTTGTTATCTCTTTCTTTGGTGATTTATAAGGGTAATTTTGAGGTGACTGTTAAATAATTGTATGCTTTCTAAATCAAACGTATAGGGTGCCTAACACCTTTCCTATGCAGTTCAACTTCCAAACTCAATTTCTTTTTAAATACAGACCATCAAATTTTAAGGTTTTTCCAAAGTTTTTTCCTAATAAATAAAATCTTGGTGACGGCTCCAAATAAAATTAGTTTTCAATCTCAAAAGCTGATTTTATGCAATTTCTTTTTTCAAGAAATGACGGCCGGTTACATTTTTGGTGTGACAAGGACCATTTAGAGAGGTTGAGACATGACCAATATATTTTTTGAATGGATGCAAATTTCATATTGATGACTGGAGCACTGGGAAGAAGATAATGAACAATGGGATTTATGTTAAAGGCATTGGAGAAGGTGGTGGAGAAAATGATTATTTTGACATCCTTAAACAGGTGGTATAGTTACAGTATGTTGGAGAATCTACCAAAAAGATTATTTTGTTTTACTATAACTTAGGGTGTACCCAGATTATGGAGTTATAGAGATTAAGCATACAAGGAGATATGAAAATTTTGATCTTTTTGTGTTTGCGCAACATGCAATACAAGTATATTTTGCTCCTTATCTAATTAGAATAAGAGAGAAATATGACTGGTGGGTTGTTATAAAAAGAAATCTAGTAGAAAATGAAGAAAGTCTAGAAGCTGTCTACCAAAATGAAGAAGCTTGTATTTCTAATGTTGCTAGCAATTTATTAAATGAAAATTTAAGAAAAGAAGGACAATATATAGAAATAAGATTTGAAGAAATAGAAGAAGATGAGAATGAACAGAGTGAAGATGAGGATGAGGACCAAAACACATACACAAATGAAGAACAAGATAAACAACAGGAAAGTGAGGATAACACCAAAAGTGATAACTAATTTTGTTTTCCATTCTACAATTTCTTTGCATACCAAAAGATAATATATTTTGTACTCTATTCAATATCATTTTTTTCTTGGTAACAATGTACTTATTATTAACAAAAAAACTTTTTAAACACATTTTCCTAGAAAAATATTAACTTAGTGTAGATTTAAAAATATTAATTGATATAAAATTTATACATTAACAAAGGCCATAAGGAATGGTGTGGGGAGGCTCCCTTGGGCCATTTTGGGGAGGCTCCCTCGACCTATACGAAATGGCTTGGGGGAGGCTCCTATACGCCACAAAGAATGGTGCGGGGAAGGATACCACACGCCACAAGGAGTGGCGCTGAGGAGCCTTCCTCGCGCCACAACCAGTGGCGTGATATAAAAATTTATACATTAACAAAGGCCATAAGGAATGGTGCAGGGAGGTTTCCCCGAGCCACAAGGAATGGCCTGGGGGAGGCTCCTACATGCCATAATGAGTGGCACAGGGGAGCCTTCCTTGTGCAACAATAAGTGGCACGGAGGAGCTTAACCCACTCTATAAGGAGTGGTGCAAGTGAGGCTCCCCCACTCCAAAAGGAATGGCGTGGGGGAGCTTGCCTTGTGCCACAAGGAGTTGCTCGGGGAGGGCTTCCACATGCCACAAGGAGTAGCGCGAGGTAGGCTCCCACGCGCCATAAGGAGTGGCGTGGGGCAGGCTCCCTCATGCCTCGCACCACAAATATTGACACTGGGGAGGCACACAAGGAGTGGCGCAGGGGTGTCTGCCTCGCGCCACACTCCTAACTATTGATTTCAGTTGATTTTGCAGTAGTTTTTTTAATTTTGACTCAGTTTCAATCGCTTTCTCAGTTAGAATGTTTTGTTGCTAATATATCAATATGAAAAATTTCTTTCCTATTGACATTTAGTCAAAAATAAATGTGAGAACAGTCACATATTCTTTTAGTGAGAATTAGTAAGAAAATTTTAGTTGTTATTTGAACAGATTGTTGTAGTGAGAATTCATTTCAAAAAAATTAACCTGTTGAGTTAATGTGTTTCATAACTCAAGCATCAATCGTCCCATATTTTTAGATCTAGGCAATGTGAGTGTTATACATAATAAGATATCGGAATAAGAAAGGAAGAGTAAAACTTGGAATTGGGAAGGGCAAGAATGAAATATAGCTAGCCATTAGAGTATGCTAAAACAAGCATGACAAATTGACTTAGAACTCACTTGCTGAACACATCTCAAACTCAATTTAAATTTTAAATAGTTATATAATGGAGTTAATAAAATTAAGGGATAAATCACAATTTTTTAAATAATTACTTCTTTATTATTGATGGATTATTCAATATAAAAAGCATAGGAAAAACTAACTGCAAGGAGATCTCGTCACACAAACTGTTTACGTCATATATATGGTATATAGAAACAACATTATATATTAAGAATTAATTACATTATCCTGATGGAGGATCCAATAGACAACTTAAGATCTCAAATCTCAAACCCAATGACATGAAAGTACGAAACTCAAACGACATTGTACAGCCGAACAGTGATTATAAACAGCAAGCAATTACTATATTAAACTACTTCAAATAATTTTTCTCAGTACATTATAACATTATATATAACATAGTTGCCACTTAAAGCTTCTTAGCTGGGGACTGAAATAGCCTTATGAAGTGGATAATTCTACTTAAACAGCCAGTAACATAAATATAGCTAGCCTTGAGATGCTAATTATGGCCTTCTCCACCATCGCTAGGACTAGACTCATGACGCCCCATTTGATTTAAGAAAACATTCTTATTATTATATGATTGACGACTTTCCACACCATTTGAGCTTGGCATTGAGCTCTTCGCAACCTTGTGTGGCGACTCTAGGACGCGGTTCACTGGCTTTTCATTAGCATGATCAGTATGGAGCCCTAAACCTAAACTATTAGTAAGTGGTCGTGCCATGATCCCATGCATGACGCTCAGCAACATGAGAATGAGAACAATATGAAAGAAGGCAAAGGATTGAAGCCTTCTTGCCATAACTTCTACCTAGGAAGTAGCTAAAGAGTTTAGTATTACCAATGGTGACTAGAATTTTAGGGCTTTGCTAATTATGGATGAGCACGGGAGAAAAGAGAGCATGGGGTTACTCTATTTATAATGGTATGTGGATCCCCTTTAGATCTTGGATAGAAAAGTACTCTCCAAAATTAAATCTAGACCATTGGATGAGATCATCCAACGATCCAGATTAATTTTTCTTTTTTTTTTATTTTTTGAAAAATAGCATGATTAATTTTTAAAAAAATGAAAAAAATACACGATTGAACTTATTATAAATTAATCATGTAATTTTTTAAAAAAACTCAAAATTAATCTGAACAGTTGGATGATCTCATCCAACGATCAGATCTGATCCTGGAGGATACTGCTCCCTTCAAGACTTGGAGGGGATCTAGATTCTTTGTAATGTGGGCCAGAGAGCATACATAGGGTGTTGAACTATACATTGACGGTACAAGTGACTATAGGCCATAATTAATCAATACCTGAAAAATTAGGTTTTCTGGTGACAAATCGCAAGCTAGCCTATATATACTCTGTGTGTGTTGTCACACACACGCATATTGAAGTGTTTTACTAGAGAGCAGAAGTTCTTGAGTGTTGGAGTAACTATCCATAAGAAAATTGGATTTTGGTGGATCGTCAAAACTGTAGAATACAGTCCTTCAATTATGTTAATTTTTTTTAATTCATAAAGTATTTTTTTAACTTTATTAAAGGTATTTTTTACATTCAATTGTGACCATTCAATTTAAAACAAATAGGCACGATTAAAAAGGTATATTATGTAACTTTGGCGTTAACTATAGAGAAACTATATCCATCCATAAGATATGAAGAAGATCTTAGTTTCAGAGTCATGAACTCATGATGAGGAGGATAGATGTCAGATCAAGAGCTATAATTATTAATTAAAATATAATTCTATTTTCCAAATAATTGCATTATAAAACAAAGATAAATTGATGATTTAGTCATTACTCTTATCTCACTTCTTTTAAAGATGAAATTCTCAATTTAATCGCATTTTCCAAAATGAAAATAGTTCCTCTATTAGACCAAAAAAAAAAATGATCCCATGCCATCATTAACACTAGTTAAATAGATTTTTGTGCGTCGATTGACAACTAATTAAGATAATACTAATTTTGAATAAGAGGGTTTACAAATGATTTTCAAATGAACTATTTAGGCCGCTATCTAGGTGGTGGTCACCTAGTAGTGAAATATGTGGATAGTCTAAACAAGTTATTTTAGGGTCAAGTCGTCCTTGCTTCATCATATACTTAAAGAAAAAAGAATAACCATTTTGATTGGAAGAAAATATTTGATGGGAAAAATTGAGATACTTTATTTTTATTGGTCTAAATTGAGTAAAAAATTAATCTTTTAGAGATTAAATTAAGAAATCTGTTAAGGATTAAACCAATTAATTTACCTTAAAAGAAATATTGTCAAACATTTACCGTTCCAACAAAAAGAAATATTGATGAGCCAATGTTTCACCGTGCCAATTATAGAAAAATCTTCCGAACAAGATCAAGAGTCCGTAAAGAAAAACAATATTGAATTACAGTTCACCATCAAACATTTATTATAGTACCTGAAATAGATCCTCGTGATCTTTGTAGTACTCTTAGTTAGGAATCACTATAAATAGAATGGTCCTTCTAATTAAGTTATGGCCGACAATACAGTTAAAAAGTCTATGAATTTTGCTAAAATAAGACAGCATTTAATTTCCCAAGCTTGTGTCATTCTACAACCTTCGCTCTTTGAAATGTTAGAAGGCATCGGAAGTCAGAAACATAGATTAGAAATATGAGGCTAAACTTGAATTATATTGTTCATGCAGAATCTCAGATATAATTCAACCAAGGTTGTCAAACTCAAGAATTTACTTAAACTAGAAGAAAATGGAGTAAACTTGGAATGTAAATTCGTAAGAGTTTACATATACCTCTCTATTCAATAGGCTACTAAAAATATATATATATATATATATGTTCTAAGTCTACTACAACAAAACTATAATAACAAAGAGAGTATGCTAGGTTCCTAGTTCTTAAACAAAATTTCAGAAATTATATTCATTAGGTATCAATATATTCTTTCTTCTTAAAAATGAAATAATTAAGAATAGTCACTGACTCAGTATATACACAGATAAGAAGGCCTATAGAACTAGACATTAGGAATTATGAGTGATCGGTTAGTATTTCAGTCTTGTAAATGTAAAGTTAAATTTGCTTAAAATAGAGTTTATATAACAAAGTTAAAAATATTTAAAGTAAACCTGAAAATTGCAAGTCGACTGGTAATACATAGAAGTCTACTGCTTCTGACATTTGTTCTGTAACACCTCAAAATTTTCACAAAACTATCTCCAGGATAAAAGATTTTTAAGATAAGGTTCCTTAGTGAATAATTATGAAAATTTTCAAACCTTAAACTTCAAAGATCTCAAGTCCATAATTAAAAGCAACTAAGAGCCATTAACATCATCCTATGCCTTACATCACCATCATTTCGACATATATACATATCACTGGAGATTAAGTTTTAATTATTTTATAAAAACTATAAAATCTAGGCTATAGCTACTGACTCCCTGCTGCAACCCCACTATTCTCACCTTGATTTGCACCTGAAAATAGTTAATACAGTACAAAATCATGAGACATAGAAATCTCAGTAGCCAGTAGTTAATCTTGAAAACAAGAACCATTCCCAGTCATAAAAGCAAGTTCGTAACACCATTTATAATTTAGTTCAATTCATGTATGCCACTGTCATGCAGAGATTATTCTTGGGTCTTAGTACCACAAGAGTCTGTTTCACCTCAAGTGGTGCCAAGGGTCATCACTATTCTCAGTGCCTACCACCAGGGTCTGATTATACCCTGTGGCCCAAAGGTCAGCAAGACTGACACTAGCATCGTCTTGTATAGTTGCTTCCGCCCTAACCATGGCAAGTCTTATACTGGCGCGTACCGTCGTACCCCAGATGCTTGGCGTACACTGCCTTAGCATATGACTATCATAATAATACATATACATACATAACAATGCATAGAGTTGAATATCACATAATTCATCAATAAATCATTATAATTCATAATTAAATCATTTTCAGTATAAAACAATTTCAAAATATATTAACAGCGCTTTTATGAAATGTAGCTGGCTACCTGGAATTACTGTCCTGTACTGATTCAGCTTGAAATTATTCCAAGGTGCTGGTAAAATAAATTAGTTATTAAAATCCTAATATGGAATACTTAAAAATACTATTCCATTTTTAAATGAAATTTCTATGCACTAAATACTAATTACGTATTATTCACAATCTCATTTCTAATCCCAAATTTAAATAAATATAATTAGCTAAAAAAATATCCTAATAGGGAAGAGATTAAAATTACAATTTCATAATTAATTAAATTTTATGCCTCAAAAATTAATTACGTAATATCTATAATCTCATTTATAGTCCCAAATTCAAATAATTATAATCAGCTAAAATTTCTTCTAATTTATTTCTCAAATTCCACCCTATTTCCTTTTTCTTCAACAACCTTGAATTAATTCACTTTAGTCCTCAATGCGAACTTTAACCATATAAATAACCTTCAAAATTTGGTAAATTCCATCAAATTTTAACTAAAATCTCATATATACTAAATCTGGACATTTTCAGAATTTTTACTCTTTCCTTCCAACTTTTCATTTCATTCACTTAGGTCCTCAATAATTATTTTTCCCTTATCTTTTTCATGATCTAAGACCATAATTAGTTTCCTCTAAGTCCATAGGTCACAAATATATCTTGTTTCGAAATTATAGCTACTCCTACAAACGTTTGATTTTATTCACTTTAGTCCCTGTCATGCATGCATACCTCTAAACTCCATGTTTTTCCATTCTTCTTACTGCATGGCTCTCCCAAACTCATCTAGGGACTCTCCAAGACATGTTTAATCATTTCTTAAACAAAAGTTTAGAGCTTACCCAAGATTTCCAAGCTTACTTTGCTCCTTTGTTTTTTTGCACTTTTATGCCATTCTTTTTGCTGTTGTGAATGTGTATTTAGGACCTCAAATCCACTGCTAAGATGGACCTTTTGGTCACCCCAAAGTTTCCCAAGGGTGGCTTGTTGGTTTGGATTAAAAAGAATTGTTTAAGAGCTTCCTTACTCTCACGTCTTGTACCATAGAAAGAAGCTCTCTTCCTCTTTACTGTAGCACGAAAATGCTACTATTTTCTCTCTTGTTCTCTCTCGGGTTGTCTCTTAGTAAGCCAAGAAATGAAGCTAAGGGCTATATAAAACATAGACATGATTCACGTGGCTGTACAACAGAGAGGTATATCAGATTTCTAAAAATTTCTTTTTCCTCATTTTACATCTTAAATTGCACTTCTCGGCATTCACTCTTCAGTGGCTAAGGAATGGAGTAGGTGTCCCCTAAGTCAAGTATAGTGGTTCTAGGTGGCTGGCCAAGCATTGTGACAGATCACCCAAGCCTTCCACGGGTTCAAGTGCAACATGTTCCCATTTTCCCACAAGCTGTCACGGTTTTGCTTCTTTTGGCTGAGAGACAAACACAACCTCTTCCCACTTACTTATTTTCTGCATTTCCTATATCCTTCTACTACTAACGTGGAGGATAAGTTCATGAAGGTGTTGTATATTCTCTGCATACACAGAAAAAAAAAAGGAGTGCTTGCGAAAGCTTCACATGCCAAATTCTTTCTTTAGCATTTTCCACATGCACCATCCTTTCTTTTTCTATCTCCCACATGCTCCTTTCAGAATCTTCATCCCCTTGTCTACAAAATGGAAGGCACACATCTACTAAAGCAAAGAGAAGGCTATCCAAGATGAAGGCTTCCATGTGAGCATGTGAGAGAAAGCAAGGTGATGGAAGGAAATGCCACTTGTTTACCTTGTTCAAGGCTACGTGTAGAATGAGGATGAAGCCACATATCACTTAAAGAGTAATATGCAAGCCTTCTTACGTAGCTTAATAATGAAATGCCATCTCAAATGGCTTAGCTAATATTCTTGATAGGCCCTTCATACTTTTATGTCCTTGCAAATTAGTCCTTGGTCATATAGGAAAATTTTCAATTTGATACCAAAATTTATTTCTAATATTTTCTCTAGTTTTTCTCCAACCTATAATTATGAAAAAAAAATCATTATATTTCCATTTACAAATTTTCCTCTTTTAAAATATTCTTTTCATAATATTCCTTCAAACACTAATTTGCCTATATTTAATAAACGTAAAAATTTGGGATGTTACATGTTCACTTTTTTTTAATCATAACTAAAGAATTTTTAAATGAGACATTTCTCAATTGAAACTAGACTCAAAGAACTTTACAATGATATATCTTTTACTTAAAATAGAGTCCAAATGAGAAAGTTATGAATGTTTAAAGTAAAATTAAAAACTATAATTTGTCTGTTAGCATTTGAAAGTCGACCCTGTTTCTGACCTTTGGTTGTTCTTTCGATCATATCTCCTAATAAAATGGCAAATAGTTTTTAAACAGAACTTGTTTCATTTGAAACTAGGCTAAGAGATTTTCCAATGGTATGAGTGTTTAGACTTGGTTAAACTAGGCGATTTTGAATGATTTTAACTGAGTTTGATCGAATTTCGAGTTTAAGACTGAGTTTACTCAATTTGAGTACCTAAGATCATAAAATCAAGTGAGTTTACGAGTTAAATCGCAAGTTTGACAATTATAAAATCAACTACTCAAATTGGAAAATGCATTTTCAATCATATATGCACTATATACTTGACGCTATGACATGATATGAAGTTTTGTGATCTTCCTCCATGTGATAATGTTGAAATTGTAGTTAGCTTAGTTTTTCAGTTGATTTATTTTGCTTATAAATACTTGTGTTGTTTTCCTTATTCTATAATAAGAGTGTAATACTTTGTATTTCTTATTCTCTCTTATTCTCTACTTGAGAATTTTTCTCTTTTGTTTATTTCCCCGAATTTTATCATGGTATCAGAGGCAGGTTAAGTAACCAGTTCAAGATCATGACCCTGTTTTTTTTTCTTTCTCCCTTTCGTGTATCCTTTTTTGATAGAACCGTGTCAACCAACTAGTTCATGATCTTTGTGTTCGTAAGGCGTTGACTAAGGGCTCTGAAGCAGCACCTGTATCTTTCATCATTTACCCCTTCATGGTTTGTTTACCCCTTCTTTTCTCCATTGCAACTTCTGCCTTTTCCGTTCGCGGCATTGGTGATTTTCTGTTCTTGGCATTGGTGCTTTCTGCGAATGGTGTTCTTCTAGCATGGTGGTGTTCTTGCTTTTTTCTTCTTCTTCCATCGCAATGCACCTTCTCTATCTATTTTCCATCGAGAAGTTTGCGGGTTCTTGGTCTCTGGTTTCTTTCCATCGTGGGTTTTTGGGATTTCATCAAGGTGTTTGCTAGTTCTTGGCCTCTACTTCTTCTTCCGGTATGGTCAAGGACTAAACCAGTCCTCTGTTTTAGCATTCTTGCTTCCTCTTTAAGTCGTAGAAGCTTTCACCATCGTGAAAGAAGACCACAAGAATTAGAAAAGAACACCAATTGATGGCACAATTCGATCAACAATAATGGTTACAATGAAGAAAATTCAATACCTAAGTCACAGTCAACAAGATTAAGAATGACGATGGCCTAAGAATTCGCAGTAGAACAAATCCATATCGTCCACCTACAATATCACAATCTTCCCCTCATATTGTTTCTTCAATTGGAGAATTTTTTTTTCCTATTTTTGGATTCTATATGTTTTGTCTTGACCCAATATGCGCTTCAATAGAATCGGGTTAGTTTGACCTAGTATTATTCAAAAATTGTGCTCTGCTTTGCTGTGTATACTCACCCCAATTGAACTCGGCTCCACCAAGATGGATTCATTTTGCCCATGGACTTCTTTTGTTTTTATACCAGACATTTGATGCTATTGATGGGAAGTAAGCTAGACGGATAAATTCTTCAAGCCCATTAAGGGAGCTGTTTGATCATGGATGTGATGCACTTTCTTGTACATTTGAGGCATTGGCTTTTGAGAGCACTGCTATGTATGGAAGAAGTAATTATTGGTTCTGGTTTTTGGTAAGGCGATTTGGTGCTATGTCTTGCCTCTATTTAGTTGGCCTTTATCTGAAACAGAGCAGAAGAATAATGTTGTTTCATTTTTTTAACTGTACTATTCTCACCTTCGGCTCCTACGCTGTCTACTATTCTACCACGCCCTTATTGGAGTTAGGGACGGAGATAGAAGTCCTGGTGTGCGTTGTTATCGGGATTGTTTTCTCCTCGGTGTAGTTATTAGATTTCTCCTTGCTACAAATGGTCTTCTAGTTCTTTACGTTGCCATCAACTTGTTCAAACTTTACTATGGTGATGGTGTTATTACTGCCTGTTATTGCCTTACTAGTTGATTTACTTATATATGCATTTTAGTTCTCCTTGGTTTATGTCACCAATTTCCATTGTAAGTTCTGAAGAAGACATGGAGAAGGCAATATGTGTAGTTTTTTTTTTTTAATGTCAAGCTTGGTGCTCGTAGACATGTAAGGGGCTTTCTGCTATACAGGGAAAGATGATTTAGTGTTTTAGGGGTATGCCAATCATTCCTCTATATTGTCTTTACAGGTTAAGTTTGTATGTTTTTGTTTGTCCCTCTAAGGCGTATAATGCCAGTTACTTTCACCTGTTTGCACTTATTGTTTAGCATAAATGATGTTCATGCTGAGTTACAGAGTGTGAACTTACAGAGTATGGTTCTTGTGAACCTTGTACCAGCTTTTGTTTTTTTTTTTTTTTACTTTCTTATGAAAGTTTTGATGTTATGATTTTCAAGTTAAGCTTGGTTCAGTACACCATAGCTCCAAGTTGAGGAGGAAGTGTTGAAATTGCAGTTAGCTTAGTTTTTCAGTTAATTTCTTTTGCTTATAAATACTTGTGTTGTTTTCCTTATTCAATAATAAGAGTGTAATACTCTGTATTTCCTATTCTCTCTTATTCTCTACTTGAGAATTTTTCTCTTTTGTTTATTTCCCCTAATTTTATCAGATAGATCCCCAAATCCATTAATTACTTTTCGTTTTCTCCTCCCTGCTGAAGTTTTCTTTTTTTATAGCTTCAACTAATTTGATTTGAATTGGGTTATCAAATTACATAAGTTTAAAGTTCTCCCAACACTAATTTGCTCTTTATATGAGACTTAAACTCAGGTTCTTGCTTAAAGAGAACTCTTAACAAAACACTTGAACAAACAAGCCTTGGTATTATAAGTTATTTATTTGTCTCTCTATTTTTCAGAATATATATTAGCAAAAAGAATTCAAACCCATTAATGCATAAATTTGCAGCCAAAGTATGTTATATCTTAACTGGGTGCACAACCTGCACCAAGTACCATTACGGGGGATTAGGAGTTCATTTTTGACCATACTAACTTTTTTTTTAAAAAAAAATTTCGATTTTGAAACTAATCCCCTATATACTAATTTTTTAGGAACTCGACTAAGCTTTGGTCCAGTTGCTTTTTGTATATTTTTTTAAAATAAGAAACTCAACCAAGGCTTGGACAAGTTGCTTATTTTAATATTTTAAATTTTGAATTGTTTTATTTTTTTTATAATACAGCTAGGATCCGATCAACCCTTGGTCGGATTCCAAAGTATATATAAGAAAAACTGAATTGAATCCAGTATTTTTTAGTTCAGTTGTAGACAGAATTCTTTGACTAAACTAAAATTGAATTCTGTGTGAAGTCGTTATTTTTTTTATAATACAGCTAGGATCCGATCAACCCTTGATCGGATTCCAAAGTATATATAAGAAAAACTGAATTGAATCCAGTATTTTTTAGTTCAGTTGTAGACAGAATTCTTTGACTAAACTAAAATTGAATTCTGTGTGAAGTCGTCAAAGAAATTATTTTAAAAATAATGAATTGAATAGCTCAATTCATTGGGCCAACAATTTGTTTTTTAAAAAATTAAGTCTGAAGATAAATTGTATATTGTTTACAATTTTTATATTTTTAAATCATTGTATGTTTTTTACAATGTAATATATGTAATTAATTTTTTAAAAAGGTTTTTATATATATGTTATGTTCTTTAGTGAAGAAGTTGATAATAAATAAAGAAATAAATATCTGTATATTAATCTAGTCTAATTATCAATGTGTTTTTAATTTTAAAAACAAGATTGTCTAATATTCTTGTAGGAACTAGTAATATCTTGTTTCGTTAATCTGAACTGTTAACAAAATACATACATTGAGAATTTTTAGAAATAATTTTTATATTTTGTAAAAATATTTTCCTCTCTTATAATTTGTAAGTGCAATTATATAAATTTTTACATTATTTAAATGATGCATTATTTTGTAAAAATATTTTCCTCTCTTATAATTTGTAAGTGCAATTGTTTTAATATTTTTAACTTTGAATTGTTTTATTTTTTCATAATACTACTAGAATCTGATCAACCCTTGGTCGGATTCCAAAATATATATAAAAAAAATTGAACTGAATTCAGTTTTTTTAGTTCAGTCGAAGACAGAATTCTTTGACTAAACTAAAATTGAATTCAGTGTGAAGTATTCAAAGAAATTATTTTAAGAATACTGAATTGAATAGTTCAATTCACTGAGCCAATAATTTTCTTTTAAAACAATTAAGTCTGAAGATAAATTGTATATTGTTTACAATTTTTATTTTTTAAATAATTGTATGTCTTTTACAATTCAATATATATAATTAAATTTTTAAAAAGGTTTTTATATATATGTTAAGTTTTTTAGTGAAGAAGTTGATAATAAATATAGAAACAAATATATGTATTTTAATCTATTCTAATTATCAATGTGTCTGTAATTTTAAGAACAAGATTGTCTAATATTCTTATAGGGAATAGTAATATCTTGTTTCATTAATTTGAACTGTTAACAAAATACATAAATTGATAATTTTTAGAAATAATTTTTATATTTTTGTAAAAATATTTTCCTCTCTTATAATTTGTAAGTGCAATTATACAAATTTTTACATTATTTAAATGATGCATTACATTAAAGTTATAATTATAATTTATACAATTGTTTAATCCAGAAAAAGGAAAAATAGTACATTGTAATAAGTAATTAATTGGAAAGAACACTTTAAAAAAAAGAAGTGTAAATTTTTTTGAATCGTTTTTAAGAAAATGTAATTAGGGTATGTCCTTTGTCACGCTCTTATAAGCCCAAGGGTCACAAAGAGGTACATATTGATCCTGTAGACTGAGTTCAATCTGGTGGCTCATGCCCAATAACTTAAATAGTAAAGGGTCTGCATCAAATACATAGTGTGTATGTCAAGAGTTATGCCTTGGGCTAACAACTTAAACTTTTTGGCCTAGCAGTAATCGCTCTTGGTCATATCATTTGGTATCAGAGCCATCATCGTTGGTTTGAGACCCAGCTTTGACATGTCCCCAATTATTTCAATGTTTGAGGGCAAATCTTCTCTAAGAGGGAGGGAAAAATATGCCTAAAAGGTTGTAAAGTGATACATGTTGTTTTTGGGTCGGGTTTGATTTGGTGGCCCACGTCCAATGAATTAAATAGGAAAGGGCTCGCATCATATACATGGTGTATATGTCAAGAGTTATACCTTGGCTAATAACTTAAGGTTTTGGCCTAATGGTAAGTGCTTTTAGTCATATCATGGTATGAACCCATAAGAGTAGATCATAGAACCTGCAATCCAAACGCAATGGAATGAAACCCAAAGGATCTACATCTTAGAACCCATAGCCGAACCAAGATATTCTTGCCCCAAGAATGTGCTAACCAGGTCTAGCTGATCCACTAAGAACCCTTGAACACAAAGGAACAAGAACCTCGAGTGTTAGAAGACACCACAAAGGTGACCAAGCCTTGATAAGTCGTAAGCTCTATAAAGAACCCTAGAAAAGACACAACCTCTCATTTTAGAAAATGAATTCTTATTGCAAAAAAAAGTTATCTTCCATAACAGAAGATAGTACATTATATAGAAAGACTAATTCCTAGAAAAAGGACAGAAATTATTGGAAATAATGCCTAGGAAATCAAAAGATTACAAATAATAAAGTCCTAGAAAGTTACAAAACCATTCAAACACGTGGGGAAATAAAAAAGGAAATTATTACCATAATTCAGATTGCTTAAAAGTTTCTAAACACATAAAATTTGTCCAAGGTGTTGCCAATAATTAAATCAACATATCTTTGATAAATTTCAGCATAAATAAGGCCTAATGTTCTCAATGTGTCTCAATTATCATTCAATTTGATTTATGTCAGTAAATTAGTCGTAATCTTAATTGTTGTGTTTCATATTTTCTTGATTATTGTTTATTTTTGGATCTTTTAACAAAAAAAGGTTATTGGTAAGGGACATGAGTCTGGTGGTCTCTACATCCTTGATCCACAATTACCAAAATCCATAGCTTGTGTTGGAGTTGTCACCTCTTCTAAAACACACTGTAGGTTGGGTCATCCTTCTCTTCCAGTGTTAAAGAAGCTTTGTCCTCAGTTTTCCACTATGTCATCTTTCGATTGTCAGTCTTGCCAGTTTTCCAAGCACCATCATCTTAGTTCTGGTCCAAGAGTCAATAAATGAGCTACTTCTCTTTTTGAGTTAGTGTATTATGATGTTTGGGGTTTGTGTCTAGTTATATCCAAAACTGGGATTAGATATTTTGTTTCATTTGTTGATGACTATTTTAGAATGACATGGTTATATTTGATGAAAAATCATTCTAAATTGTTTTCTCATTTCTCTACCTTTTTTGCTAAAATTTGAACTCAATTTGGTATGCCTGTACAAATTTTGAGAAATGATTATGTTAAAGAATATTTATTAGAATTTTTCAAAAGTATATGCTCCAAAATGGTATACTTCATCAAACATCTTGTGTGGACACACTATCTCAAAATGATGTTTCTGAAAGAAAGAACAGGCATCTTTTTGAAATTGCTAGAGCATTGTTATTTCAAATACAAGTTCCCAAACATTTTTGGGTTGATGCTATTTCCAAATCTTGTCTCTTGATCAATAGAATGCCCTCCTCAGTTCTATCTAGGGAGACTCCCTTTTCTGTTCTCTTTCCTAATAAAGCGTTGTTTCCCGCTGAACCTAAGATATTTGGTTGTACTTGCTTTGTTAGAGATGTCTGTCCCCAAGTTACAAAACTTGATCCTAAATCTTTAAAATGTGTCTTCTTAGGATATTCTCATGTGCAAAAGGGATTTAAGTGTTATTGTCCTAGTCTTAACAAGTTTCTTGTGTCAACTGATGTTACCTTTCGGGAGCATGACCATTTTTCATCATATACCGATCCTATTCCTCAGGGGGAAGATGATAATTTACTAATCTATATTGTTCCTCTTCTTCTCCATTGGTTCCTATAAGACCTCCCATAACACAAACATATACTTGCTAGCCATAACCTTCTAATCATACTCTTGAACATGTTGTTGCACTTATTCTGGATCCTCCTAATTCATGCCCTGATAAACCAATTTCTTTGTCATCTAATCCAACTTTGAGTGATGATCTTCATATTGCTATTCGTAAAGGTAAACATATGTGCACCTGTCCTGTATCCTCTTTTGTTACCAATAATCATTTGTCATCATCTTCTTATTCTTTTATTGCATCTTTCAATTCTGTCTTTGTTCCTAAAACTGTTCATGAAGCATTAGCCCATTTTGGCTAGCGTAATGCTATGATTGAGGAGATGAATGCTTTGGATTATAGTAGTACTTGGACCTTGGAAGATTTACCTATAGGAAAATAGACTAGTAGGTGTAAATAAGTGTTTGCAGTTGAAGTTAGTTCTAATGGCTTTGTATCTAGATTAAAAACTTGTCCTAATGGTTCTATAGCTAGATTAAAAGCCTGCCTTGTTGCTTAAGGATATGCTCAGACATATGGAGTTGACTACTTTGATACATTTTCTCTTGTTGCTAACCTTAATTTTGTGAGATTATTTATTTCCATGGCAGCCACTCAACATTAGCCTTTGCATCAATTGGACATTAAAAATGTCTTTCTTCATGGTGACCTTTAGGAGGTAGTATATATGGAGCAACCATTAGGTTTTATTTTTTAAGGGGAGTATGGGAAAGTATGTTGCCTCTGCAAGTCTTTGTATGGCTTGACATAGAGTCTTCGTGCATGGTTTGGTAAGTTTAGTCAGACTTTTGAGAATTTTGGCATGCATAAAAGTAAGTTCGATCATTTTATTTTCTACAAACACTCTGATAGTGGCATCATTCTATTAGTTGTACATGTAGATGATATTGTCATAATTGGTAGTGACTTTACAGGGATTTCATCTCTTAAATCCTTCCACTATAGTTAGTTTCATACCAAAGACTTGGGAATGCTATGATATTTCTTGGGTGTTGAAGTAACTAGGAGCAAGAAGGGAATCTTCTTATCTAAAAGGAAATATGTACTTGACTTACTATCTAAAATAAGGATGTTAAGAGCTAAACTATACAATTCTCCAATGATTCCTGATATGTAGCTTACGAAAGTTGGTGATTTATTTGAAGACCTTGAAAGATATAGAAGATTGGTGGGAAAGTTCAACTATCTCATTGTGCTATTTAAAAAGGGCATCTGGGCATGGGACCTTGTATACTAATCATGACCACACTAACATTGAATGTTTTTTAGATGCTGATTAGGCATAGTCTAACAAATATCGAAGATCAACTTCAAGATATTGTGTTTCTATTGGTGGCAATTTGGTCTTGTGGAAGAGCAAGAAATAGAATGAAGTTTCATGATCAAGTGTTAAGTCTAAATACAAGGCTAAGGCCAAATCTATATATGAAAAAATGTGGACATATCAGGTTGTCAGAGAAGTGGGTTTTGAGGTTCAATGTCAACTAAGTTATGGTGTGACAACCAAGTGGTGCTTCACATTGCATTGAATCCAGTCTTTCATGAATGAACCAAACATATTGAGATTGATTATCACTTTGTTCGTGAAAAAATTCAGCAAGGTTTTATTTCTGCAGGTATTGATTTCTCAATTTAATACCATTTTGGTGCTAAATGCCCTATTTTTTTTTCTCTTACTTGCCTTGGCTTGTGATTCTTAATCCTTGTTTTGAGTGTTTTAGATTAGTTTATGTTTTATTATATTTTAGATTAGTTTGAGTAATTTCATGTCTCAGCCCTGTGTTTTGATGGTGTTATTTGTCTTTTAGTGTAGATTGAGTTGGGGAAGAGTTTGTGTATGAAGATGGACATGTAAAGTTACATTTTTGAAGATGTTGAAGCTTTCCCACTACCACCCACCACTATAGCGGTAGCTACTAGAACCCATCAAGTGATGCCTTCTGTTCTGCCCTCCACCGATATAGCGAAGGGTATTCACCACTATGGTGGTGGTTCATAATTCTACAGCTCGTTTTACTGATTTAAATATCATCATATTAGATTTTTAGGGTATGCTGAGTTCGGGGGAAGCCAAAGAACGCTGATTTTGTAGAGGGAAGAGGAAGAATCCCATTCTGAAGCTTCTCGAGCCCAATTTCCACCAACCTAACCTCATATTCATGGAGTTTTCTCTATCTTTTACTGTTTTCTATAGTTTTAAGGCCATGTATGGCTAATTTTCTACTTCTAGAGTTACTATGAACCCAATTTCAAATTAGGGATTGTGATCTCTTTTGAATTAATATATGTCTTTTCATTCATCTATGTTGAACTTGCTATGAACTTGATCACTTTTTAGTTTGTTTGTTGCTTTTATTGATCTCAGGAGAGGGAGGTGAGAGTAGAACTCTAAATTGGAAGGGATGAGTGCGTGACCTTAACCTAAGGGATTTCGCTTGTTAACTGATAGGGATATTAGTTAATCTCATTTAATCAAAGTTAGGTTGGTTGTATTAGGTTTAACCCATACAAGGAATTGCATAGGTGTTGAGTAGCTTCATCTAGATTTGGAAGAATTATTTTAAGCTATAAGTTAACTTAAGATTAACATGATTAATAGTTTAGAATCACAAATATAGAGAGAGTTTAGCAATTCCTAGGACGACAGAGGGTGATTAATGACTCTAGGCTTATAAATTGATTAATTTAGTCAAATCTTTTGTTAGTTGTCATTAATTGCATTTTACTTTTCTAATTTCATTTCTCTTCAGTATTTTAATCAGAGTTGTCTTTAATCCAATCTTAATTGTCTAACTAATGCAATTGAATTTCTTGAGTAATTAGCAAGCTAGTCCTTATGGAAATGATATCTTACTCACTCTTTATTACTTGTGCGACTAATATGCTTACCAAATCGCTTAACAAGTTTTTGGCTCCGTTGTCCGGGACTAACGGTTTTAGCTAATATTCTAAGAAATTTAAAGGTGGTAGATTAGGCATTTTTTGGTTTTGTTTTATTTTGTTTATGTTTCTCATTTTCTTTATTTTTCTTTAAGTAAACATTTTTGCTTTTAGAATTATTTTTCTGATTTCCTTTTGTCAATTCTGACTGGAGTTTTCTATTGTGTATGTGAGGTACCACTCAAACTTCTAATATTCTCTTCAAGCCTAAGATCAAAAGATTTGCAAGGAAAACTAGAAAGGAAGCGAAAGCTAGGAAAGCTCAAGTGAGCCAAGCCACATAAGAAGAAATGGTTGAAGATAACCAGAATCATCGGGGTGTTGAGGTTAATTCTGGTAATGGGGTCGGCAATAAGCCTCAGGAGGAACACAGAGCAATATGGGACTGTGCTTCACCACACAACATTGGAAACACTTCAAGTATAGTGAAGCCTACTATTAGTTCCAATAATTTTGAGGTCAAGGCTATGATGCTAAACCTTGTCCAGAAGAATCAGTTTGGGGGAGGCCCCATGAAGGATCTAGATAACCATATCATGAATTTTCTTAATATTTGTGATATGGTCAAGCTAAATGGCATTACTAATGATGCAATTCGCCTCTGGCTATTTCCTTTCTCCTTAAGGGATAGTGCAAGGAACTGGTTAATGACTTAACCTCTAGGAAGCATCACTACATGGGATGAGCTCCAAAAGAAATTTTTAAATAAATTCCTTCTTCCCTCAAGGTCAATGAAATTGAGGAATGAGATTACAACTTTTTATTAACAAGAGGGTGAGAGTTTATATACTACTTGGGAGCGATTTAAGGAGATGCTTAGAAGATGCCCTAACCATGGTATTCAGGAGTGACAACAAATTTTGATTTTCTACAATAGATTGATCTATGAAATCAGAGATAAACTGGACACCGTAGTTGATGGTGTATTGATAGCAAGATCTATTGAACAAGCTTGGGAAATATTTGAAACTATGGGAGTTAGTCAAAATGCTTCTATCCAAGCAAGAAGTGGTGCAAAGAAAGGGATGATAGAATTGGATACGCTCAATGCTCTTTTGTCTCCGAGTGAAGCATTGACTAAGAAGGTCGATATGTTACTTTCGAAGCAACAAGAACCTGTAAGAGTGAATGATGTAATCACTCTATAACCCAAATGTGATTTTTGTGGTGGGGTTCATGTTAATGGTTGTTGTGAGGAATTTGCTTCACTAGAGTAGTTAAATTATAAGGGTAGTCAGCAAGGGAATCAAAATAACCCATATCCTAACAACTACCATCCAAGCTCGAGAAATCATCCAAACTTTTCCTGGAGCAGTAATCACTGCCTAAACTCTACTTCTAGATCTTCATCTTCTGGTAGGCCTTCTCAACCTTCTAGATTCAGTAGCTAGAGTAATTATGCTCCTCAAAATAGAGCTCCACACTTCAAGTGGAGAAGAAACCATTAATGGAGGATATATTTATAAAATTCATGGAACAAAGTGAGTCAATGTTTCAGACTCAAAATGTGGCTATTAAAAACTTAGAGACTCAGATGGGTCAATTGGAAAATGTTTTGAACAACAAGCCGAAGGTAATTTCCCTAGTGATACTGAGAATAACCCAAAAAGGGAGGGAAAAGAGCAATGTAATGCCATTACCTTAAGGAGTGGCAAGGAGCTTCCTGAGGTTGTCAAATAACATGATCAGACATAAGGAGTGGTCACTGAAGAAGATAATGAAAAAGTTGTCAGGTTTCAAGAGAAAGTAACTGAGAAAGCTGATGCTTCAAGTGCTAAAGGTAAAGGTAAAATGGGAAATATGATAAAAGATGTGAGGGCTGAGAATTTTGTCGTGCTAAAGGTAAAGGTAAAATGGGAAATACGATAAAAGATGTGAGGGCTGAGAATTTTGTCCCACCAGTGCCCTATCCTCTGAGGCATAAAAAGTTTAATATGGACTAACAATATAAAAAATTCTTGGAGATCTTGAAACAATTTTATATTAACATACCATTCGTGGAGGCGTTGGAACAAATGCCCAATTATGCAAAGTTCATGAAGGATGTTCTATCAAGAAAGAGGCACTTGGGTAAGTTTGAAACTATTGCTATGACTCAAGAATGCAGTGCCATTCTCTAAAAGAAGTTGCCTAGCAAAATGAAAGATCTGAGTAACTTTGTGATCCCATGCAACATTGGGAGCAATTTTTCTAGAAAAGCATTGTGTGATCTAGGAGTAAGTGTGAATCAAATGCCGCTCTCTATTCTCAAGAAACTGGGTTTGGGAAATGCTCGACCCACCACAATAACTCTTCAACTGGCTGACTGTTCATTATGCTATCCAAACGAAGTTATTAAGGATGTATTTGTCAAGGTGGACAAGTTAATCTTTTCAGCTGATTTTATTATCATGGACTATGAGGAAGATAAGGAGATCCCAATTATTTTGAGAAGACTTTTTCTAGCCACCGAGAGGACTATAATTAATGTTCATAAAGTTGAATTAACTATGCGGGTCAATGATCAAGAGATCACCTTTAACATGAACAAGGTAAAGAAAGTTTTTGATGACCCAGAGAAATGCTACTCTTTGAAGATGATTAACGATGATTTTCATGATTATCTCCATGTTGAGGTGTATAAAGATTGCTTAAAGGATATTGAACACGTGGGAATAAGAACAAGGGGAATTCTGGGAATTTCATAGGCTTATGCCAAGTTTCGTAATGATCCCATTAAATTCAAATCTCCTGACATTGTGAAAAATGTTGTTACTCAGCTGAAAGCATTTAAGAAACGGCTAAAACTAGAAGAACCACCTTGAACATAGGTGCTTTGGTAAAGTCTGGTTAAAGACTATAAACTTAGCACACTTAGGAGGCAACCCAAGTTTTCTTTCTCTCTTTTGTAGTTTTTATTATTTTGTTATTTTTTTATTATTTTATCTGTGGTGTTTCTCTTTCTTGGTTGTTGTGTTATTGGTATGCTTCTTTTCCCCTATTGTCTGATTTGAGGCAGTGAGGACACTGTCAACTTTAAGTTTTGGGGAGAGGCACTTTATGTCCTATGTTTGTTTTTGCTTGTAGTGTGTTTGGTGTGTAAAGCAATTTTTAAATATGTCAGATTTTCAAAATTTTAATTTTTTTGTTAAGGAACTTTATAAGGGAACGAATTGCATATGTTTGTGAAAAATTAGACAAATTTGGTAAAATTAAAATTTGGGATTGTTCTTAATAAGGAATTAACCTTACTTTTAAGAAAAATAGGATATTTATTTTAAAATTAATTTTAAGCTTTTTGAAAATTTGAAACTCTTAGAACAATTACTTTAGCTTAAGTTAAGCTTTCCTAAAATCAAAAGTAAGCTCAATAGACGGTGTACATTCCATATTCAAAAAATAAAATTAAAAAAAAGAGAAAAATATTGGCGTTCTATTTTTACAAATAAGAATAATTAGCTGGCTTGAAGGTAATGTTTATGTTGAAGCGGTGTTGTGTGGATTAGGCTTACGAACACTTTTTCATGCAATGAACTTTATTTTCAGTTAGTTTGAGAGAATGAAAGGTAGGGAAGTATTGTGTGGATTAGGCGCATGAGTATTTCTCTCACTCCACAGTTTTTACCATTAGTGTGAAGGGGCAGGAAGAGCTCTGAGGATTAGGCATACAGACCCTACTTCTTCCTGGTTACATCTTTTTTTATTTGGTTTGCTTATTGGATCATTGGACTTTGGAATGAAGACCCTTGAGATTTTAAAAATATAAAATAGAAAGATTAATTCAAGTAAATTGTATATTATTCTAAGAAGATTCTAATGTGTTCAATAAGTTTAATTTAAGTTTTATTTAAATCTCCAATTTATTGTTGCAAGTATGGCTGTTCTATAGTAAAAACATTTTTTGGATCTAATTTTAATAGATGGTTCTATCTTTCTCTACATTTTCCAGTCTTCTCTCTTGCTTAGTCTAATTGCTTTCAAGGCCTAATTGTAAATTTACATATCTGATTTCTGCTTTATGCTATGTTTTGTGTAAAGGTCGATTTACTTGAGGGCAAGCAAAAGTTCAGGTTTGGGGGAGTGTTGAGTTCTCAATTTAACACTATTTTGGTGCTAAATACCTTATCTTTTTATCTCTTACTTTCCTTGACTTATGATTCTTGACCCTTGTTTTGAGTGTTTTAGATTAGTATATTTTTTATTAGATTTTAGATTAGTTTGAGTAATTTCATGTCTCAGCCCTGCATTTTGATGGTGTTATTTGTCTTTTGGTGTAGATTGAGTTGGGGCGGAGTTAGTGTATGAAGATGGACCTGTGAAGTTGCATCTCTAAAGATATTGAAGCTTCCCTACTGCCACCCACTGCTATAGCAGTGGCTACTGAAGTCCATCAAGTGATGCCTTCTGTTCTACCCTCCACTGCTATAGTGGTGGCTATGTACCGCTATAGTGGTAAGCCCTGGACAACAGCCTTTTAAAGACCATTTTCTCTACCTTCCACTGCTATAGCAGTGGGTATTCATCGATATAGCAGTGGTTTGTGTTTTGTAGCTGATTTTAGTAATTTAAATAACGTTAGATCAGATTTTTAGGGTATTCTGATTTCAGGGAAAACCAGAGAACGTCGTTTTGTAGAGGGAAGAGGAGGAATCTCATTATGATTCTATAGTTTAAAGGCTATGCATGGCTAATTTTCTCCTTCTAGAGTTACTATAAAGCCAATTTCAGATTAGGGATTATAATCTCTTTGTATTTATGATTTCTTTTAAAGTAATATATGTCTTTTGATTCATCTATGTTGAACTTGCTATGAAATTGATTACTTTATAGTTTGTTTGTCACTTTTACTGATCTCAGGAGAGGGACGTGAAAGTAGAACTCCAAATTAGAAGGGACGTGTGTGTAACCTTAACTTAAGGGATTTTGCTTGTTAAGTGATAGGGATATTAGTTAATCTCGTTTAATCAAAGTTAAGTTGGTTATGTTAGGCTTAACCCACACAAGGAATTACGTAGGTGTTGAGTAGCTTAATCTAGATTCGAGAGACTTATAAGTTAACCTAAGATTAACATGATTAATTGTTTAGAATCATAAATGTAGAGCAAGTTTAGCAATTCCTAGGATGAAAGAAGGGGATTAGTGGTTCATGCCACTATGATGCCGAATAGCCCAAAATTGAATTCATAGCAATTTACAGTATAGTGGTCCCCAGGTCGTATTCACTCAAGGAGCCTCACTTCTAACACTAATTAATCGTTCTAAACACCTAAACACTAATGAAAAGCACATAAATGGGGAGGTTTGTTGGCAGTATTAGTAAAAACAAAATATAATAGCAACCAAATAACTACAACAACAACAGCAGGAGAAATTGGCAAGGTGTTGACAGTAAAGAGACTATGTAATCAGCCACTAGGATCCATGGGCGTGCAACTATCATTACCTAACTTATTGATTCAGTTTTGTTCTCATTCCATTGTTTGGTTCTTTATGAAAGTGGTTCTAGAATAACTTCTAGAATTTAATGCTACTAATTACAGTCAAGAACATCTTCTCTACTATAACTATATGCATTCAATGGAAAAACCTCAACCAAACCAAGTTAAATATATGATCTAACTAGTCATTTCACCTTACTCACTTTCCTAATCAGTCAAGCAAGGTTATATCTTATATATATAAATCAATTTATGTTACTTCTCAAGCTCTAATCAAAATCTGACAGCAACATAAACATAACAGCAAAACAGAAATGAAATGAGATGAAATGGAGAATAAAACACTTATCTTGTATTCTTAGTTCAAGCTACAACATCCCAATGGTCCAATGACTGATTACAATGAAGACTTAGCCCTCCATGAGAGCAAAACAGCAAATAACAGAAGAGAAAACAAAGAGAGAGAACTACGAAATTCCTAAGTTACAGTAAAAGAAAAGTAAGTCTGGAATGTTACAAACAGATGCCCTAAAAATCCCTCAAAATATTCTACCCTAGATGCTTAGTTGACTTTCAAAAAGGAGGACTGAAATGTGGCTGAATTGTTCTACAGAAGGAGAGCAGCAGGCAGCAACAGAATTTCACAAAAATAGTGCAGCAGAAGGTCTCTTTAGCCATGCAGAAAGCTGATTGCCATTTTCAGCAAAGCTTGGGAAATATGCAGGAACTAGTTAGCATGCAAGGGCTAACAGGTCTGGTTTGAGGGTCCCACACATCTCCATGTCAGCAAAAACGTAGCAGCAAGCCCAATCAGCATCCTCCTCATCAGAAAAATGCCACATAAGCGCTATGTCAGCAAGACTATCCACCTCAGCGCCACATCATCAGAAAATCTCTAAATTTAATTTCTAGAAAGCATACCAATGGATTAAATTGAGTCTTTAATAATTTAAGTTCTAAAATATGAAAATAATTCATTTTCCATCCAAGATTAATTTAGACTCAATAAATCACAAAGTCTAATAAAATTGGAGAATTCTTATAGATGGAAATGCAAATAGACCAAATTAGGGGTTAAAATATATATAAAAATGCTAGATATCAAATCCCCCACACTTAGTCTTTTGCACTCCTGGGCAAAATCAGTTAAAAGCAACAAAGGCACATCAAGCAGTGTAGAAAGTATGCAATAATGAATTAGTTCAAGCTTGAAAAGATTTAACGCTAGGAGAACACAAGTCTTAAATTTCTAAAAAGTTCAAGAATCATGGCAATTTCGCTGACAGGAATGAATCCAAGTAACAATCTAATCACAAGGAAGAGTGTATACACTCTATTCTCTCAAGTGTTTAAGGTAATATGCTCTCATTTCAACCTATCATAAATTCACTACCATAAGCTTGTCAAGAACCTAAATCTCCACTACTTGAATCACATACATGCTTGAATTATTAGGATTTTACAAGGACGTAAGATTAGGTGAAGGAATGATTGGGAGGTAGAAAGAAATACACTAAACAAAGTTTAACAAGAACTTAAAGAAATGAAAAGCATCAATCAATAAGGTTACAAGAGATTGAACTTTGAAATTTGGGCACAACAACGCTACTTCTCTTTTCTTCTTCTTACTCTTTTGTTTTGTTTTGTTTTGTTTTTTTATATGGTATATTTTTTCATGAGGCATTGTCAAATTTTTCCTTTTTTTTTTGAGTAGCAAAACTGTAATTCAAAACAGCCCACAAATCATTCTTTTTGCACATGCTCAATTCAATCTATTTCCAAAGGAAAGAAATTTATAAAGCTCTTCAAATCCTAAGTTTGAGGAAAAGAAAGAATTTATTTTAAAGTGGAAGAGAGGCCGAAAGCACAAGAAAGAAAGGTGGAAGTAAGGCACAAAGTGGCACACAATGGAAACAACACATAGGATGTCTATTTGGCTAGAATGGTTACAAAAAACAAATGCCTAAATCATTTCCAAGCATGTACATGTAATGTAGCCTCAACAAAGATTCAGGACAAATTCTAGAGTAAAAATCATGATAGGGAATACACACAACAAGAAAGAATATCATTTTACAATGAAGGCTCAAATTCTCACGGTTTAAAGACTATTACTAAAAATTCATTAAAAAAAACGTCATTGCCATTTTACTTGAGTTCCTTAGAAAAAGAAGACCAAATTCTTTTCATGATAAGTCAATTCACAACTTAAGCTAGTTCATCATGCATGCTTTCACACAAAAACTTCAACAAATTTTCAAAAATAGAGCAACAAATTCGGACAGAACAAAGCAGCAAAATTCTGCACTGCAGAAATTCTGGCGACTCAGCTTCACTGACACAGAACTTCACCAAAACAAATGCGAAAGACACCAAATAAAATTCTACAGCTAGAAGACATATAAAGCTTTAAAAACACGTAAAGAAAGTAGTAAAATTCATTGCCAATCAGTACAGAAAATTCATGCAAGACAGCTCAAAAATTCTGGACAGAAATAGAGAAAACAGAGAAGACAGCAGGAAAATTTTTTTTAAAGTCAGCTCAAATTAAATTCTCTCCCCCCACACTTAAACATTGCATTGTCCTCAATGCAAATTAGTATCAACCATTAAATAAAATGAAGAGGACATAAATTAAAAGGAGGGAAAGAGTACAACCTTGTCATGGAGCCAGAACATTGTAGAGTTGGAGTTCCTCTACAGTTTCTTCTTTGAAGCCCTCATAGAACTTCTTCAACCTTTGCCCATTTACCATGAATTGCTTGTTGGTGGCCTCATTTTGAATTTCTACTGCACCAAAAGGAAAGACATTAGTAACACAACCCATCTAGAGCGAAGCTTACCGGGCATTAGCTTGAGGCGAGAATTGTAGAGAAGGACTTTGTCTCCCACTTGGAATTCTTTTTTCTCAATTTTCTAATCATGTAAAGCCTTTGTCCTCTCTTTATAGATGCACGCATTCTCATAAGCCGCTAGCCTAAGTTCTTTCAATTCTTGAAGTTGCAACTTCCTTTCTTTACCAGCTAGGGTCATGTCCATATTGCATTGTTTAACGGCCCAATATGCCTTGTGTGCAATATCCACCGGCAAGTGACATGCTTTACCAAATACCAAAAGATATGGAGACATGACGATGGGAGTCTTGAAAGCAGTTCTATAGGCCCAAAGTGCATCGTCAAGCCTCTTACTCCAATCTTTTCTGTTGGGCTGCATGGTTTTCTCTAATATTTGATTTATCTCTCGGTTGGAGACTTCCGCTTGCCCATTGGTTTGGGGGTGGTAAGGAGTAGAGGTTTTGTGCACCACCCTATATTTCTTCAATAGCCCTTGCACGTTTCTATTGCAAAAGTGTGATCCTTGATCACTGATTATGGCTTTGGGGACACCGAATCTATAGAATATATGAACGAAGGAAATCTACAACAACAATAGAATCGTCAGTTCGGGTGGCTTTAGCTTTCACCCACTTCGACACATAATCCACAGAAACCAAGATATCCATGAAGCCAAAAGAAATAGGAAAAGGACCCATAAAGTCTATACCCCAAACATCAAAAACATCACAAAAGAGAAGAGGTTGTTGAGGCATTTCATTTCTTTTAGGCACATTTCCAGTTCTTTGACACCTAGAACAGTTCTTGCAAAAATCATAGGCATCCGTAAACAAAGTAGGCCAATATAAACCAGAATCTAACACTTTTCTAGCTGTTCTTTGGGGACCAAAGTGTCCACCATATGCAATAGTATGACAAAAATTCAGCACAGATACAAATTCATGATTTGGAACACATCTCCTAACAATTTGGTCACTACAAATTTTCCATAAATAAGGGTCATCCCACACATAGTACCTAGCCTCGCTTCTTAAAGGACACTTAGAGAAATTATTGAACGGGACCTTTTAGTAAATGAGATATATAAAGAGTTGGTCATTGATAGAGCTCAATGGCGTCGTGCAATCCATGTAGCCGACCCCACTTAGTGGGATAAGGCTATGTTGTTGTTGTTGATGTTTATTTTGGTATGCAGGCAATTCAGATGCAACAAGATAATTTACTAAATCAGCATACCAAGGCTCACTAATAACATGCAAAAGGGAGAAATACTCATCTGGAAAATTGTCTCTTACAGGGAGATGTTCTAATGGGAGATCAGAAAGCCTACTCAAGTGATCCGCTACTACATTCTCTGCTCCACTCTTACCTTGATCTCCACATCAAATTCTTGGAGAAGTAGCATCCATCTAAGCAATCTTGGCTTTGCATCCGGGTTCTTCAACAAATACTTCAGTGCTGCATGGTCAGAAAACACAATTACTTTGGAGGAAAGCAAATATGATCTAAATTTTTCTAAAGCAAAAACAATGGCTAAAAACTCCTTATCCGTGGTTGTGTAATTTGATTGAGCTGAATCAAGGGTGCGAGAGGCATAGGCTATGACATGCAACTTCCTATCTACTCTTTGTGAAAGTACTGCTCGCATAGCAAAATTTGAGGCATCACACATGAGCTCAAAGGGAAGCTCCCACCGTGGAGGTTGGATGATACGAGGGGAGGTAAGTTGCTTCTTCAACTCATCAAAAGCTGACCTGCAAGCATCATTGAAAACAAAATCAGTTTCTTTTTGGAGGAGTTTAGATAGGGGTAGAGTGATCTTACTGAAGTCCTTGCTGAATCTTCTATAAAACCCTGCATGGCCAAGAAAAAAGCGAACTTCCCGCACAGAAGCGGGGTAAGGCAAAGAAGAGATAACATCAATTTTGGCTTTATCTACTTCTATGCCACGTGATGACACTATATGGCCTAGGACTATTCCTTGCTCTACCATGAAATGACATTTCTCATAATTTAAGACCAAGTTTTTCTCTATGCATCTGTCAAGTAGTCTCTCCAAATTTTTCAAACATGCATCAAATGAGTCTCCATAAATAGAAAAATCATCCATGAACACTTCCATGCAATCCTCTAATAAATCAGAAAATATGCTTAACATGCATCTTTGAAAAGTGCCAGGTGCATTACGGAGGCCAAAAGGCATGCATCTATATGCAAAAGTACCGAAGGGACAGGTGAAGGTAGTCTTATCCTGATCTTCAGGTGCAATGTGAATTTGAAAATACCCAGAAAAACCATCAAGAAAACAGTAATGAGACTTGCCAGCAAGTCTCTCAAGGACTTGATCAATAAAAGGAAGAGGAAAATGATCTTTTCTAGTTGCTTGGTTCAACTTCCTATAATTAACGACGACCAACAAAAGATTCAACTAAATTAATCAATGTAAAAGCCTAGAGTCACTAATTGATATCTAGCATTTTTATATATATTTTAACCCCTAATTTGGTCTATTTGCATTTCCATCACCCCTACTTTACACTTTCAGAACAGCAGATCAGAATAGCAGAAAAGTAGCATTAGAAAACTAGAAAAGTAGCTAATAAAAGTCAACTTTAGAAGGCATCTTGAGAGAATATTCCATCAAACTCATTTGTCTTAGTTTTGTTGTATGAGAAGCATTCATTCTGTTCTGCATTGGTGAATTTCACAAGTCTTTTTATAGCATTTTTTCTTTTTTTTTTCTGTTTTGTATTTTTCTCTCATAGAGGGCTAAAAATTCATGTGTAATCAGTCTTGGTTAAAACTGGAAGATGTAATCTGAGTTCCTGAGCTTAATGAGATAAATATTGTTCTGTTTATTCAATTTCTTCATCTTGTCTTTTGCCTCTTTGTTTCATATGCTTTTTGGTTTCTTTTGTTAGACTATCATGAGTATAGTGAATGTTTTAATGCTTCCATTTGAGGATTCATTTATAGTAATTGATTGATGTAGTAAATAAGATGAAAATGGTCTGTAATGAGGATTCATCTACATAGTTCTGATTATATTTATTGGGATTATATACTGAGTTTATGTTAGAGTATGTTTTCTTGATCATAACTTGATATGACCTAGTCTGGGAGGTTTTCTGGACATTTTTTCTTGGAAATCAGATGATAGGTAGAGCAAGACTCAACCCTTTAACAGAACTAGGATGGTTACATTTCTAGGGAAAATCATGACTGATTACGTATCTCTCTAATTTTGTTAATGTTTCATTAACCTGCTACTATTTTATGCATTTTTAGCTCTATAACAAACCCCCCTTAATTGTACATTTTGTAATTAGTGTCTTAAAGTCTAAACATCTAATTAGGTGGTAGAAGTATAGGCTCCACAAGTGAGAACGACCTGGGAGTCGCTGATGTGAATCTCCAATATAAGATTAGAGACCTAACAGAATGAAGATAGGATATGTGCTCTAAAATTACAGAAGATAAATCATGCGAACTCATTTCATAGAAAGGTAAGAATTCAACGCATAAGGCTAGGTGCCATAACCCTAGGATGAAGAACCCTAGAAAGCTCTCTAAAGGAGAAAGAAACCTTTGTTTTTCAATTCTAACAAATTTGTCTCAATACAAGTGCTCAAGTTTCTTTTGTTAGAAACAACCTTAAACTAATTGGGCTCAGCTAACAACATGTTCAAAAGGCTATAAAGCCTACATAGAAATAAAAGTAACTTTGAGCTTAAATAAACATATAATAGAAAATTATAACTCAAAGCCCAGCTAATACAATACAATTCATATATAAAAGACAAAATCCTTTAATTGCGAATTTCATTTTCTGTGGTCCAAATACATGTGATCACATCTCCAATAGCTTCTTGGGCCAACCCACAATTCAGTTCCTTCTGAATTAATCCATTTATTGCTTCTTGAAGTTTCTTAGCATAGCTCCTAGTGATTAGACCTTTCAAAGCTAGCTCCTCTTAATCCTAGACAGCACACTACTCTAGTCCTCATCATTCCCCCTCTTAAAAAGGACTTGTCCTTGAGGACACACTTGCATTGAAAAGAGAAAGATTAGACACATTAAAAGTAGCATTTACTGAATACTCACCTAGAAAGTCAAGCTTGTAGGCATTGTCTTTGATCCTCTCAATCACTCAAAAAGGGCCATTTCCTCAAGGCATGAGTTTAGAACACTGTTGTTTAGGAAACCTCTCTTTTGGCATTAGTACCCATACGTGGTCACCTAGTTCAAAGACAACCTTCTTACGCCTCCTATTGGCTTGAGAGCCATACTGTTCATTATGCTTTTCAATTTGTTTGACTTTCTCATATAACTTTTTCTCAAATTCTGTCATGGATTTTCCTTCAAAACTAGATTAATTAGTGGATTAAAATCATACACAATTTCTTAACATATACACCATGCACTGACGCGGGCCCTTTCCTATTTAATCCATTGGGCGTGGGCTAGCCAATCGAAATTGAGTCATGAGAACTAGTACATACCCTTTCATGACCCTAAGGGCATATCATTCCCTCCCCCTTTGGGGAAGGTTCGCCTTCGAATGTTGAGATATAGGTAAGTGTCGATCTTGGGATTCGAACCCACACTGGCTCTGATACTAAATGATATGACCAAGAGTGCTTACCACTAGTCTAAAAGCTTAAGTTATTAGCCAAGGCCTAACTCTTAACATATATACCATGCATTTGATGTGGGCCCTTCCCTATTTAAGCCATTGGGCATGGGCCACTGGATCAAACTCGAGTCATGAGAAACAACATATACCTCATTGCATCCTTAAAGGCACATTAATCATTATACTGCAAAATTGGCACAAATTCAATTCTGGGCAGTTTGGAAACCATAGTGGTGATGACTAGAATTTTAGCACCATTACCAAGGAGCCAAGAACTTCTGAAATGCTAGATTAGTTGTTCAATTATGTTAATATGTGATTTTAAGTTATTTGGTGTTGTTTATAGTGATTAATAATTTGTTGGTTTTTCAGTTTTTACTTACTATTCACTCGAGAAAATTAACTCCGACTAAGTTGAATATGGTATCCAAAGAAAACCCATGTTGAGTAATAGTCAAATAAATTCTTAGAATTTCATTAGAAAGATTTCTTAGTTTATAAGAGTGACATACACCCGATGAATGACATATATTTGCATGTTCAGCGAAAGAAGGAGAAAAAAGGTTTGAATTTTGATTTAATTCACTTACTTGGTTCACTGGACCAGTCGCCTTTGAGGACCTTCATAAACTAGTAAATTTGTAAATGAATATCTCACATGCAGCTAGAGGTTCCCATTGTTAATTGATTCACCACCCCTTAATCGATTTCCTTCACATGCAACTTGGGAAACTAATTCAAGAGAGTAATGTCTCTCAGTCACACACATGCACAATGGGTTTTGGTCTAAATTCCAAATTTTACACTAACAAACCTAATGTAGCTTTTGCCAAGGTGGATGGCCACGAGACAGACCAGAAACTAGTAAAATTTATTGCTAAAACTTTCTTCAAACTAAACTAGCTTCATCAAGGAAAAATTACTGTTATTTGTATAAAGAAATTTGAGAATTTTAGTTGAAAGATATTTAGGTTGAATTCATAGAAATAGAGAGGGAAGTGCGCACAAAGAACATGAAATGCAAGTGTCCAGAAATTCCTTTCCTGATCACTATTCTTCTCGACCAAAACAAGTAATTGGAGGTGGCTTACACATGTCCCTAGCTTAGCGCAGGTTATTGGTTGAAATATTAAGAAAGCTCTTCTTTCAACCTTTATTTGCAATTAAGTCCATAGGCAAAAGAAAAAATTACTTTTTGGCCTTGGGTAAACTTGGAATTTATGATTTCTATTTTTTTTCTCATTTCCATATTTAACCACATCATTTCTTTGAGGAAAAAATATTTTTTATGTTTCTAACGTTTACACCGATTTTCACTTATGCATTTGAGGTTTGTTTTCGATCAAATATGTCCCATATATTTTATTTTATTTTATTTTATTTTTTGCAAATATGCCCTTTTTTTTAGCATCATCAAAGAAACTAATGGAAAGTACTGACTGGCCTGCCATGTGATAAATATCATCCGCCATGTCACTTACCACATGAACCCATCACCTGAATTATAAAAATACCCTTAATAATCATTTAAAAAATGCCATTCTCTAGCTTTTTCTCAGTTTATGCTCTCTCTCCTCATCTTAATTTCTTCCTACAACTCGGTATGCTCTTTCTCTCATCCACAACATCTATACCTTTCTTGTTGTCTTTCTGCTGCTCAGCTGACTCTCTCTATTTTGTCATCTCTCTCTTTCTTTCTCTCCTTCCTCTATCCCACTCCTCCATAGACAGATAAGTGGTGTAATGCTTGGTGGTAGTGAATAAACTTTTAGATCTTAGGTTTACTCTCAACTTGTCATGATGAGAACGATATATCACCGCCAAAATAGAGAAAGTCTCTACTACAAATTCCATGGTTGATGTTGTAGCACGCCAAAAAATCTAAACTATTAATTACTCAAAATTAATTTTTTTCTCAAGAATAAATAACACTATTCATATACATCTAAGAAATACTATACTCTATTCCCATTAAATTTCTTTCTATATATTATCAGAATAGTTCTAATTACGCTCTACTTTCTCATCCCCTTCTTTGACAAAACTTTTGTGATTTCCTCAATGAAAATACAGGAAAGAGGGATAAATAAAGTGGAGCACAGCTAGCATTAATCATGAAAGGGAAAAATAGGATTAAAAAAAAAGAAAACCTCAAAAAAAAGATTCTTAGAATTAAAAGCCAATATTCCGTACATAAGAGCTTAGAAATGCATAACTAGAAAAACAAGGGAAAGACTACCTCTAGAGTTGTAGGCTTTAGCTCCACCTTATGGTGAGGTTGCTACTGTCTTACAAAAAGTCAAGCAAAACGGTGCTTTTGCACTTTGGGCACTTGGGGTCATCTTTAGAGAGCATCATGTACATGAGGCATCTTAAGTAGCCTACGAGCACCATGGTAGTCACCTCGAGGCTATTAGAGTATCTTAGGCTGTCTTCCTGGTTCAACTCTGACGACATGCAAGAGCTCAGCAATGACATCGACGGCACCGTCATCGACCAAGTAGTTGACTCCAGTCTTCGGTCAACTCTCGGCGGGGATAGGCTTAGCTTCAAGTCGAGCTTTGGACCGTTCCCGTTTCCACGACTCATGATGGTTTGCCTCTATTTTTTGAGAAACTCGATCACTATTTCAAAAAAAATCTAATTCAATGGTTTATTTGATGGGACCACATAAGACACAACACATGATTAAATTATTTTTGTAGCTTAAAAAGGAATTAGTGGGTTAGATAATTGAAAGGGAAACAAAGAAAGAACAAAGAGAGGGAGAGAAAAAAGGAAGTGGTGAAAAGTGGAGCAACATTGAAAAGAAGTGTGCTGGGGTAATAGAGAAAGTGAGTTGAGAGGGAAAAATAGTGCAAGAAAGACAGAGAGGTCGTGTATGAGAGAGAGAGAGAGCAGACTAGTTGTGTCACACCCCATCTGAGGGTATGACTGACACAGATAGAGTCCACCTTTACCCCATATGCCTTATCTAAAATAGACCACCCAGCACCAATACTTTTAGAAATTAAGTCATAATCTATAACATGCTACACAACTTAACTCAAGATACCAAGAAACATTAACTGATGATTCATCTAAAAATATATAACAATGTCATTAACTACTTACAATTACACTCAAATGTATTTCATATATAGGCACAATTGCCTCATTATACTTCCATAAGATGAGTTCAATTATAAACTTCAAAAATTCACTTCTAGGCATACTAGGCTTACATAACATATATCCAATCTATTTATAAATATTGATACACATACCCATACCCATACACAAGTCGCAGTTACTACCCATGGACTTACAGAGCATAACATCTATAGTCAATATACACATATTTACAACATAAAACATAATACTAGCCCAAGAACAATTCGGGCTTCAGATGACGGGTATGCTTCTACAATTACTCGACATAAGTGGTCTCTAGCTTGACTTTACTATCTGGGAAAAATAATAAACAATATGCGCTAGAAAGCCTAGTGAGTTCTAAACTCATGATAGAATAAGTACAAAGGAAATAACTCAAAAGTAAAAATAATGTAGCAATAGAGTTCATATGTAAGTTCATAACATGCAAACTCATAATCAAGAGATTTAGAAAACATTATGTCGAATTAAATTTATAAAGTAACGTAATCATGAACAGTATAAATATGAAACGTTTGAGGAACCACAGTTAGGACATCAAATCATATACCTCCAAATATGCCTGCCATAACACCATATTTCTCCATATCCACTATCTGGTTACTCGATGTGACCCTTACAGACAGTCCTACATATCATGTAACCTCCCTCCTATGAGAGGCCTTTGGTCATGGGGCTAGCACGCTCCTTAATCCCCTACTAGCTGAGGTTTTTGAATATCAAGGAGCACCAAGGACTATAGTGTCATTGTAGTACCATTGTTCTGAAATGGGTTCCTCTCTGTGAGTGTATAATAACATCACATAGATCTCTCATATCTCAAAGTCATTTGTCAAAGTCTCAATAACACATTCTTCCATGATATCATGGATCATAACTCATAAGGCATCATATCAGAAAATTCCCAAATAAAACCATTTATTCAAACAAATGATGAACCATTGCACATAAGTATTAAATCAATAGAATTCATGTCAAATAATCTTTCATATCATCATGAATTTTCAAAAAAAGTGTTTCAAAATGCCTATATATTCCATAACTTACAACTTTGATTCACATTGGGGAAAATCTTTCTCTTTTCTAAAACTCAGTAACAAGTACCTCAATCTCATTCAAACCTTCAATCAAAGATCTTTGGAATAACATACGTATTCATTTCAAGTGAGAAAATATTATTTGTAAGGGAAAATGAGAATTGCTTTTAGAAAACATTTTCATGAAACGGGAAAATATTTCAAACCAAGCCATTTCCATAAGACTTACACTTACATGAGTAGAGTACTCACCTGAAATGTTACTTATAAACTTTCTCTAATGCTTATTCGGACCCCTATGAAGACGACTCAGTGAATTGGAAAGTATCCTAAGAATTACGGCTGAAAATAAAAAGTTATAAGGTCAAAACATGTCTAAAAGGATTAATGTTTTAATCAATATTTACTTTCTCTATTTTGCCCTTTTCTTCAATTCTCCTACTGTTCATCTATCCTCATCATTGTTTACCCTGTTAATTAGTTACTCTTTTTTTTTTCAGTCCTTACTTAGGTAGCACAAGTTTCAGCCATCTCTAGCAAATAGCTATCTTAAACTAGAAGTCACATGCATAAAGAGAGCATACATAAATATTTCATGAAAATATTCTTGAACCCTTTGACTAACTCGTTTTTAATTCATATTTAGTCTTGGACAACACTCTAACTCAGACCAATGCATATTCCACCTCATCTTTATTTGAAGTAACCATATGGTTTAGATTCCAACAACATCAAAACAATCTCATTTCAAGTGGAGAAATTTTTGAGTTTCAATGTATATCACCCCTGACTTTTGACAACAATAAGTACCCTTCATTATTCTTTCTTTCCTTAAGTTTCATGTCATATTTGGCTAATAGCATAATTTATTTTATACAAACCCACATCATGCCAACCAGAAATTTAAATGCCAACTCCCAAAATTCAGCATATGTACTGTTCTGTTTTGAGGTTGTTTTTAGTTTTGAATTTAAAAAAAAATTCTAGTATTGATCTAGAGCTCCAAAATTCATGAAACTTAAATTTTAGCTCCAATATCCACCGTTTGACCCCTCTATTGGTCACATTAGTGACCACCTATTAGAACTATTCAAATTTTCACAAGTTCGGTTTCTTCTATTTATTTCACCAGCCAAAAGACATCCAAATGTGACCAAATTTGGTGAGCTAGTAAAGTCTTAAATATATGCCATAAAAAGTTTGTATCAAAATAAGATCATTTGATCCCTGATAAGAACTTAAAATATGCAGTGGTCCAGATTGGTCTCTACAGAAAATCAGATTGGCCAATGACCTCCACTTACAACTACTTGAATCTAGTCCATTTCATGCCCAAGTTTTATATTTGTGTTAAGTGGCTTTATGGTTTAATTTGTATCGATAACACATGAGAGGATTCAAGGGATTAATCATGGTAGTACATACATAAAGAACCTGTAGAAAATAGAATAAAATCATCATCCTTTAGTTTCTTAGTCAGCTCTAATTTTTCTCTATACACCTTTCACCTACAGTCACTTAAATTAATAGCAATTCATCCCTGTTGCTCATCTTCCTTTAGTTTGACTCATAGCTCAAATTTCACCAGCCATAATGTGAAAACTTTTAAAGAACAAGTCCATGACAGTATATGTAGAACTTATCTGCATAATCAGTCCACTTTTCCCTCTTTAACTCCTAATAAGTTTCTAATTTTTTTTCTTTCTTTTATTCATTCAATATCATCTAGACCACTTCCTTACAGTCCTCTACAGAAACCAGCTATTAATATGTAGAAAAAGAGTGTCGGGTTAAGCTTGGTAGTTGGTACCTCACAGTCACATTCTCTATTTTTCTTTTCTTCCTTCCTAGATTTCGGTCTAGTTCTCTGTTTCGTTCTTTCTCCCATTTTCATCTTCCAAAGCTCCAATTTCTTATTTATCCCATTTCCAACCCTAACATCTATGATTGAAAGAAAAAATTTTGAATTCTTCGGTCAAAACCACTCACGAACACGAAATGAGAGAAAGATATGTAGTAAAATCTCTCGAGTTTTTCTTTCTTACCCATCATCCAACATTATTCCGCCACTGTGCCGCTGGTATCAGTTGTCAGAAGGCCACACTGGAGTACAAACATCCACATGCAGCCCACTCGCAGGTGAGTTCGAGAACGAGAGAGAAAGTGACAAGATTAGAACTGATCAAAGAAAGGGAGACGTGGACTTGCCACCAAGGTTAATTTCAGTTAAAATATTAGAAAAGCTCCTTTCAAAACTTTCTATTTCTTTTGAGTCAATAGCCAAATTGGGAATTTTTATTTATTTATTTATTATTTTTGGCCCAAATAAAATTAGAAATACTTTATTTCCTCTTTCCACCATTCTTCTTTTTTAATTTTCTCCATAATTGGCTACATCAATTCTTTGAAATTTAAATTGTTACCCACTTCGATACTTTGGAATTTCACTTGAGTCCATAACCTTGTTTTAGGAAAATTAAATTTAAATCCCAAAATAAAAATTCCCTTGCACCAACCTCCTTATAGTAGACTTTGTAATGACTCCATTTTTCCTTTTCACTTTAGTCCCAAAACTTAACTTGAAAATTTGTCCACATGGCAAGTGATGTGACAGATGGTATTTGTCACGTGGCAGCCTAGTCAGCATTTTCTGTTAGTTTCTTTGATGGTGTTAAATCAATGGGCATATTTGTAAAAAAATGAAACATGTGGAATATATTTGACCAAAAACAAATGTCAAGGGCATAAGTGAAAATCAGTGTAAACATTAAGGACATGAAGTATACTTATGTCTTTCTTTAATTTTGTAATATCACCTTCTTTAATCCTTTAAATTTCACTTTAGTCCTTGGGTTTTACAAAAGAAAGTCAAAAAAATAATGAAAGAAAGTCAATGAAAATGAAGTTAATTAACTAAGGCCTGTAAGTAATGTAAAATACTCCTTAAATTAACAAAAAACAAGGAGCACTTTCTTTTATTCTGTATATGTGGTTCGTACCATTATAACTGCCAAATCGCCTAGAATTAGATTAATGGCAACTTGTTGTATAGTGATCGTCCCAGGTCGTATTCTCTCATGGAGTCTTACTTCTAAATGCCTAATTGATTGTTTTGACACTAATTACACTAATTAAATACTAATTACATAGGGGGTGTTGCAAAATTAAAGTGCAATAATAATAAATTATAATGAAAGAACAGAAACATACAACAACATAACACTAACAACAATACAGAAATGTGTAACGATACAGAACAATAACTTTCATCATTCTCCTCTTTTAATCTTTTCCAGTTGCATTCTATCATTTGGTTATCAACTAAGATTTCTAGAAAACCTTCCAGAAATGGATTACATCTAAGTTACAGTTAGGAAAATGATCTCTACTAAGCTATAATCAGACATAACCCCATGAAACCCTAACCAAATCATGCCCCGCAGTCGCATACTAACATGCCATTTCGTTTTACTTATTATTCCAACTGGTAATAATAAGATTATATCTCAGATTAAAGCAATAAAATCAGTAATCACACTTATAGAGGCTACCAGCACACTAATGAACATGAAAACAGAGATAAGAAACCAGAACAGAAATGAAATAGAAAAATAAGAAGGAATACTTATCCGATTGCTCTAAGAATTCAAGATATAAGCTTCAGTTTATCATATGAGTAATTACATAAGAGTTTTGGACCTCCATGAGAGCAAAACACATAAATCAAAAGAGAAAAACTATGGAGAAGAGAGAAAAACGAAAATGAACTAAGTGTGTTCTGAAAAACTTCTCACTTTGCTACAAGACAAATTGCTACCCTAAAATCTGATGGCATATTCCTCCATGATGCCTTCTAAAGTTGACCTCTGCTTCAAATCACTTCTTTGTCCATTGGTGCAAGAGAAAGGCTTCTTATCTAATGGAAACATGTTGAAAATGAGAGTTACAGAATTGCTTAAATTGTAAAGAGTGCTGTCCAACCAGAATGCTATTTCTAGTATGTCCTTGGTAGCCAAAAATATCTCCTAGTCAGATCAGGTCAGATCCTATGTTGGCCCAATGTCCAGTTAGCAAAAAGTGTGCCAAATCACCATCCACATCATCATGCATGACCACATCAGTGTCTAAGGTGGAATCCACAAAAGCAATTCGTCCAGCATTTTACTCTCCAACAATTTGTAAAAAAAATAATAAATGGATTAAATTGGGTCATGATCAATTTAGGTCATAAGAATATGAAATTAAAGTATATTAGTTTCATAATTAATATAGACTTAAAAATCCCTAAAATGTAATAAATGCAGAGAGTTTCCAAGGACGAGAATGATAAAAAGAATAAGTTATGGGTTATAATAGGCATAAAAATGCATGATATCAATATGGCAAAAAGTACACTTTTGTTTCAGTGAAACGGAAATTCAATAAAGTAGAAAAATTACACGATTTTGCTCCTTATATAAGGAAATCAAATTAAACAAAACATGGTCAGTGTTAGCAAAATGGCAAGTGCATCAGTCACACAAGTAATAAAGAGTGAGTAAGATATCATTCCCACGAGGACTAAGTGGCTAACTACCCAAGAAATTTAACCAAATTAGTTAGAAGAAAATGTTGGATTGAAGATAGCTTTAATCAAGAATAGACAAAGTAAAAATCAAATGACAGTAATTTTTATGAAGCTTTCTTAAGAGATAGCAAACAAACACTCAAGATGATTGAAATTAATCTAATTAAAAGTCTAGGGCTACTAATCCTTTTCCTTTGTTCTGGAATTTGTAAACTTATCTCACGTATTTACAACTCTATCAATCATATAAGTTAAACCTAAGTTATTTTAATAACTTAAAAGAATTCTCCTGAGTCTCAATTAAGATACTTAACGCCTACTCAATTCCTTAAGTAAGTTAAGTTTGTACTAACCAACCTAGCTTTGATTAAATGAGATTAACTAATATTCCTATTAGCTAACAAGTGGAAACACTTAAGTTAAGATTCACGCACTCGTCCTCCCTATTCATAGTTCTACTCTCACCTTCCTCTACCGAGTTCGATGACAGCAACAAGCAGAAATATAGATTGATCAAGTCTATATAATGCAACAGTAAAATGAATAAAAAGATTTATAATGATTGAATAAAAGTTATAGATACATATGAGAAGACAAAATCTAATATGGAGTTGAGTTCATAGTAACCCTAGAAGGAGAATCTAGCTACTCATGAAATTTAAATGACAGAATGAAAAAATAAAAATAGAAATAGCCATGAATCTGAATTTAGATGATGGATTTCAGCCCTCAAGCCTTGAAAATAGGATTCCTCCTTCTATTCTCAGCAAAAACGACATTCTCCACTCTCCTTCAAATTAAAATTGCCCTAAAAAATAACCTCTATAGCTATTTAAAACATTTTTGATGTGGCAGAAAATTCATTCTGCCACTACAGTGGCATGTCTTCACTGTTGTAGTGTGGAGCAAAAAAAATCAAGGCAGCAGTAGAGGGCTACAGCATCAGTAGTGCCAACTCACTATTGTAGCGGTGGAAGGTAGAGTGCATTGCAGAAATTTGCTACTCCAACGCTGGGCACTGGATAGCCACTGGATGTTAGCGCTATAGCGGAAAGTCCTCACCGTTGTAGAGGTGGAATGAAGAAACAATTGCTGACAAATCTGTTGCTTTAGCATTGGGCGTTGGATAGGCAGCGCTTGGCATTGGATAGCTAGCGCCTGGCATTGGATAGCCAGCACTAGGCACTAGGTTACTAGGTAAGAATTCCTCTTCTGAAATGCAGGGCTGAAAAATGTAGTGTTTTCCTTTCCTCTAATTGGTGATCAATCTTTGCACCCTAAAATATAAGATAAAACACCAATTACTAACATAAAAATGAAGGTAAATCAAGAAAGTAACATTGAGCTTAAGGAATTCCAAATTAGAAAATCTTGAGGCCAAAAAAATTACACTAGTAAAATTAAAGCAAAATCAAGGTTTAGATGTTAAGAAAAAGTGCATAAAAATCATGTTAATTAGGAAATTAATAGTCAAAAGCATAAAATACTAATTTAAAAGAGCAGAAACAAAATTAAACAACATTAAGGTCCACAAAATAGTAAAGATGGACAAAAACAAAGGTTCAAATTAGGTTCCTACACCATGTCTATTCCTTCTTGCTTCTTTGGCTAGCACATTAGCACAAGCATCTAGCACATTAGGATAAGCGTTTTGAGTTCTCTTAGTCTTAAGAAGCTTATAGTCTTCAAACTTGGAGAATATATGTATACAATTTTGAACAATGATAAACAGAGGATGATAATTTGATATGTTATTAGAGAGAAGGTTAAAAGTTCTTGACAATTTGTCTCAATTTCCAGCTTATTGATGCCTACATGAAATGCAGTTTCTAGCCTTATGAACAAAACCCAAGTTGTAGCTAAAAGAGCAGTTCCTTTCCCTAAGAATTTGTTGTAACCGATGGTCTATAAACCTTGATATGATCTAATTAGGCTACCTGTAGCAATGATGTTGTCTTTGGCAGACCCATCAAAATTAAGTTTGAACAAGTCTTTGGTTGTTTTTCTCCATGTTGAATTAGTAGTAACAGAGTTTAGATAAGAAGTGGGATTTTTTTTTTGGAGAGATATAGGTCGAATACCAGAATTTTGCCATCTTAAAAATGATAATTTTTATTAAAATTTCATTAGGAATAGTAGCATTATGAAAAACTTTTTGACGTCCAGAGAGCCAAATAATCCTTCTTTGTGAGTAGGTAAAAATAGTTTGCGAAGGTATTCCTTTTGAAGGTGGGAGAAGTGTTTTTGGCATTTTGCAAGCCATTCATAATTTTGGGAAAAAAAGGCTTGTGGAGGTAGAAAGGAGTGCCAGATAGGTTTTATTGGCTGGCATTCTCTTAGGGCATGTAGATGTGTTTCTGGTTTCGCAAGATAGACAGAATGGATAATAGATGGAGCACACTTAGCTTTGTGGAGAGTATTATTGAAAGGGACGAATAACATTGAAGCTTACGAAAGAAAGAGCTACTCCCAACGATGACAATAAGTTTTCCAAATCCAAAGAAACTTTTTTGTTGCTCGAACATTAATCTGGAAATCTTTGTTTATAGAGAGGTCAAGGAGATGAAATGGTAGGTAGATTTTTTGGTGAAGATCCCACTTTTTAAAGGTTTCCAAATTGATTGATCTTTTGGTGGCGGGCTAGCGGCTGAGTATGGGCAATAAGGAGAGTAATTAATTCCACTCTAAGGTGCTCTGGTTTATGGAAAGGAATTATGTCAAGGTTCCAAATTTTTCAATTAAAGGAGTCCAGTAAAATGTTGTCAATTGTTTTGTCTTGAAGGTTTTTAGGATAGGGCCAATAAGAGAGGAGCATAAATTTTCCTTTAACCAGGTGTCAAACCAGATGTTAGTAGATTTGCCATCTCCAATGATCTTTTTGATGCAAGAATTATAAAGGGGGAAGCACTTCTGTATATTGTTGAAGGGAAAAGATTTGGTATTTTTGCAATTTTGGATATGAGGGCCATATTTGGAGGTCATAATACGAGTCCAAATTTTTTCAGGTTGTTCTTTAGGTTCCAAGTGAGTTTAAAAATATGAGTATTGCTTTTATGTCTAGCTAGTCTAATTCCTAGTCCACCTAAAGATTTCGGTCTTGCTATTTTTTTTTTCCAGCAAATAGTATGCAAAAAGTACACTTTAAAGCAATTAAGTACAATGAAAACCAAATGCTGCCACTATTATATAACTTTATGCATATCTTAATTTGTTATTCTTTTTGTGGTATTAATTACACGATTATTTAAGTTTGCGGGTTCCAGAAGTGAATATAGTAAAATATATTATATTTATATATTTTTTTATTTTACTAAAGAATTCATTGATTTGATATGATAGAAAATTAATCTCGACTAAACTTTCTGAACTCAGTTAAAAAGAAAGGCCTTTTATAAATTAACGTCTTCAGATTTTAAATCATTATCAATTCAAAAATTTAAATATTGAGTGTATATATTATAATAATATATATAACAATAATGGATTTTTTGACATAAATTAGAAGCCTGATTTGCAGGAATCTGTTTCCAGTGAAATTATTACATGGAGTTTGTTAACATCAACAAGTACTTTCGACATCAAATACATTAATCCAACAGTAGCAAATGACAAAAAATAAAAAAAATCATAGAGGCACACGATCAAAAGAAAATATTGAAAGTAATGTTAAATTATTTAGAAAGTTAACTAGACTTTAACGTAAAAGGTATTGTAAATGTATTTATAAATAATAAACGGAGTATATGTATTAGTTAGTGACTCAGCATCCGTTAAGACAGTTGAATAGTTAATTAGTTCAGTTAAATCAGTACCTACTCTTCTATAATATAAATACGTGTAATTGTCTTAATGGAATAGTATATAGAAACTATTCTCTTCTTTTGAATACATTTTTCCATATTCTGAGTTACATGAACATGGTATCAGAGCTATGGAAGAAACCAGAGTAATAGCAAATTCCTCATCTAAGATTGTGTTAAACATTACGGCTTCTAAATCCGTTGTGCAAACATTTTCAAACCCTGCTTCGATTAAACTAGATGAAAATAACTTTTCCTGTTGCGACAACAAGCCATCGCCACTGTAAAAGGACTCAAACTTCAGTGATTTCTTCTTGGCAAGTGATATGTTCCACAACAGTATGAGGTGATTCAAGATGAAGGCAACATTCGAGTAACAAAGGAGTATCTAAATTGGGAATAGCATGATCAAATTTTTTTATCCTGGCTATTGGCTTTGCTTACAAAGGGAATGCATTCCAGAGTTGTAGAATGCGACTACTCGTATGAAGTTTGGGCACTACAAAAAAAAAGTAAAATAGTGGCATTTATTAAGCCCATTTAGTGGTGTTTATAAATGCCACTAGTAAATTTAGTGGCGTTTGAAACAAATGCCAGTAAGTTGAACGACACAAGCCATTTAGTAGTGTTTATAGCCAAACGCTAGAACAAACGCCACTATATAGACATTGTAGTGTTTTCTTTGGCATTTCGAACCGTCACTCATTTTGAAAAATGAAAAAAAAGTCCTCATTTAGTGGCATTTAATGCTCATTAAACGCCACTGTATCATGAAACGCCACTATACAGTGGCATTTTATGGTCATAAATGCTACTATATATTGCATATATAGTGGCGTTTCATTCTATAAATGCCATTATGTTGGTAGAATGTGCCTAAATTTCATTTATTATCCATTTTTCTAACAAATTTACATAACCCTACATATACACCAGATAGCCCAATCCAACACCAGACAGCCCAATCAATCAAATCAAAATTTCTAGCAAATGAATTCTTCATAAATAATTTTAATGTATAGGTAAAATTTGGAAAATAATATTATACAAAGAGTCATTCCTTATCCTAAGTCTCATCTTCTTCTTCTTCATCATCCACATCATTGTCCTGAGCTTTATTCTCTTAATTGCAAGACAATAGAGGGTTGGTTGCTTGTAAGGAACCACCTCCAACCTCTTGATAAAAAAGTTGCAGTTGTAACAAATGAACTATAATAAGTTTATCATTTTGTATTGAAAAAAAATTAATACAATTTCGTCTAACTTACCCTTCGTGCCAGATGCTGCTGAGGAGGTAGTTGATTTTGTTGGAAGCTTTGCAATTGTACCATTTCATCATCTTTCTAGTCATCTCCTCTACTTGAGGCCTTAGATTTGCAACCTCTTTCTGTAACTCATGAACAGATTGACCCAATGACGACTCACCAGCAAAACACAAAGTGCGCCCAAATACTTGAGAAGGATATGGTCCAAATCCCAAGCCATGCACTCGTCTGGGATGCTCTTGGCTTCCTAAAGCTAGGGCCAATGCATCATGAAGTGAGACTGCAATTGATACAGACCCTTGTTACTCAATCTCAGATATTTTTTCCTGTACACCCCCACATATAAAATAAAAACATTATTAACAAACTAACAATTGTCATAATTCAACTCATATTTCAAAAATTTAAATATAAAACTTACACTGATGGCTCTCACCTCATCACTGACGAATGAGCCATCCTTCTTCTTGTGATTCATTATCCAAATTTCTGCCCTACTGACGGGTCTACCATGCTCAACAGCCTACAAAATTAAAGTTAATTAATTATGAAATAATATTATGTTATAGATTAAAAAGAAAATTTACCACCTTGGCTCCTTTTTAAGCCAAACTCTTCCTGCCTCCTATGTGGTTAAGGGTCTGATGTTGTCTACTGCCCTTGTTTTTCTCAACACTCTCCTAATAGTTAAATGAAATATGTTACTATATTCTCAAAAAATGAAAAAAAATGATAACATTTCAAAGTGTCATTACCAAATAGCATGGGTCCTCACATTGCTGAACATAAATAGCCCAATCATTCCTTTGAACTCCTTCCGAGACATCTTCTATTATTTCCTCTCTCGATCTGATCCTATCGTCCCGAGCCTTGTAAAGATCTTGACGCCCTCTCTTCCAACCTAAGCCAATTTTCTTTATAATGAACTTTCTTTCTGCATCGCTCTCAACAACAAATCTGGTCTGAAACATAAAAATAAAAAATTTAATTAGAATATATATAAATTAAGAAAAAATAGTAGGTGAGTAATCGATAACTACTATTGCAATATCACTTAAAAATACAGCATCCTTGTAGTCATGTGGAATAGCCTTCTAATCAGAACAAGTGATAGGTAGGGCTGTGTAGTTATACCCCATAGGACTGGTGAATAACGATAGCAACCCTCAGCATTTTTAATGGGTTGCACAAGATCATTCCATTCTAGTCTGACCCTCCGACCAGAGGGAAGAGCCCATAAAGAATCCATCAATAGTCACTCATTTCGCATAATGATATCGGGCATTTTTATATACTTTTTAGTCCCTATCTTAGTCCTATTGCTATTTCAATGTTGCCAACTCTCCTATTTTATTATATTTTGAATTTATTGGGTGTAAATTAATTATAGAATTAATATGATTCAAATTCATAATTTTATCCCAATTAATTCATGTGCTTAATTTCAGATCTAATTATTGGAGAGAAAAATGCTGACATGGACGTTTTGCTTACTTGGAGGCTACCTGGACATGCTGACTGGGCATTGAATGGTTGACTAGGGCTGACTGGATTTCTGGTCCCCACTGTTCTACACTTTACGGCAAAGGGGAATGTAATTTCTGTTTCGACAGCATGGACCTCTTGCAGCAATCAATAGCAGACAGAAACAGCAAAGCAATAGAGTAATTTGTCTGCTGCTGTTGTCACTTTTCTGCTGTTGTCTTGCTGCCCACATCATGGAAGAAGCACCAAGGAGGCATCCAAGAAGCATCTAGGGTAGAATATTCTCTAAGGCATTGAAGGCATCAATTTTTAAAAATCAGAGGACACTTTTATTTTCTGAACTTAGCAATTTTCGTAACTCTCTCTTCCACTCTGTCTTCCTTCTTCTGTTTTGTTGTCCTTCTCTCATGGAGGGCTAAATCTCCATTGTAATAAGTCACTAGGACCTTGGGATGTTTTAGCTTGAACTGAAAGTGCAAGATAAGTGTTTTATTCTTCATTTCATCTCATTTCATTTCTGTTCTGCTTATATGTTTATGTTGCTGTCAGATTTTGGTTTGAATTTGAAAGAGCATAAACAGATTTATATATGAGATATAACCTTACTTGACTGATTAGAAAAGTGAGTGAAACGAAATGGCTAGTTAGATGATATTTAACTTGATTTGGTTGAGGCTTTCCTTTGAAATGCGTCTAGTTATAGTTAATGAAGATATTCTTGGCTATAGTTAGTAGTATTAAATTCTGGATGTTACTCTGGAATCATTCTTTTTTATAAAGAACCAAGTGGTGAAATGAGAATAAAACTGAATCAATGAGCTAAGTAATGATGGTTACACTCCCATAAATCCTAGTGGCTGGTTGCATAGTTTTCTGTTATTGTCAAACTTGTTCTGCTAATATTTTGCTGCTATTGTTCATTGTTGCTGTTTTGTTACCACTTCTGTTATTACTGTCAACAAACCCCCCCACATTTATGTGCTTTTAATTAGTGTTTGGGTGTTCAGAATAACTAATTAGTAATTAGAAGTGAGGCTCCTTGAGTGAATATGACTTGGAGACCACTATACCGCAAGATTGCCATGAATTCAATTCTGGGTGATTCGGCGTCGTAGTGGCATGAACCACATAACTTCAGGATCATCTATAATAAGAAAGAAAGATTTCTTTAACTTATATACATAAATAACATTAAAATTAACTAGTGGCATAAAAATGAAATAGATTACCAGTCATTTCCACAATCTAAAAACTCGGTATGTGAGAACATTGTGCCAAAGAAGTCTCAGGCTGTGGCATTAAACCCTCAAAATGTGGCGATGGAGCCTCAGAATGTGGTGATAGAGCCTTGGGCTATGGTTCCTCAAGTTGTGGTAATTGAGTTCGTAGATGTGCTAATGACGATGACATATGAGGAGTCATCTGAGTGTGAAGTGGAATGACTGGCTCCAAGCTCATGGAAATATTATTAGAATAACCATCGGGGACAGTAATATCTTTTAATGTCTTCCGAAACAAATCTTTCTCTACATTATCCATGGCAAAAACAACCTGAAGATATTTACCAGTGTCATCAAGTCAAAGATCTCTTCTAATACCCAATTCCTGTAGATCTTTTCTTTCATTTGAGTGGTCTTTAGACTTACCAGACTCATTTAGCAGTGTGAAAACAACATTGTTACAAACATTTTTCTCTATATGCATTACATTCAAATTGTGATTTATCAAGTTGTTCACCTAATAAGGAAGTTCAAAGAATATGCCCTCTTACGCCATTGTTGAGGGCTTGCATTTGCATCACCCACCCCTCGTATCCTTTTGCTCCATCCCTTATAGTCTACCTCTTTTCCAAACAACATATCAATGTCAGAAAGCTGACTCAAAATGCCAAACTAGTCAGTTTCATTAGGGGACCTCTCTTTTCCACTGTACCGTCAAATCTATTCTAAGCCAATTTGAATTTATGTCCTGAGCCTAAGAAGCAACGATGACCCATAAAACACCATTTTTGATTATGTGGAAGTCGATAGGGAATAGAATCAACGTTACATACTAGACATGCTAACCTAGTATAAGTGTTCCATCCGGATAAAGTCCCAAGACCAGGAAAATCATTAATAGTCTACAAAATAACTGCATGCATGTTAAACATGTCCTTTGCGTAACCATCGTATATTTCAATACTAATAGTGCACAACTCTTTCAACTCATCCATCAATGACTACAAATAGATATCAATATCATTACTCGAGACTGCCTTCCATGGAATAATCATTGACAGAATGAAAGAACTCTATTTTCATGCACATCCATAGAGGGAGATTGTAAGATATTAGCACCACAGGCCAAATATTGTAACTTGTACTTAAATTCCCGAATGGATTGAAACCATCAATTGCTAATCCAAGACAAACATTACGGGGATCTAAAGTAAATTGATAATTTGTCACATCAAACATTGTCCAAGCTTCAGAGTCTCTTGGATGTCTAAGCAACCGATCATTATTCCTATCCTCGGCATGCCATCTCATGTGTTCAATGGTCTTAGATGACAAAAAGTACCTTTGTAATCTGGGTTTTAATGGAAAATATCTAAGAATTTTAGTAGATCGTTTTCCTATTTCCACTTTCACTTGATACACCTTTACCTTTAGGTTTCCATCTTGATACATTGGATTTTTTACAGGCATCTCTATTTTCATCATCCCCTAGTATAACATGCAATCATTCAGACATGCGTGAATTTTAGTGTAATTGAGCCCCAGTTTATTGACAGTTTTCTTGGCTCATAAAAAGACGTTGGAATTTTGGCATGGCCAAATGCATCTGTCAATAACTCTAATATCATTGACATTGCCTTGTTAATTATCCTACACATACACTTGATGTGGTACAGTCTTATTAAAAATGACAATTTTGTAAATTTTTCACATCCTTCGTATAGACTCTGTTGTCCACCTTCAAGTAACTCATAAAACTCTCTAGTTTCATTATTCATTTCATTTGACGGAATAAAAGTCTCACCAACCTCTACCCTCTCATTTCAACATGGACACCAAATGCATGATGGACCATGTCATGCATATATAGGATTGTCTGAGTTAATTCTATCTCCTACCATATGTCCCATTGAAACAGATTCTACAATGGGCTCTACGATAAGTGTCTTCCCATGTCGGGATAAAAACATGTAACCCTGTGGGAATGTTTTGAGAATTAAGTGTTTGTGTACTCTAACTTGCTACTTTTTGAATTTGCATTTAGGACATGGACATATGATTTTACTGTCAACAATATTATTTGCAAATGCAAAATCTAGGAACACATTGAGTCCTTCTACATATTTAGGAGTGTTTCGGGGTCTACCAATCCAAGACTTATTCATTATGTTCTGTAACCAATTGAAAGGCAATACTCTAAAGTGCTTATTTGACAGACGAAGGAAGTTGAATCTTCGTTTCTGTGGAGTTTATCCTATATTAATCCAAAATCTACATATTTCAATCTAAGAGTTTTGGTTCTGTTTGGTGTTATTTACATCAATTGGTCAATCAAGAACAACCATGAATTGTAATTGCTAACTTTTTCATATATATCTAAAAAATTCTACATCATGTCCACAGAGCAAGCAATTGCTAATATTATAGAAAAATAAATATATTTAGTTACACATAATGTATTTCAGTCAATATTAAAGAAATAAAAAAGACTACAAAATTAAATATTCTAACCAGAACGAAGTCAAATCCTCTATCGTGGACTTAGAGGCAGAATGATACACGAAATTGCAAGAAAAAAAAAAGAACAATATCATTACAATTTACAAAGAATGATAATATTAGTAAGTGGCAAACCATCAATTGAGGTAATATATATATATATATATATATATATATAGAATTCTCTTAGCTAAATACTACATATAGAAATGACAGACCATGTAAGACTAAGTTAGGTCGAGTACTATCGGATTAGGAGGAACTATAAAGCCCAGGACAAAATAAGAAGTCCAAAGACTATTTAGGAATAAATTGACTTAAACTCAATCACATATGATGCCTAGGCCAAGTTAAATCAAAGTCACTTAAGCCCAAATGTAAAAATTAATTAGGGCCCAAAACAAAATTAGGCAATCAAGTTTAAGTTAATCACTTAAGCCCAAAAGCTCTTCCCTTTGGCCCAATTAGAGATGGGTGATGTAAAGCCCATATAGTAGGTGAGCCAAACAAAAAAAAAAGAAGGAAGGTGGTGTGAGAAAGCAAGAAGAAAAAAAAAAACATGAATCACCCACTCTTACTTTGGCTTTATACTCCTCATCTAACCATCTTACAATTAAGACCATTTCATTCACCTCTTACAAGGTTCATTAATTTCGATATTTTAGGGTTAAAAAAGGGAAATACAAAAAATGTGAAACCCAAGTCCATTATCACCTGTCAATTACTAACTCTGTTTTACACAATGGACACATATATATATAAACACTCTCTGGTCTTATTCTACAACTGTAAATTTTTTCTAGAAACTTAATATCTATTGAGAGAACTCAAATAAGTCCTCATATAACAACTCAAACTTCCTTTTTTTGGTGATTAATTACTTGAAGCCCTTTGAAATATAAAATCCATTTGGAGATCTGAAGCAAAATATGGGTTGTAATTGACAGTTCAAAGCCTGAATTTATCATTTCTTTTTGTTCTTATTACTATGAGCATCTTCACTTTAGTTATGATAGTCCAAAAGAAGCAAGGAAAACACTTCTTGAGTGGTGGAATGTACACTACAAATGGCCTTACCCAATGGTAAATGTTTCATGATTCATACTACATTTACTGGTAATATGTATTTAAAAATTAAAAGATGTCGCTACGAGTTCTTAGGGTGGAAAGATCTTCACAAATTGATAGTCTTGGTGTTAGGTCGACCCAAGTCCAACTTGAATTTAAAGTTGTATATGCCTAATAAATAGGGTTGAATTTAAGCCTATTAATTTGTCCAGATGTTAAGGATTCTTGTCGGTCAACTCTTGGGGTGGGTTTTGGCCCTTACAAAATCTTATTTTCTACTCATGGCATTTGTATGTTGCTGGAAATATTTACTATACATTTATGATAATGAAGAAAATAAACTGATTCTTGTTTATATTTAAAATTTTAACTCAATCATAATTTAAAATTAATTGCATGAGTGCATGAACTCTCCTCACTCCCCACTCGTATTCCTTTTTCTTTCCTAAGAGAGAATCCAAAGTCCTTACATGCATGGTGCTGAACTTCTAATTAATATTTTAAATCAATATGTTTTGTCCTCCTCCAATCATCAAGGAAGTTGATAAGATTGCACCGGCTAAGTCGACGGCGCTAGACCAGAAGCAAATTAACAATTGGTTTATTAATCAGAGAAAGCGTCATTGGAAACCATCTGAGAACATGTCGTTTTTCTATTACGGATAGTTTGACTAGACCATTCTTTACTGGTGTATGAGATGCAACTACATATGTAAATTAATCTCAAATGTATATCTTAATTAATTAAATGTTGCTTATTTTCGTCTGTAAAGTTTAAAAGCCGAAGCATTGCTGGCATTGAAAAGCTTAAATTTTCGAGAAAGAATGGGAAATGATGATTGTAATTTGCCTCATTGTGTTGTTAATTGAATGCTTATAATTTCTTTTCCACGTCCTACGAACACTCTAGGTTTAATTTACAAAAAACAAAATAGTAAGCTTTTGTTTTCTTAACTTTCCCCTATTCCCAACACAACCAAATACATCAGAAACTGATGCTAAGAACCCAGTTGGATAAGAATCCAAAATAACTAATTGCCTATTGAAGACTAGCTTTATACAAGAAATGCAGCAAACATTGTTACAACATAAACCTAGGAAATCTCAAGACATAGCAAAGTAGAAATCCTAGGAAAAAGTATAATTACAAAGAGGAGGGGTGATGGGAAAGATGAAAAATAAAGAGTTGTTGACAATATACTAACCTCAATGAAGGGGATGGAGATGAAGGAAGATGACAACACGAAAGGAAGGCACCAGCGGCAAAGGAGGATATTGTCAGCATGAAGAAGGATGACAACATGAAGAACCAATGGCGAAGAGGCAGGAAGGCACCAATGGCAAGGTGGAGGGGAGGCACTAACAGCGAGGAGGCGAGAAGGTACTGGCAGCAAGGTAGAGGGGAGGCAACGATGGCTAGGAGGCACTGACAAAAAGGGAAGGAGAAGTTAAATGTGTCGAAATGAGTACTGATCCAAATTTGGGGATTAGGGATTTAAGCCATTACATAGTGGCGTTTAGGTATTAAATGCCACTATGTAGTGGCGTTTAATAGATAAAAATAGCGAACAAATTTTAATTAAATTTAGTAAATAGTGATTTAATCTTTAATTAAAATTTTTAATAATTTTTTTGTCCAAATAACACAAATTAAATTAGACAAATATATATTCGTAGAAATAGAATATATATATATATATATAAAATATTTTAATCAATTACATAATAAGTTTAATTAAAGTTAATTTAATCTTAAATTAAAATTTTCTAATATCTTCGACAAATTATAACCAATTTCACCTATTCTCCAATATTGATTAATGAAGAAAAATCTCAGAGATGGTTCAATCATCAATGACAATAAGAAGGCAGTAGTTATAAAGTTGGAATCCTTTGTTGTAATGCACGGTGCTGGACTTTTCAGAATCATCTAATTAAGTGGGCCTGTATGGATTCCACTTGTCAAAGTTACCGAATGATCTCAAAACAAGACGCTAGACGATATTAATTATGAGCCATAAGCCTTAAAGGACAAATCAAATCAAACAAAGAATTATGATTTTGATTAAAGAGTTTAGTGGTGTTTGACCACTAAACGCCACTATTAGTGGCGTTTAAAACTTTAAACGCCACTACATAGTGAATAAAACCAAGTTAATTTAATATTTAATTAATTTCTTTAATACTTTCAACAAAAATGGATATATATCTTGATGTATGAATTGAAAATATCAATGCTATTAGAATTTTTTAATTTTTTGATCAAACTAACACAAATTGAATTAGACAAATATATATCTCAAGATGGAGAAAAGAGAGATATATATATATATATACATATTAATCAATTTCACTTATCTTCCAATAATGATTAATGAAGAAAAATCTCAAAGATGGTTCATTAATCAATGGCAATATGAAGGCAATAGTTACAAAGTTGAAATCCTTTTTTGTAATGTACGATGCTCGACTTTCCAGTATCATATGATGAATAGGTCCTGCATATGGATCCAACCTATCAAAGTCATTAAATGATCTCAAAAAAGAACTATAAAAGAAATTGATTTAAAGCCATAAGTAGATAAGGACAAACAAACACTAAAATAATCATGTTTGATTCAAGAGTTTACATATATATACATATATATATATATAAACATAGTGGCGTTTGTTCATTAAACACCACTATATTGTGGCGTTTCACTTTAAAAAGCCACTACATAGTGGCGTTTCATCATATAGTGGCGTTTTATCGTAAAATGCCACTATATAGTGGAGTTTCATTGTCTTAAACGCCATTATTATTGTATTTAATGGTGTTTTATTTTAAATGCCACTATAAAAACGCCATTATTTTACTGTTCTTTTGTAGTGGGAAAAGGTTGGATACGTTTTTTCATTTCTCAAACGAAAGCAAAGATCAAACAATTTCAGACTTAATTGCAAGCTACGAAGAAAGGCTCTTTGAATGTAAGTGCTTATCTCCTCAAATCAAAAAGACTATTGATGCTTTGATAGCTATAGGTGAATCTATCTCTACTAGTAAACATGTTGACACCATATTAGATGGCTTACCTGATGAGTACGATAATTTTTGTAATGAATGTCACAATGCGTAGTGAGTCATATTCTGTAGCTGAGGCAAAAGTTTTACTTATGAATCAAGAGGGTATGATTGAACAAAACAAGAAAGCAATAGAAAATTATGCTACTAATCAAGTGGTTGCAACCAATATAGCTCAGTCCAACTCTAGCACCAACCTTTAGCATCAAAATAAAGATAAGAAAGGAATGTCACAACAAGGTTCCGAGAATCAAGGCAGAGGAAATTACAACATTTGTAATAATAATAATTTTTGAGGCAATTATATGTATGGCAGAGGTTCTAGAGGTAAGAATGGAAGAGGACGATTTTCTGACAGAAATGAGAACAATATGCAATATGCTGGAAACAATACATGGCCATTAAAACCACAATGCTAGATACGCTAGAAATATGGTCATGAAGCTTGGCAGTGTTACCATTGATACAACCAAAATTATGGAGGTCCATGTCCTTCCTTCAATCCCAACTCTGGTCAGAATGTGAACAAAAGCACAAAACAACCTCAAGCAATGCTAGCTACACTAAAAACTGTTTATGATGCTTCATGGTACCCTGACTCAGGGCAACTCATCATCTTGCTCATGATACTCAAAATGTTAGGGACAAAAGACAATATAATGGCTTGGATCAAGTAACCATGGGTAATAGATCTTCTATTTTTATGTAATGTACTAGTAGTTCATATTTTATTTGTCCATTTGATTCTAAATCTGTTTTATAGTTTAACTCATTGCTACATGTGCAAAAAATCACTAAGAATCTAACCAGTGTAAGACAATATACCACTAATAACAAAGCTTATTTTGAATTTCACTCTGACTGTTGCTATGTCAAATATTAGGAAACTCGTCAAATTTTGCTCAATGGGACTGTTAAAGATGGTCTCTATCATTTCTCAACCTCTAGCTTTTACATTACTCTCCTACAACATCCTATATGTCTACTGTAGCTTTAAATTTGCCTACTACAGCATCCTCTTCTTAGCATCATAGTTTTCTGTCTATTTGGCATAATCGCTTGGGCCATCCTTCTTTCAAGGTTGTTCAAAGTGTACTCACATCATGTAATCTTGTTTTCGATTGTAATAAAAATGTTGAGTTCTTTTGTTCTTCTTGCTATTTAGGTAAAAGTGATAGATTACCATTTACCACTTCACATTCTGTGTATCATCCACCTCCTGAGCTTGTGTTTTTTGATGTTTGGGGTCCACACCCATTGAAACTCTTGAGGGCTTTTGTTATTACATTCACTTTACTGATGTTGCAACTTAGTTTACTTGGCTTTACCTTTTGAAGAAAAAATCTAACACTTTAGTTGCTTTTACTCATTTTAAATCTCTTGCTAAGCTACATATTGGGCATAAAATTAAAAATTTTCAATCTGATGGTGGTGAGTTCACTGCATTTACACCTTATCTCACCTGTCATGGCATTTACCATCGGCTTAATTGTCCATATACACTTCAACAAAATGGCTTGGCTAAGCGTAAACATTATTAAATCACTGAAATTGGTCTTACACTTTTAGCCTAGGCCAAACTACCGTTTTCATTTTTGGCATGAAGCTTTTCACATGGTTATGTACCTTATTAATAGGCTGCCTATACCTATTTTGCATAATCAGTCACCTTTTGAGCATTTATTCAACATTAAACCTGACTACATATTTCTTAAAACCTTTGGCTATGAATGTTTTCCCTTTCCTATGCCTTTTAACTCCACTAAATTCTCTTTCAAATTCAATAGGTGTGTTTTTCTTGGATATAATTTTGCAGCATAAGGGATATAAATGTTATGACCCCTCCACCAACAAAACCTATGTTACATGCCAAGTCTAGTTTAATGAATCCAATTTTCCATATGTTGAAATGGTTCTATCCTCTTCTACCACTCTTCCATCACAATCTACCATTTCATCTCCTATTCCTTATATTCCTATTATCTCATTTACTAGTCAGTATAGTCCTTCTTTGTCTTATTCATTTTCTTTTCAATCATTTATCTCCTATGTCTTCTCCTACTAGTCTTCATGCTAACTCTCCTTCCTCACCAATTATTTCTCCTAATCAGTCTTTGTCTTTACCCTCAAATCCTTCTGTGTTTGTTTCCAATAGAGGTCCTTATTCAGGGTCCTATAATCACCATCTCATAGTTACTCAGTCTAAGGCGGGGGTCTACAAACCCAAGATATATTTTTCTATTGTGATGAAGAAACCTAAGTCAGTTAAGGAAGCTTTGAGCAGTCCATTATGGTTTGCTGCTATGAAAGATGAGATTACAACCTTACACAAAAATGGAACCTGGATTTGGTCTCTTTAGCACTTAATAGACATCCTATTGGCTGTAAATGGGTATTTAAGACTAAGCAAAATCCTGAAAGCAAAATCCTGATGGGCCTGTTCTCAAGTTGAAAGCGAGGCTCATAGCAAAAGCGTTCTTACAACAAGGTTTCAATTTTCATGAGACATTTTCTTCGGTTGTAAAGCCCCCCATGGTCAAAATTGTGCTAACTCTTGCTCTCACCCAAGGATGGCATTTGCATCAGTTAGATGTCAATAGTGCCTTCCTTAACAGTGATCAACTTGAAGATGTCTACATGGTGTAGCCCCTTGGTTTTGAGGTTAGTGATAAGAACCTTGTATTCAAATTAAATAAAGCACTCTATAGGTTGAAGCATGCCCCAAGGGCTTGGTTTGAAAAGCTATGATTCACTTTGAGATGATTTGGCTTTACTATGGCAAAGTGTGATAATTCTCTATTTATTAAGAATGCTAATGGTCTTATTCTCTATGTTCTAGTTTATGTTGATGATATAATTGTCACTAGCAACTCTAAGTGTGCTATTTCATATTTGGTGTCTCAGTTAAGCATTGTCTTTGCCTTCAAGTATCAAAATTTTTCTTGGGTATTAAGGAGAAGAAACTTTTTGATGGGTCTATGCATCTTAGTCAGGCTAAGTATGCTCTTGAGCTACTTACTTGTTCCAATATGTCAATTGTAAGTCTACTTCTACTCCGATGGAAACAGGCACCAAGGTTTACTTAGATCAATCTTCTCAATTTTCTAATCCTAGTTAGAATATGTCAGTAGTGTGTGCATTGCAATATTTGACAGTCACCAAACCTAAGCTCTCTTATAGCCTGAACAAAGCTTGTTAGTTCATGAAAACTCCTCTTGAAAGCCATTGGGCTCTGGTCTAATGAATTCTGCGCTACATCTCAGGTACCATTGATCATGGTTTGCTATTCACGAGATTTGATAAGCTGGAACTTGTCGCATACTATGATGTCAATTGGGGAGTTGATCTTGATGACAGACGTTCTACCATAGGCTTTTGTGTTTACTTGGGGTCTAATCTCATCACATGGGGAGCAAAGAAAAAGTCAGTAGTATCCCATTCTAGCACTGAGGCTGAGTTTCGCTCAATAGCTACTACTGTTGCAGAATTAGTTTGGCTTCAGTCTCTATTAACAAAATTAGGAGTAAAAATTCATAGTGCTCCTTATATCATTTGTGATAATCAAAGTTAACAAAATATAGTGTTCTTCAAAAGAAGTTTGTTTTGACCAATACCCAACCTTTCTTTGCTTTTTCTAGAACTACTATTATCTATAAATTTATAAGATCCTAATCTAATTTGAGTTGGATCAAACTACATAGGTATAAAGAACTCCCAATGCTGATATTTTCCATTCACAAAATTCAAATTTGAAACCTTGCATAAGAAAAATAAGTATCGAATCACTTAAACTAGCATTTAGGTATGATCATTCAGTGACACCAACTCTTTTATTATGTCATACCACATGAAAATTGGGGTTTAACGCAAAAGTAAGATTGAAATAAAGTTGTCCAAGTGTTTGTTAATTTTTTTTAAATAAAATTATTATTAGAAATCTTTTTCAAAATATTTAACTATATAATAATAATGAGGTAATTTTTTTAATCTATGTATTATGTTCTTATTAAAAAAATTTAATGTTAAACAGTAAAAAAATTATACCCAAAAAAAAAAAGTGCATAGGCAATGTAAAAGTTCTATTTTCTAGATGGTCAAATCACAAATGGGTGTTTGTTTCTTGCTTCCATCATCAATCTGCTAGTGTCACATGAACTAATCCATGATGTAATATATATCTGTGATAAGAGAGGATGTATGAGAATGGATCTTGCGTCAAAAGTTACTAAATTTATCATCATCAATATGTCATCAAATTAGAGAGAAAGTTGATCTGATATAGAATTTTTAAGTTGATCTTATACGACTCTTTCAAGACAAATTTCACTAAAAATTAGAATAATAATTGCTTCATATGTCCACCAAGTGGCTCTACTCTGAACTTGGTCCAAATAAGACAAGTTTCCAAGTTCTGCAATTTGAGTCGTATTTATAAAGGTCGAAATTTTTGGAACTCCAAAATAACCTTCTAAGTATAGATAGACAGACGCTAATACAGACTTATATTATAAATATGTGTGTGTGTTTGAAATATGTCTAATACACACATACACACACATATACATATATATATATATATATAACTATTACGGTATTACCTCATAATTAAAACAAAATAACTAAATTATTGTAATAACAAAATACAAATACATTTATGTATGAACTATATACTACACGCTCATTTCCGCCATCTCAACAGTACCGTATACCTTTTCCTCTTAAGTCATTCTCCCATAACAAATAAACCACTTTTTACATTTTGGGAGTGTGCCATTAACATCCAAGTCAGCAAAATTGTTAGTGGTCCCTTAATAATAGGGATGGACCAAATTGATTGAAGATAGATCTTTTAAGAACTAAATTCACACAAGTAACCTAAAACCAAATTGATAAAGAACCATTCTTTCGTGGATCGAATTAACTGCTAATGAATATCTAAATAGAGTTTAAAGTTAAAGTACAATAAAAGTATATTTTTGTTGTCCCTTGTGTTGGGTTAATTTTAATTCCACCCCATGTTTGTTTTAGTTAGTTTTACCCTATTCGTTTATAAAAATTCTTAATATCCTCTAAAATTACTAATATAATCTAAATTATTAATAGAATTAATTAGTTGACCTACCCAATGGCCATTAGATACACAAATGGATATCTAATTTAATCTCTTGATAAATATAAAGTGGTGTCATTTTGTATTTTTTCAAACCTTAAATTTTCTTCCTAACTTTTCTTTTCTTCACCTAGTTAACAGATAAGATATTAGGTCAAATATCTACATTGACAATGTTAGGTCCATGTTTACATCTTCTAATAAATACATGTTTGACAAATTAATTATTTTTGTATATCTCAATTCAGATATTAATTAGCAACTAGGGGGACATTGAAACTTTTATAAATATAAAATAAAATTAACACAAAAAATATAAGACAATATTATACTTGACTCCAAATTTAAAAGGCAAAAAAAAAAAAAGATAATTTTAATTACCTTCAGATACCATATTTTAAGTTTCAAGTTTAAAAAGATTGTCCAAGGTTGGACATAACACTTTTCCTCTTGCTTTTAACACCCTTTCAACTCTACCTTTATTCAGGTGGAGCCAATATGCATTGACAACACATGCATGCTCTTTGGTACTATGACTAAGACGTATGATACTTTTGGGCTTTTGGGAAACTGCAGCACGTACGTAGATTCATCTAACTTTGAAAGAAATGTTTTGTTGAATGAATTGATCCATGCGTATTGAATACGGGAGAGGGTGCGTTTTAATTAAAGGGGGAGAGGGAGGTAGGCGACAAAATTAAAGAAAGGAGAGAGGGATGCATGGCTGGTGAAAGCAAATGCTGTGTGTGTAGATAAGAGATGTACCTTTCTTCCAAAACACACACACACACTTCACAGAGAGAGGCTGGCAAGCAGAAGCTAAAGAGAAGAGAGGAGAGACATGCTGGAGCTGAAGAAGAAAAGAGGAGAGACTAGCTGAAGAAGAAGAAGAGAGCAGATTTACCATAAATAACATTTTAAAGTTAGATTATATATTTATTTTAATATATATATTTTTAATTTAGCTTAGTTAGATTTTTTTATTAGAAATTGTATAATATTTATAATTTTGATATTGTTATATACTTTATTTATTTTTTAGGTTGTGTTAGATATTTTAGTTTGTGTTATTTTATATCTGTAAATTTGATTGTATTATTTATAGTTATTTTTTGTTGTATATAATTTTTTTTACTGAGTTAGGATTTACTTATTTTTTAATGTAATCTTGAATGTCATTTGGAATTTGCATTCTTATTTTTTTTTGTACTAGTAAAAAATTTTAATTTTTACATAATGAAAATAAAAAATAATAACTTTTGCATAAATTAATTATTAAACTTCAAGTTAAAGAATAAATTTTAATAATTAATTATATATATATATATTTTAATTAATAATTTCATATAGTATGAATTTTACAAATTATATATTTTAATTATTTTTTAAATTAATTTAAATTTTTTATAAATTAATTGTAAAATTATCCATTTTAATTTTATAAATTTTTAAATCAAAATAAAATTAAAAATAATATTACTTATTTTGTAAAAAAATAAATGGAGATATTTAATTTATAAATATTTATAATAAAAAATAATAATCTTTGTATCTTTTATTATTAAACTTCAAATTAAAAGAATAAATTAAAAAGGAATTGGAACAATTTAAGAAAATAAGATTGGGTGACTTTTTTAAATTTAAAATTAATTAATTGACTTTAATAAGGGACTTTAAGATAAAAGACTAATATAAAAAATAGTTGATGATAATTACAAATTAATTATATATTTTTACTTTACTATTTCTCATAATTTGAATTATTTAGATAATATATTTTAATTATTTTTTATAAATTAATTTTACATTTTAAAAAATAATTGTGGACTTATATAATTTAATTTTATAAATTTATAATTGAAAATAAAATTAAAGAATAACATTATTTATTATGTAAAATAATAAATGGAGATATTTAATCTATAAATATTTAAAATACAAAAAAAATATCTATATCTTTTTATTATTAAATTTAAAGTTAAAAGAATAAATTGAAAAAATAATTTTCGAACAGTTTAAGAAAATAAGATTGGGTGACATTTTTAATTTTTAAAAATAATTAATTGACTTTGATAAGAGACTTTAAGATAAAAGACTAATATAAAAAATAGTTGATGATATTTACAAATTACTTATATATTTTTTCCTTTGTTATTTTGAATAATACGAATTATTCAAATTATATATTTTAATTATTTTTATAAATTAATTTCACATTTTTAAAAAAAAATTAATTTTAAACTTATGCATTTTAATTTTATAAATTTTTAATTATGTTAAATAATAAATTTAGATATTTGACATATAAACAATTGAAATTACTTTAAAACTTTAAGATATTTACAAATTAATTATTGATTTTTTTAGTGTATTAATATGAATTACATTGTGTTATAGACAGTTAATATGAATTTTGGCATATATATATATATATATATATATATATATATATGTCAATGGAAGGGCTATTAAGGGAAATGAGGGGATTATATTTAAATCTGATGTTTGTGATATAATACCACTGGATGATCTCAATATTACTCTGAACGAATTAAAAAGTATGATTCACGATCATTTAGATCTCCCTTCAAGTGAATCAGTGGCAAAAATAAGGTACAAATACTAATTGAATGTGAATTATGTCAAGATAAATTTGAAGACTAACAACGCAGTTAGATCCATGACCACAAAACATGTGAGAAGTAAAACTGATAACCTGGGATATAGTGGAAACATTTTGTTAGGGTGGAGAGTGGTAATATATTTTCCTTTCAGAAGAAGATAATGAATCTCATTGTTCAAAATAAGATCAAGATCACCCATTTTATTTTATCTAGTATATATATAGAGAGGTTAGAATCATTATTGAAATCTCATTAATTTGATTCTTATTGAGTCAGACCACAAAGATATATACAAAGCTTTATTAGTGTGCTTATATATGTGTGTGTGTGTGTGTGTGTGTGTGTGTGTGTGTAAAGGTTAGACTAGTATTAGTATTCGAAAACCTAATAAGCTCCGACTAATCTAGTTCAAGTTAGACTAGTATTAGTATTCGAAAACCTAATAAGCTCCGACTAATCTAGTTCAAGTTAGATTGAACTAAGAAAATTTAAAGTCCTCCTAATGCTCTATATATATATATATGAGCAATCTTATTTTGTTATTTGATATGCTTCTTGACCAAGCCCATGAAATATCTCTTCATTCTTTTAAGGCTCTGTTTGGAAAAAAAAAATATGATAAGTTAGTTGAAAGCTTAAAAATTAATGTTTAGCTAAAAGTTAAAAAACTGTTAAACTAACTTATTAAATTAAAAGTGTTTAGTGAAAGTAGCTATTGAATTAGCTAATAGATGTAAAATGACATAAAAATGACATATTTATATGATATTTTGTAATCTCAAATAATACAAAATACATATATCATTTTTCAAAATTAATTTAATTTAAATTATTTTATATATATAATATATATATATATATAATATATATATATATATATTATATGTATATGATGAATAAGGGTAGAATAAGAATTTTAATAAAATATAAGGGTAAAAGAGGAAGAAAAATATAAAAGCTATAAGTATATATATTATGTTTTATATTTTATATTATATATATATATATATAATATTTTATATGTGTATAAGGAATAAGGATAGAATAGGAATTTTAATTAAATAATAAGGATAAAAGAGTAAAAAAATATAAAAACTATAAGTTACTTAAAGTAACATTTCAAAATAAACTATAAACTACTCAAATAAACTTATTTATAAAACATAACTACTTTAGTCAAACAAACTTATAAGTTAGTCAAATAAAGCAATGTCAAATAGAACCTAAATCTTAATCAAGTTAGATATATAATAATACATGTTAGTAGCTGACTGTACTCACCACCAAAAGAAAAAATAATAAATAAATATATAGCAACAGTTTTGTTTGCATTTATAGCGGTGCTTAGAACTGCCATTAAGTGTTTCTACCGGTGGTTTAAAAACCATCAATGGTATATGTGTCGGGAGACATTTAATGGTAATTTTTTCAACACCATTGATATTGGAAATATTCAATACTTATATTTTGCTACAACTGAGAAACCATCGTAAAATGAGATTTAATCTTGCTTGATGGCCTTTTTTTACTACCACCAATTTCATAAAAAAATTATAATTTTTTAGGAACAGTTGCTAATTAAAAATTGTGAATTTTTTTTATTTAAATTAAACATATATTTGTTTAAATATTGAGAGAATACCTGTTTAAATTATTGCCAAAATTCTAAATCATATGTTTAACATAATTAATAAAGAAGCAAGTCAAACATAATTTAATTACAATAAGATGTATTAAAGCTATCATATTTCAAAAAGTTGTACATATTATTGTTCAATTAAATAACCTAAAATGCAAAAAGGCTTAAATCTTAATTCATAACTATTTGGAGCATCGCTTGACAATGATGAAGGACTGCATCACCGGCTTCTTCCTAAGGAAAAAAAATATATATAAATCCTAATTAGTTTCGTAACTATGAAGATTGTTGCTCTGACGTACTTCCCCATAGGTTCTCATTTTTTTCCAAGTATCGTTCGAGAGGGAGGGGGAGCTGCAAACAGATCCATTTGCTCTTTTTGCCTTTTTTTTTTTTGAAAGACAAAAGATAGACATCATTGAAATGACACCAAACCAGGAGTACAAAAGATGAACAATAAAAGTTGAAAACTTAAGATAACAGTGTTAGAAAACAAGTATACGGTTACTGTTTTTCTCTCCTGATCATCAAGGAGACCTAAAGGCAGAAATTCAGAGGAAAAAAATAGAGTCAAATTCACAGACATGGATCCATGTATGTTTATAAATTATTGTATGAATCATGAAAACCAAGATCCAAACAAAGAAAAGTGTTACTCACATGTGGTATCAGAGCCTGGTTTGTGATTTTCATGATTCACCATAAAATTGGTTTCCTGGAAAATGCAGAAATTTATGAATATACGTGTTACTGTTTTGCGTTAATGTTTTTTGGAAATCATTGTTTCTGCAAATTGTCGTATATGCGCATTACCGTTTTGTTTTCTCAATTACTGGTTTTACGCAATCTATGATAGTGTCTGGAAATCTTTATTCGTTTTCTGTGTTTTACAGTTTCTGCAATTTCTGGGTTTGTGCGATTATATGAAAAACAATAATTTTTGAAATTATGGAATTTGCATGAAGTTTGAACTGGCTTTTCTGGGTTCTGGGCGTATAACTGTTTTCTGTGAAAATCACGTAATGGACACTGCCCTGTACCGCTATAGCGGTGGATCTTTAAAAATCCTAGATGCTTCTGTCGCTTACTGCTATAGTGGAGTAATATTACTGCTATAGCGGTGAGTTTTTAAAAAATGATGATCTTCTCTGTCAAATACCGCTATAGCGGCGGGGGGACTCAAACAGGTATAGCGAGACCGCCGATCTAATCTACATAAAGGGCATTAAAGCGAATGTGATATAAATGTTCTATTACATATAAAGTGCCAGATTATATGAATGTGGATGTATGTTCATTATGAAAGTTATTTTACATCTTGTAATTTGTCTATATGATGGAAACTAGTTTATCACCGAAGTGGTCTAGTTGGATTGAAGTTTAGATGTTTATAAATATGTTTCAATTGGTCATATTTTAAAGATGCCATGAATGGATCAATGACATGATTGTTTTACTTGAACAATTGAAGTTATAAAATTTATGACTATGAGGTCACTTAAAGGTGGACCATTGCATGTAATTTATAACATTAAGAAGATAATCTATGATACTTAAGTTAATTAGTGAGTATATCCAAAGATAACACACTTAGTTAACTGATGTATGTTGTGATTTTCTATTAAAGACTAATTTATTTTGGCATCAATTTGGTGTTTATGTATTTGAGTATTGCCCAAAGGAAATCTTAAATGCATGCTTAAAGTTTGTATGCAAAGTTTTCTGAATCTTTTAAAGTTTATCTCAAAGCATTAATGAGTGAGCATGTATGTTTGTTATGCAGCAAGCCTCTCGGGATCGGTGAACAACATTGTGAAGTTCAACGGGCTGACCTATGGTGAATGGTTTGAACAAATCAAGTTCCATCTCGGTCTATGGAACATTGATGCAATCATAGTTAATAAGGATAAGCTTGCAGCCATTACTGAGGAAAGCTCAGATGATGATGTTGAGCTCTATGAACAGTGGGAGCATTCGAACAGACTGAGCTTGTACCTTATGAGGATGACCATGGCTGAAAATGTAAAGCCATTGATGCCGAAGACGGATAATGCTAAGGAATTCATGGAAAAGGTGAAGGACTATTCTGAGTCAGACTTGGTGGATAAGTTAATTGTAGGAAGCTTGATGAGTGAGCTTACTACAAAGAAGTTTGACTGGTCACAGACCATTCATGATCATGTAACTCACATGTCCAATCTAGCAGCAAAGTTGAAGACTTTGGGGATGGAAGTGAGTGATCAATTTCTGGTTCAATTCATCATTAATTCCCTGCCTACTGAATTTAGCCAATTTGAGATCAACTACAATGCTCTCAAGGATAAGTGGAACTCAAAGGAATTGAAGGCTATGTTGGTTCAGGAGGAAGGGAGATTAAAGAAGATGAAGGATCACTCTGTCCACCTCACTGTCCATGATGGTGCTAGCAGCAGCAAGTTCAAGCCTAGGAAAAAGGACAAGAAGGACAAAAGAAAGAACAAGGCCCCAATGAAAGTTGTTGAGGGTCAAATCAAGAAACAAATTAAGTGTTTTCTTTCTGCAACAAGATGGGACACTTAAAGAAAGATTGTCCTAAAAGAAAGGCTTGGTTCGAAAAGAAAGGTATGCATTATGTTTCTATAAGCTTTGAATCAAACCTTATAGAGGTTCCTAATAATACCTGGTGGTTAGATTCTGGTGCTACTACTTATGTATCTCATGTTTTACAGGGATTCAGTTCAATCTAGCCCATAAGAGGAACTGAACAGTACTTGTTCATGGGAAACAGGATGAAAGCACAGATAGAAGGCATTGGGACTTATAGATTGATCTTAGACACTGTATGTCATTTAGATCTTGAAAAGTGTCTTTATGTACCTGATTGTGCTAGGAATTTTGTTTCAGTAGGGAAACTGGATATTTTAGGTTTTTATTTCAAATTTGGTAATAGTACATTTGCATTGTATAAAAACAAGTACTTTTATGGATCTGGTACTTTGTGTGATTTACTTTACCGTTTCAATTTGAATAATGAATTTGCTGAATCTCTGTTTCATGTTGAAAGTAGTGTAGGCATTAAACGTAGTGCACCAAATGAAAGTTTTGTATTCTTGTGGCATCAAAGATTAGGTCACATATCCAAAGAAAGGATAATGAGGTTGGTGAAAAATGATATCTTACCTCATTTGGATTTTAGTGATATGGATATATGTGTGGATTGCATTAAGGGAAAGCAAACCAAACATACATTAAAGAAAGCAGCCACAAGAAGCACTCAACTTCTTGAGCTTATACATACTGATATCTATGGTCCTTTTGATGTCCCTTCTTGGGGCGGTGAAAAATATTTTATCACCTTTATAGATAATTTCTCACGTTATGGCTATATCTATTTGCTGTATGATAAATCTCAATCTGTGGACTTCCTTAAAGTGTTCATTGATGAGGTGGAAAGGCAGTTAGATAAAAAAGTGAAAGTAGTGAGATCAGATAGAGGTGGTGAGTTTTATGGTAGGTCCAATGAAAGTGGACAATGTCCTGATCCATTTGCAATGTTCCTTGAGAGTAGAGGCATTTGTACCAACCTGAAGGTTTTATGGCCATAGGAAAAGAAATCTAGTGTGTAAGCTGCAGAAATCAATATATGGACTAAAACAAGCCTCCTGTCAATGGTATCTCAAGTTCAATGATACCATTACATCTTATGGATTTATAGAGAACACCGTTGATCGGTGTATCTATATGAAGGTCAGTGGGAGTAAATTTGTTATTTTAGTCTTGTATGTTGATGATATATTACTTGCTGCAAATGACTTGGGTATGTTACATGATGTGAAAAAGTTTCTCTCTATGAGCTTTGAAATGAAAGATATATGTGAGGCGTCCTATGTGATTGGGATAGAAATATTCTGGGACAAGTCACAAGGACTCTTGGGTTTATCCTAGAAGGCATATATCAATAAGGTCTTAGAGAGATTCAGAATGGATAAATGCTCTGCAGGAATAGTTCCAATTCAGAAGGGAGATAAGTTCAGTCAAATGCAAAGTCCTAAAAATGAATTGGAACGTAAAGAAATGGAAACAATTCCTTATGCATCAGTGGTTGGGAGCTTGATGTATACTATGACCTGTACTAGGCCAGACATTATTTTTGCTGTTGGTATGCTTGGTAGATACTAAAGCAATCCCAGTATGGACCATTGGAAGGCTGCGAAGAAAGTTATTTGGTATTTGCAAGGCACCAAAGAACACATGCTCACATACAGGAAGTCTGATAATCTTGAAGTGGTCGGATATACATATTCAGATTATGCCAGATGCGTGGACACCAGGAAGTCTACGTTTGGTTACTTGTTCCTATTAGCTGGAGGAGCAGTTTCATGGAAGAGTGGAAAGCAGTTTGTCATTGCTGCTTCTACTATGGAAGTTGAATTCGTGGCATGCTTTGAGGCCACTGTTCAAGGATTGTGGTTGCGGAACTTTGTCTCGGGACTTGGAATTGTCGACAGTATATCCAGGCCACTGAGAATTTATTGTGATAATTCTACAACCGTATTTTTCTCAAAGAACGACAAGTACTCTAAGGGTGCCAAACACATTGAATTGAAGTATTTGTCAGTTAAGGAAGAAGTGCAGAAGTGAAGAGTGTCTATTGAGCATATCAGTACTGATCTAATGATAGCGGATCCGTTGACTAAGGGATTACCTCCCAAATCATTTTCTGCTCATGTATAACGTATGGGCATTATGGACAAAGCCTTGATGTGTTGATTATAGCACTGTGTTTATTATGCTTGTTAATTTTATGATACTATGAATTCAATTATGGTTATGTTTCTGCATATTATACTTGTTATCATTTTGGTATCTATGTACATATGGTTGTGTTAGATAATATGTTATGTTGAGGCTTACAGTTTTCCTCAATTAAAGTTGATTTGGGTTAGGGATGTTTTGTGATACATGGAAGGGATCATGTTACAAAATAACATGTGACCGTCATGATCCGTTCAAAACTAATTCAACTAAGTCTAGAGATGTTAGTTAATTTGATGGATGGAGTGCACTTACAGTTGTTGTTAAACTATCAAGTAATTACAAAGGCCAAGTGGGAGAATGTTAGATTATTTTCTAATATATGGCCCATGTAATTTAGTTTAAAAGCATTAATTATTAAATTCACATAATATAACATTGAAGGACCTAAATGATAAGTTTTTAATATATTGGGGCCTTCTTGTAATGGTTGAGAGGCTATTACGTAATTAAAAAACTTATTAGGGGTCAAAAGGTAATTTACCCATTTTTACTCTGATTTCAAATTTAAAGGTAACAGTAACGTTGTTTAGAAGGTGGTTCTGAAAAGAAGTGTACGGTTATTGTTTTTCTCTCCTGATCATCAAGGAGACCTAAAGGCAGTAATTCAGAGGAAAAAAATAGAGTCGAATTCGCAGACATAGATCCAGGTATGTTTATGAATTATTGTGTGAATCATGAAAACCAAGATCCAAACAAAGAAAAGTGTTACTCACAAACAGAACTTAATCTATACAGAATACATTCGCAATTCAAGAACACTACATATATTAGAGACAACACACCACCTTACCACTCTTTTTTTTAAGGGTCTTTTACTAATCAAATGTTTATTCACGATTTGAAGAAAAACTTGTAAATACACACACACACACACACAAAGAGAAAGAGAAAGAGAGAGAGAGAGAGAAAGAGAAGAAGAAGAAGAAGAAGAAGAAGAAGAAGAAGAAGAAGAAGAAGAAGAAGAAAGAACTAACGATACGTTAAAATTTAAATATGTCAATATACGGCCCATGCAGAGAAGCCCTAGGATGAAAAAAGTACAAACTGGCATGGCTTTTTTTCTTCTTTTTTGAAAATTCCCTGAACCTTTTTGCAGTTTCATAAATGGATAAGTAACCTAAGAACCTCCTTGAATTAAGAGTCGTGGTTTTCAAAATTTGTGTACAATTCATAGGTAGATTCATTAGGAAAGAAGACGAGGAGCTAAAAGAATAATATTAAATAATAGAAAGGATATCTTATAGTATCTAATTAAAATTTCTAAATTTTAAATTGCTATAAACATATTATTATAATGGAGTTAACAAATTAAGAAATTAATACCAATCTTTTTTAAAATTAGAGGATATTGTAATTAAATTGAAAGAAGTTGGTAAATAATTTTTTTTAAAGAAATTTTATTGAGCCATGTATGTCTTCTTTATCATTCATTTTTAATCCAAAGCATAGCGAAAACTGAAAGAAGAGCTCACCACACACAATTATAAACTTTATATGTATAGGGTATACAGAACACATTAAGATATTATTACATTATCCAGAGGATTCAGGAGTCAAGTTAAGATCTCAAGTCTCAACCCTAATGACCTGAATCTCAAACAACATTGTATACTGACACAAACGCTGATTAGAAACAGTAAGTATAATTAACTAGCTACTATGTAAAACGGCTTCAAATGATTTTTCCCAGTATATGATAACAATTAATATAGTTTCGACTTAGACTTCTTATCTAATGACTTTATTTCAAATAACCTTATAATGTGGATAATTCTACTTAAACAGCCAGTAATATATAGCTAGCCCTGAGATGCTAATAATCAATGCCCTTCTCCACCATGGCTAGGACCAGAATTATGAAGCTCTATTTGACTGTCAAAAACATCCTTATTATTATATGTTTGACGACTTTCCACACCATTTGAGCTTGGCATTGATCTCTTCGCAACCTTGTGTGGCGAATCTAGGATGAGTCTCACTGGCTCTTCATTAGCACGATCAGCATGAAACCCTAACTTATTAATAAGTGGACGTGCCATGATTCCATCCATGATGCTGGGCAACATGAGAATGAGAACAACATGAAAGAAGGCAAAGGATTGAAGCCTTCCTGCCATAACTGCTATCTAGGAAGTAGCTGAAGAGATTAATTAGTATTATCAATGGACAATGGTGACAAGAATCGTACGTGAGAAGAGAGATGCAAGGGGTAATTCTATTTATAATGTGGGTTAGAGAGCACACAGTGCGTGTCGAACTATTCATTGACGGCAAGACCTGAAAATTTACGGTTTTTGGTGGAAAATCACTAGCTTGCTGCTAGCCTATGTGCGTGTGTGTGTGTGTATAAGTTGAAGTGTTTTACTAAAGTGCAAACGTTCTTCAGTGTTGCAGCAACTATCCATGAGATATGAAGAAGATCTCAGTTTTAGGATTTCGATCATGACCACTAGGACAGATGTTAGATCATGATCAAGAGTTGTAATTACTAATAGGACTAATTTTATTTCTCTAGTCCATTCATTACATCATTTAAGGTAAGGTCGTTCCAAACCGAACTAACCAAACCAATCTAAATCAAAGCAAATCAATGAAAAACTGACCAAAATTGAAAAATTGAGATCCAGTTTATCAAGTATAACAATTAAATGATTCAATTTGGTTGTGTTTTGAATGATTTAGAACCAAATCAAATCAAAATGTGTGTGTATATATATATATAATATATTTAAAAGAGACTATATTTATATATTTAATATATAATATTATAAATACTTAGGATTCAAATTAACATAGTAAGTTCTAATTAATGAAATTGAAGAATGAATTTTTTAAGATTTTAAGCTCTAAAAATTGTTATTTTTTTTAAAACCCTCAAAAACTAAATCAAATTAGCAAAAATCGAATCAAAACCTTCCAAATAACAAAATCGAATAGGCCTCAATTTTTTTCAAATTAATTGGTTTAATTTGATTCGGTTCAATTGAGATTTGAGCCACTGAATCGAACCACCGTATGAACACCCTTAATTTTATGATAAAGTCTCTTAAATTTAATTTTAAAAATATTACTCTCATCTTAATTGATTTTTCATAGATAAAAAATTTCAATTCCCTAGACATGTTTTCAAAATTAAAACAGTTCCTCAAAAGGTGAAATCACAGGTGGTCGTTAATAATTAGTTGTATATACTTCTCATGTGCATTGAACTTCTAAAATAATAATTTTTGTATCAGAGGGTCCATAAATACTTTACGGTAGGACTATACATTTTGATTGGACAAAATATTCATGGGATTAAATTAAGATATTTTATTTTTGAAAGATTAAATTGACCAAAAAAAATGATATTCTAAGAACTAAATTAAGAAATTTTATTTTTAAAAGATCAAATTTTTTTAAAAAAAGTAATCCTTCAAAATCTAAATTATTAATTTACTCTAAAACAAATGTCAAAAATTTACCATTCCAACATAAAGAAAGATTGACGAAACCGTCAATGTTTCAACCTGCCAATTATAGAGAAATCTTCCGAGCAAATCAAGAGTCTGTAAAGCAAAAGGCTCAATTGAATTAGTTCACCATCAAACTTAGTTATCAAAGAATCTAAAAGTTGATCCTTGCATGATCTTTGTAGAACTCTTATAAATCACGATAAACGAAAAGTGATTTTAATTTATGGCCGACAATACAATTAAAAAGTCTCCTGAATTTTGTCAAAATAAGACATCATTTAATTTCCCAAGCTTTTCTCATTCTACAACCTTGGCCCTTTGAAATAGTCGAAATCAGAGATGTCAGAGACATAGATTTGAAATATGAGCATTGAATATATTGTTCATGCAAGTGTTGAGTGAAATGAATCACATGTATATATGTATGAACAACACGCATCTCAGATATAATTCAACTACTCAGATTAGATAATGCATTGTCAACTATATATGCACTGTAGACTTGAGGCTATGACATGAAGTTTTGTGATCTTCCTCCATGCAGTACGAGAACCCCCACCACTAATATAATTATCTCTCTTCCTTTCGGTGCTCAAGCTTTTTATTTTTGTGCCTCTTTGATTTTTTTCAGAATATATATTAGCAAAAATTTTGAACCCATATATATGCAGCCAAAGTATATTACGTTTTTAATTGGGTGCACAGCATGCATCAAGTTAGGTGGATTCATAGTGTTTGTTTTCAATAATCAGTATTAGTTACGGTGAGAATAATTTATTTATCAAAATATAAATGACAACAATATTAAATTTACAAGAGTTTAATAAATATTTTTGTCAATTTAACATTGACAAGTATATATGAAACGAGCTTGAATCCCTCGCTGCAGTAATAAATTTGGGTTCCAGAGGACTTGGATAAGCTTTGGTGAGCGGAGAATGTCAATAATAAATTAGTCATTGAAGAAGTGCACTTCACATGACAAGTCTCGAAAGTTGGCCGTTACTACAAAAAACTTGACTTTCAGTGGCGATAAAAGTTGTCACTGAAAGTTAATAAGTTGTCACTGAAAATGGTTCAGTGGCGACACATGGTCGCCACCTAAAGTTCCGTTACTGAAAGGATTCGGTGGCGACCTCGTTGTCACCAAAAAGTCATCATGGAAACAAACTTTTAGTGGTGAATTTGGTCGCCACTAAAATTATAATATGTGTCACCAAAAGTAAGTTATAGACGAAAGAAATATCGCTATTGAAAATACTTTTAGTGGCGACAATAAGTCGTCACTGAAGATAGTTTTAGTGGCAAAACATTATTGCCACTGAAAGTCACTTTCAGTGGCAACAAAATGTGGTCACTGAAAGTCACTTTCAGTGGCGACCCTATGTGGTCACTGAGTGTATAAGAGAAATGTAATACTTTTAGTGACCACAAAAGGTCACCACTGAAAGTGACTTTCATTGACCACATTTTGTTGCCACTAAAAGTATTAGGACTTTCAGTGGTGACTATTTGTGGTCACTGAAAGTATCAGAAAAATGTAATATTTTTTATGACAACATAGGGTCGCCACTGAAAGTCACTTTCAGTGGCGACTAATTGTGGTCACCGAAAGTATCAGAGAAATGTAATACTTTCAGTGACAACATAGGGTCGCCACTGAAACTCACTTTCAGTGGCGACTAATTGTGGTCACTGAAATTATATAGAGAAATGTAAGACTTTCAGTGACGACATAGGGTTGCCATTGAAAGTGACTTTCAGTGGCGACCTTATGTCGTCACTGAAAGTATCTTCAGTGGTGACATCTAGTTGCCACTGAAAGCTTTTACTTTGTTTTTTCCTATACAATCAAGCTATTAATTTAATATTTTAAGTAACAATATACTAAATTCATACAAGAACAATATATATTTATACAAATCATTATATATTAAAAAATGATTCGAATACATAATGTATTTTACAAAATACTTAATACAAAAGGAAACTAACACAAAAAGAAACTAGTACAAATAATCTATCATTTCTTATGTTTCCTTGCATCTTTGGTAACTCCAGAGTTTCCAACGGTATTTGTATCCGGTGCTTGACTTGTTCCCTGTTATGATGCAAGTAAAACAAGTGTCACTTAAGATTCCATAGAAAGAGAAAATATATCATTAAGATTAAGACAAAAAATTGCAACCAAAATGTAAAAAGCATTCATATAACATGAAGTATTCATGAATTTTTAGTATCTATGAATCACTTTTGGTATATATGTTTATAAATTTTAATTATTTAATTCTTTTACTATTTGATATGTGCACATCTTAATTCTCAAGTACTTTAAAAAATATTTGTAAAAATTTCTTAGTATAACGTGTAAAAAATTCTATATTATTTAAAACACATAAAATACATTTTTTTTTCTCATATTTTCATGTCCATGTTATTAATGTGCTTCCAAATATTTCAAGAATTAAAATTTCAACTTACCAAATAGAATTCAATATGTTAGAACTATAAATCATTAACTATAATAAGAAAAATTATAATATCTTAGTGGAGCTATCCACTCATTATATATATATATATATATATATGATAATGAAAATGATATCAATTCATTAATTATGAAGAGTCATAGAAAACAATGTAATTTGACCTTTCAATTGGAGAAGACAAGGAGGTTAATTCCATGGAAACTTTTAATTTTTTCACAGGGGAGTTATGCTCTTGATTCATTTGTTGGCTTCCTTTCATTCTTCTAAAGCATTTTCAAGCAAGTTACACCATACATCAATATGTTGCTTATATATATTTCATAATTTGAAACAAACAGATTGGAAACAAATTGTGGTGGGGCTTAGTTTGGCTTTAAATTAAAGGGTCTTACGATGATCATATATATGTATATATATATATATAAACTCTATGTAATAAATCCACTATAATCCTATGCCACAAGAAACCATAAATTAACAAGAAACAAAAGAAAAAGCAAGGAAAAAATAGAATATTAATGAAAAGAATAGAAAAGAAAAATCCCATCTTTGTTCTTTATGGTTTATCCAATTGATCCTTCTACCATTCCCAACAAGACAACACATATATTATCTTCTTTCATAACAAATCATTAAAGTATGCAATTAATGATTTTTTTTTTCTTATGGCTCACTAGGTTACAGAGACAACAAATAATCTTAAGTGCCAGTACCACTCAACCAAACCCACCTTCCAATACATGCTCTGTAAAGGCATTAACCAGAAAAAAATAAAGAATTCCCATGTAATATATATATATATATATATATATACATTATGCACTTTAAACATCAATCCATGGTTTGGAAAGTTCTACCAATAATTTGAAGTGAAATCGGATGATGTCATCAAGAAATTATCAACCATAGACAATACACTAAACACCCATAATGGAGTTTACAATGAGAGCACTAAAGTCATAACATCAGATAGAGGGATTAGAAAACTTATTTGGATAGTTGCCATTATAGCTGCTAATTGAGTTTGGATTTGTCAATCAATCTCTTCTTGCATCTTACTCTCCATCTCGGCACTCTTTTGTTCCAGCTTTCTTTCCATCTCGGCATGCTTTTGTTCCAGCTTTCTTTCCATCTCGACGTGCATCTCAATATGGTCCACAAGCATGTTTTGTTCTTTGTAACTGCCTGTTTGCTTTATTTCTCTCACTTTTAGCCTATAGTTAACATTCATAAATATAAATACATTGAACAAAAATACTTCATCAAAATATATCAACAACATAATACCTTGAACGCATCAGAGGAAAAGTGCTCTTGGACTAGCCACTGCCAATCTTCAAGTTTCACACCCTCTAGTGGATGAGCCAATCTCTCCTCATGAGTGTTATACTTTTTGTAGTGCTCATGCAATTGGCTCTTCCACCTCCTAAATAGTTTTTGTAGTATTTGCACTACATACCCTTGAAATTCATATTCTTCACGCCGCCAATAGTTGTAAATTTATCCTAAAAACAAAGTCATATTTGTTAGAAATAGCATTAGTAACACATCAAAGTATTATATTTGTATATTTAGCTTATTACCTTCGCTTGTAAAAACATAGCTTCTCCACATTTTGTGGTGATATTCTTCCACTCACCATCTCTAAATGAAACAGTTTTCCTCACCACTAGGCCACAGTAATTTGTGAGATCTCTAACCCCCGGTCCTACAGCTCTATCAATAAAATCTGGGATCTCCACTTCTATTTTATTCCCATTTCCTAGTTTTCATATCGACCTGTATAGATCTATATGCCTTTCTAACATTTTTAGGTACATTAGAAGAAGCTGTTACGTATATAAAAAATTTACACTATAAAGTGCCACATGATTTAATAGTTTGACAATATGATGTAAGATACAAGAAAACAAACCTGTAGTACTACGTTGAGGTTGGGCTCCTGTCTTTGGTGGTTGTGAATTTTCACCTTCAATGGCTATTTGTGTAGGGTTATGATCAATGAGAGGTGTTTCCTGTTGGGGCAAGTGTAAGATTGATGTGACTTCCTGACTGTTGCCATGTGAAATGCCTCTTATTTGTTTACCTCCTCTTCCCCTACCAAATGCTTTCATTTCTGCAATAGTAAATATAAACCATTGAGTTATATTGATAATGCAAGTATAATTAAATATTATGTCACAAAATTATCATAATTAAAAGATGTCACAAATTACCATAATTAAATAATATGTCATTGTCTCCTTGTCACAAATTACCATAATTAAATACTATCCTCTTCCTCACTTTCATCATTCACAGTCACCTCATCATCATTAATAAAATCTTCTTCCCTTGTAATTCGAATATCTATTTATGATTGATGACCTAGATGATTAACGCTTGGAGGCTCAACATCATCTCTATGAAAGGGTACTACAATATCATCTTCTATTTCATTCTTAGTCCCCACATTTAGTTCAATCTACAATTGTTGATATGCTTCTTCATCATTGACTAACATGTCATAGTCATCACCCACATCGTCATTATTTTAAGGCATATTGAAAAGGTCACGTGGACTTGTCTTCACAACTACAAGCCAGTCTTGATCAACATTGTTATTGATGTAGAAAACTTGTTCTGGTTGGGAAGCCAAAACAAATGGCTCATTTGTGTTCAATGAGCAACGAGCATTAACACTTGTGAATCCATACTTGTCTATTTTGTATCCCCTTCCTCAATGTGCCATGTCCCACCAATAACATTTAAAGAGGTAGACTTTTCTATTGCCAACATAAGACAATTCATAAATGTCCTCTATCACGCCATAGTACTCTTTTTCAGGATCTGAATCATCCCTCTTCACAAGAACTCCATTATTTTGAGTTTTTTTCCCTAAAGCACGATCTTTTGTGTGAAACCTAAATCCATTTACCATAAATATGGGATATTGATTAATTTTATTAATTGGCCCGACCGATAAACTTATGAGCTCGTCATTTGCACAAGATTGTTGACATAACACGAAGACCTATATAAACAAATGAATAGTTGTTAACTTTAATATTATTTATAAGGAGAAAGAATTATGAATTGTGCTCAAATGGCCAAGAGAGACCTATATGTGTACAAAACCAGTCTAAAAACTCTTGGTAATGTCTCTCATCTACCATTGAAGTTTGTGCCTCAAGCTCCTTCTTATGCTGCCTACAATATGAGCTAGTTAATTAGTTGAGACATCAAATAATTATTCATTTCTAATACCACCAAAAATTTGTGGTGAACTTACTCTATAAGTGGCCAAACATCTTCACAATTTTGACGCACATACATACATGCTTGTTTAAACTCTACATGAGATAGAGTAATAGATTCAGAACGTCCTTTTGGTCGTCCAAGCTTTTTAAAGATAGACATGTCACTATCTATCACTATTTCATCATCATTCCTAGGACATTTATTGAATTTGGTAGAAATGTTCTTTAGGTATCGTGAACAAAATGTTAGGCTTTCTTCTGCTAAGTAGCCTTCTGCAATTAAACCTTCTGGATGAGCTTTATTGCCAACATATGATTTAAGTGTCCGCAAGTACCTATATGCATAGCATAGCATTAAATTACCTATATGATTTAAGTGTCTATTACTAACAATTTAAGCCATTAAAATATATATCACATAGCATTATCTTTCAATAGGGTACATCTAGCGAAACTGGACAGGTCCACCAATTTTTGCCTTCCTTGCTAAGTGCATTGGTAAGTGGATCATTATATCAAAGAAGGTCGGTGGAAATACAATTTCTAATTTATATAGGGTAATTGCAATTTCTCCCTCAGGCTTACCAATGTCTTCAATGGTTAAGCACTTAGAGCATAGATTCTTGAAAAATAATCCTAACTCTGTTATTGGCTCACACACTTCCTTAGGCAATAAACCACGAATTGTAATTGGGAATATGTCTTGCAACAAAACATGGGGATCATGACATTTCAATCCAGTAATTTTTCTTTCACGAATATTAACACACCTTGAAATGTTTGATGAAAATGCTTCGGGAACCTTTAAATTAGCGAGAAAGTTGCAAACTTTCAATTTCTCTTCTGAAGATAATGCATAGCATGCTGCTAGTAAATATACTTTGTTTCCATCCTCAATTGGGTGTAACCCTTACCTAATACCCATGTCCACCAAATCATACCAACTCTTCAATGTATCTTTTGTCTTTCTAGTCATATTCATCACCATTGACACAATATTGTTTGAGACATTTCTTTCTATGTGCATAACGTCAAGATTACATCGAAGCATAAGTGTTTTCCAATAAGGCAATTGAAAAAAATACTCTTCTTCCTCCAATTGTAAGCATGATTGGAATGATCATGTTTCCGCTTGCGATGTTTCCCGAAAGTCACATTGCCCAACCTTTCTAAATGTTCAAGTGCTTCATCACCAGTTAAAGGAGTAGGCGCAACCCCACTCTCTACTTTTCCATCAAATGCCCTCTTATTTTGACGCCATATGTGGTTGGTTGGTAGAAAGCGACGATGACCCATGTAACATATCTTGTTCCTCAAAGAAACAAAGTGTGTGTCTTTGTGGCAACAAGGGCATGCAAACTTGCCTTTGGTTGACCATCCTGAAAGGTTCCCTTACGTGGGAAAGTCATTAATTGTCCACATGATAGCTGCACGCATTATGAAGTTAGACTGTGCACGGGCATCATACGTCTCTAACCCTACCTCTCATAATTCTTTCAATTCTTCAATCAATGGTTGTAAGTAAACATCTATTTCATCACCTGGGCACCTAGGACCGGGAATGAGAAGTGTCATCATAAAGAATGGGTGTTTCATGCATTCCTATGATGGCAGATTATAGGGAACTAGAACGACAGGCCAAATGCTATGATTAGCACTTATGTTCCTATAAGGTTGGAACCCATCACTTGCTAAACCCATTCGAACATTTCTAGGATCCTTAGAGAACTCTAGGTGTTGGTCATCAAAGAACTTCCATGATTGAGAATCAGTTGGATGTCTTAATACACCATCATCTATTCATTGGATGTCTTAATACACCATCATCTATTCATTCCTTTTTATGCCACTGCATTTCTTTGGCTGTGTGTCTTGACATGTATAGCCTTTGTAACCTTGATTTTATTGGAAAACGACACAACACTTTACATGGCACTTTCTTACCCTTGGGCCTATCAGACTTCCATCTAGATGTGTTGCATTTGGGACATGATTATTCATTGGCATGTTCTTGCCAAAATAAAATACAATCGTTCTCGCATGCATCTATTTTTTTGTAATCTAACCCTAACTCTCGAATGACTTTCTTGGCTTTGTAAAAGGAGTTAGGAATAAGTGCACCTTCGGGAAGAACTTCTTTTAATAAGTTTTGCAATGCATCCATAGATTTATTACTCCAATGATTTATGCACTTCAAATGAAGTAACTTAACTATGAATAATAGTTTTGACATTTTGGTACAACCTGGATATAATTATGTCTCTGAGTCTTCTAATAATCTATAGAATTGTTTTGCATGTACATTTGGTTCACTAATTTCAGTGTCATTGATTGCTTGCTCTATATTTGCAAATCCAAAAGCATCATGTAACATCTCAATAATATCATCATCTTTATCACTATGTACTTCAGCTTCAACCGGAGAGGGACTTTGATATCTTAAAAGAGTTTCCCCATGTGAATTCCACACTTTATAACTCTCCCAGGATCCCTTCTTCAATAAATCTTCCCTTATATTATTCCTCAACTTAAACCTTACATTCATACAACCCTTACAAGGACATCTAATCATATTATTTGCTCCAGGTTGACCAAAAGCCCAATTGAGGAAACCATCAATTCTTCGTATATATGATGGATCAGCTCTATTCTTAATTTGCATCCAACTTTTGTCTATCATTTTCCCTACAATCAAATAATAACAAGAGTAGCAATATAATTCTCTCACTTTTAATATTCATTAATTTATAGCATAAAATTGGTCCCACAACAAAGTGAATCCATAAAGAAATGGAGCAACTCATTCCAACATAATAAAGTAGTTTCAAAAACAAACCCAAAAAGAAAAGTTCCCAAACGCTAATACAAATTAAATAAATCTAAAGTGAAATTTTAGTCATGGGAAAAGTGAATTAAGATCTGAAAATATTTTTCCCAAAGTTTCAAAATATAAAGCTACATAAATACATAAAAGTGAATAGAAATAAAGCTACATTCTATATGTATATATGTGCAATTACATAGCATAAAAGTTTCAAGACCGATCCAGAATCAAGAAGCATACTTAGGACTTGAGGGATAAACAGAAGCGGACGATGATGAAAAATCACATATTCCTTGAGCTTGACCCTTTCTCTGGAAATATAAAGAAAAAAATTGTTACAAAGATTATAGGAAAAGAGAAAAAGCAAATCAAATAATGAGTAGATACGGGTTTGGTTTTGAGGTGAGGTTGAAGGTGAAATAAAGGAGTAAAAGAAGTAAAGTGCATTCTATTTTAACACATTCAATACATCTAAAAATAAAATTATTCATACTCTAGAGCTAGATTATATATATATATATAAAAAGAAAAAACAAAGTATTACTACAAATAATTTAAATTGATATTGGCTAAATCAAACTATAAGAGTTACTATCTTTTTTTGCAAAATTGTTGGAAATACATTTATTATGAACCAAAACTAATTGAGAAGTAGAGGCTAAATATATATATATATATATATATGCACATCCTTTGAATTTTGTTGTTCCTTATATAATGTTGAGTAAATGTGAGGTCATGTTGTGCACTTTTGGCCTAGAATCTGACCCACGCAACATGGTTTCAATGGCTATATACTTTAAATCATATTTCAAATCATATATAATTAATAACATTATGGTCCCTTAACATTAATGTGCAAACTATAAAGTTCTCTGCACATAAATTATTGTATCAATATCATCTCTAACTTCCACTTTACTTTTTCATTCTGCCTAGGTATTTTGAATTGGAAAATGGTTTATCAATGATACATCTCAATAATAAGTGAGAATATGATCTATTATAAGTGAATTGAACATATTAACTTTCTAATAGTTTTAAACAAGTGGAGGAAAAATAGGGGTCTGAATTATGAAATAAATTTTCACATATTAATGGCCACTAACCCCTTCTTGTAGTTCCTCAATAATGAAATTGAAATTTAATTTTGAGCCTCAATTATATTGATCAAACCATATATAAATTTATATTTTGGTAATTAAAGACATCTGAAATCTCAAGATCCCATTGAAAAGCAAGGTTACCACAAAGAAACAATTTGACACCATGTGAAATTTCTATAATATATGCCAGTAGTAAAGATGTGGGAATGGAAGATAATGATGATAATACATGTTATAAGAAATTTTGGTACTATATGTGTCTGGTTCATACATAAGGTCCTTTTTAAAATAATTGTGAAAAGAGATTCTCGTGTAAACATTACACATCTAGAGACAAATTAAACAATTAATGAATTTAAGACTCTAAATTTAAGCCAGTTGCTAAAGCTAAAGCAAAGATTTGGAATGATAAAAAAATGAGAAGAAACAAAGCTAAAATCACATCTCAAAGATGAAACTGGAAACTAGGCTGAAAATACACAATAAATGAAATTGGTAAATGCAACAACTAGAGACAATACTGGGACACACTCAAAATTGGTATTCAAAAGGCTTTTCAAAATTTCATGATGTCAACCAAGTTTATCAATGATACATCTCAATAATAAGTGAGAATATGATCTATGATAAGTGAATTGAACATATTAACTTACCAATGGTTTTAAACAAGTAGAGGAAAAATAGGGGTATGAATTATGAAATAAATTTTCACATATTAATGGCCACTAATACCTTCTTGTAGTGAAATTGAAATTTAATTTTAAGCCTCTATTATATTGATCAAACCATATATAAATTTATATTTTGGTAATTAAAGACATCTAAAATCTCAAGATCCCATTGAAAAGCAAGGTTACAACAAAGAAACAATTTGACACCATTATGCATGTGAAACATCTATAATATATGCCAGTAGTAAAGACGCAGGAACAGGAGATGATGATGATAATACATGTTATAAGAAAATTGTGGTATTCCATGTGTTTGGATGATGATGAAAAATCACAGCTTCCCAAGACTTGACCCTTTCTCTGGAAATAGAAAGAAAAAGCCTTGTTACACAAATTCCAAAAAAAACCCAAGAAACATAAAAAGCAAATCAAATAATGAATAGATATGAGGTTGAAGATAAAATAAAAGAGTAAAAGAAGTAAAGTGCATTCAATTTGATTTTTATAAATTAAACGTCTCAAATTAAATATAAAAATTTTTATTTATCTTAATTGAATCTTTTTATTAAAAAATTAATTTTTAACAATAAAAAAATTAATTTTTAATAATTGTAGATAATTTATTTTATGTATCAAATATAATAAGAGTAAATATTGGTGTAGTAAAAGACTAGAAGTAAGGTAGTATGGTGCATTGTGATTCAAATTCAAGGATGAAAATATTTAAATGGGAATGTTGAAATTGAGGTTTGAAATAAGAAATGAATGGAGATTAGAAAATGAGTATCTTAAACAACAACGGGCTGAGTTTGGTAGGGAATGAAGCAAAAAGAAACTCATCAAAATCAAATCAAATGCCTTAATTTGCTTCAACCAAATTAATAGCAAAATGGAATAAGTTGAGTCACATCCACTTAATTTTAAGGCGGCCTAGCTATCAAGCACAACATTTTAATTAATTAATTATGTATTAGGTCATGATAGCCTAGCTAGCTATCAAGCAGAATAAGTTGAGTTACATCCACTTAATTTTAAAAATTAATATATCTTTTTATGAATCTAATTTTTGTGACCTATCTATGAGAAAGCTTAATTGTACAACACATCTCTGTTTCAATTTGACATTTCCCTTCTGCACAAGAAAGTGAGAAACTAATTTTGAGGTAAGCATATGTTTAGGATTGAAATATAATTAGTTGAAATTGAACCAAACTCCATGAAAATAGTTAAGAGTTCTTGTTAAGTGCTAGATTTAGTACCATTTGGTGCTAAATCTTTGATCTATTTTATCGCCTATTTGTGTTTGCTTGTATGTCTTTTATGTTGTTTTTGTTTGATTTAGTTTAGTTTAGGATTTGTTAGAGTTTAATCTGCTTCATGTGATTCCTTGACTAAGAATGCTACTAATCATCATTTTATCCTCTTTGATGTAGGGCGAGTTAGACGAAGCTGAAGCGAATGACCGAACTGATACGAGTTGCTGTGAGGAAACTGTCTGCCTACCACCACTATAGCGGTGGACTCTCACCGCTATAGCGGTGCTCCCTGGAGCTAAACATAAAGTTAGAATTGCTTCTGTCCATTACCGCTATAGCGCTGGATGGTCACCGCTATAGCGCCTACCCCTGGAGCTAAAGAACCAGAAGACCCACTCTCTGTCTACCACCGCTATAGCGGTGGATCCTTACCGCTATAGCGGTGAGCCCTACACTAAATTTGCTGGAGAATTTATTACTGTCTTCTACCGTTATAGTGGTGGCAAGTTACCGCTATAGCGGTACATCACGATACTGAGCTGATTTAAAAGACGTCAGATGAACTTTTTAGGGCAATTCGGGGTGGGAGACTGAAGGGAGGCGCCGATTATTGCTAGAGGAGAAGGAGGAATCCGTCCCTAGAGCTAATCAAGCCTGAATTCCGTCAACCCAACCCCGGATTCATAAAGCTTTATCGTTCTTCTCCTGTTTTTTGTAGTCTTAGAGCCATGAGTAGCTAAATTTTCTGTTCTAGGGTTTCTATGAACTCAATTTCAGACTAGGATTTGTGTTTTCTTGAGACTTGTGATTATTGTCAATTTATGCATACCTATCATTCAATACTTCTTGAACGTATTATGAAATTGGCCATTTTATGATATGTATGTTTCCTTCATTGAACTTGGGAGAGGGAGATGTGGGTAGAACACTGAATGTTTAGGGCGAGTGATAGAACCTAGGGGTTTTACTTGTTAATTAATAGGGATATTGATTAACCTCGTTTAATCAATTTAGGTTGACTTTAATTAGACTCAAACTCACATAAAGGATTGTGTAGAGTTGGACAGCTTAATCTAGGTTCGGGAGAATCACCTTAAGCCATTAGAAAACCTGAGATTATTGTGCATAATTGATTTGAATTACAGGTGTAGGAAGAATTAGCAATTCCTAAGACGAAAGAGGGGGATTAGTGACTCTAGGCCTTTTATTTGATTTACTTCCTTGATTCAATTGCTATTTGCTTTACTTTCAATTAGAGCTACCTTCAATCCAAAGAAAATTGATTCACCTAAATATTACGTTTAACTTCTAGAGTAATTAGCACATTAGTCCCTGTGGAGACGATACTCTTATTTCATCACTGTATTACTTGTGAGACTGGTACACTTGCCAGAACGCCTAACAAGTTTTTGGCCCCGTTGCCGGGGACTGACGGTTTTAAACTAATATTCTAAGAAATTAAAAGTGCTAGCTTAGGCATTTTCTTTTGTTTTGTTTTAGTTGTTCTAGTTTTTGTTTTTGGTAGTTAGTCATTCTTGCTTTTAGCATTAAGTTTTGTGATTTCCTTTTTGTTAATTCTGACCTTTTCATTGTGTATGCGAGGTACCATTCAGACTTTTGATTTTCTCTTTGAGCCTGAGATCGAAAGATTAGCGAGGAGAACTAGAAAAGAAGCGAGAGAAAAGAGAACTCAAATGAGCAAGCTACACAGGAAGAAATGGCTGAGAATAACCAAAACCACTGGGGTTTTGAAGTCAATGCTGGTAATGGGGCTGAGAATGAGCATCAGGAGGATGACAATAGAATTGTGTGGGATTATGCATTACCCACTGAGGCTGGACACGCATCCAACATAGTGAAACCTCCACTGGGTGCAAATAACTTTGAAATAAAGGCAGTCTTGATGAATTTGGTCCAGCAGAACCAGTTTGGGGGCAGCCCTATGAAAGACCCAAATAACCATATTACTAATTTTATGGATATTTGTGATATGGTTAAGATTAATTGAGTCAGTGATGATGCGATCTGCCTACGTCTGTTTCCCTTCTCCTTGAGGGATATGGCTAAAAGTTGGTTGAATGCTTAGCAAAGAGGAAGTATAACAATATGGGACGAGCTACAGAAAAGATTTTTGGGTAAGTTCTTTCCGCCATTAAGATCGATCAAACTGAGGAATAAAATCACAGCATTTTATCAGCATGACGGCGAAAGCTTATATGAGGCATGGGAACGATTCAAAAACTTACTTATGAAATGCCCTAATCATGGCCTCCCAGAATGGCAGCAGCTCACCATATTTCATAGTGGTCTCACATATGAGACTAGAGACAAATTGGACACTGCAGCTGGCGATGCTTTGATGGCAAAATCGATAGTGCAAGTCAAAGAAATAATTGAGACAATGGGGGCGAGCCAAAATGCATCTAGTCGGGCCAAGAGTGTTGTAAGAAGGGGGTCATGGAGTTGGATACATTACATGCTTTGTTGGCTCAGAACGAAGCATTAACAAAGAAAGTTGACATACTATGCTCTAAAAAAAATGAACAGGCAAAGGTAAATGCAGTAGCAATGCCTGAACCAAATTGTGATTTTTGTGGAGGGGCTCACATTAACGGGTATTGTGAAGAATTCCCTTCTGTGGAATAGTTGAATTATAAGGGTAATATGCAGAGGAATCAGAACAGCCAATACTCTAACACTTACTATCCGAGCTCAAGGAATCATCCAAATTTCTCTTGGAGTAATAATCACTGCCTTAACCCCTCAACTTCATCTTCTGGTAAGCCTTCTCATCCTCCTGGGTTTAATAATCAGAACAACTTTTCTCCTAAAAATAGAGCTCCACCACCTCAAGTGGAGAAGAAGCTGTCGATGGAGGAGATGTTTATGAAATTCATGGAGAGAAGTGAGTTGATGTTTCAGACTCAGAATGTGGCTATCAAGAATCTTGAAACTCAGATGGGACAGCTAGCTCTTTCTTTGAACAACAGGCCACAAGGTAACCTCCCTAGTAATACTGAGAACAATCCAAGAAGGGAAGGAAAAGAGTACTGTAATGCCATTACCTTAAGAAGTGGTAAAGAGCTCCCTGATGCTATAAAATCACATGATCAGAAAGAAGGGGTGATAACTGAAGAAGAGAATGAAAAAGTTGACAAGCCCCAAGAAAGGGCAGCTGAGAATATAGATGCTTCGGGTGCTAAAGGAAAGGGTATAAATACCAGTCAAGACTTGAGAGCTGAAAAGTTTATTCCACCAATGCCTTATCCTCTGAGGCATAAAAAGTTTAATTTGGACTGGCAATATAAGAAGTTCTTAGAGATCTTGAAATAACTTCATATCAACATCCAATTCGTGGAGGCATTGGAACAAATGCCTAGTTATGCAAAATTTATGAAGGATGTTCTGTCAAGAAAAAGGCGCTTAGGTGAGTTTGAAACTGTTGCTATGACTCAAGAATGCAGTGCCATTCTCTAAAAGAAGTTGCCTAACAAAATGAGAGATCCAGGTAGCTTCGTGATTCCATGCAACATTGGAAGCAAATTTTCTAGAAAGGCACTATGCGATCTGGGAGCCAGTATAAATCTGATGCCATTGTCTATTTTCAAGAAATTGGGTTTGGGACATGCTCGGCTGACCACAGTGACACTGCTGTTAGCTGACTGTTCAATGTGCTATCTGAACGGAATCATTGAGGATGTGCTTGTCAAGGTGGATAAGTTGATTTTTCCGGCCGATTTTATTATCATGGATTATGAGGAAGACAAGGAAATGATAACATACTTTTTCCATTTATTTTAGTCCCTATTTTAGTCCTTTTTGCCTCTTTAATTTTGTCAATTCTCTAATTTTATTATGTTTTGGAATTTATTGGGTATAAACTATTTATGGATTGAATGTGTCTCAATTTTTATATTTTTAGAACTTGAATTGTAAAATGCTCAATTTAATTCCTACAAATTTTAATTTTGGAGAGAAAAGTGTTGACATGGACAAAGATGATGATTTGGATGCTAATGTGGCACTTTTTGGGTGATGTAGATGCTTACTAGGATATGCTGGATGTGGGGTCCACTTGAACTCTTATTCAATACCATGTAGTCAGAATTTTTGGGCAGAAATATTAATTTTCGTAGGTCAAGAAAAGCATGGCTGAAATATTAATTTTGCCATGATATTCTGCTGCTGTTCTGCTGCTGTTTGTCACTTTCTGCTGCAGAAATATTAATTCTGCTGCTGCTGCCATACCATTCTGCTGCTGCCATACTTTTCTGCTGCTGCAGAAATATTAATTTTGCTGCTGTTTTGCTGTCAAAGTGCTGCCATATCATGGAAGAGGCATCCAAGGAGGCATCTAGGGCAGAATATCCCTTTAGGCATGTGTTAGATCAGTTTTATATTTGTAAAAATCGAAATTTATTAAGGAGGCTAAGTCATTTTTCTGATGTAAAGTCCTAGCACCATTTTTCTGCCTTCCTTGGGCAGCAGTGGTTGGGAGCAACATAGAGGCAACTCTCTAGCTTGGTTAGAGGGAAAGGAAGCCTTCCCACTTGGGAATGGCTCTCCTTCTCCCATTTTCTTTCCTTTTCTTCCATTTTCCTTCATAGTTTCTTAGATTTCTGCTGTATTTTCTGTTTTCTGTCATGTTCTTCTTCTCTTCCATGTAATTTCTGAGTTTAAGGATTGATGTAGTTCGGTTTTATGAAGCTTTATTGTTGAACATATTCAGTTTTAATGCATTTTCGTTTAATGGAATGGATTTTACCGATTATTCTTCCTCTTGAATGTTTGATGAACCCTCAATGAGTTTGGGATTTTTATGTCTATGCTAGAGTTAGCTAGATATTGAGCTTGACCTTGTGATTTCCACCATAAATTAGATTATCTAGATATAGATAGTTTTATTTATGTGGCTTGAATAATTTTCTTGAGCTTCATGACTTAATTGAATGGTTGATCTAAGATTTTAGTCAATTATTTTGGATAAGTTAGATTGTAATTTCAAAGCTTTTGGATTCAATCATATTTTAGAAAATTGGCCAACATTGAATGGATTGTAATTTAATTGAATTGTTCTTCAATGATTCAAAGATTAATTTGTCTATGAATTAATCGGATTGGACCAACAAAATCAATCTCATTTTCTTGTGTAGTCGGTCATTTGATGAAATGGAAATTGTACTTTAATTCATTTGGACCAATGAGTATTTTCTCGGCCAAAGTTCTATTTTATTTATTGTCCTATGAAGCTTGTTATTTATACATGCATGCGATTGCTACGTATTTGTAATGAGTAGGACAAGAGATAACATGTCATATGCGATTGCGGGGCATTGATGTGATTAGGACTTGATCGGATTATATTTGAGTTATAGATTAGTGAAGATCTTCCTAACTATAATTTTAATATAATTCCGTCTTAGAAGACTTTCTAAGAATTTTAGATTGAAGATTACATAATAGAATTAGCCAAGAATATTCAAAGGAAAGGATGATGATGTACAATTCCATGGAATTTGTGACCAATTACACATCTTTTGTCTGTTTTATTTTCTGTTTAGTTATTTAAATTTCAGTTATTTATATTGCGTTGTTTCAATCATCACCCCCCCTTTTTTGTGTAATTTCTGAAATTTCCTTCATAAGTCTTAATAGCATTTCACTTAGCCTAATTGAATTTTATTTGATACCTCAATCTCTGTGGGACGATACTCTACTCATCACTTTATTACTTGTTGCGACCCAGTATACTTGCTGGAATATTTTATGTGCTATAAAATTATACGCACCAGGAAATCCCGATCATTTTGGGAAGACATTTTCGTTCAACCGGAAAAACATTAATTGATGTTTATAAAGGTGAGTTAACTATGAGAGTTAATGATCAAGAGGTCACCTCTAACATGAACAAGGCAATGAAGACTTCTGATGACCCGGAGGAATGCTATATAATAAAGATGATTGATAAAGAATATCACGGGTATTGTCATAACAAGATGAGTAAAGTTCGTGATGAGGATAAAGAAAATGAGAAGAAAAGAACAAAGGTAGCTCTAGAAATTTCAGAAGTTCTTGTAAAGCTTCGTGACAATCCTCAAAGATTCAAACCTCCTGATATTGTGTAGAATGTTGTTACTCAACTGAGCTGATGCAAGAAACAGAAGAAACTGGAGGATCCACCTTGAGCATAGGCACCCTAGTAAAGTCTGACTGAAGACTATAAACTTAGCGCTCTTGGGAGGCAACCCAAGTTTCTAGCTTTCTTAGTTAATTGTTATTCATGTCATTTAGTTTTTGTTGCTGATTTTAGTGTCTGCTGCTATAATTGTTGATGTGATGTGTTGGAATTTGCTTATGTTGAGTGTTATTTTTAGCCTATAGTATCTATGCAATGGTTTAGAGGTTGAGGGTTAGCATTATTAAATGTTGTGAATCAGTAATTTGGGCTGCTGTGACTGTTACTGCTGAATTGTGAGAGCTGACCCTGATTTTTGCTGACTGATTAATTGTAAAAGGGTTAAAGGTTGAGAGGGGATATGAACATGGAGTAATTTTGCATGCTTTTTGGGGCTTTTCATGGTTAAAAGAAGTAAAACTTGCATGTAAAGGGCAAAGGGTTCATTGTGGAGTTTCTGGGTGTAAGTCTGCATTCTAGAGAGGCACTGTCTGCCTAGTAGCGCTATAGCGGTAGTACTGTACCACTATAGCGGTGAAGCCTGGAAATAAAGCCTTCTTCTTTGTCAAGTACCACTATAGCGGTGGAATATTGGCGCTATAGCGGTGTGTCTCTGAAAAATCCCAAAATGAAGCTGTGTTCTCTGTCAAGTACCGCTATAGCGGCATTATTATAGCGCTATAGCAGTAGTTCTTAAATTCTGAAAAATAAAAAGGAGCTCTCTGCCTTGTGCCGCTATAGCGGTAGGTGTTTGCCGCTATAGCGGCGCGTCGGGGTATAAAGTGTCACCTGAACCCTACCCCTCATACCCTCACCGTCAACTCCCTTCCCTCTTCAAGCCCTTTGTGCGACTGCCTTCCTAGAGGGAATTTTGAAGCATCCCCAGCAAATTCCTTCCATCTTAATCGCGAATTAGGCGAACTTTAGGTGTTTTAGATGTGTTTGAACCGATTGGAACATCCCTCTATGCTCTTCTTTTTTCTATTGTGAGTCATCATACTAGGAACTCTGATTGTGTTGGCATTCCTTATGGCACCCCCTATCCCTAAGAGGAGGAAACTTCCAACTAAGAGGAAAGAAACCCCGGGTGCATCGTCATCAGCAGCACAATTCCTTACATTTAGGACTTCAGACCATGGGGTCAGATTTAATAAGGAGATAAGCAGAAGAAAAATCCTCCCTGAGAAAGTCTTCAATTTAGATGAGGATAAATAACCAGAGATTCAAGAGCAGATCACTGATAGGGGTTGGGACAGGATATGCAATTTACCTGAGCATGCGTATGTGGATATGGTGAAGGAATTCTATGCCAATACCTTCAGAACCCCCAATGACACAATGAAGAAGTACAACACTGAAGTTAGAGGCAAACTGATTAATTTCTCTAAGGGGGATATTAATGAGGCATTCGATCTGTGGAACCTAAGAGAACAGGACTATCATGGGTTGCTAATATTGAAGTCTTGGGATCCCGAAGATGTGCGCCGAACGATATGTAAACCTTAGGCACAGTGGGAACTGAACTCAAGGGGTGAGCCATACAAGGTACAGCGGACAGAATTGTTGTTGGTACAGCTTTGTGTAGTACACTATGCTTCCATCCTCAAACTTTTCAGATGTTTTCGCCGAGAGAGCCCTACTAATCTACTGCATCATGAAAGGGATCACAATTAATTTCAGACAACTCATAGCTGAAAAGGTAGATGAATTGGCTCAACCAAAGGCGGGGGGTTATCGGATACCCCTTCATCCTGATGGTGTTCTTGCTGAAGAAGGAAGTTCCCACAGATGACATGAAAATAAAGAGGCCTCTAGGGATCATAAGGAATTATATTGACATTTTATTCCCTGTGGAAGGAAGACCAGCACCGCGGTATCCAGTCGGCCGTCCTCGACACACGGTACCTCAAGCTCCAGCTAATGTGACGTTGGCTGACGTTAGCAAAGAGCTAGGAGAGGTCTAGTAGTCAATGACCTATTTCAGAGCAGAGCTGGGTAGAACACAGGAGGATGTACGTTACACAATGGATTACGTGACTGCATTGGGCTCTTTGATGGCGGAGAAGTTCAACCTTGATTCGTGAAGGCTGCCGGTAAAAGGAGAGGCATCCGGCGCAGGTGCTGAAGCTGAAGGAGAGGCCGATGAGGGAACTGGTGATACTGAGGAACTGATGGACTAGAATCAAGCCTCACCATCCATTTCTGACATTCACTTTTCTTTTCCTTTTTCTTTTCATTTTCTCTTTTTCTTATTTTTCCTTTTTGACTTTATGTGTATTCATTCTCTGATCTGCTGATAATTTGTATAAGTGCTATATGTTTATGTGATCTGACTATGTGATATCGATATCTGGCTGAATTTATGTGAATGACAGTGTATACAGTTATTAACAGTTATGTGGGTTGTATACATTCTTCATGCTGTGATTTCCTTACCTCTGTTGGGCAGACACAGGACAGTAGGGGCACTGTCAAACTTAAGTTTGGGGGAGGGGAATCTCTGTTTTAATTTGTTTCTCTGTTTTAAGATGTTTTATCTTTTTTTGGTGCAATATGTGGTCTTAGTAGACAGTTGTGTAAAGTAGATATAGGCGTAGGCAGATTCATGTGTTTTTCAAAATCTGATATTTTTGCTATTTGGCCTTTGCAAGAGAAAATGTGTTTTGCAGACTCAAACATAATCATGTTGTTAAAATTTAAATTCATGAACTTGTTTTTAATAAAGAATTAATCATATTTTCTATAATATGAGGAGGTTTTTCTCAAAATTTGAGTAGGCTATTTGAAACTTGGAAATTTTAAGAGTGAATGTTGTTGCTTAAATTAATCTTTCCTAATGAAACATAAAAAGGGTATATAAACTCAATAAAGGGTAGCAGTTTTAGATTTCATAAATAAATTAAATAAGTTAACAGTGATGGCTTGAAGGTGGGGTTTATGTTAGAGCGGTATTGTGTGGATGAGGCGTACGGATATTGTTTTAGCCAATGAACCATGCTTTTGGATTGCTTGAAGAAGATAAAATGGTAGAGAAGTATTATGTGGATTAGGCGCATGGGTACTTTTCTTACTCTGCAATTCTCACCGTGAGTGTAAAGGGGGAAGAAGAGTTGTGTGGATCGGGCGCACAGGCTCTACTTCTTACTGGATGCCTCTCGCTCTATGTGGGTTGATGTGAACACAGGAATCTGAACTGTATACCCTTGAGAGTGTGAAAGTATGGAAAGGAAAGCCTGATTGGGTGACAGTATTACTGCTTTTTGAAGCTTCTGTGATTTCAAAGCGTCTACTTAAGTTTTGATTTAAACTTCCTGATGATTATTGGCAGTATGATTCCTCCTTTGTTAGAAGCAGTTCTTAAATTTAAATTTTAGATGATGAAAATGTTTTTAAGTATGCAATTGGCATTTCTCTCTTGCCGAGTACGAATACAGCTTAATCTTGTCAATGACTCTGTCTATCTTATGACTGCCTTACACTGTTGTCTGTTGAGATGGATGATTTGCTTGAGGACAAGCAAAAGTGCAAGTTTGGGGGAGTGTTAAGTGCTAGATTTAGTACCATTTGGTGCTAAATCTTTGATCCATTTTATCGCCTACTTGTGTTTGCTTGTATGTCTTTTCTGTTGTTTTTGTTTGACTAAGAATGCTAATAATCATCATTTTATCCTCTCTGATGTAGGGCAAGTTGGACGAAGTTGAAGCAAACCACCGAACTGATACGAGTTGCTGTGAGGAAATTGTTTGCCTACCACCGCTATAGCGGTGGACTCTCACCGCTATAGCAGTGCTCCCTGGAGCTAAACATAAAGTTGGAATTACTTCTGTCCATTACCGCTATAGCGCTGGATGGTCACCGCTATAGCGCCTGTCCCCAGAGCTAAAGAACCAGAAGACCCACTCTCTGTCTACCACTGCTATAGCGGTGAGCCCTGCACCAAATTTACTGGAGAATTTATTACTGTCTTCTACCGCTATAGCAAGACGTTAGATGAACTTTTTAGGGTAATTCTGGGTGGGAGACTGAAGGCAGGCGCTGACTATTGCTAGAGGAGAAGGAGGAATTCATCCCTGGAGCCAATCAAGCCTGAATTCCGTCAACCCAACCCCGGATTCATGAAGCTTTATCATTCTTCTCCTGTTTTCTGTAGTCTTAGAGCCATGAATGGCTAAATTTTCTGTTCTAGGGTTCCTATGAACCCAATTTCAGACTAGGATTTGTGTTTTCTTGAGACTTGTGATTATTGTCAATTTATGTATACCTATCATTCAATACTTCTTGAACGTATTATGAAATTGGCCATTTTATGATATGTATGTTTCCTTCATTGAACTTGGGAGAGGGAGATGTGGGTAGAACACTGAATGCTTAGGGTGAGTGATAGAACCTAGGGGGTTTTACTTGTTAATTAATAGGGATATTAATTAACCTCGTTTAATCAATTTAGATTAACTTTAATTAAACTCAAACTCACATAAGGGATTGTGTAGAGTTGGGTAGCTTAATCTAGGTTCGGGAGAATTACCTTAAGCCATTAGAAAACCTGAGATTATTGTGCATAATTGATTTGAATTACAGGTGTATGGAGAATTAGCAATTCCTAGGACGAAAGAGGGGGCCTAGTGACTCTTGGCCTTTTATTTGATTTACTTCCTTGATTCAATTGCTATTTGCTTTACTTTCAATTAGAGCTACCTTCATTCCAAAGAAAATCGATTCGCCTAAATATTACGTTTAACTTCTAGAGTAATTAGCACATTAGTCCCTGTGGAGACGATACTCTTATTTCATCATTGTATTACTTGTGTGACTGGTACACTTGCCAGTTACTGAATTGAATTGAACTCCACTGCTGACCTGAACTCCATGAAAACTGAACTGATATATGACCACCAAAAGTTACTTTTTCTCACGATTTTTTTTTTGTAATAAAGATGACTTTTGGTGGCGACTTTTGAGAGTCACCACCAAAAGACAATCAGCTATAGACTTACGCAAACAACTTTTAGTCGCCACCAAAGACTTTTGGTTGCGACTAAAGTCATTTTTTTTGTAGTGTAAGGACTTAAGCCATGGCAACTCTGAAACTGCATTTGCAAGACTTTGATACTCTGCCTATGTGGTAGATTTAGCCACTACTCCTTGCTTTTTAGAGGACCATGAGATTAAATTAAGTCCTAAAAAGATACAAGCTCCTAAGGTGGATCTTCTATCATCCAAGTCATTTGCCCAATCAACATTACAGAACTTGGTGAGAGCAAGATTGGCTTATTTCTTTATGACCAGACCATGTTACAGTGTCCCTCCTAAGTACCTTAATACTCTTTTAACATATTTCTAATGATTTTCCATATACATATTCTGACATACTTTTTTCATTGAGAAGGAAATCTCCAATGTTGTTACTGTTGCATATTGCAAAGCCCCCACGATGCTTCTGTACAGTGTAGGATCTAAAAATAATTCTCTTCCTTGCTTAGACAGCTTTACTCTTGACACCACAAGTGTAGATATACCATTGGCCTCATGCATATTCACCTTATTTAGCAACTCTAGGATATATTTCGTTTGAGAAAGATGAAAAACAAAGTTGTTTGACTGCTTGACTTCTATTCCCAAAAAATTGCCTATTGTCCCCATATCCTTTAATGCAAAAGTTTTATTTAAATTTTGTAAAAGAGTAGTAACAACCTTAGTGGAGCTTATTGTGATCAGTATACCATCTACATATATGAGGACATAGGTAATGTGTTGTGCAGTCACTCTTAGAAAAAGAGAAGTGTCACATTTACTAGATGAAAAACCAAGAAAATTCAAAGTTGAAACCAACCTTTCAAACCATGCCCTTGGGGCTTACTTGAGGCCATAAAGTGGCTTGTGGAGCTTACAAACCAAGCTTGTATCTGGTTCACGCCACTACGATGCCAAATCGCCTAGAATTGAATTCGTGGCAATTTGCAGTATAGTGATCTCCAAGTCGTATTCACTCAAGGAGCCTCACTTCTTAATATTAATTAATCGTTCCAAACACCCAAACACTAATGAAGAGTACATAAACGTGGGGGGGGTTTTGTGGCAGTACTATAAAAAAAATAGAACAGCAACCAAATAAATACAACAACAGCAGCAGCAAAATTTGCAAGGAATTGACAGTAAAAAGACTATGTAATCAGCCACTAGGATTCATGGGAGTGTAACTATCATTACCTAACTCATTGATTCAGTTTTGTTCTCATTCCATTGTTTGTTTTTTTATGAAAATGGTTCTAGAATAACATCTATAATTTAATGCTACTAATTATAGTCAAGAACATCTCTCTACTATAACTAGATGCATTCATTGGAAAATCTCAACCAAACCAAGTTAAATATATCATCTAACTAGTCATTTCGCCTCCCTCACTTTCCTAATCAGTCAAGCAAGGTTATATCTTAAATATATAAGTTAGTTTATGTTACATTCTCAAGCTCTAATCAGAATATGACAACAACATAAACATAACATCAAAACAGAAACGAAATGAGATGAAAATGGAGAATAAAACACTTAGCTTGCATTCTTAGTTCAAGCTACAGCATCCCAATGGTCTAGTGACTAATTACAATGAAGATTTAGCCTTCCATGAGAGCAAAACAGCAAAAACAGAAGAGAAAAATAGAGAGGGAAAGAAAGCTGGGAATTTCCTAAGTTACTCCCAATCAAAGTGTCTTCTCCTTTTAAAAATGATGCCCTCAATGCCTTGGGATATTCTACCCTAGATGCCTCCTTGGATGCCTCCTTGGTTGCCTCCTTGGTTGCTTTCTTCCATGATGTGGGCAGAAAAACAGCAAACAACAGCAGAAGACAGCAGACAGCAGCAGAAAAATAGCAAAACAGCAGCAGAAAAACAGCAAACCAGCAGTAGAAAAACAGCAAAACAGCAGCAGAAAAACAGCAAACCAGCAGCAGAAAAACAGCAGAACAACAGCAGGAAAATATGGCAGGAAAACAGCAAAACAGCAGCAGAAAAACAGCAAACCAGCAGCAGAAAAACAGCAGAACAGCAGCAGGAAAATATGGCAGAAAACATGGAAAAGGGAGGTGCATAGTTAATATTTCAACCATACTTTTCTGACCTACAAAAAGTAATATTTCTGTCCAAAAATTCTGACTACATGGCATTAAATAAGAGTTCAAATGGGCCCCATATCCAGCACAACCTAGTCATCACCTAAAAAGTGCCACATTAGCATCCAAATCAGCATCTTTGTCCATGTCAGCACTTTTCTCTCAAAAATTAAAATTTGTAGGAATTAAATTGAGCATTTTACAATTCAAGTTCTAAAAATATAAAATTGAGACACATTCAATCCATAAATAGTTTATACCCAATAAATTCCAAAACATAATAAGATTAGAGAATTGACAAAATTAAAGAGGCAAAAAGGACTAAAATAAGGACTAAAATAAATGGAAAAAGCATGTTATCAGTATCCTTCTGTTCAAACCCCACGAGCTGCTCCATATAAACCTCTTCATGAAGAATGCCATTTAGAAAGACATTATTTACATCTAACTACCTTACTCCCCATCCTTTGGACAAAGCTAGAGTTAAGATTACACTAATAGTGGCTAGTTTGACTACTGTGCTAGAAGTCTCATCAAAACCAAATCCTTGCATTTGATGGAACCCCTTTGCCACAAGCCTCGCCTTTGTCTCTGAATTGTGCCATCTGGATTCCTCTTTATTCTAAAGACCCACTTGCAACCTATTGCTCTCCTTTCAATAGGGAATGGTACAAGACTCGAAGTTTTAGTGGTTTGTAAAGCTTTGAACTCTTTTTCCATTGCTAATTTCCAAACATCACTAGTTAGTGCTTCAAAAACACTATCAGGTTTTTTATATATCAAAGAAGCTCTTATAGTGAACAAGGCTTTGTGTTTGAATATCCTAGATTTACTCCTAGTGTGCATAAGATGTACTATACTACTATACAAGAATACAAACAACTATATAAGTTAGAAAGCTAACTACTAACTGCTAGACACCTAACCAAGTCTACATACTCTAACACATACTCTCTATCATTTGCATTTTTAGAGCTTCGTCTTGTATATCTACTCTTAGAGAGAAAATTTATTTGAGCAATCTTTTTTTTTTCTCCAAAAGCTTTGTAAGACAAGGTTAGTGTATCCCTTAACAGAGAAAACAAGTGTAAGGAATTTCTTGGAATACTTTTCCTCTGGTAAAAGAGGTGTGCTTTATTTTATAGAGAGAGAGAGAAAGAGAGAAAGAGGGAGGGAGAGAGAGAACTCTAGGTTGAGTTGGAAATTGTAAAGGCTCACAAGCAAGGTTGTCAGACTTGTGATTTTAGGCAGACTCACGTAGAGGGAGGGATAGACTCATAAAATAGAATCGTCTTGTAGAATCATAAAAGTTTACGACAGATAAAAAATAAATAAAATAAAATATATATTATAAGTTCATAACATAATATTCTATATATTTATAAGTTCATAAATCATAACATATTACAAAATCAAAAGTACCTAACATAAAATGAACCCCATAAAATAAAATTTTAAAAAAGATAATAGATTTAGAAAATAAAAATTCAACAAAGATGAAGGATTTTAAATGACCATTAACAACCAAGCACAATAACATATTGATAGTAACCATTTAATAAAAACATATTACCATTGTTCCATACAAATTGAAGTTTTTAATCATATCAAAATTGAACTAATTAGTCAAACTTGCATTAGTTCCATGCTATTCATCTTCACTATACTAGTTTTAATCATATCATACAAATTGCACGCCAATTCCATACCAATTCCATATCATTTCCATACAAATTATGGCTATGTGACCACATTCCTTCTGGTTCATTGAATGAATCTAATCAATGAATATGTTAATATTCAGAAAATATTTTTCTTTTAAGATTTTATGTGGAATAATTTGGATCTAAAACTGAAGAAAATGGACCACAAAAAATGATTAAGTAAGAAAAAAGTGAACTCATATAACAAGTTAAACTAATTTTAGGCTATCGGGTGCAAAAAAAGGGCCAAAATCTAAAAACAAAGGAAAAGTAGAAATAAATGGTTCTATTATATTTTGTCTAATTCTAACCAATTCTATGTGATTCCATTCAATTCTAACCAATTCTAGGTACACCATACATACTCCCTCCTAAATATCCTATTTCACTACAGAGCTAACTCAACTCAGAATAAAGAAAAGACTCTAGGATGCCAACTTCAACGACAAGATGGGTTGTGATATGTAGCATTGTTAGGTTCATTATAGTCACTATCTTAGTCCTATAGCATTGTAATCTTGAAAAACTCTATAATTTATCAATGTTTAGTAATTAGTGGTTCCAAATTATTTATAAGATTAATTTACTATTATTTTTGAATTTTACACTTTAAGTGATTAGAGGCTCACGAATGCCATCAGAACTTCTTTGGTCTTAGTTTTGTTGTATGAGAAGCATTCATTCTATTATGAATTGGTGAATTTTGTAGGTCTTTCTGTAGCATTTTCTCTTCTTCTTCTGTTTTGTATTTTGCTCTCATAGAGGGCTAAAAATTCTTGTATAATCAATCTTGGTGGGAACTAGAAGATGTAATACAAGTTCCTAAGCTCAATGAGATAAGTATTGTTTTGTTTATTCAATTTCTTCATCATGTCTTTTACCTCTCTGTTTCATCTACTTTTTGGTTTATTCTGGTTAGACTATCACGAGTATGTCGAATGTTTTAATGCTTCCATTTGAGGATTCATTTAATGTAATCAATTAATATAGTAAATAAGATGAAAATGGTCTATAATGAGGACTCTCATACATAATTCTAATTATATTTATTGGGGTTATATACTGAGTTTATATTAGAAAAGGTTTTCATGATCATAACCTTATGTGACCTAGTCTGGGAGGTTTTTTAGAATTTTTTCTTAGAAATCATACGATAGGTAGAACAAGACTCAACCCTTTAATAGAACTATAAGATGGTTACAATTTTAAGGATAACCATGAATAATTATGCATCTATCTAATTCTGTTGCTATTTCATTAACCTACTACCATTTTATGCATTTTTAGTTCTGTAACAAACCCCCTTAATTGTACCCTCTATAATTCGTGTCTTAGAGTCTGAATGTCTAATTAGGTGTTAGAAGTATAGGCTCTACAAGTGAGAACGACTTGAGGGTCACTAATGTGAACCTCCAATATAAGATTAGAGACCTAAAAAACAAAGATGGAATCTATGCTCTAAAATTATAGAAGATAAATTGCGCGAACCTAATACCTAGAAAAGGAAGAATTTAATGCATAAGACTAGGTGCCACAACCCTAGGATGAAGAACCCTAGAAAGCTTTCCAAAGGAGAAAGAATCCTTAGTTTTTCAATTTTGACAAATCTATCTCAATACAAGTGCTCAAGTTTCTTTTGTTAGAAACAACCCTAAACTAGTTGGGCTAAGCTAACAATATGTTCAAAAGGCTATAAAGCCCACATAGAAACAAAAGTAACTTTGGACTTAAATAAACATATAATAGAAAATTATAACTTAAAGCCTAATAAATACAATACAATTCATATTTAAAAGATGAAATCTTTTAATTGCTAATTTCATCTTCCGTGGCCCAGATAACCCATAATTTAGCTCCTTTTGAATTAACCCATTCATCGCTTCTTGAAGTTTCTTAGCACAGCTCCTAGTGATTGGAACTTTCAAAGCTAGCTCCTCTTGATCCTTAGACAACACACTACTCCCTCATCATTCTCGCCTCTTGAAAAGGACTTGTCCTCAAGGACATACCTATACCAGTAGGAGAAAGATCTGATACACCAAAAGTAGCACTTACTGAATACTCACTGGAAGGTCAAGCTTATAGGTGTTGTCATTGATCCCCTCAATTATACAAAAAGGGACATCTCCTCGGGGCATGAGTTTAGAACGTTGTTGTTCAGGAAACCTCTCCTTTCACATGTGTACCCATGCAAGGTCACTTGGTTGATAGACAACCTTCTTATGCCTCCTAATGGCTTGAAAGGCATATGATTTTTTACGCTTTCCAATTTTTCTTTGACATTATCATGTAACTTCTTCATAAATGTTTCCTTGGAATTTCCATCAAAACTAGATTGTTTAGTTACGGGTATAGGAAGCAAATTCATGGAAGCCAATGGATTAAAACCATACACAATTTCTTAACATATGCACCTTACATCTGACACGGGCCCTTCTCTATTTAAGCCATTGGGCGTGGGCCACCAGATAGACCATTTTAAAGGCCAACCTACAAAAGACTTAGCCAAACTGGTCTGATAACCCATATTACCCGAAGGTTACCCATTGGTTTACGCCACTATGATGCCAAATTGCCCAGAATTAAATTCGTGGCAATCTTGCAATATAGTGATCCGCAGGTCGTATTCACTCAAGAAGTCTCACTTCTAACTACTAATCAATTGTTCTTAACACTCAAACATTAATTTCAGAACACATAAATGAGGGGATTTGTATTGATAGAATAATTACACAATTGAAAACTAGACTATAAATAGAAATAGTAACAGTAGCAGAAGAGATTGACAGCAAAACAAAAGATGCAACCAGCCGCTAGGATTTATAGGAGTGTAACTATCATCACTTAAGTCTTGTTCTCATTTTACCATTTGGTTTTTATGAAAATAAATCTAAAAAAATTCCAGAATTTATATTGCTTCTACTATAGTCAAGAAGAACTTTATTAGTCCATAGCTAGATACAACTTCAATAGACTTCAACCAAATCAAGTTAGATAATCATCTAAGCAAGCCATTTTGTTTTACTTACTCTACAAATCAGTTAAGCAAGATTATATATCAAATGCATATATTAGAACACAGTTCATGTTTCCACAAGTTCATATTAGAATCTAGTATCAATATAAACATAAAAGCAGAATAGAAAATGAAAATAAGATAAAATAGAGAACAAAATACTTATCTTGCACTGAAAGCTCAAATTACAACATCCAAAGTTCCTAGTAATTGATTATATTGAGATTGAGCCCTCCATGAGAGTAAAATCACCAAAAAAGTAGAGAGAAAAACAAAGGAAAATAGAGCTATGAATTTTACTAGGTTACAGAAAGTGTAGAATGTGTTATAAGTTACAAAACTGATGCCAAATATGCCTAATGGAATATTCTACCCTAAATGCCCTTTAGTTGACTCTTGCATATGTTATTTTCTTCTACAAAAGTGGTAGCAACTTTAGAAGCAATGCAGCAGCAGAAAGCATAAAATAAGAGCAACAAGAGAGTTCTTTTATGTGTAGAATCTGAGGCACACTTGTAGCTTCCATTTCTAGCAAAGTTTGGGGAAGAAGAAGTTATATGTATGGCAAAGAAAGGGATGGACAAATCTGATATGAGGGCCCCATATATCCATGTCACGAAGAGAGAGAGAACAAGGCAAGTTAGCAAAAACGTCTATCTGAGTGCCACATCAGCAACCATGCCACATCAACAAGAATTTTCCAAAATTAATTTCTGTAAAATACCCAAATGTATTAAATTGAGTCTTTAATAATTTAAGTCCTAAAAATATGATAATAATTCATTTTCCATCCAAAATTGATTTAGAACCCATAAATCACAAAGTGTAATAAAATTGGAGAATTTCCAATGATGAAAATGGAAATAGACTAAGATATGGATTAAAATGTATATAGAAATGCTAGATATCAAATCCCCCTGACTTAGCCTTTCATATTTCTCAGCAAAATCAATTAAAAGCAACAAAGACACCAAAGGACATAACAAAAAGTGTAAAAAGTATGCAATAACAAAATAGATCAAGCTTGAAAAGATTTAACGCTAGGAGAACACAAATCTTAAATTTCTAAAAAATTCAAGCATCATGGCAATTTTTTGACAAAAATACTTACAGGAAAAGGTTTTATTCTCTCAAGAGTTTAAGGTAATATACTCCCATTTCAACCATTCACAAATTCACTATCATAAGTTTGTCAAGAATCTAAATTTCCACTACTTGAATCATATACATGATTGAATTATTAGGACTTTACTATGGATGTAAGATTGGGTAAAAGAATGATTGGAAGATGGAGAGAAATACAAGCAACAAAGTTTAACAAAAACTTAAAGAGCATCAATCAAGTCATAAGAGATTGAACCATGAAACTTGGGCACAAAAATGCTACTTCTCTTTTCTTCTTTCTTGCTCTTTTTCTTCTTTTTTTGTAATATATATATATATAAAAATTCTCCTTTCTCTTTTTCTTTTTTTTGATCTCCATACAGAATATTTTCATCAAGAATTGTCAAAATTTTCTTCTCTTTTAAGTAGCAAAAATGAAATTCAAAACAGTTTACAATTCCTACTTTTTGAACATAATCGATCACTTTTCAAAAGAAGTTCTAAAGCTCTTCAAATCCTAGGGTTGGGGAAAAGAAGGAACTTGGTTTAAGGTGGAAAAAGGGTTGGGAACACAAGAAAGAAGGGTGGGAGTAAGGCACAAAGTGGCATACAATGAAAATAACACATAAGATGACTATTTGGCTAGAAGGGGTTACAAGAAACAAATGCCTAAATCATTTCCAAGCATGTACATGTAATGTAGCCTCAACAAAGATTCAAGACAATTTCTAGAGTGAAAATCATGATAGGGAATGCACACAACAAGAAAGAATATCATTGTGCAATCACGGTTTAAATCCTCATGGTTTAAAGACTATTACTGAATATTCATTAAAATTAATGTCATTGCCATTTTAATTGAGTTAGAAAAGTAAGACTAAATTCTTTTCATGATAAATCAGTCCACACTTAAGCTATTTCATCATGCATGACTTCACACAAAAACTCCATCAAATTTTCCAAAAGAGAGCATCAAATTCAAACCAAACAGAGTAGCAAAATTTTGCAGTCCAGAATTTCTGACGACTCAGCTTTAATGACACAAAACTACACCAAAATGGATACTAAACACACCAAATAAAATTCTACAACTAGAAGACATATAAACCTTTAAAAATATGCAAAGAAAATAGCAACAATCACAGCTAATCATACAGAAAATTCATGCAAGACAGATCAAAAATTTTGGACAGAACAGAGAAAACATGTAGAAATTTTCTAATTCAAAAACTAATGTTTCTCCAATAAAATTCTTCCCCGCCCCCCCCCCCAACATTTAGATGTTGCATCTTCCTCAATGAAAATCAGCACCTAACGTCAAATAAAATAAAGAGGAAATAAATTAAAAGGAGGGAAAGAATACGGTCTTATCATGGAGCCATTATATTATAGAGTCAGATTTCCTCCACAGTTTTTTCTTGGAAGCCCTTATAGAACTTCTTCAACCTTTTCCCATTTACTGTGAATTGTTTGTTGGTGGCCTCATTTTGAATCTCTACTACACCAAAGGGAAAGACATTAGTAAACGAAGCTTACGGACATGAGCTTAAGATGAGAATTGTAAAGAAGGACATTGTCTCCCACTTGGAATTCTTTCTTCTCAATTTTATTATCATGTAGAGCTTTTGTCCACTCCTTGTAAATGTGTTCATTCTTATAAGCGACTAACCTTAGTTCTTCTAATTCTTGAAATTGTAATTTCCTTTCCTTATTGGCTAGAGCCATTTGTATATTGCATTGCTTTACCACCCAATATGCTTTATGTACAATCTCTACTGACAAGTGACATGCTTTACCAAATACCAAACAGTATAGAGACATGCTGATGGGAGTCTTGAAGGCAGTTCTATAAGCCCAAAATGCATCATCAAGCCTCTTGCTCTAATGTTTCTGTTGGGCTGCACAGTCTTCTCTAGTATTTGATTGATCTCTTGATTGGAGACCTCCAGTTGCCGATTGGTTTGAGGGTGGTAAGGTGTAGAAGTTTTATGCACCACCCCATATTTCTTCAATAACCCTTGCATGTTTCTATTGCAAAAGTATGATCCTTGGTCATTGATTATGGCCTTGGGTATACCGAATCTATAGAAAATATATGAACGAAGAAAATCTACAACAACAATAGAATCATCAGTTCAGCTAGCTTTAGCTTCTACCCACTTCGACAAATAATTGACAACAACCAGAATATACATAAAGACAAAAGAAATTGGAAAAGGACCCCTAAAGTCTATACCCTACACATAAAAAATATCACAAAAAAAAGAGGTTGTTGAGGCATTTCATTTCTTTTAGACATATTTCTAGTTCTCTGAGACCAAGAACAATTTTGACAAAACTAATAGACATCCCTAAACAAAGTGGGCCAATACAATCTAGAATCTAACACTTTCCTAATAGTTCTTTATGGACCAAAGTATCCACCACATGCAAGAGTATGACAAACAGTAAGCACTGAAGCAAACTCATGATCTGGGATACATCTCGTAACAATTTGATCACTATAAATCTTCCATAAATAAGAATCATCCCACACATAGTACTTATCTTCACTTCTTAATTTATTCAATTGATGTTTATTTTGGTATGCAGATAATTCATATGCAACAAGAAAATTCACTAAATCAGCATACCAAGTCTCACTAGTACCATGTAAAAGGAAAAAGCACTTGTTTGGAAAGTTGTCTTTGATAGGGAGATATTCCAATGCAAGCTCAGAAAGCCTTCTCAAATGATCTGCTAGTCCATTCTCTACTCCACTTTCATCATTAATCTCCACATCAAATTCTTGGAGACGTAACATCTGGCTTCTTCAACAAATATTTCAATATTGCATGATCAGAAAACACAATTACTTTAAAGTCAAGCAAATATGATCTAAATTTATCCAAGGCAAAAATAATTGCTAAAAACTCTTTCTCTATAGTTGTGTAATTCGACTAAGCCGAATCAAGGGTACGTGAAGCATAAGCTATCACATATAACAACCCCTTTACTCTTTGTAAAAGTATTGGCCCCACAACATAATTTGAAGCATCATACATGAGCTCAAAAGGGAGTTCCCACCATAGAGGTTGGATAATAAGTGGGGAAGTGAGCTGCTTCTTCAACTCATCCAAGGTGACCTGCTTCTTCAACTCATCGAAGGTTAACCTACAAGCATCATCAAAAACAAAATCAATTTCTTTCTGGAGGAGTTTAGAGTAGGGTAGAGCGAACTTACTAAAATCCTTGATGAATCTCCTATAAAACCCTGCATGGTCAAGAAAAGAGCAAACTTCTTGTATAAAAGCAGGACAAGAAAAAGAGAAGATAACATTAACTTTTGCCTTATCTACTTCTATGCCACAAAATGACACAATGTGGCCTAGAACTATCCCTTGCTCTACCATAAAATAACATTTTTCATAATTTAAACTAAATTTTTTTCTATGCATCTCTCAGGAACTCTCTCTAAATTTTTTAGGCATGCATCAACTGAGTCTCCATAAATAAAAAAATAATCCATGAACACTTCCATGCAATCTTCTAATAAATCTGAAAATAAACTTATCATGCATCTTTGATAAGTGCCAGGTACATTGTAGAGACCAAAAGGCATGCATCTATATGCAAAAGTGCCGAACGGATAGGTGAAGGTGGTCTTTTCCTGATCTTCTGGTACAATGTGAATTTGAAAATAACTAGAAAAACCATTCAGAAAGTAATAATGAGACTTTCTAGCAAGTCTCTCAAGCATTTAATCAATAAAAGAAAGGGGAAAATGATCTTTTCTAGTTGCTTGGTTCAACTTTCTATAATCTATGCAAACATGCCAACTGCTTTGGACTCTAGTTGGCACTAATTCATTGTTTCATTTGTTATTATAGTTTCCCTGGACTCATCCACTTACTATCTGAGATAGGATAAATTATTCCAGCTTGGAGGAGCTTACTTACCTCTTTCTTAACTATGTCAAGAATCATAGGGTTGAGTCATCTCAAGGGTTGCCTACTAGTTTAGCCTCTTCTTCAAGGAGAATTCAATGCTTGCACACAAAAGGACTAATCCTAGGAATGTCTGCTAAAGTCCACTTGATCACCTTCTTATTGTTTTTCAGCAAACTTATCAATTTTTCTTCTTGATCAGGCTTCAAATTGTTGTCTACAATCACTGAAAGTTTGTCCCCTACTTCCAAGAAAGCATACTTGATGTTTTTTGGTAATGCCTTCAACTCAAATGAAGGTGGTTGGATGGTAGACGAAATTAATTTTTGTGGAGTCACATCTAAGGAAGCACCTATATATTCAAATTGCTCAAAGACATAATCTTTGGCTAAAGAGGAGGAAGGGTCAGCAACACAAGCAAAAAGAGATGAAGAATGTACAACATTGTAGTTTAAATCACTACTTCTAAAACTACCTAAAATAGAAGTAGAATCAATACCTAAACTTAAACTAGAGAAGGTAACAAAATCAAAATCAGAGTCAGAATCAGAAGTCAAATCCAAAAAAAAATTGCCAATGCTTAAAAATTCATTAATTTCAACATAGGCTTGACAAAACTCAATTTCAGTACATTCACACTCACACAAATCCTCAAAGTCAAAAAATTAAGGAAAATCTAAAATCAATTTATTCTGAAATTCCATGCAAGCATCCTTAACCGACAAATCTAAGAAATTCACAACATGTACATTAGAATGATCTTCCAATGGATGTTTCATGGCATCTGAGATATTGAAATCAATTTTGAAAACTACAAAAGCCATTATCAATGTGCATGAAGGGACTTTATCTATGGAGTTTGCTGGCAATAAGATTGATTTCAATATTTTAGATGCCATGAAACATCCCATGGAAAATGATTCCAATATACATATGGTGAGCTTTCTAGATTATGTGGTTGATGAGGCATGTGTGGATTTCCAAACTGAGTTGACTGACTTTCTTGAATTTTCTAATTTGTTGGATGCCTTTGAGTATGATGGTTCTAAATTTTGTCAAGCTTCTACTGAAATTGAAAATTCTTTAAGTATTGATAATTCTTATTTGAATTCTAATTTTGGCTCTATTACCTTCTATAGTTTAGATATTGATTCCATTTCAGTTTTAGATAGTTGTAGGTGTAGTGATTTAAACTGTAATGTTGTACATTCTTCATCCTTTTCTTCTTACGCTGCTAACCCTTCCTCTTCTTTAGCCAAGGATTATATCTTTGAGCAATTTGAATATATAGGTGCTTCCTTAGATGTGACTCCACAAAAATTAATTCTATCTATTATCCAACCACCTACATTGGATTTAAAGGCATTATCAGAAAACGTTAAATATGCTTTCCTGGCAGTAGAAGACCAACTTCCAGTGATTGTAGCCAACAATTTGAATCCCGATTAAGAAGAAAAATTGATAAGTTTTTTGAAGAAGAATAAGAAGGTGATCGGGTGGACTCTAGCAAACTTTCCTAGGATTAGTCCTTCTGTGTGCATGCATCAAATTTTCCTTGAAGAATAGGCTAAACCAGTGAGGCAACCCCTAAGACGACTCAACCCTGAGATTCTTGATGTGGTCAAGAAAGAGGTTAGTAAGCTCCTCTAAGCTGGAATAATTTATCCTATTTTTGATAGTAAGTGGGTGAGTCTGGTACAAATGGTACTGAAGAAAACTGAGGTAATTGTAATAACAAATGAATATAATGAATTAGTGCCCACTAGAGTCCAAAATAGTTGGTGTGTTTGCATTGATTATAAGAAGTTAAACCAAGAAACTAGAAAATATTATTTTCCCCTTCCTTTTATTGATCAAATACTTGGGTGACTTGCTGGAAAGTCTCACTATTGCTTTCTTGACGAAGATTAGGAGAAGACCACCTTTACCTGCCCTTTCAGCACTTTTGCATATAGATGCATGCATTTTGGTGTCTGCAATGCACCTAACACTTTTTAAAGATGCATGATAAGTATATTTTCTGATTTATTAGAAGATTGCATAGAAGTGTTCATAGATGATTTTTCTGTTTATGGAGACTCTTTTGATGCATGCTTGAAAAATTTGGAGAGAGTTCTTAAGAGGTACATAGTAAAGAATTTGATTTTGAATTTGATTTCATTGTAGAGCAAAGGATAGTTCTAGGCCACATAGTGTCATCCTATGGCATAGAAGTAGATAAGGCAAAAGTTGATGTTATCTTCTCTTTACCTTACCCCGCTTCTATGTAGGAAGTTTGCTCTTTTCTTGGCCATGTAGGGTTTTATAGGAGATTCATCAAGGGTTTTAGTAAGATCGCTTTGCCCCTCTCTAAACTCCTCCAGAAAGAAATTGATTCTTTTTTATTATGCTTATAGGTCAACCTTCCATGAGTTGAAGAAGCAACTTACCTTGGAGCTCCCCTTTGAGCTCATGTGTGATGCTTCAAATTATGTTGTAGGGGTGGTACTTTCACAAATAGTAGAGGGGAAGTAACACGTGATAGCTTATGCTTCACATACCCTTGATTCGGCTCAATCAAATTATACAACCACATAGAAAGAGTTTTTAGCCATTGTTTTTACCTCGGTTAAATTTAGATCATATTTTCTTGACTCTAAAGTAATTGTATTTTTTGATTATGTGGCATTGAAATATTTACTAAAAAAGCCATATGTGAAGCCAAGATTAATTAAATAGATGCTATTTCTCTAAGAATTTGATGTGGAGATCAAAGATAAAAGTGGAACAAAGAACATAGTAGCAGATCATTTAAGTAAGCTTTATGAGCTTCCATTAGAATATCCCTCTATCAAAGACAACTTTCCAGATGATTGTTTTTCCTTTTACATGGTACTAGTGAGTGGTTCATGCCACTATGATGCTGAATCGCCCAAAATTGAATTCGTGGTAATTTTGCAGTATAATGATCCCCAGGTCGTATTCACTCACGGAGCCTTACTTCTAACCATTAACTAGTCGCTTTTTAATACTCAAACAATAATTAAAACTTAATTAACACACAAGGGGTTTGGTTATGACAGAATATAATCAACATAACAGTAGTAGTAAACAGTAGCAAAGTTTGACAGCAACAGGAAAACACATACCAGCCACTAGGATTTGTAGGAGTGTATCTATCATTACTTAACTCATTGATTTAGTTTTATCCCCATCTCACCATTTGGTTTTTATGAAAATAAATCTAGAAGAATTCCTAGAACTGTAATACTTCTAACTATAGTTAAAAAGAACTTCATTAATCTATAGCTAGATGCAACTTTAAAAGACGTCAACCAAATCAAGTTAGAAATCATCTAACCTAGCCATTTCATTTTACTTGATTTCCTAATCAGTTAAGCAAGGTTATATCTCAAATACAAATCAGTTTATACCTTTATAAGTTTATATCAGAATTTATAATCAGCATAAATAGTAGATGCATAATAGAAAAAAATGAAATGAGATAGAGAATAAAACAACTTATCTTGCATTGAAAGTTCAAGCTACAACATTCTAAGGTCCTAGTGACTGATTACAATGGAAGTTTTGCCCTCCATGAGAGCAAAACAGCAGTACAACAAAGAGGAAATAGAAAGGAAGAGTGACCTACGAAAATACTAAGTTACAGAATGAAAATGTAATGTTCTGCCTTCCAAAAACTAAAGCCTATAAGCCCTAGGAATATTCTACCCTAGATGCCTTCAGTTGACTTTCAAAAAGGGCTGAGGTGTGGCTGTTTCCTTCTGCAAAAGAGGCAGCGAGCAGACAACACTAGAAACATGAAATAGATACAGTAAAAGGGCTCTTTTTCATGAAGAATACTGATGTTGCCATTTTTAGCAAAGTCTGGGGGAGAGGAGGCTGCATGCATGGTAAAAGAGCTGAATAATCTGAAATGAAGGCCCCACATGTCCATGCCAACTGGTTTGCAGAATGGAGTGCCCAGTCAACATCATACCTATCATAAAAGTGCCACATCAACATCCATATCAGCAGAAGTGTCATGTTAGCGCCACATCATCAAGAAATTTTCAATATTAATTTATGCAAAATGTAGCATCCCAAATTATTATGGAATAAATATTTAATATTTTTTTTTATTTTGAGACTCTAGAAATCTCTTGAATGTCCTTGATGAATCTAAATTGTTCTAGAAGAATCTTGTATGTTCTACAGATATCTTGTATATTCTTGAATTTCCTAGATAAGTGTAGAATGTTGTAGAATGGTATAGATAATTCTAGAAAATTCTAGGTTAGTCTAGGTTTATCTTGAGTTATCTTGAGTTTTCTAAACATTTCTAGTATAGATAATTCTAGAGAATTCTAGGTTAGTCTAGGTTTATCTTGAGTTATCTTGAGTTTTCTAAACATTTATAGTATAGATAATTCTAGAGAATTCTAGGTTAGTCTAGGTTTATCTTGAGTTATCTTGAGTTTTCTAACATTTCTAGGCTTTAGAGAGATATTTGAATATTCAAAAGGAATTTTCCACTTGCCTCCCATTCTTAGCTATAAATAGCAATATCTTCCTCCCCTTTCCTTGCATCATTCACAGCCGAGAGAGAGTGAGAAAAAGAGAGTACAACAGCTTGGACAGTAGCAGAAAAATATTCTCTGTTTTTCAACCATAAAATAGAGATTTTTGGAAGAAGCAAATAGCAACGTTAAACTCGATTTTTTCTGAGCTACTTTGAGGAGATTCTTCTATTACTAACCCACACAAGTGTTAAGGGAGAAGTGGTAGTGAATAGGAAGCAAAAATCAGAACCAAAACCAGTGCAGACTACCCCAAGGTCAACGGTCAAAAAATTGTGAAACGAATTTCAAGACAGATTGAATAGTTATTTGAGCTAAAAATTCAAACTACAAAGTACAGGTAGCTTAGCAATTTATAAAAGCTTGTTTTACTAATTGAATATTTTATGTCCATGAAGTTTTATCTAAAGTGAAATATGTTTTTCATGATGAAATTAGCATGATATTAGCTTGGAAGTTTTCTTCCATGTTCAGCTTGGGAGTTCTGCTTCCATGTCAGCTTGGAAATTCTATTTCCATGTCAGCTTGAAAATTCTATTTCCATGTTTTAGCTTGGAATTTTTTTAGCTTGAGTTAAAGGACTGCAGTAGCCTTTTTCTCATGTTTAGCTTGGAAAAATAGTTCTGCAGACTATTTTTTCCATGACGTTGAGTGTGCCACCAACTATTCTTGATTCCATGATTTACTCATATATCAGTTTGCTAATTTTTCATCAACCTATTACACTGAACTGAGAATTTATATTACATGGACTGATTTTTATGATATAAGTACTTTTATGACTGAAATGGTATATTTATAAATGTTTATAAAATTATGCTAGCTACTGAGATACCCTTATCTCACCTTTTTGTGTTTTTCCAACTGACCATTTCAGGGGCTAAGTATAAGGGGAATGGTGTAAAGATTGATTGAACACTTTTAGAGCACTCAAGTTTATTAAGTATTAGAATTATAGATTTTTTTTTTAAGTTTAGATATCAAATTATTATGTACGACAGATTTGTAATTTATTTCAAACGAATGTAAAATTATCCTATGTTTAGAATTTCAATTATTATGTATAACCAATTATGATTTGTACTGAGAACAATTGTAAAATGTTCTTTTTGAAGATATGAGTATTAAGCATTAGAATTTTAAAAAAAAAATTCAGATTTTAGTATAGTAAAATAAGGACGTTACAAAATTTGGTATCAGAGCAACGATTTGGGCACCTTATGGGTAGAATTAGGATATTTTGATGATGTTTGCTATATGTTTGATTAGCTTGTTTCTATGATTTAGAAATACAAAGTACAATGTCTTGTAGAAATGGCCTCATCTAAGAGAACCCAAGCCGAGATCTTGGAAACCCTTACTCAGAACATAGAACACTTGGTGGCTAGGGCAGATCGATAAGAAGACAATCAGGCTACCACCACTGAAGTTTTAAAACTCTTGACTGATGAGTTAAAGGGTAGAGGAAAGAAAAAGGAAGGTGAAACTAGCAACTCAATTAACCGGATTCTAGGGGAATTTCGAAAGAATAACCCTCCTTCATTTAAGGGATCTCATGACCCAGACGTAGCCCAAGAGTGGATGGATCAAATTGAGAAAATTTTTGGAGTAATGAAGTGTAGCTCTCAGCAGAAAGTAACTCTAGCTGTGTTCAAGTTAGAAGGCAAGGCTGAGCACTGGTGGCGTGGAGCCAAGAAGCTATTGGAATCTAAAGAAATAGAAATTTCATGGAAGGTATTCCAAAATACTTTCTTTGATAAATACTTTCCGGATTGTGTAAGGATAGAAAAAGAAACATCTTTTAGCCAGATCAGACAAGGGGAGAAATCTGTGGCTGAATATGAGGCAAAGTTTGAGGAATTGGCCAAATTCTCTTCCTACTTAAAGAATACCCATGACGAAGCCTGGAAGGCGAATCACTTCGAAAGAAGGCTTAGAGCAAACATAAGAGATCGAGTAACCACTCACGAAATAAAGAATTTTTCCCAACTCGTAAACAAATGTAAGTTGGCTAAAAAAAGTATTCGTGAGACCAATATTGAGAAGGAAAGGATGTATGAAAGAAAGCGGGAGTCTGGATCAAATAATAAGGGTGAAAGTTCATGGAAGAAAAAGAAAAAGTTTACCCATGAGCAGAATAGGAGTAAACCAACAAACAACTCCAACCTGTCTAAGACTCCATGCATTAGATGTGGAAAAAACCATGGCAACACTCAGTGCCTAGCTGGTTTAGGCGTGTGCTACAGATGTGGAAAGCCAGGACATATGTCTCGAAATTGCCAAGCCTCAAAGGAAATAGTCTCTCAATCCAGACCACAAACTCAAGGACGAGTATTTACTTTGACTCAGTAGGAAGTAGAGAAATCACCTAATTTGATTCAAGGTAACATTTCTATCTGTAATACTCTTGTAAATGCACTATTTGACTCTGGAGCAACACATTCTTTCATATAATATGCATGTGTTAAGAATTTGGGATTGAAAATGAATACTTTGCCATATGATCTATTTGTTTCAACACCCACCGGTAGCCAAGCTTATACTTCTCAAGTTTGCCTAAATTGCATTGTCCAACTCGAAAACCGAATGACCACCTTAGATTTGATTTGCATTACAATGCATGACTTTGATGTCATCATTGGTATGGACTGGTTATCTATAAATAATGCAATACTTGATTGTTCCAGTAAAGTAGTATCCTTACCTGTCCATACAGTAACCCCAGAATCAAAGACTAAGTTGACTTATCTTTCTGCTACTAAAGCTATAAAATACCTAAGAAAAGGCTGCCAAGGGTACTTAATTCTTTTCTCAACAGAAGTTAGAGTAAAAGATGAAATAGAGAACATTCCTATAGTAGATGAATTTCCAGAAGTTTTCCCTGAAGATGTAAGTGGTTTAACCCCTAAAAGAGAAGTAGAATTTGCTATTGATTTGGTACCTGGTTCTGGTCCAATATCAATTACCCCCTATAGGATGGCCCCGACTGAGTTAGCCGAACTTAAGAAACAATTAGAAGAACTTTTAGAAAAAGGTTTCATTAGACCTAGTGTTTCACCATGGGGAGCCCCAGTTCTATTCGTTAAAAAGAAAGATGGAACACTTAGACTATGTATCGACTATAGGCAACTAAATAAAATCACCATAAAAAATAAATACCCTTTGCCCAGAATAGATGATTTGTTAGATCAACTTACAGGAGCTTCGGTATTTTCAAAAATTGACCTAAGATCTGGATACCATCAATTGAGAGTTAAGGAAGAAGATATTCCTAAAACAGCCTTTAGAACTAGGTACGGGCATTATGAATTCCTAGTCATGCCGTTTGGTTTAACAAACGCGCCAGCTATTTTCATGGATTACATGAATAGGATTTTTAGGCCTTACTTAGATAAATTTGTAGTTGTTTTTATTGATGATATCTTAATCTATTCAAAAACTGCGTAAGAACATGAACAACATCTAAGAATTGTACTTCAAGTTTTAAAAGAAAAGAAATTGTATGCCAAACTTAGCAAATGTGAGTTTTGGTTGAAAGAAGTAAAATTCTTAGGACATGTCGTCTCTGGAGAAGGAGTATCAGTTGATCCTAGTAAAGTAGAAGCTGTCTTACACTGGGAAAGACCAAAAACTGTAACAGAGATCAGGAGTTTCCTAGGATTAGTTGGTTACTATAGAAAGTTCATCAAGGGATTCTCACAAATAGCTCTACCTTTAACCAGGCTAACGAGGAAAAATCTACCTTTCATTTGGGACAGTAGGTGTGAAGAAAGTTTTCAGGAATTAAAGGCTAGATTAACATCAACTCTAGTATTAATTATACCTGACCCTAAAAAACCTTTCATAATTTATACAGATGCATCACTTAAAGGTTTAGGTTGTGTACTAATGCAACTAGGAAGAGTAGTGGCCTATGCATCTAGACAACTAAGACCACATGAACAAAATTACCCTACTCATGATCTAGAATTAGCAGCCGTAGTCTTTGCCCTTAAAATTTGGAGACATTATCTATATGGTGCAAGTTTTGAAGTATTTTCTGATCACAAGAGCCTTAAATACCTTTTTGACCAAAAGGAGCTTAACATGAGTGGTGCGTATAATTTATAGCACATAAAATATTCCAGCAAGTATACTGGGTCGCAACAAGTAATAAAGTGATAAGTAGAGTATCGTCCCACAGAGATTGAGGTATCAAATAAAATTCAATTAGGCTAAGTGAAATGCTATTAAGACTTATGAAGGAAATTTCAGAAATTACACAAAAAGGGGGGTGATGATTGAAACAACGCAATATAAATAACTGAAATTTAAATAACTAAACAGAAAATAAAACAGACAAAAGATGTGTAATTGGTCACAAATTCCATGGAATTGTACATCATCATCCTTTCCTTTGAATATTCTTGGCTAATTCTATTATGTAATCTTCAATCTAAAATTCTTAGAAAGTCTTCTAAGACTGAATTATATTAAAATTATAGTTAGGAAGATCTTCACTAATCTATAACTCAAATATAATCCGATGAAGTCCTAATCACATCAATGCCCCGTAATCGCATATGACATGTTATCTCTTGTCCTACTCGTTACAAATACATAGCAAACGCATGCATGTATAAATAACAAGCTTCATAGAACAATAAATAAAATAGAACTTTGGCCAAGAAAATACTCATTGGTCCAAATGAATTAAAGTACAATTTCCATTTCATCAAATGACCGACTACACAAGAAAATGAGATTGATTTCTTTGGTCTAATCCGATTAATTCATAGACAAATTAATCTTTGAATCATTGAAAAACAATTCAATTAAATTACAATCCATTCAATGTTGGCCAATTTTCTAAAATATGATTGAATCCAAAAGCTTTGAAATTACAATCTAACTTATCCAAAATAATTGACTAAAATCTTAGATCAACCATTCAATTAAGTCATGAAGCTCAAAAAAATTATTCAAGCCACATAAATAAAACTATCTATATCTAGATAATCTAATTTATGGTGGAAATCACAAGGTCAAGCTCAATATCTAGCTAACTCTAGCATAGACATAAAAATCCCAAACTCATTGAAGGTTCATCAAACATTCAAGAGGAAGAATAATCGGTAAAATCCATTCCATTAAACGAAAATGCATTAAAACTGAATATGTTCAACAATAAAGCTTCATAAAACCGAACTACATCAATCCTTAAACTCAGAAATTTACATGGAAGAGAAGGAAAAACATGACAAAAAATAGAAAATACAACAGAAATCTAAGAAACTATGAAGGAAAATGCAAGAAAATGAAGGAAAATGGGAGAAGGAGAGCCATTCCCAAGTGGGAAGGCTTCCTTTCCCTCAAACTAAGCTAGAGAGTTGCCTCTATGTTGCTCCCAGCCACTGCTGCCCAAGGAAGGCCGAAAAATGGTGCTAGGACTTCACATCAGAAAAATGACTTAGCCTCCTTAATAAATTTCGATTTTTGCAAATATAAAACTGATCTAACACATGCCTAAAGGGATATTCTGCCCTAGATGCCTCCTTGGATGCCTCTTCCATGATATGGCAGCACTTTGACAGCAAAACAGCAGCAAAATTAATATTTCTGCAGCAGCAGAAAAGTATGGCAGCAGCAGAATGGTATGGCAGCAGCAGTAAAATTAATATTTCTGCAGCAGAAAGTGACAAACAGCAGTAGAACAGCAGCAGAATATCATGGCAAAATTAATATTTCAGCCATGCTTTTCTTGACCTACGAAAATTAATATTTCTGCCCAAAAATTCTGACTACATGGCATTGAATAAGAGTTCAAGTGGGCCCCACATCCAGCATATCCTAGTCAGCATCTACATCACCCAAAAAGTGCCACATTAGCATCCAAATCATCATCTTTGTCCATGTCAACACTTTTCTCTCCAAAATTAAAATTTGTAGGAATTAAATTGAGCATTTTACAATTCAAGTTCTAAAAATATAAAAATTGAGACACATTCAATCCAAAAATAGTTTATACCCAATAAATTCCAAAACATAATAAAATTAGAGAATTGACAAAATTAAAGAGGCAAAAAGGACTAAAATAGGGACTAAAATAAATGGAAAAAGTATGTTATCAATGAGGCAGAGGAGATGGATTGAATTTCTGAAGGACTATGATTTCTCTCTTAAGTACCACCCAGGTAAAGCCAACATAGTAGCTGATGCTTTAAGCAGAAAATCTGTTCATCTAGCTATTATGATGCTTAGAGAGGAACAACTCTTAGAGGAATTCAGAGATATGAGTCTTAAAGTATCTTTTAACCGTAAGAGTCTAAAAATAAATGCCCTAGTGATTAGAAATGAACTAGAGGATTTATTTTTGGAAGCTTTACCTAAAGACCCTTACATCAAAGAAGTAGAAGAGTTAATGGCCTTAGGTAAAACAGAGAATCTTAAATTCACTGACAAAGGATTACTCAAATTTGGAGAAAGAGTGTATATTCCCAATTAAGGAAACCTTAGGCAAGATATTTTGAGAGAAGCACACCAAAGTAAGTACACTATTCATCCAGGAACAACAAAGATGTACCATGACCTAAAAAGAAATTTTTGGTGGCCTGGAATGAAGAAAGAGGTAACAGAATTTGTTAGTAAATGTCTAACCTGTCAAAAAGTAAAAGCTGAACACCAAAGACCAGGTGGTTCATTGCAACCTTTAGAAATCCCAAAAGGGAAATGGGATAGCATCTCAATGGATTTCATTGTAGGACTACCTAGAACTTCTTCTGGCCATGATTCCATTTGGGTAATGGTAGATAGATTGACAAAATCAGCACATTTCTTGGCTGTCAAAACTACCTATACCCTAGATAAGTATGCTAAGTTATACATAAAGGAGATAGTCAGATTGCATGGTGTTCCATGTGACATCATATCAGATAGAGACTCAAGGTTCACCTTTAGATTTTGGAGATCTTTACAAGATGCCATGGGTACAAAATTGAAGTTTAGCACTGCTTATCATTCTCAAACAGATGGTCAAACAGAAAGGACAAACCAGACCTTAGAGGATATGTTAAGGGCTTGCATGATTGAGTTCAAGGTGAATTAGGATAAATTCTTGCCATTAGCAGAGTTTGCCTACAATAACAGTTTCCAATCTAGTATCAAGATGGCCCCATATGAATTTCTATATGGAAGGAAGTGTAGATCACCTATCTGTTGGGTTGAACTAGGAGAAAGAGCATTGATAGGCCCAGAAATAGTAGACCAAACTTCAAGGCAAATTAAAATTATAAGGGATAGATTACTTACAGCTCAAAGTAGATAAAAGAGCTATGCAGATAAGAGAAGAAGGCCCTTAAGTTTTGAAGAAGGTGATCATGTTTTTCTTAAAATATCACCAATTACAGCAGTTGGAAGATCTATGAAGTCAAAGAAACTTAGTCCAAGATACTTAGGCCCATTCCAAATCCTTGAAAAATTTGGCAACACTGCTTACAAATTAGCCTTACCCCCGAACTTGGCAAATATTCATAATGTTTTTCATGTGTCTCAACTTAAAAAGTACATCCCAGATCCTTCACATGTCATCGAACATGAGAATGTACATTTACAAGAGAATATGACAGTAGAGATAAGACCATATAGAATCATTGATACACGACTCAAATCATTGTGAAATAAGCAAATCCCTCTAGTTAAAGTAGTCTGGAGAGGATTATCCCAAGAGGAAGCAACATGGGAAACTGAAGAACACATGAGAAGACATTATCCTGAGTTATTTCACTAGGTAATTAAAATTTCTAATGTATAATCCTTTTAATTATATGCTTACCGAATTTTGAGGACAAAATTCAAATTTTAGGGAGGGTGAGTTGTAACATCCCAATTTATTATGGAATAAATATTTAATATTTTTTTTTATTTTGAGACTCTAGAAATCTCTTGAATGTCCTTGATGAATCTAAATTGTTCTAGAGGAATCTAGTATGTTCTACAGATATCTTGTATATTCTTGAATTTCCTAGATAAGTGTAGAATGTTGTAGAATGGTATAGATAATTCTAGAAAATTCTAGGTTAGTCTAGGTTTATCTTGAGTTATCTTGAGTTTTCTAAACATTTCTAGTATAGATAATTCTAGAGAATTCTAGGTTAGTCTAGGTTTATCTTGAGTTATCTTGAGTTTTCTAAACATTTCTAGTATAGATAATTCTAGAGAATTCTAGGTTAGTCTAGGTTTATCTTGAGTTATCTTGAGTTTTCTAAACATTTATAGTATAGATAATTCTAGAGAATTCTAGGTTAGTCTAGGTTTATCTTGAGTTATCTTGAGTTTTCTAAACATTTCTAGGCTTTAGAGAGATATTTGAATATTCAAAAGGAATTTTCCACTTGCCTCTCATTCTTAGCTATAAATAGAAATATCTTCCTCCCCTTTCCATGCATCATTCACAGCCGAGAGAGAGTGAGAAAAAGAGAGTACAATAGCTTGGACAGTAGCAGAAAAATATTCTCTGTTTTTCAACCATAAAATAGAGATTTTTGGGAGAAGCAAATAGCAACGTTAAACTCGATTTTTTCTGAGCTACTTTGAGGAGATTCTTCTATTACTAACCCACACAAGTGTTAAGGGAGAAGTGGCAGTGAATAGGAAGCAAAAATCAGAACCAAAACCAGTGCAGACTACCCCAAGGTCAACGGTCAAAAAATTGTGAAACGAATTTCAAGACAGATTGAATAGTTATTTGAGCTAAAAATTCAGACTACAAAGTACAGGTAGCTTAGCAATTTATAAAAGCTTGTTTTACTACTTGAATATTTTATGTCCATGAAGTTTTATCTAAAGTGAAATATGTTTTTCATGATGAAATTAGCATGATATTAGCTTGGAAGTTTTCTTCCATGTTCAGCTTGGGAGTTCTGCTTCCATGTCAGCTTGGAAATTCTATTTCCATGTCAGCTTGGAAATTCTATTTCCATGTTTTAGCTTGGAATTTTTTTAGCTTGAGTTAAAGGACTGCAGTAGCCTTTTTCTCATGTTTAGCTTGGAAAAATAGTTCTGCAGACTATTTTTTCCATGACGTTGAGTGTGCCACCAACTATTCTTGATTCCATGATTTACTCATATATCAGCTTGCTAATTTTTCATCAACCTATTACACTGAACTGAGAATTTATATTACATGGACTGATTTTTATGATATAAGTGCTTTTATGACTAAAATGGTATATTTATAAATGTTTATAAAATTATGCTAGCTACTGAGATACCCTTATCTCACCTTTTTGTGTTTTTCCAACTGACCATTTCAGGGGCTGAGTATAAGGGGAAAGGTGTAAAGATTGATTGAACACTTTTAGAGCACTCAAGTTTATTAAGTATTAGAATTATAGATTATGTACGACAGATTTGTAATTTATTTCAAACGAATGTAAAATTATCTTATGTTTAGAATTTCAATTATTATGTATAACCAATTATGATTTGTACTGAGAACAATTGTAAAATGTTCTTTTTGAAGATATAAGTATTAAGCATTAGAATTTAAAAAAAAAATTTCAGATTTTAGTATAGTAAAATAAGGACGTTACACAAAATACACAAGATGGATTAAATTGAGTCTTTTATAATTTAAGTCTTAAAATACGAAAATAATTCATTTTTCATTCAAAATTGATTTAGATACAATAAATCATAAAGTGTAATAAAATTGAAAAATTTACATAGATGAAAATGCAAATAGACCAAGATAGAGGTTAAAATGTATATTAAAAAACTAGATATCAGTGAGCCTTGGTATGCTGATTTAGCGAATTTTCTTGTTGCATATGAATTAACTGTATACCAAAATAAATATCAATTAAATAAATTAAGAAGTGAAGCTAAGTACTATTTGTGGGATAATACTTATTTATGGAAGATTTATAGTGATCAAATTGTTAGGAGATGTGTCCTAGATCATGAGTTTGCATCTATGCTTAATTTTTGTCATACTCTTGCATATGGTGCACACTTTGGTCCACAAAGAACTACTAGGAATGTATTAGATTTTATATTGTATTGGCCTACTTTGTTTAGGGGTGCCTATGAGTTTTGTATGAATTGTTTTTAATGTCAAAGAACAGGAAATGTGTCAAAGAGAAATGAAATGTCTCAACAACGTCTTCTTTTCTGTGATATTTTTTATGTATGGGGTATAGATTTTAGGGTCCTTTTCTAGTTTCTTTTGGCTTCATTTACATTTTGGTTGCTATAGATTATATATCGAAATGGGTGGAAGCTAAAGCCACCTGAACTGATGATTCTGTTGTTGTTGTAGATTTTCTTTGTTCACATATTTTGTGCAAATTCGGTGTCCCTAACGCCATAATCAGTGATCAAAGATCACATTTTTGTAAGAGAAACATGCAATGATTATTGAAGAAATATGGGCAACTTGAGATCTCCAACTGAGAGATCAAGCAAATACTAGAGAAGACCAAGCAACCCAATAGAAAAGATTAGAGCAAGAGGCTTGATGATGCGCTTTGGGCTTATAGAACCGCCTTCAAGACTCTCATCAACATGTCTTTATACTGTTTGGTACTTGGTAAAGCATGTCGTTTGTTGGTGGAGATTGTACATAAGGCATATTTGGTAGTGAAGCAATGCAATATAGACATGGCCTTAGCAGATAAGGAAAGTAAATTGCAACTTCAAGAATTGGAAGAACTAAGGCTTACAGCTTATGAGAATTCACACATCTACAAGGAGAGGACAAAAGCTCTACATGATAAGAAAAATGAGAAGAAAGAATTCCAAGTGGGAGACAAAGTCGTTCTTTACAATTCTCGCTTCAAGCGTATACCCAGTAAGCTTCATTCTAGATGGGTTGGCCCTTTTGTTATTTCTAATGTCTTTCTTTTTGGTGCAGTAGAAGTTCAAAACGAGTCTACCAATAAATAATTTATGGTAAATGGGCAAAGGTTGAAGAAGTTTTATGAGGGCTTCCAAGAGTAAACTATGGAGGAAATCTGACTCTACAGTATACCAGCTCCATGATAAGGCTGTATTTTTTCCCTCCACTTAATTTATGTCCTCTTTATTTTATTTGATGTTTGGTGCTTATTTACATTGAGGACAGTGCAATATTTAAGTGTGGCAGAAGAGAATTTAATTGGAGAAACATAGGTTTTTAATTTAGCAATATTCTGCATGTTTTTTCTATTCTGTCTAGAATTTTTGAGCTGTCTTGCACTGTCACATCCCCAAAAATGTGATCGGCACGATAGTGATTATCCATTACATCGTGAACCTAATGGAAATGCTTCCACAGTGCTACCCAAGAATTTAAAATAAGTTTCTAATGTTCCACATTAAGATAATATCAAAGTATCATCTTTCAAGCAAAAAATTTACAAGGAAACAAAATAAGGTATTATGATTCAACATAGGCCATCCACAAAATCTTAGGAGGCTTATGTAATCACAAAGTGACTTCTAGAGTTTACAAAATAGTTAAGATACAAAAGAACCAACCCAAGATACAAGAGGGTTGGTATGATAAACTCGCTACTCTCCTGGACAATCCCCTACGTCAGCCGCGGACTCTGAAATGTTGTAAAATAACAGGATGAGTAATGAAATACTTAGTGAATGGATAACATCATCTAACAAAATTAAATTTCACATCTAGCATCATAGAGATATCAACAAATCATAAAGATTCACGTCAAATACGAATAATAAAAGAAATATAATTTATACAATGCATAATACAAGTTTTGTACCAACCAGATAATCCACGGTATCAGTAGATCGTTGCCCGCGACCTCCTGGCCGCATCCACCCTTATCCCTCTAAGAAAAAGATTTCTCCACCCTTGTGACTCCTTTAATTTCTTCCATGGGGTGCACCACCATGAACTAAACATACACAACAATTATCATTAATACACAATTTCAATCATAATATGCATTCAAGTTTCCATCTCAACATAATCAATACAATTTCAACCATATTAATTTCTAGTTAACATGACAATACATAGATTTTCCTTGGGTGACTTTTAGTATAAATAATTAAAAGCATAATATTCTAGGGAGGAGATACTCAACATTAAAATCATTAAGTATAAGAGTATGAGTAGTTAAATTGATTTCAAGAACTCGTCATCTTTATCCATACCTCTATGATGCATGACATTAAAAGCTTCAAAGAAGAAGTAAGACAATGTTATCACACTCATCTCAAATGTGGCACTAACTACCTTGTTTTTACAACTAAAATATGGAAGGTGTTAGGAAATTATTCCCAAGGATTTCCTAAAATGAAAATAAAATGAAATAAAAGAACACATTAGAGCTAGACCTCTTTGTAAATAAAACAGGGTATAGAGAGAAAAATTTCTACTGCCATAACAGGAAAGTTTTTACTGCAAAATTCTGTAAAAGTTGCTCTGTATTTACTGTCCAAAAATAACAGCCATCCTATAGGACCATTCAGCCAGCATAATACCCAATAAATTAGTCCCAATTGTAGGAAAGTTAGTCCTAGTCATCCTTTATCTAGTTCACAGTTAAAATTAAATTGAAATCCTTTTTTTCCTCATCTCCTTCATGCCCAAGATCACCCACACTCACCCTTTCTTCTATATCATCATTTACACAAACAAAAACTCCTAGATGTCTACTAATTAAGGACTAATAGCATAGAAACCATTAAATTTTGGTTTAAATCAGAATTCCCCTTCCTTAGCTAACTAGGGTTCATGGCTAAGGAGAAAAAGGAAATAGAGGAAGAGGGAACATGAGCTTCAAGGGATCTAGAGCTTATTTACCTTGTTTTTTCCACTGAATTTGGAAGGAACCAAGTGAAATCTTCAACCAGCAGAAGAAAAGGAAGTGCCAGCATGAATAGAGAGGTGGAGACCAAAAAGAAATGAGGAAGGAATGATTATATCTGTAATATATAAGTGGCTTCACGCTGAACAACTAGTAAATACGGGCTGGCGCCTGGCCACCCTACATGGCGCCTGAGGCATCACCTTCTGAAGTTTGGATCGAGAGTTTGGGTGTTGGCACCTGAGGTGCCATCCATCTGTTGCCAGGCCAAGAGTTAGGACCCTGGCACCTGGGGCGCCAGCCATCAGTTTGCTTGTTTTTCCTCATGAATCAAAATTGGATCTTAAACACAATTATATACAATAATTGGTCTCAATAGCAATAACCCAGTCATAAAATATATTGTAATTAAGTCACCAAAATCCTACTATGAAAACATAGTAGCACACACATGAAAGGTAAAATAATTTCAACACCTTAACATAATAAAATTTTTATACTCTAAAACTAATGACACCCCAAAAGACTAGAATATTACAAAACTCCCCTTTAAGAAATTTGGTCCCCAAATTTCATTACGTCACATTACGAAGAGATGTGGGTAAGTAGATATCATGTTTTCTTTCTATTCCCATGTCGCTTCTTCCTGGATATGATTCCGCCACAGAACTTTCACAGACGGTATCTCTTTAGATCTCAACTTCTTTATTTTCCTATCTAAGATTGCCACCAGAACCTCTTCATAAGATAAATCTTCCCTTAATTGAATCTCCTGTGTTTGAAGAATGTGGGAAGGATTATAAAGATATTTTCTCAATATAGAGACATGGAACACTGGGTGGACTCCCTCCAAATCTGGTGGTAGTGCTAACTTGTAAGCTACATTGCCAATCTGCTGCAAAATTTCAAAAGAACCAATATACCTTGGACTAAGTTTTTCTTTCAGCCCAAACCTTAAATTACCTTTCATAGGAGATACCTTTAAAAAGACCATATCAACTACTGAAAATTGAAGGTCCCGCCTCCGATGGTCGGCGTATGCTTTTTGCCTACTATGAGTTGCAAGGAGTTTTTCCTGAATAATTTTTACCTTTTCTAATGTGTCTTACACTAGATCAGGCCCAATTAATCTATTTTCTCCAGCTTCAAACCAACTAATAAGGGATCTACATCGTCTTCCATAAAGTGCTTCAAAAGGTGCTAATTTTATACTTACATGATAACTGTTATTATAAGCAAATTTAATCAAAGGTAAATGTTCATCCCAACTACCTCTGAAATCTATTATACAAGATCTCAACATGTTTTCCAAGATTTGAATAGTGCACTCTGACTGGCCATCTGTTTGAGGATGAAAGGTTGTACTTAAATTTACCTGCTTGCCTAAGGCTTCTTGAAAAGTTCTCCAAAAGTGAGATATAAACTGTGTGCCTCTATCAGAAATAATGGAGGTAGGCATTCCATGTAATCTAAATATTTCATTAATATATAATTGAGCATACTTAGCCATGCCATAGGTTGTTTTTACTGGAAGGAAGTGCGCCACTTTTGTTAAACGATCCACAACCGCCAACATAGAATCATATCCTTTCTAGGAATAAGGTAGCCCTACCACAAAGTCCATTGTAATACTTTCCCATTTCTACTTTCGAATATCCATTTGCTGAAGTAAACCAGGAGTTCTATGATGTTCTGCCTTAACTTGTTGACAAGTTAAGCAATGAGAAACATAATCAGCAATGTCCCTCTTCATCCCATCCCACCAGTATAATGACCTCAAATCCTGATACATCTTATTAATACCAGGGTGTACAGTATAAGCTGTTTGGTGTGCTTCTTCCATGATTCATCTCTGTAAGGATCCCATATTAGGCACACATAATCGACCTTCAAATTGAATTACTCTATATTGATCAAGAGGAAACCCTTTATCTTTACCCCTATTTATTTCATCCTTTAACTTACAAAGCATTGCATCTTCCTTCTGAGCCAACTTCACATCTTCAATGAAGGATGATTGGACTAGAATATGTGCTAAGAACGCGCCCAACTCAGAAATTTTGAACCACCCTCTACTAGCTTCCAACTCGTGTAACTCGCAAATCAATGGCCTCTTGTACAAGGTAATATGCGCCAATCCTCCCATAGATTTGTGACTCAGAGCATCTGCAACAACATTGGCCTTCCCAAGATGATAAAAGATTCTACAATCATCATCCTTGAGAAGCTTCATCTATCTCCTTTGTCTCAAATTCAAATCCTTCTGTTGAAAAATGTACTTTAAACTCTTATGATCTATGTACACTTCACAACTTTCACCATACGGATAATAACGCCAAATTTTTAAAGCAAATATCACAACTTCCATTTCCAAGTAGTGAGTAGGATAATTCTGTTCATACTTTTTAAGCTGTCGGGATGCATAAGTTATTACTCTACCGTGTTGCATCAAAACACACCCCAATCCCGTTCCGGAAGCATCACAATACACAGAAAAACCACCTAAACCTGAAGGTAAAGCAAGTACTGGAGTTGATGTTAAGCATTCCTTAAGCTTCATACAACTCTTCTCATAAGCCTTAGTCCAATCAAACCGAATATTTTTCTGAGTCAATCTTGTGAGAGGGGCAGCTTATACAAGGCAATTTGTGCCAAACTTTCCATAGATTTATGACTCAGAGCATCTGCAACAACATTGGCCTTTCCAAGATGATAAAGGATTGTACAATCATAATCCTTGAAAAGCTCCATCCATCTCCTTTGTCTCAAATTCAAATCATTTTATTGAAAAATGTACTTTAAACTCTTATGATCCATGTACACTTCACAAGTTTCACCATACAAATAATGACGCCAGATTTTTAAAGCAAATATCACAGCTTCCATTTCCAAGTCGTGAGTAGGATAATTCTGTTCATACTTTTTAAGCTGTCGGGATGTATAAGCTATTACTCTGCCATGTTGCATCAAAACACACCCCAATCCCGTTCGAGAAGCATCATAATACACAGAAAAACCACCTGAACCTGAAGGTAAAGCAAGTACTGAATTGATGTTAAGAATTTCTTAAGATTCATAAAACTCTTCTCACAAGCCTTAGTCCAATCAAACTGAATGTTTTTATAAGTCAATCTTGTGAGAAGGGCAGCTATCTTTGAAAAATCCTTCACAAAGCGATGGTAGTAGCTAGCTAGCCCCCAGAAACTTCGAATTTTAGTCATTGTAATGGGTCGAGGCCACTTCTGTACTGCTTCGATTTTGCTAGGATCGACATGAATCCCTTCCTTTGAGGCTACATGTCCCAAGAAGGATACTTGTTCCAACCAAAATTCATACTTTGAGAACTTAGCATAAAGCTAGTGAATTTTCGAATATACCAAAATATTATTAATAAAAACAATGATGAATTTATCTAGAAATGGTTTAAAAACTCGATTCATAAGATCCATAAAGGCTACTGGGGCATTTTTTAACCCAAATGACATCACTAAGAATTCATAATGCCTATAGCGCATACGAAAATATGTCTTGGGTATGTCTTCTACTTTAATTTTTAATTGGTGATACCTAGACCTCAAATCAATCTTAAAAAAGTACTGAGCTCCTTGCAACTGGTCAAATAAATCATCAATCCTAGGGAGGGGATACTTATTTCATATTGTCACCTTATTTAGTTACTGATAATCAATACATAGTCTTAAGGATCCATCATTCTTCCTTAAAAACAATACCAGTGTGCCCTAAGGTGAAGAACTAGGCCGAATAAAACCCTTATCTAAAAGATCCTATAATTGCTCCTTATGCGTCCTAAGTTCTGTAGGAGCCATGTAGTAAGGAGGTAAGGAAATAGGCTAAGTGCCTAAAATTACCTCAATATTAAACTCTATCTCATGATTAGGAGGTAATCCAGGTAATTCTTCAGGAAAAACATCCGGATACTCTCTTACAACCTGTACATGATAAAGATTCACCATATCTTCTTCAATGTTCCTAACAAAGGCCAAGAAACTTGGACACCCGTTTCTCAACATACGCCTAGCGTGGATCATAGAAATGATATTATTTGGTACATCACTCTTGTCCCCCTAAAAAAGAAAGTAGGTTCACCTGGAATACTAAACTTCACTACCTTATTATAGCAATCAAGAGTTACATGATAAGAAGCCAACCAGTCCATTCCAATAATAACATCAAAGTCTATCATATTTAATAGCATCAATTTCACCTCAGTATCCTTCCTACCCACTAAGACATGGCAACTCGTAATAACCCGAATCTACTACTAAAGTCTCACCCATAGGAGTAGCAACAAGAAAAGATCTATCAATTTTAACAGGATCTTGAATAAACCATTTTGTAAAGATTGGGGACACATGAATGGGTAGATCTCAAGTCAAATAATACACGAGCATTGAATGAACATACTAGAAGAATACTTATTACGACTACATTTGAAGCTTGTGCATCTTCGTATGTGAGAGCATATACTTTGGCCTAGTCACATCCAACTATAGGCTGACTTTGTCCTTCCTGTCCTCTGCCCCCTTCTCTCTCTAAGCTACTCTATCCAGTAAAGGAGGAAAAAGCCCTGTTAGCTGAAGCTACTATCTACTGTACCTGAGACAAATGTGCAGATCTTTGCTTTGAGATATCTACTTGCTGAGGATAATCTCTCTTTATATAACCCACCTGTCCACAATGGAAACAAATTAGGCCTGCTCTATAACACACACCAGTATGAGATTGCCCACATTCTGAACACTTAGGCTTGTCTTGTCCCTGTTGAGATGGCATCTGACCAACTGATGAAGAACCTCCCCTATAATCTGATCTGGGCCTAGAAATTTTGCTTGGAGATACTGCTGGAGTAGATGATACTATAGGAGCATATTGACTTCTACCTTGAGACCTAGAAGTCCCTGATAATCCATCATATCCTGAAGATCTCCCCTCATTTTCACATTTTCTCTTCCTCTTGAAGTCATCATTCTCAACTGTTTTGGCTGCATCTACTGTAGCCACATAAGAGGGATATAGTTCTATTTGCATACTTACAAATTGACGTAACCGAAGATGAAGACCAAGAATAAATCGACAAATCTTCTCTTGTTCATCTAGGATCATATAAGATGCATACCTAGAAAGTCATGTAAACTTTATATCATATTCATCAACCATCATCGAACCCTATTTGAGGAACTCAAATTCTCTAGCCCTTGCAGTTCTCAAACTCCTCAGCATAAATCTCTTAATGAAAACTCAACGAAACTCATCATAAGCAACTAGAAGAGTGTCAAGAGTACGAGTGCTCTGCCAAGTAACCCATCACTCATGAGACCTTCCTTCAAATTAATAAGTAGCAAAATCCACCCATAATTGAGGATTTTATTTCAAAGCTTTAATGCCTTCTCTATTCCATCAAGGAATTGTTGTGGAACCTCATTTGGGTCTTCCCCAGTGAAGACATGGGGTTTAAGCTTTAAAAAGTCTGTGAAAGATACATCTTGTACTGCCCTATCCTTAATAGGAAGAAGTGGGGGAATTATTGGACGTGCCAGAGGAACTACAGTAGGAATAGGAGCAACAGGGGCATTTGTGACAACCACTTGTCTCTCTAGCAATGTAGTCAGATTGACCAGGCTTCCTTGTGATGCAATTTGACCCTCTAGCAAGGCGGTCAAACTAGTTAATAAAGTAGCTGGATCAATCTATGGTTGTGCCCCATATCTTAGTATATGTCCTCGAGGCGAGCCTTGTTCATCTTGTCCGTGTTCACTCTCACCATGTTCCATCTGATCTCGTTCATGGGCAGGACGAGCAAGTTGCGATGAGGCCCCTTCAAAACCTGCATGCTCCACTGCCTCCTGAGACCCTTCTAGTTGCATCAAAATCTATCAACAATACCACATAATTTAGTCCGGCAGGGATCAATATTAATTTACAAGGAAATAGATGAAAAAGAAAATAAAACAACACCCATAAAACCTTTAACTCGCCTTTACCCCTATTGTCATGCCACGGTTCATGATGATAGAGGGAAGCCTGGTCAAGGTTACCTTGCTCTATAACCCATAGGAGACCTAAGAACTCGCTCTGATACCATTTTGTCACATCCCTAAAAATGTGACGGGTACGATAGTGATTATCCATCACATCGTAAACCTAATGGAAACGGTTCAAGCTCACATCATTCAAAATAATATATATTTCCACAGTGCTACCCAATAATTTAAAATAAGTTTACAATATTCCACATTAAGATAATATCAAAGTATCATCTTTTAAGCAAAAAATTTACAAGGAAACAAAATAAGGTATCATGATTCAACATAGCCCATCCACAAAATCCTAGGAGGCTTATATGATCACAGAGTGACTTCTAGAGTTTACAAAATAGTTAAGATACAAAATAACTAACCCAAGATACAAGAGGGTCGGTATGATAAACTCGCTACTCTTTTGGACAATCCCCTGCGTCAGCCACAGACTCTGAAACGTAAAATAACATGATGAGTAATGAAATGCTCAGTGAATGGATAACATCATCTAACAAAATTAAATTTCACATCTAGCATCATAGAGATATCAACAAATCATAAAGATTTACGTCAAATATGAATAATAAAAGAAGTATAATTTATACAATGCATAATACAAGTCTCGTACCAACCGAGTCGTCCACGGTACTAGTGGATCATTGCTCAAGACACCCTGGCTGCATCCGCCCTTATCCCTCAAAGAAAAAGATTTCTCCACCCTTGTGACTCCTTTAATTTCTTCCATGGGGTGCACCACCACAAACCAAACATACACAACAATTATCATTAATACACAATTTCAATCATAATATGTATTCAAGTTTCCATCTCAACATAATCAATACAATTTCAACCATATTAATTTCTTGTTAACATGACAATACAAAGATTTTAATAGGGTGACTTTTAGCATAAATAATTTAAAGAATAATATTCTAAGGAGGAGATACTCAACATCAAAATCATTAAGTATGAGAGTATAAGTAGTTAAATTGATTTTAAGAACTCATCGTCTTTATCCATACCTCTATGATACATGATATTAAAATATATATAGAGATTCCCAAGGATTTCCTAAAATGTAAATAAAATGAAATAAAACAACACATTAGAGCTAGACCTCCTTGTAAGTAAAACAGGGCATAGAGAGAAAATTTCTACTATCATAACAGGAAAGTTTTTACCACAAAATTCTATAAAAACTTGCTCTGTATTTACTGTCCAAAAATAATAGGTACCCCATAGGACCATTTAGCCAGCATAATACCTAATAAATTAGTCCCAATTGTAGGAAAGTCAGTCCTAGTCATCCTTTATCTAGTTCACAGTTAAAATCAAATTGAAATCCCTCTTTTTCCTCCTCTCCTTTATGCCCAAGACTACTCACACTCACCCTTTCTTCTATACCATCATTTACACAAACAAAAACTCCTAGATGTCTACTAATTAAGGACTAATGGCATAGAAACCATCAAAATTTGGTTTAAATCAGAATTCCACTTTCTTAGCTAACTAGGGTTCATGGCTAAGGAGAAAAAGGAAATGGAGGAAGAGGGAACATGAACTTCAATTGATCTAGAGCTTATTTACCTTGTTTTTTTCCACTGAATTTGGAAGGAACTAGGTGAAATCTTCAACCAGCAGAAGAAAAGGAAGTTCCAGGGTGAATAGACAGGTGAAGACCGAAAAAAAATGGGGAAGGAATGATTATATCTGTAATATATAAGTGGCTTCACACAGAACATCTGGAAAACGCGGGCTGGCACCTGGGCACCCTACATAGTGCCTGAGGCGCCACCTTATGAAGTTTGGTTAGAGAGTTTGGGTGTTAGCGCCTGAGGCACCATCTATTTGTTACCAGGCCGAGAGTTGGGACCCTGGCGCCTAAGGTGCCCTGCGTTGCTCCTGGGGCGCCAGCCGTCAGTTTGCTTATTTTTCCTCATGAATCAAAATTAGATCCTAAACACAATTATATACAATAATTTGTCTCAATGGCAATAACCCAGTCACAAAATATATTGTAATTAAGTCACCTAAATCCTACTATGAAAACATAATAGCACATACATGAAAAGTAAAATAATTTCAACACCTTAACATAGTAAAATTTTCATACTCCAAAACTAAAGACACCCCAAAGGATGAGAATATTACATGCATGAACTTTCTATACGGATTGGCCATGGTTTTTGCCACTTTCTTTTCATCTTTTTAAAGCTTTATATGTTTTCTAGTAGTAGAATTTTATTTGGTGTTATTTGCATCTATTTTGGTGTATTTTTGTGTTGGTAAAGCCAAGCTGCCAGTAATTCTGCGGTGCAGAATTTTCGCTGCTCTATTTCGTCTAAATTTAATGTCCTCTTTTTGAAGATTTGATGGAGTTTTTAGGTGAAATTATGAATGATTAAATGGCTTAAGTGTTGAATGATTTAGCATGAAAAAAATTTAGTCCTATTTTTCTAAGGAACTCAAGTAAAATGACAATGATATTGTTTTTATGAATTTTTAGTAATAGTCTTTAAACTTTGAGGATTTAAGCCTTGATTACAAAATGATATTCTTTCTTTTTGTGTATTCCCTATCATTATTTTCACTCTAGAACTTGTCTTGAATCTTTGTTGAGGCTACATTACATGTACATGCTTGAAAATGATTTAGGCATTTGTTTCTTGTAATACATTCTAGCCAAATAGTCATTTTATGTGTTGTTTTTATTGTGTACCACTTTGTGCCTTACTCCCACCTTTCTTTCTTGTGTTTCTAGCCCTTTTCCACCTTAAACTAAATTCTTTCTTTTTCCCAAACTTAGGATTTGAAGAGCTTTAGAAATTTCTTTTGAAAAGAGATTGACTATGTTCAAAAAGTAGGAATTATGGGCTATTTTCAACTTCAGTTTTGCCACTTAAAAGAAAAGATAAAAATTGACAATTCTCGATGAAAAATTGACTATATATATAGAGATAAAAAAAGGAATTTAAAAAAAAGAAAATAAGCAAGAAAGAAGAAAAAAGAAGTAGCATTTGGATACCGAAGTTTCATGGTTCAATCTCTTATGTCTTGATTGATGCTCTTCATTACCTTAAGTTTTTGTTCCTCTTTGTAGCTTGTATTTCTCTCCATCTTCCAATCTTTCCTTTATCAACATTGCACCCTTGTAAAGTCCTAATAATTCAAGCATGCATATGATTCAAGTAGTGGAGATTTAGTTCTTGACAAGCTTATGGTAATGAAATTTTTGAAATGTGAGTGCATTTCCTTAAACACTTAAGAGAATAAAGCATATACAGGTTTCCTTGTGAGTAGATTATTTCTTTGATTCATTCTTGTCAATGAAATTGTCGTGATGCTTGAACGTTTTAGAAATTTAAGATTCGTTTTCTCTGAGCGTTAAATCTTTTCAAGCTTGAACTATTTCATTATTGCATACTTTCTACACTTCTTGTTGTGTCCTTTGGTGTCTTTGTTGCTTTTAATTGATTTTTCCCAAGAGTACAAAAGGCTAAGTGTGGAGGATTTAATATCTAGCATTTTACACTTTTTATTGCCCCTTAACTTATTCTCATTGCTACTTCAATCATATAAAACTCTCCAATTTTATTATGTTTTGAAATTTATTAGGGTCAAAATAATTATGAATTGAATATGCTTTAATTTTATAAATTCAAGACTTAATTAATTTATGGCCTAATTAAATTCCATCTTTGATTTTAGATTTTAAATGATTGGAGAGTGATTTGATGATATAGTACTTTTGCTGACATGGAAGCAGCCGTGGATGAAGATGTTTATTTGGACACTAATGTGGCACTTTTAGGATGAGTTGGATGCTAACCAGGTACTCCTTTTTGCCGACCTGATGACATGGACATGTAGGGCCCAAAGCTGCATAATTTCAAACCACCTTTTGTGCATGCATTCCATCCCTCTCTTCCCCAAACTTTGATAAAAAGAAGCAACCTTTTCTCCATGTCACTTTTTGCAAATACAAAGCACTTTCTGCAGCCACCATTTCTTCTAATCCCCTTTACTCCATTAGAATTTTAGAAGTGTAGCACAAAAAGAAGAGAGCAAAAGGTCAATAGGGATCAAAGAGGGAAGATTCCATTAGAACTTTTATGGCATTAGTTCCATTTTGGCTTTTAGACTTTTATTAATTTTCTGCAACTTAGAAAATTCGTAGGTCACTTTTTCTCTATTTTTCCCTCTTCTATTTTGGTGATTTTGCTCTCATTAAGGGCTAAAATCTTAGTGTAATATGTCACTAGGAACTTAGGGTGTTGTAACTTGAGCTTTCAGTGCAAGATAAGTGTTTTGTTTTCCATTTTATCTCACTTTCATTTTCTGTTCTGATCTTGTGTTTATGTTGATACTAGATTCTAATGTGAACTTGTAGAAACATGAACTGTGTTTTAATATATGCATTTGAGATATAATCTTGCTTTAACCAGTTGGTAGAGTAAGTAAAACAAATGGCTTGCTTAGATTATTATCTATCTTGATTTGGTTAAGATCTATTAAGGTTGTATCTAGCTATAGACTAATGAAGTTCTTCTTGACTATAGTTAGAGGCAGTATAAATTCTAGAAGTTTTTCTAGATTTCTTTTCATAAAAACCAAATGGTGAAATGAGAACAAGGTTGAATCAATAAGTTAAGTGATAATGGTTACACTCCCATAAATCTTAGTGGCTAGTTGCATCTTCTGTTTTGCTGTCAATATTTTCTGCTACTATTTTATAATCTATTATTTTCTTTTCTACAATTATTCTGTCATAACAAACCACCCATTTATGTGTTTTTTTTTAGTGTTTAAGTTAGGAATAATTGATTAGTGGTTAAAAGTGAGGCTCCTTAAGTGAATATGACCTGGGGATCACTATATTGCAAGATTGCACGAATATAATTCTGGGCGATTCGGCATCATAGTGGCGTGAACCAACACCTTGCATCTGACACAAGCTTTTCACTATTTAAACCATTGGGGGTGGGCCACCAGATTGAACTCGAGTCATGAGAATCGATACATACCCCCTTGCGACCCTAAGGTCACATCAGTCTCTATACTATAAAATTGCCACATATTCAATTTTGGGTAGTTCGACAGCAGTGATGGTGAGGTCAGGAATTTTGGAGCCATTGTTGGGGAGCAAAGTGCTTTTGAGTTGCTAGATTAGTTCTTCAATATGTTAATATGTGATTTTGAGTTATTTGGTGTTGTTTATAGTGGTTAACAATTTGTTGATTTTTCAATTTTTGGTTACTATTCACCCTAGAAAATTAACTTTGATTGAGCTTTTGTATCTAAAGAAAACCCAATAAGTTGAGTAATAGTCAAATAAATTCTTAGAATTTCATTAGGAAGATTTCTTTGTTCATAAGAGTGACATACACCAGACGAATGACGTATATTTGTATGCTCAGTGAAAGAAGGAGAAAATGAGTTCGAATTTCGATTTTATTCACTTACTTGGTTCACTAGAGTAGTCAACTTTGATGACCTTCATGAACCAGTAAATTTGTAAACAAATATCTCACATACAGCCTGAGGTTTCCATTGTTAACTAATTCACATAGTGTAAAATCGATTTCCCTTGCATGCAGCTCAAGAAACTGATTCAAGAAAGTAATTTCTCTAAGTCACACACATGTATGCATAGTGGGTCTTGACTAAATTCCAAAATTTTACACTATAAAAAACCTGATCCAGCTTTTGTTGAGGTGGACAACCAAGAGACAAACCAAAAACCAGTAAAATTTACTGCTAAAACTCTCTTCAAACTAAACAAGCTTCATCAAGGAAAAATTATTGTTATTTGCATGAAGAAATTCGAGAATTTTGGATGAAAGATATTTAGGTTGAATTCATAGAAATGGAAAGGGAAGTGCTCACAAAGAGCATGAAATGGAAGTGTCCAGAAATTCCTTTCCTGATCATTGTTCTTCTTAACTAAAGTAAGAAAGTGGAGGTGGATTACACGTGTCCCTAGTGTTAAAAAGGTGCTCTAAAGGCAATCACTTTTAGCATCAGATGTACAAACTTAGTTATTAATCCACAGAAATTTTCTTCGTTATTTATATTCATATCCATAAACTCAACATTAGATCGTAAAATAAATAATAAAGTCCATGACAAAAAAAATAGCATGAAGGAAATTATGATGATGATCATAATTCGATATTCCTATCATGTGTAATTATGTATATATCTAAACTATCCTTAGTCATAGGATCACCTAAGAATCAACATCAGTGATCTGGATTGACTAGTATATATTATGCTTCGTGATTTGATCGAGTAGCTATCCTCATAAGCTGTAAGCATGAGATATTTTGAGTGAACATGTGAATGATTGTTAATGGTAACAAGTACATTGGATGACCTACATAAGGCATCACATGGATACCTATTCAAATATCAATGATAGGTCTCATAGCAGCTAATAGTGCAAGTATTCTTGAACTTGATGAACTAAAGTTATCTTAAACAAGGATCCTGTGTTTTGACTTCATTCCTTGTTACCCACCATGAAGTCGCTCTTAGGGTGGTGATTGGGTATAGCATGAAGTATATGAAGATATTTGAGTAGTCAATAGAGGATTCACCACTCCTGATAGAAGGAAATATACCCATAGCCACTTGTCGGGATAATCGCTAAGAAGTCTTTGGCCAAAGCAAACTTCTCATGAAGATGGTCTTTAATGACATAGTTTATAATGATTGATCCCATAAGACAAGGAACTTACTACTTGGGCTGAACATGATGTAATCAAATCTAGTGGGAGTTGACACATAGCCTATACTCTGGACCAAGTGGGTATAAGATGGTGAAAGGACACGTTGCATAGACATGTTTTAGCTACAGAAAGGTTTAAAGTCAAACAACTGACTTTCCAGTCAATTGGGGGTCACAATATGTTGCTAGATACTACTCGTAATCAGTTTACAATCAAATGTTGATTGTGAATGGCCAACAAAGCTGAAAACCTAATAGGTCACATACATAGAAATTCACTAGGAATGTAAAATGGGTTTGGGAATTTGATCCTAAATTGGAGAATTAATTAAAGTAGATAAGAGAATAAAAGGAATAGGAATATATTCCTATTCCTACCCAAACAAAGAAAAGCCCAAAACAAGAACCTCTTAGGTGTCACTCTCTCAAAGAGATTGGGTTCTTAAGATGTCACTTTAAGAAGCCCAATAAAAGAATGGTGCCTACTAAGGAAATTTGGGCTTTAGGGTGTGTAATTGCACCTATCACTTTAAATATGATAGTGAGAGCCACGCGCCACCTACCACACTCTCTAAATTATTGAGTATTTATTTTAGAAACACTCTTGTTCTCTTCTCCTTTAACCAAGAGGGTTTTCTCCATAGCTTATTCGTGCTTGCTAGCATAACAACGAGAAGAAACCCCATTACCTTAAGAGGTTTTTCTTTCGTGTAATTTCACATGGATTACCATTAGTGGTATCCTATTTGGATACTTACTTTGGCTTGGGGAGGTTGCTACGCTACAAGAGGTATTTCTCTTCGTCTTGTTTTTATGGTTAATGTAATGATAATACAAGTTGACCCATCGATGAATAGGTTTTAGAGAAATTTTTAAAAAATTCCGTTACATTCTATAATCTCTAAAATCCTACAGTGGTATAAGAGCTTGCCTATAGTTACCATTACATTAAAACGAAGAATGTTTGAGTATAATAGTAATCGGAATGTTTTGGTTTTGTGCTTTATGAAACATGAATATGGAGTGATGCTTGTTTCTTTTTCTTTAAATTTTTGTATGAAAGAGCATGAGATGTTCTTATGAATTTTTTGAAAAAACACATTTTGATGTCAAACAAGAATTTTAAAAGGACGAAAATATTTTGTATTCATCAAAAAGGTTTCTTAAAAGAAAAATTGTTTTGATCTATAAACCTTAATTTTCTCTCTCAAGAAGATGTTTAGCGTAAAAAAATAATAATTAAAAAAATAATTTAATTTAGGTTAAATCAATTTTGATTGATTTAGTTCTAGATTAGTTTCCTAATTTGATTAGGAAATAAATTAAACATGATTCTTAAGCAATATAAGATCAATTAATTTGATAGTCAAATAAATTGATTGGTCTGATCAAGATTAATTTCCTTATATGATTTAGGAAATAATTGAATTAACTGATTAGATTATATCTTGATTTATTTCCTAATATGATTTCAGAAATAATGCAATTAATTGATTAGATTATATCTTGATCGATTTTCTAATATGATTTAGGAAATATTTAATTAATTGATTAGATTGTATCTTGATTGATTTCCTAATATGATTTAGCAAATAATTTAGTTAATTGATTAGATTGTATCTTGATTAATTTCCTAATATGATTTAGGAAATAATTTAATTAATTGATTAGATTGTTTCTTGATTGATTTCCTAATATGATTTAGGAAATAAATAAATTAATTGATTATTTTAAATCTTGTTTATTTTCTTATTTTAAATTAGGAAACATTTTTTAAAATATTAACTAGAATTTTTGTTACTTTCCTAATTTAAATAACGAAAGAATTCAATTTGTAATTGAATTGAGATTTATTTATTTTTGCCTAATAAGATTAGGAAACTAGAATTAAAGACCATTTAATTTTAAACAAGGAAACAAGTAATTTTAATTGAGATTAAAATAAAAGTAGAAATAATTCATGTGATGAAATTATTCTAATGCCACGTAGACTTTAAATACCGACTTCCGTTATACATTTATTTTAATAAACAATGTATGATAGGATTTATGTATAGAATAATGGCTAGTTATGGACTTTTATCAAATATGAATTGTTCATGCATGTATTTTTAAAATTATGGTTTTGTTAAATATGGTATATATATCCAGCCTCTCTTTATTTCTCTGTTGTACTTCACTTCTCACCTAACTCTCCTCAAATGTAACTTGATATTTCTCATTAAACAATGTAATTAGATTATATATGGTTAGTATAGGAACGAGACGCAAGAAAGAAACCGCGGAGATGAAACCGAGGCCATATAAAGAGTAGAAATAGAATTTATATGTCTTCAATATAAAATCACACATATATCTAGGTTTGACCTAGTCATCTCTTTTGGCTCAAAGAGTTGACTATAGTTAAGTCCATAACCACGCCATATAATTTACTATCTATATATGCATAATGTGATCACACATATGATGCATCTCTAATTTAAAATTTGATGAGACTAATTAACAAAACCCTTGAATAATATTAAAGCCCAAGTTTTCTATTAATATGGGGCGAACCAGAGATCTTCTTAAAACTTAGGTTATTAGACTCTCTCTAAGCTTGACTTTAAGTTGACCATGTTCAAACCATTGAGATATGATCTTATGATTAATGGGCTGGCTTTAACTAGAAGCATTATTTGTTGGACTCTTTGTAAGGTCAATGTGGACAGAGACTAAGTTGGGCTATATATATGATGTATATGAGTCAAGAGTTGACAAGCTTAATGATTAGTGCATACATCAACAGTTCATAGCACTACTCGATGGTTGTATACATGATGCAATTGGTATGAGATATCTACCATTTGATCCAAGATGGCTTGTTAAACTATCTCCAAGGTCATTCAAGGTGAGTTTTGGACATCAACCCCACTAAGAGAACTTCCAACGGGTTCTCCCAGATTCAAAGTAGGGGCTTTTGGATTTGTAATAAAATAGTGGGAGTAATAATGCATTATATTAAAACCGTATATCATGCTTTTATGTACATACTTTAACATACTCATGTTTTTACATCTAGATTGATAGAATCATGACATCCACAGTGAATTTAAGATCTATTCTTGAGTTAAATAAGTTGACTGGGGTGAATTTCTTGGACTGGCTAAGAAAATTGAGAATCATTCTCAAGGCTGACATAGCCTATGTTTTTTATGAGGCACTCCCTGAACCCCCTATTGATAACGTTGATGAAGACCAAGTGTTGGCTTATAAGAAGCGCATGGGTGATGATGAGCTAGTAACATGTATCATGTTGACCTCTATGACACCTGAGCTTCAGAATTAGCGCAAGGCTAAGGAAGGTATCAAGAAAAAGTAGGCCAAGAAGGTAGAGAAAGCTGTACCCAATAAGACTTGCTTCTATTGTGGTAAAGAGGGCCATTAGAAGAGGAACTGTAAGACCTATTTAGAGTCCCTAAAGAAGAAAAAGACAACTGATGCCGAAACTACTTTAGGTATTTTCATTATTGAGATAAATATTGTTTTTAGTAAAACTTGGTTATTAGATACCAGTTTTGGCTCACACATACGTATCGATATGTAGGGCTTAAAGAACAGTAGGAGAAGCAGGCCTATCAGATAGAAATGGAGCAAGAATTGTTGCATTAGCTGCAGGAACTTATGTAATGCCTTTACCTAGTGGTTAATTTTAAAATTAGACAATTGTTATTTCGTTCCATCATTGATTAAAAACCTTGTTTCAATTTTAAGTTTGAATAAAAAAGGTTTTCATTTAACATTTAGTAACAATTGTTGCCACATAATGTTAGATGGTATTCTTTATGGCATTGGAATGTTATGCAATGAGATTTATGTATTAGATACATCTAACCCGATTTTCAACATCGAAAAGGGCAATCATAAACGCCTAAAACAAGATAATCTATTAACCTCATATTTATGGCATTGTCATTTAGGTCATATAAGCGAGAAACGCATGAGTAAGTTACACAAAAAAGGTAACTTAGGATTATTTGATTATGAATCATATGATACATGCATCTCTTGCTTAAAGGGCAAGATGATTAAATCACCTTTCAGTGGAAAAGGGTAAATGTGCAACTGATTTATTGGGTCTAATACATACTGATGTATGTGAATCAATGTCAACACATGCCATGAGTGGTTATGTCTACTTCATTACCTTTATTGATGACTATTCTAGATATGGGTATGTGTATCTAATGAGGTACAAATATGAGGCCTTTGAGAAGTTTGAAAAATTTGGAAATGAAGTAGAGGAAAAACTTAGTAAAAGTATTAAGATGCTAAGATCTGATCGAGGTGGTGAATACTTAAACCAAGAGTTTTAGGATTATCTTAGGGACAACGAGATATTATCCTAGTGGACTCCACCTTACGCGCCATAACATAATGGTGTGGCTGAAAGGAGAAAACAAACCTTGTTAGATATAGTTAGGTCTATGATGAATCATGCAGAGCTCTTTAAATCCTTCTTTAAATCCTTTTAGGGCCATGCACTTGAGATTGCTATTCACATCTTGACCAAAGTCCTAACCAAGGTAGTTGATGTTACTCCATTCGAAAACTGGTATAACAAGAAATCCATCTTATCTTACTTGAAGATATGGGGTTATCTAGCTTATGAAGCAGATAATGTCAGATAAACTTAAGGCAAAATCTGATAGATGTCTATTTGTGGGATACCCCAAGAGAACAAGGGGATATCAATTTTTCCACACTTTGGAACAAAAGATGTTTGTTTCAAAACATGCTATCTTTCTAGAGAAAGAGTTTCTCTTAATGGAAAACAATGTGAGTACAATTGAACTTGAGGAAGTTCAAGATACACAAGTAGACATAGAACAATCGTTTGCTCAAAAGCCGATAGATACAGAACATCTACCAGCTCAAGAGCTAGAGTCGTTTACTCATTCCAGAAGAGTAACGACTAAACCTTCTATACAAGCACAAATGCTTCATAAGTCCAGTAGGGCATATAGGGCTCTTGAGAGATATGGATTTTATAAGTGAACTCAACGATGTACTGCTTATAGAAGATAAGGAACCTACAACCTACGAAGAAGTTCTGAAGAGTTCAAAATTTGATAAATGTCTCAATGACATGAAATCAGAAATGGATTCCATGTACGACAACCAAGTATGGACTTTGGTCGATCCACCTGAGGGGATTAAGCCCATCGGGTGCAAATGGATTTTCAAGAAGAAAACTGCCATGGAAGGTAATGTTGCAACCTATAAAGCAAGGTTGGTTGTAAAGAGATATTGTGAAAAACAAGATGTTGATTATGACAAAACCTTTTCACTGGTAGCCATGCTTAAATCCATAAGGATACTGATATTGGGCATTTTTATATGTAATAGTCCCTATGTTAGTCCTATTGCTATTTTAATATTGTAAACTCTCAAATTTTAATATTTTTGGATTTATTGGGTGTAAATTAAGTATAGAATTAATATGCTTCAATTTCATAATTTTATCCCAATTAATTCTTGTGCCTTAATTTTCAAATAAATTATTGGAGAGAAAAGTGCTGACATGGATGTTTTGCTTACATAAATGCCACCTAAGCACTGACTGGGCATTGACTGGTTAACTAGGGCTGACTGGACTGATATGTGGGCACCACATTTTTGTATAAACCAGAAAGCATGCTTTCTACACTATCCAGTTGAACAGCAACTAGAAAAAGCAGTAGAAAAAGGCAAATAGCAGAACTGCTTACCATAGAAGACAAAAGCAGAAAGGGACAATACAATGGGTTGACCAGAAGGCCAATTTCATCCACCTCTCTCTTGGAAGCTTAAAGACACACTAGAGCTCTTTTTCACATCCGTAGAAGAACATCTTCTTCTTCCACTCTTCTGTATTTCATTTTTCTTCCCCCTTTTGTGTATTTTGGCCTCCATAGAGGGCTAAAAGTGTCTTGTAATCATTCCATGGAAGAATAGAGTTTGTAACATGAATTCTTGGAGCTTAATCAATAAGTTTCTCTTGTTTTTTCGTCTATTCCATTTCTGTTCTTGGTTATTATCTCTGTTTCTGTGCTTGTATTAATCTGGTTGGGTTTATATGAGCATAATTTGATATGGTTATTATTACTGTTTGGTTTAGCAAGTAGACTAGAAATGGCTTGATTAGATGATTATCTAACTTGATTAGGTTGGGCTTAATCAGATTACATGTGGTTAAGTTTAATTTATATGTAATATAGTTCTAAGAAGTCTCTTAGAAATATTAGTTAGAAACCTGATGATAGAGAACACTAGAATTAATTTGAAGATAAGAATGATGATAGTTGCAACTCTAGGAATTCCATGACTAATTGCATCTTTGTGTTCCGTTCAATTTCGTTTCTATCAGTGTTTCTGTTCTGTTCTATTCTATTTAGTTGCTGTTAGTTATGTTTTATATGTTAATTATTCAATTACCCCCAATGGTAGTTAATCAGTAGATAATTAGGGTAATTAGGTATATTAGTGTAGAACAATTAATTAGGTAATTTAAAAGCAAGGCCCCAAGAGTGAAACAGCCTGGGATGGCTACTATATTGCAAGTTGCCACAAATCTAATTCTAAGTGACTTGGCGGTTGTAGTGGCTTCAACCAGATACTCCTCGCCATAGCAGCTCATTATGATTATGAGATATAACAAATGGATGTGAAGACACTTTTCCTTAACAGAAACCTAATTGAGGATGTATATATAATAGAACTTGAAGGATTCACATCCAAAGATAGCAAAAATGTATGTAAGCTACAGAGATCCATTTATGGATTGAAGCAAGCATCCAAGAGTTGGAACATCTGATTTGATGAGACGATCAAAAGGTTTGATTTCTTACAAAATTTGAATAAGCCTTGTGTGTACAAGAAGGTTAATGGGAGTGTAGTCATATTCCTTGTGTTGTATATATATGACATACTACTCATTAGAAACGACGTTTCTATCCTTCAGTCCATGAAGATTTGGCTTTCCAAAAATTTCTCCATGAAAGACCTTGGAGAAGCAACCTACATATTGGGGATAAGGATCTATAGAGATAGATATAAGAGGTTGCATGGTCTTTTACAGTCTACATACATAGATAAGATGCTAAAGAGATTTAGCATAGAATAGTCCAAGAGAGGATTTATTCCCATAACACATGGGATTAGACTTTTAAAGTCTATATCTTCGAAGACATAGGATGAAAGAACTTGCATGAGTTTGATCCCTTATGCCTCGGTCATGGTATCAATCATGTATGCTATATTATGTACTAGACTCGATGTATCAGACGCTCTGAGTGTCACGAGCAGATATCACTCTAACCCTTGTGGTCATTGGGTGGCTGTTAAGAATATCCTTAAGTACTTAAGAAGGACAAAAGATTTATTCTTAATATATGGAGAATGAGATCTCAAGATAAGTGGGTATACAGATGCCAACTTCCAAACCGACAAGGATGATTCAAGATCCCAGTCAGGTTACATATTCATAGAGGTGCAATTAGTTGAAAAAGTTTCAAGTAAGAAACAACTGCAAATTCTACCACTGAAGCAAAGTACATTACAGCTTCTAAGACAACAAAAGAAGCAGTTTGGATTAAAAAGTTCATCACTGAACTAGGAGTGGTTTCCAGCATCATTGACGTAGTGCCAGTCTATTGCAACAACAATAGAGCCACTTTACAAGCAAAGGAGCCACGATCTTAATAGAAATCCAAACATGTACTCTGGCGTTACCACTTGATTAGGAAGATCATTGGTAGAAACAATGTGAAAATAGAAAGAGTTCCTACTGATAAGAATCTAGCTGATCCACTAACTAAGCCACTACCCTAGTCTAAGTTTAAGATAGACACACACACCAATGGTATTAGATACAAAGGTGATTGGCTTTAGTACAAGCGGGAGATTGTTAGAAAGGTACTCTAAAGGCAATGACTTTTAGTATCAGATGTACAAACTCAGTTATTAATCCAAAGAGGTTTTCTTTATTATTTATATTCACATTCATAAACACAAGATTAGATCATAAAATAAATAATAAAGTCCATGACATAAAATATAGCATGAAGGAAATTATGATGACGATCTTAATGTGAGATTGGTTCACTCCACTACGATGTCAAATCTCCCAGAATTGAATTCATGGCAATTTTGCGGTATAGTGATCACCAGGTTGTATTCACTCAAGGAGCCTCACTTCTAATCACTAATTAGTTGTTCCTAACACTAATCACACTAATTAACTACACAGGGGGTTGTTGTGACAGCAGCAGAAAATTAAACATAAACAGAATTGAAACAACACAGTGACAGCAATAGAATCATAACAAAAGAAGAAATAATCCTCACAGATTATGTAATCTGTCATGTAAATCCCTAGAAACATAACTATCACCATTCCAAACTTAAGTTAATCTCTAATCCACTTCTACCATTTGATTCTAAGTCTTGAAATTCCTAGAAAATCTTCTAGAATGAGTTTATCAACTCCCCAAAGCCCTAACCAAATTATGTCCTGCAATCACATATTGACATACCATTCCATTCTACTTGTCATTCTAATCGGTTACAATAAGTTTTCATCTAAGATCAAGCATTAAAATAAAGATATGTTCATGAAACTCTAAACAAAAATTAACATAAACATAAAACAGAGAGAAACTGAACAGAAATCGAATAAAAATGTATTAGAATACTTATCTGAACCAAGGAATTCAAGCTACATCTTCCAGTTCATCCAAATGATAGATTACAAGAGAGTTTTAGCTCTCCATGGGAGCTAAAACGAAAATACAGGAAGGAAACTACAAGAACCCTAAGTTACTGCAGAAGAGAGGAAGAAGAAGATGATGTCTGGCCTGTAAAATGAAATATGAAGTCCTTTTGTATTCTACCCTAGGGGAGAGACGAAAATGGCTTCAAGACATATCCTTTTCCCTTGCATAAAGTTACAGTATAGATCTAGAAAGGCTACAGCAGCAAGTTAGAGGAGAATGACATGAAAAAGAATGCTGCTAGACTAACTTTTCTGTATAGAAGAGTTGACCTGCGAATTTTCCATTTTAGCAAACTTTGAAGAGTAAAAAGGGCTGATGCATGCTCTGATTCAGAACTAAACAGAGGCCCATATTAGCTCATCCTGGTCAGCATCTAATCACCAAAAGGTGCCACATCAGCTCGCACATACGCACCTTCGTCCATGTTATCAAATTAGCTCTCTAATTACAAAATTAAAGCACAATTAGTCCATAACTAAATTTCATCCAATTAATTCTAAAACATAATAGAATCAGAAAGTTATCATGAAAATATATGCAATAGGACTAAGGCAGGGGCCAAAGTATATATAAAAAAATGCTCGATATCATAGATTCCTATCATGTGTAATTATGTATGTATCTAAACTATCAATAGTCATAAGATCACTGAGAATGGACATTAGTGATCTGGATAGACTAGCATATGTTATGCTTTTTGATTTAATCAAGTAGTTGTCCTTATAAGCTGTAAGCATGAGATGTTTTGAGTGAATATGTGAATTTTTGTTAATGGTAACAAGTACATTGGATGACTTGCATGAGATATCACATGGATACCTATTAAAATATCAATGATAGGTCTCATAGCAGTTAACAGTGCAAGTAGCCTTGGACTTGAGGAACTCAAGCTATCTTGGATATGTATCCTGTGTTTTGACTATATTCCTTGTTACCCACTATGGGTCACTCTTAGGGTGGTGATTGGATATAGCGTGAAGTATTCAAAGATATTTGAGAAGTCAACAGAAGATTCACCACTTTTGATAGAAGGAAGTATACCCATGGCCACTTGTCCAGATAATTATTAAGAAGTCTTTGGCCAAAGCAGACTTGTTATGAAGATGGTCTTTAGTGATATAGTTTATAGTGATTGATCCCACAAGACAGGGAACTGACTACTTGGGCTGGATGTTATGTAATCAAGTCTAGTAGGAGTTAACACATAGGCCATATCTGAACCAAGTAGGCATAAGATGACGAAAGGACATATTCCATAGAAACGTTTTAGCTGCAGAAAGGTTTAAAGTTAAATAACTAACTTTTTTGTCAATTGGGTGTCACGATGTGTTGCTAGATACGGCTTATGATCTATTTACAATCAAATGTTGATTGTGAATAGCCAACGTAGCTGGAAACCTAATGGGTTACACGCATAGAAATTCACTAGGAATGTAAAATAGGTTTGAGGATTTGATCATAAATTGGAGAGTTAATTAAAAGGAGATAAGAGAATAAAAGGAATAGGAATATATTCCTCTTCCTACCCAAACAAAGAAAAGCCCAAAACAAGAACCTCTTAGGCGTCACTCTCTCAAAGAGATTGGGCTTTTTAAGATGTTATTTTAAGAAGCCAAATAAGGGAATGACGTTTACTAAGGGAATAGGGCTTTAGGGTGTGTGGTTGCACTATCACTTTAAATATGATAGTGAGAGCCACACACCACCTGTCACTCTCTCTCAATTGTTAAGTATTTGTTTTTAAAACACTCTTGTTCTCTTCTCCTTTAACCAAGAGGGTTTTCTCTATTGCTTCTTCGTGCTTGCTAGCATAAGAATGAGAAGAAACCCCGTTACCTTCAGAGGCTTTTTTTTTTGGTGTAATTTCATATGGATTACCATTAGAGGTATCCTACTTTGGATACTTGCTTCAGCTTGGAGAGGTTATTACACTACAAGAGGTATTTCTCTTCATCTTATTTTTATGATTAATGTAATAGTAATATAGGTTAATCTATTGGTGAATAGGTTTAAGAGAAATTTTTAAAAAAATTCTACTATATTCTATGATCTCTAAAATCCTACACCTAGATTAGCATGAATTATTGGGTGAAATATTAAGAAAGCTCTTCTTTAAACCTTTATTGGCAATTAGGTGCTTAGGCAAAAGATAGAATTTCATTTTTGCCCTGGGTAGACTTGGAATTTATGATATCCTTTAATTTCTCTTTTTTTTTCATTCCCGTATTTAACCACATCATTTCATTAAGGAAAAAGTATACTTCATGTCCCTAATGTTTACACTAATTTTCACTTATGCCCCTGACATTTGTTTTTAGTTAAATATGTCCTACTTGTTTCTTCTTTTTTTTTTTTGGAAATATGCCCTTGTTTACAACCATCAAAGAAACTAACAGAAAGTGCTGATTGGGCTGCCACGTCACAAATATCATCCGCCACATTACTTGTCACACGGACACATCACTTGAAATTACAAAAATATACTTAATAATAATTAAAAAAGTCATTCTCCATTTCTCTCTCAATCTCTACTCTCTCTCGACATCTCGATTTTCTTCCTGTAACTTGGTCTGCTCTCTCTCTCGTCCATAGCCTCTGTGTCTTTCTCACTATCTTTCTCCCTTTTAGTACACTCTCTCTGTTTTGTCATCTTTGTCTTTCTTTCTCTCGTTCCTCCCTCCCACTCCACCATAGCCTTAAAGTTTATGTTGCGGAAATTATACAAATTAGGGGTGGAGATATGGAGTGCTTGGTGGTAGCGAATAAACTTTTAGATCTTAGGTTTGTTCTCAACTTGTCAAGATGAGAATGATATACCACTACCAAAATAGCAAAAGGTTCGACTACAAATTCCATGGTTCATGTTGCAGCACGCCAAAAAATCCAAATCTTTAATTGCTTAAAATTAATTTTTTTCCTTAAGAATAAATAACACTATATATATACACCTCAAAAATACTATACTTTATTCCCATGAAATTTCTTTATATATATTATTAGAATATTTCTAATTACACTTTACTTCCTCATCCCTTTCTTTGACAAATCTTTTGTGATCTCCTCATAGAGAATACAGAAAAGAGGGCTAAATAAAGTGGAGCGCAGCTAGCACTAATCATGAAAGGGAAAAATAGAATGAAAAAAAAAATCAACCTCAAAAAGGAGATTCCTAGGATTAAAAGCTAATATTTTCTACATAAGAGCATAGAAAGGCAGAACTAAAAAAACAATAGAGAGACTACCTCTAGAGTTATAGGATTTAGCTTCACCTTATGGTGAGTTATTGCTATCTTGCAGAAAGTCAAGCAAGACAGTGCGTTTACCTCAGAGAGCAACACGTACATTAGACATCTTAGATAGCCCACAAGCACCATGAAAGTATTGGAGTATCTCAAGTTGTCTTCCTGGTTTAGCATCGGGTACATAACTCTAGTCTCCAGTCAATTCTAGATTGGATAGGTTCAGCTTCAAGTCGAGCTTTGGACCATTCCCATTTTTCTACGATTAATGATGGCTCGCCTCTATTTTCTACAAAACTCGATCCATGTTTCAAAAAAAAAATCTAATTTGGTGGTCTAGTCAATGGCACCACACAAGACACAACACATGATTAAATCATTTTTGTACCTTCATTAAAGCATGAAAATTACACAGTTTTGCTCCTCATCAAAAGGAAGCAAAAAAAAACATAGTTAGAAGCATAAAATACTAATTTAAAAGAGCAGAAGCAAAATTAAACAACCTTGAGGTCCACAAAATAGTAATGTTAGACAAAAAAAGGAGGTTAAAAGTAGGTTCCTGCTCCATGTCTATTGCTTGCTTCTTTGGATAGCACATCAGCACAAGTATTTTGAGTTCTCCTAGTCTTAACTCTTAAGAAGCTTGTAGTCTTCAAATGTGGAGAATATGTGCCTGCAATTTTGAACAATGATAAATAGAGGATGATAATTTGATATGTTATCAAAGAGAAGGTTAAAAAGCTCTTAATAGTCTATCTCAATTTCCAGCTTCTTGCTGCCTACAAGAAATGCACTTTCTAGCCCTATGAACAAAGCTCAAGTTTCAGCTAGAAGAGCATTTCCTTTCCCTAACAATTTAATGTAACCGATGGTCCATAATCCTCTATCTAATCTAATTAGGCCACCTGTAGCAATGATGTTGTCTTTGGCAGACCCATCAAAATTAAGCTTGAACCAGCCTTTGGTTGGTTTTCTCGATCTTCAATTAGTAGTAACAAGTTTAGATAAGAAGTGGGATTTTTTGGAGAGATATCGGTCGAATACCAAAATTCTGCTTATGATTTCTAAAGAGCAAAATGCTTTATTAAAATTTCATTATGAGTAGTCAAGTTATGAAAAACTTTATGATTTCTAAAGAGCCAAATGCTTCTTTGTGAGTAGGTAAAAATAGTTTGGCAAGGTATTCCTTTTGAAAATGTAAGAATTATTTTTGGCATTTTGCTTTAACCAATCCATTCATCATAATTTTGGGAAAATAAGGCTTGTGGAGGTAGGAGGGAGTGCTAGATGAGTTTTATTAGCTGGCATTCTCTTAGGGCATGTAGATATGTTTATGGTTTAGCAAGACAGACAGGATAAACAATAGATGGAACACACATTGCATTATGGAGAGTAGTATTGAGAGGGATGCATTATACATTGAAGTTTGCCAAAGAAAGAGCTGCTCACGAGGATGTCAATGAGTTTTCCAAATCCAAAGAAACTTTTTTGTTTCATTTGTATTAATCTAGGAGTCTTTGTTTATAGAGAGGTCAAGGACCAAATGGTAGGTAGCTTTTGTGGTGAAGATCCCACTTTTTAAAGGTTTCTAGATTGATTAATTTTTGGTGCAGCTGAGTATAAGCAATAGGGAGAGCAATTAATTCCAGTCTAATGTGCTCTAGGATATGGAAAGGAATTATGTCAAGATTCCAGATTTTTTTTGTTAGAGGAGTCTAGTAAAATGTTGTCAACTATTTTGTCCTAAAGGTTTTTGTGATATGGCCAATAAGAGAGGAGCATAAATTTTCCTTTAACCAGGTGTCAAATCAAATGTTATTAGATTTTCCATCTCTAATGACCTTTTTTATGCAAGAATTATAAAGGGGGAAGCACTTCTATTTACTATTGAAGGGAAAAAATTTGGTAGTTTTGTGATTTTGGATAGAAAGGCCATATGTAGAGGTAATAGCACGAGTCTAAATTTTTTTAGGGTTATTCTTTAGGGTCCAAGTGAGTTTTAAAATGAGTATTGTTTTGATGTCTAGCTAATCTAATTCCTAGTCCACCTAAAGATTTTGGTCTTGCTATTTTTTTTCCAGGAAATAGTATGCAAAAAGGATACTTTAAAGCAATTAAGGACAACGAAAACCAAATATTGCCACTATTATATAACATTACACATATCATAATTTGTTATTCTTTTTGTGGTACTAATTACAGGATCATTTAAGTTTGCTGGCTCTGGAAGCTCATACATGAAGTTACACTTAGTGAATATAGTCAAATATTATATATATATATATATATATATATACTACTTAAGGATTCATTGATTTGATATGATAGAAAATTAATCTCGTCTAAACTTTCTGAATGCAAAGTTAAAAAGCAAGGCCTTTTATAAATTAACATCTTCAAAATTTAAACCATTATCAAATAAAAAATTAAAATATTGAGTGTATCACTAAAAGAAAGAATAAGAATTTTCACTGCACATTTCCTACTAACTTCTACTAGAAAAAAAAAATTTTTGACTGAATTTCCTATTTTTTTGACTAAAATTCTATAGGTACAAAGGTGGTTTATACCCCATAATGTTTTTCACCTAGTGTGTGCCCATATATTGGGCTTGACAACATGTCGAGTCCCATATAGATTTAGACCAAATACATAAACTTTTTTTTTGGTTATATATATTGTTTTATTAATTTTTATTAACTAAATATATAATTTATTAATTAAAGATAGAATTTGCATTAGACATATATATGTTAAAAAAAGTGTATCATATGGGGTTCCATAGGCCTCTTTGGTACCAAAATTATATGTACTTGGTGCGTATAATTTATAGCACATAAAATATTCCAGCAAGTATACTGGGTCGCAACAAGTAATAAAGTGATAAGTAGAGTATCGTCCCACAGAGATTGAGGTATCAAATGAAATTCAATTAGGCTAAGTGAAATGCTATTAAGACTTATGAAGGAAATTGTAGAAATTACACAAAAAGGGGGGGTGATGATTGAAACAACGCAATATAAATAATGAAAATTTAAATAACTAAACAGAAAACAAAACAGAGAAAAGATGTGGACTGGTCACAAATTCCATGGAATTGTACATCATCATCCTTTCCTTTGAATATTCTTGGCTAATTCTATTATGTAATTGATATCGGGCATTTTTATATACTTTTTAGTCCCTATTTTAGTCCTTTTTGCCTCTTTAATTTTGTCAATTCTCTAATTTTATTATGTTTTGGAATTTACTGGGTATAAACTATTTATGGATTGAATGTGTTTCAATTTTATATTTTTAGAACTTGAATTGCAAAATGCTCAATCTAATTCCTACAAATCTTAATTTTGGAGAGAAAAATGCTGACATGGACAAAGATGCTGATTTGGATGCTAATGTGGCACTTTTTGGGTGATGCAGATGCTGACTAGGATATGCTGGATGTGGGGCCTACTTGAACTCTTATTCAATGCCATGTAGTCAGAATTTTTGGGCATGAATATTAAATTTCGTAGGTCAGAAAGCAAGGCTGAAATATCAAATTTTCCATGCTGTTTTGCTGCTGCCATACCTATATTCTGCTGCTGTTTGTTACTTTCTGCTGCAGAAATATTAAATCTGCTGCTGTCATGCCTATCTGCTGCTGCAGAAACATTAATTATGCTGCTGTTTTGCTGTTAAAGTGCTGCCACATCATGGAAGAAAGCATCTAGGGTAGAATATTCTAAGGCATTGAAGGGGCATCAGTTTTTAAAGAAGAGAACACTTTTATTTTGCAACCAGACTTAGAAAATTCGCAGCTCTCTCTTCCTCTTTGTTTTTGCTTCTGTTATTGGCTGTTTTGCTCTCATGGAGGGCTAAGTTTTCATTGTAATTAGTCACTAGACCACTGGGATGTTGTAGCTTGAACTAAGAATGCAAGTTAAGTGTTTTGTTCTCCATTTTCATCTCATTTCGTTTCTGTTTTGCTGTCATGTTTATTTTGCTGTCAAATTCTGATTAGAGCTTGAGAATGTAACATAAACTGACATATATATAAGACATAACCTTGCTTGACTGATTAGGAAAGTGAGGGAGGCGAAATGACTAGTTAAATGATATATTTAACTTGGTTTGGTTGACATATTCCACTAAATGCATCTAGTTATAGTAGAGAGATGTTCTTGACTGTAATTAGTAGCATTAAATTCTAGATGTTATTCTAGAAACATTTTCATAAAGAACCAAACAATGGAATGAGAACAAAACTGAATCAATGAGTTAGGTAATGATAGTTACACTCCCATGAATCCTAGTGGCTGATTACATAGTCTCTTTACTGTCAATATCTTGCAATTTCTGCTGCTGCTGCTGTTACTGCTGTTGCTGCATATTTTGCTGCTGTTGTAGTGTTTAATTGCTGTTCTATTTTATTTATTTTGTTAGTACTGCCACAAAACCCCCCCCACGTTTATGTACTCTTAATTAGTGTTTAGGTGTTTAGAACGATTAATTAGTATTAAGAAGTGAGGCTCCTTGAGTGAATACGACCTGGGAATCACTATACTACAAATTGCCACAATTCAATTCTGGGCGATTTGACATCGTAGTGGCGCGAACCAGTAATCTTCAATCTAAAATTCTTAGAAAGTCTTCTAAGACTGAATTATATTAAAATTTTAGTTAGGAAGATCTTCACTAATCTATAACTCAAATATAATCCGATCAAGTCCTAATCACATCAATGCCCCGCAATCGTATATGACATGTTATCTCTTGTCCTACTCATTACAAATACATAGCAATCGCATGCATGTATAAATAACAAGCTTCATAGGACAATAAATAAAATAGAACTTTGGCCAAGAAAATACTCATTGGTCCAAATGAATTAAAGTACAATTTCCATTTCATCAAATGACCGATTACACAAGAAAATGAGATTGATTTCGTTGGTCTAATCCGATTAATTCATAGACAAATTAATCTTTGAATCATTGAAGAACAATTCAATTAAATTATAATCCATTCAATGTTGGCCAATTTTCTAAAATATGATTAAATCCAAAAGCTTTGAAATTACAATCTAACTTAACCAAAATAATTGACTAAAATCTTAGATCAACCATTCAATTAAGTTATGAAGCTCAAGAAAATTATTCAAGCCACATAAATAAAACTATCTATATCTAGATAATCTAATTTATGGTGGAAATTACAAGGATAAAATCCATTCCATTAAACGAAAGTGTATTAAAATCGAAATTGTTCAGCAATAAAACATCATAGAACCAAGCTACATCAATCTTTAAACTCAGAAATTACATGGAAGAGAAGAAGAACATGACAGAAAACAGAAAATACAGCAGAAATCTAAGAAACTATGAAGGAAAATGGAAGAAAAGGAAAGAAAATGGGAGAATGAGAGCCATTCCCAAGTGGGAAGGCTTCCTTTCCCTCAAACCAAGCTAGAGAGTTGCCTCTGTGTTGCTCCCAGCCACTGCTGCTCTAGGAAGGCAGAAAAATGGTGCTAGGACTTCACATCTGAAAAATGACTTAGCCTCCTTAATAAATTTTGATTTTCCAAATATAAAACTGTTCTAACACATGCCTAAAGGGATATTCTGTCCTAGATGCCTCCTTGGATGTCTCTTCCATGATATGGCAGCACTTTGACAGCAAAACAGTAGCAAAATTAATATTTCTGCAGCAACAGAAAGGTATGGCAGCAGCAGAATGGTATGGCAGCAGCAGAATTAATATTTCTGCAGCAGAAAGTGACAAACAGTAGCAGAACAGCAGCAGAATATCATGGCAAAATTAATATTTCAGCCATGCTTTTTTTTTGACCTACGAAAATTAATATTTCTGCCCAAAAATTCTGACTACATGGCATTGAATAAGAGTTCAAGTGGGCCCCACATCCAGCATATCCTAGTCAGCATCTACATCACCCAAAAAGTGCCACATTAGCATCCAAATCAGCATCTTTGTCCATGTCAACACTTTTCTCTCCAAAATTAAAATTTATAGGAATTAAATTGAGCATTTTACAATTCAAGTTCTAAAAATATAAAAATTGAGACACATTCAATCCATAAATAGTTTATACCCAATAAATTCTAAAACATAATAAAATTAGAGAATTGACAAAATTAAAGAGGCAAAAAGGACTAAAATAGGGACTAAAATAAATGGAAAAAGTATGTTATCAGTACTTATAAAAATGTTGTTTATATATTTGAAAAAAAATATATTTTGGACGTAAATATTAACTCAAAAAAAGTTGTTCTATATACATACATATATTTAATTAAATTTTTTATATTTTCTTATATTAAATTTTTAAAAAAATATTCTAGCTCGATAGGTGATCTATCAAGCCACACAAATTTGATTTGTGTGGCTCAACAGGTGGTTTGTCAAGCGACACATATAGTGTGTTTGTCGAGCCACACAGTTCATATTTGTGTGTCTATCCAACCGCCTAGAATTATTTTTTTAATTTTTATATCAATAAATTTTATATTTTATAACATTTATTTGATATTTTATATCAATTAATTTTATGTATTATCTTGGAAATGAAAAAAAAAATGTAGATATATATTTATAAATATTGAAATAAAATTTGTTGTTTGAATATATTAAAAATTTTGTATAAATTTAAAGATATGAATCTTTTCCTGTCACTGTAATGTATAATAAAAATTTTATATTAATTAATTTTAGTATGTGTAAATTTTAAATGAAAATTACGCTTGTCATAACTTATTAATTTTGAATAACAAAAATACTTTTAAATTATGAACACTTTCTAAACAAATATTTTTTTAAAAAAATAATCACTTTATTTAAATCATACAAAATAAATAAAATTTGTATATTAATTGTAAATTATAAAACGTAGAAAAAGTAATAAACATTTCATATAAAAAAATTAGTCATCGCTTGTAGTACTATCCTCATTTTCTTCTTCGCTATTCTCTTCGTCTTCATTTTTCTTCTTCATTTATATCTGTATCTTGGTCCTTATCTTCTTCTCCACTTTTCTTCCCTCTCTTCTTCTTCATATTCCTCCTCTGCTTTATCTTCACCTATGATTTCTTCATATTGTCCCCTTTCTTTCAAATTATCACTTAATAAATCACTATATACATTAGAAACATTAGGTTGTTCAGTCTGGTAGGCTACTTCTAGTCTTTCTTGATTTTCAACTAGACCTCTTGGCTTAGTTTTCATTACAACCCACCAATTTGATTTTTCTCTAGGTCTAATTGGATAAGTAACAAAATATACCTGTATTGTCTGGTGTACGAAGACAAATGGATCAAATTTTCTGTATCTTCTTGAATGTTTAATTTTCATAATTCTATATTGCAGGTGCGCCTTAGTTCCATGATTCAACACTGGATCAAACTAGTCAAAATAAAATAATGTAACTTTTTTTGTAGATTCACCAAAATATTGTAACTGTACCACTTCTTTAAAGATGCCAAAATAATCATTTTCTCATTTGCCCTCTCCAGTGCCTCTAATGCACACCCCACTATTAATTGTCTTTTTGCCAGTGCTCTAGGCATTAGTATGAAGCTTGTATCTATTTACAAAATATATTGGCCATGTCTCCACATTCCAAAATGGACCTCAGGCCAAGTCCCTTAGATATGAATTATTAAAAACAGGAGGTTGAAAATGTACATAATCAAAGTGACAAATGAATATATGAATATTAATTGATTAATGCATTACACAGCGATTAATTGTAAATGATGAGACCACTTATGAGGTTTTTGAACCATTGGACAAAATGTGATTCAACAACTCTATCAATATCTTTGTTACTGAAGTAGGGATTTAAACTTTTGTGATATTGTTCAAAATTGTTGTTGTACAAAAGTGAAGTCAATAAGCAGACAAAGTAGATTAACAATGTTTGATTGAATAATAAAATTAGAAAGTACGATGTTTTCTTACTCAAGATATAGCTTCACTTCATCATAATTGAGAAGGACATAAAGTTGAGCCATCATATATATATTCTTTATCATCCAAAAATCTAGTGACGCTCTTTCCAGAAAAACACCTAAGTTGATTAAAAATTCTTAACGTTGTTGGTTTGCTTGTCCCTTCTTGCATATAGGCATTCTAACCAACTTTTGTTCTCACTGAATTTACGTGTGATTTAAAATAATAAGAACAAAAGTATGTTTTCTCCTACGCCAAGTATGCCTCACAAATAGAACCTTCTACCTAAGATTTATTTTTTATTGTCTTTTTAATTCAGTTTAAAAACCTTCACAGTCAAAAAGAATAATAATTTGTCAGATTTGAATTTGTAGAAATTAAAGTAATATAGAAAATGAGTAGTACTAAATGAATACCTCTCAAAGGGATACATTCATCGATATTGAACTAGTCCACCAATTTGAGCTTTATATGGTAGCTAGATAGGCAGATGTTCCATTGAGTCAAAAAATCCAGAGAGAAAGATTCTTTCTAGCTTGCAAAGGATGATAGGAATATTTGCTCCATTTGAATTAGCTTATCCACTTTTATTGTTGTTGAATAAAATTCTTTGAAAAATTGGCTTATCTCAGTGATAGGCTTCCAAACTTGCTCAGGCAGTGCCCTGAAAACAATGGGTAGCAAACATTCTATGAAAATGTGACAATCATGACACTTGAGTCTGAATAACTTTCCTTCCATTAGGTCAACACATCTTGAAAAATTTGAAGAATATCCATCAGGTATTTTTATCCTTTTTACCCACTCACATGTTGTCCTTCTTTACTCTAGCATAAACGTGAATTTAGCCTTTGGCTTGATCACTTTCTCATTGGCAAATTCTTGTAACTCTAAATCACAGTGCCTGCAATACACCTTAAGATCCTTCCTTACCTTAAGATTGTCTTTTTTCTTCCCTTGGATCTCTATAATAGTGTTAAAAATGTTATTGAACACATTTTTTCTATGTGCATGACATCTATATTATGACAGATAAAAAGACTTTGCCAATAAGGGAGCTCCCAAAAAATGCTTTGTTTTGTCTAGTTATGCTTAAGCCCGTAACCTTAAGCTTTGGAAAGGCCACTCTCAATAACTTTAGGGAGCCTTCTAACTTTTTCCTATAATTCTTCCCCACTTAGTCTGGGCGGTGGGAGATCATTCTCAATTTTATTCTTGATGAACGTATCCTTGTTCCTCCTGAATGCATGGTCAGTAGATAAAAACTACTGATGACAATCAACCCAAGAGTTTTTTCTCCTATTCTATAGAGTGAAGGCTTTTAACTGTGCATAAAGTAAGGACAGACCAACTTACCTGCAATGTTCCACCCTGACAATATTTCATATAGTGGAAAGTCATTTATTATCCGCATCAACGCCTTTCGCGCATGAAAATTTTGCTATGTGGAAATGTCAAATGTGGATACTCTATCCCACAACATTTTTAGTTCATCAATGAGTGGCTGCAAGTACATGTCAATGCCAGCCTTTGAATTACGTGGCTCCAATACAATGGTTGTCAGGAACATATACGGTGCAGTCATGCACAGCTTGAGCAGCAAGTTGTATGGTATCACTATGACTAGCCAATACAAGTATAGTGTCCCGTGTTAACTGTAAAGGGTAAACTCATCTGTACACAGGTTGAGCCTCACATTACGCAACTCACTAACAAAGTCGGGATACACTATGTCAAAGTGTTTCCATGCTTCCCCATCTGAAGGATGGATCAATATACATTCATCTCTTCTGTGATTCTAATGTCATCGAATGTGCTCATCCAAAGTCATTGAGGCATAAAGCCTCAGAAACCTAGGAATAAAGGGTATATAATGTATCCTTTTCACTGGAACCCCATTTGGCAGTCTGTCATCTCCCTGGTCAATCTTCTAGAAATCAACTAGCTCCATAAAATTTGCATTTTGATTCATCTATGTCATCATTATAATACAACATGCATCCGTTCAAGCAAGCATCAATTATTTTGGATGATAGGCCAAGTTCAGATATCAATTTTTTCTCCTGTATCAATCCTTCAGCACGAGATTATTGTGGGAACTGATCTCCCCCATAAGACTTGTCATATCTTTGAAAGCTTGCACAAAAATATTGCCTTCAGATTTAAGAATTAACATTCTCACTATAATAGACAACTCTAAATGATTGGTACATCCTGACCAAAGTGGCCTCTGGTAAGCATTTAACAAATCAAAGAACATCTAAGCTTTTGATTTGGAGGTTCATTGGCATTTAAATTACCAGTATCTTCATTCTCTGGTTCTGAGTCATCTCTGATATCTAGATCTTGTCTGGTTGCATCTATGATCATGGCTTGATATCAAGCATCTCCATTGGCAACAATATTTGTCGATCTACTTGAACATCCAACTTAGTCTAGGCAGCGGGAGATCATTCTCAATTTTATTCTTGATGAACGCATCCTTGTTCCACAAAACTACCAATGACAATCAACCTAAGATTTTTTTTCTCCTATTCTACAGAATGAAGGCTTTTGAGTGTGCATAAAGTAAGGACAAGCCAACTTACCTGTAGTGTTCCACCCCGATAACATATCATACCCTGGAAAGTCATTTATTATCTATATCAACGCTGCTCACATATGAAAGTTTTGCTATGTAGAAACATCAAATGTGGATACTCTATCCCACAACATTTTTAGTTCATCAATGAGTGGCTGTAAGTACATGTCAATGTCAGCCTTTAGATTACGTGGCCCTAATACAGTGGCTGTTAAGAACATATATGGTGTAGTCAGGCACAACTTGGGCCGCAAGTTGTATGGTATTACTATGACTGGCCAACACGATTATAGTGTCCAGTGTTGACTGTAAGGGGTAAACTCATCTGTATACAAGCTGAGCTTCACATTACGTAGCTCACTAACAAAGTTGGGATACACTACGTCAAAGTGTTTCCATGCTTCCTCATCTGAAGGATGGACCAATAAGCCTTCAACTCTTCTTTGATTCCGATGTGATCACATATGCTCAGCCAAACTCATTAAAGCATAAAGCCTCAAAAATCTAGGAATAAGCAGTAGATAGTGCATCCTTTTCACTGGAATCCCGTTTAGCAGTCTATCTTCTCCCTGGTCAATCTTCTAGGAATCGACCAACTATATAAAATTTGCATTTTGTTTCATCTATGTCATCGTTAAAATACAACATGCATCTGTTCAAGCAAGCATCAATTATTTTGGACAATAGACCAAGTCTGGATATTGGTTTTTTTTTTCTCCTATACCAATCCTTCAGCACGAGATTATTGTGAGGACTGATCTCCCCCATAAGACTTGTCATATCGCTGAAAGCTGCACAAAAATATTGCCTTCAGATTTAAGAATTAACATTTGCACTATAACATACAACTTTAAATGATTGGTATATCCTAACCAGAGTGGCCTCTGGTAGGCATTTAACAAATCAAAGAACATCTGAGCTTTTGGATTTTCAGGTTCGTTGGTATTTAAATTACCAGTATCTTCATTCTTTGGTTCTGAGTCATCTCTGATATCCAGATCTTGTTTGGTTGCGTCTATGATCATGGCTTGATATCAAGCATCTCCATTGGTAGCAATATTTGTCAATCTACTTGAACATCAAACATCAGCCACAGTTGAAGTTGTGGCTTCACCACTCACCTCACTATGAGATGTCCAACACTAGTATTCTGGCTTAAAGCCTTTTCTGTAAAGGTCCACTTTAACGTCCTTAACACTCATATAGGTGCCATTTTTGTGTTTTGAGCAAGGGCACCAAATCATTCTGTCTACTACATGTCTCCTAGTAAAGGTAACAAATTCCTTCACCCAAGCAAAATTTCTTCTGTGTATCCCTTCCTTCTAAGATTTAGTCTATTGTCCATCCATATAGAATGAGAAAGAAAGGATCTCCATTTGTCTTCTGGAAGTGGAAAGAAAAAGGTACAAGAATGCAGATTTAAAAAAAAAAGAATCAAGAAAGCTAAATAAAAACTCTTTGAACAAAATTGTAATAAAGAGACAAGAGAGGCAATAGCAACATCATAAATGGTAAAAGATATGATAGGACAGCTATCATATTTAAATATTTTGCTATTGTAACATGACCAATCTTTTTCTAATTCATCCCATCCTGTAGAAATTTTCAAAAGGAGACGAAAAAGCAAGTATGACAATAGTAAATCGACTAAGAGATGAAAAAAGACAATCAAGTTAATGTCATTATTTGATGTAAAAAAAGATTGAAATAAAAAAATTGTGATGCTTAACAAAAATGTTTGTTGAATCGTGTAATAGCAATGATAAAAAAAATTCATCTAATCAGTAATTAAAAAATAACGGTAAAATATTGAAACAAAAAATTATGATTTTAATTTTACAATTTTTCATGTAATTATTATATAAAAAAACACTATCATCCAGTTCAACTAGTCACTGTAAAATATATATGATAGGACATCCATCATATTCATAGCTTCTTCTTATATCAAATATATTTACTACTCTTAACTTTTTTTAATTGGTCAACTTCTAGAAACTGTGATCACAGACTATCAAGCATTTTTTTTTGGCCTCATATCACCTTTGTGGCATGTTACCCAACCAACCATTTACGGATATGACACATGGCACTCAACTTTTGATGAGATGATGCCACGTGGCACACACTTTGGAAGAAAATATAACTGACAGTGAAGATCTGATGGCCCATCCATCCTAATAATTACTTTATGCTCTAACATTTAACATAAATCTAACTATAATACAATATAAATGTAATAAATAAAAAATTTTATAAAATTACATTATTACCAACGACAATTATGTTTGCTTAATTTTTTTATGTTTAAAAAAATAGTTCTGGAAAAATTGAAAAGCAAAAAAATATTTGTAATTTAAATTTTTAAAAACATAATTTATCATAATTTTTATATATTTAAGAGGCCTCAAATTCATCTTGAGACAATTAAACCAATGGTTAAATCCAGTTATATTTCAACTATAGCTAAATACTTGAAAGTCAGTATCCTAGTGATATTTTCCCAACCATCCATCCATCCTCACATCTTTTTCTTCAATACCATTATTTCATAATCTTATATCATCTCTTCATCCACTTATATGACCTCACACACCTATATTTTCCCTTACTTTGTGTCTATTTGTGTCCACTATCCCATTTTTATCGAAGAATGGTCTAGCCTATGAAGATCATTTTTAAGCTTTTCTTCTAGTACCTCTTCTCATCTCTTCCAAGCCGTGAAGGATATATGAACCACTTGCCAATGTCTTGTATTTCACATGGGTAACCAAATTAGAGATGGCAGTGGGGCGGGGATTCCCTGATCCCTACGAGGATCCCCGCTAACGTAGCCTCGTCAGTGGGGATTTTTTTCCCCACTGGGATAGGGATGGGGAGAAAAACTCCCCCGTTATTGTTTCGGGGATGGGGGCGGGGTTCACACTCTCTGCCTCGCGAGGATCCCCGGTGACTATATATATATATTCTATCAAAAATAAAATATAAATATATTAAATTAAAATAATTTAACTTTATTTAAAATAAATAAATTGCAATTTTCCACTTACCATATATTTAATTATTTATACAAATATTTAACTATTTTTAATAAAAAGAAAAAAGCTTTCTTTAGAGACTCATATCAATCAGATTGTGAAAACTATTAATATCCATAACACTAAAAGATTATTGGTTCAATTCTTTTATTAACATCAAAGAGTACCCTAATTCCTAAATCCCCAATCCCTAACCTAATTAGATCATCGTATCCTAGTGTTCTTCTGCGTTCTGTGTTATCTCCTGAGACTCTCCTCGCTATGACCCTGGCCGTATACTACTGTCTCTCTCCCCCGATGTTTGTGCTTCCAAATCGGTAAAGCTTCTCCAACTGAGCCCCCATCTTCTTTTTTCTCTGATTCTTTAAAAATCTTCACCTTCCCAAATTCCGCGGCCACAACCTGATAGTCTCCTCTTGAGTCTTGATGCTCATGGATCCTCTGGCTATCCTCTGCCGTCTCTATTCGTGGCCTCCGTTGTCATCTCTGATCGTGGCCTTACTGTCGCGTTGCTGGTCATAGCCTTCCCGTCTCTAAACCTCTCAGGTACGCATTCGACATTTCATCTTGAGTATACTGCTTCAAACTTCAACCTCTGTATTCCAGTTGATGGACGATGGTATATTTCCTCCTTATTCTCTGGAATTCTGGTTGATGGTATAATGTGAAATTCTGAAATCTTGATATTGTGAAATTCTGGCCATGTCTTCCCTTTTCCTTTTTGTCCAGTATTTTTTTTTGAATTTTTAAACAAAATTTTGTAAGGTTCGGTGTACCTGCAGGGATCCATGGGGAAGTGGGGATCGAGGGTGGGGAGAAAAATTTGTCCCCAGTGGAGATCGGAGGTGGGGACGAGGCCAAAATTGGGGGGCGACGACAGGGACGAGGGAGACACTCCCCGCCCTCGCCCCACCCCGTTGCCATTACTAAACCAAATTTAATTATTTTTAAAGATGTAATTAATTTAATTTAATTAATTCAAATTTAATTATTTAAAAAGTTATGACATGTAAAAATTATTTTAAATTTAATTAAAGTTACCTCTCACCACTTTCTAAGACACCAACTTCTCAACCATTCCAAAGACACACCACTCCACTTATTTTTGTCTTACTTCATAATGAGATGTATCAATATGTCATGAAATATTAGATCTTGTTTTTGTTATACTTCATATTTTGGTACTGTAAAAACAATCAATTTGTATGGAGTATAATGCAATTTTTTTGTTTAAAATTTTGTCTTTTCATTTCTATTAACTGAATCATAGTTTATGCCCATTTAATTAAATTATATTTCATTTGATATATATATATATATGTGTGCATGGTGTGTGTGTTAGAAATGTTATGTTTATCCCAACTTATCTAGCATAGCTTTATTTCATTTTTAAATTAATAAGTTTTATATTTAATTATAATAAAAATTGTAATCTAATATGAACATGAAAATAAATTTTTCAAAGCATTTAACTAAGGCTTCAAGTGACTCTTGGTGCCAAGCTTGGAAGAGACAAAATTAAATTTATTTATCTAAAAATTTTAATTATTCAAATGCAATAAATTTAAATTTAATTATTTAAAAAAATTATAACATGCATGTGAAAATTATTTTAATTTAAGTAAAGTTAAATTTAATTATTTAAAAAATATAATTATTTAAATTAAATTAATTTAATTTTAATTAAGTTTAATTTAATTAATTACACCCTCACACCCCCTATAAATAAGGACTCTCACTCCCTTCATTCTCCACTTCTCATTCTCCCTCTCTCACTCACTTACTGACACCCCTTCCCCTCACTATCTTATTTTGAGAATCATGGAGCTATCCTTATTTGAGAATAACTACTTTTATGAAGATATCATGATGAATATATTATCTGACTGCTAGTTGCTGACTGCCAAGAGTATATGATGATCTCATGGGATTGGAACTAGAGCTTTAGGCATGAATCTATTAGACAAAGACATAAGGAGATAGCCACATCCTAGTTAACTCTTTGTACTATTATCTCTCCTGAGCTCATATCATTGAAGGTCTATCACTGAAGTGTATAACACAAGGACCCGATATTCCATCATCTCTAAGTAGATGAGGACTGGTCCAGAGAGTCCTCTGCTGTTGAAGTGGTTGGATGCATAAACGGTCAAATATTGCTATGAGGCAGAGGTTGATATAAGAATCATTGACTACTTCTCCTCAACCCTGTCACCTTGCAAACCAGGGAAATACTTGGCCCCATCAAATGTACTTTAATTTGCTCCATAATTAGATTTTTCACATTTTTGTTTATAAATGTCCTTATATTACTAATACAAACTTTTCTATTAGGACAAGCTAATTATTGTCTTGCATATGATTTACGTCGACAAGACTTTTTTTAGTATGTTATTATTTAGTCGAGCAAATAGTGCTGGTGATAAGGCTTTACGCACGACACCTCGAGTGGCATCCCCCTGAACCTACTCCTTGCAACAATGACATGCTACAGGAATAAATTTTTGTTGTAGATAATTTTATTGTGTAGGTGTCCTCATGTAGCAGGCTAACTCTTATCATCCATGACGTCCATCAAGGATTTTTTTCGATCATTGATTATTCCACTTGTTGCATTCCATGACGAATGGACACTGGTGGGCTATAATAATGGGTTGGGCATCGTCTTCTCTTCTCAAAATCACATTCAAGGGAGTTTCTTACAACTGTGGAAATGCGACATAGCCCACTGTGATCCCCAATCATGGAATTTGGTATGGTATCTTCATCTTCCATTTGGAGATGACCCATTATTGTGCCTTCCTGATGATTAGTTATTGGTAGTTGATGAGTCAGACCTGGGGGATGCTAAGGACGGCGAGGAGGAGATGATGATCCAGAGAGACTTACAACTAATTACACATTTGGCATGGATGACACTACAGTAGGAATGGAACAACCGGACCTGTTAGAGACCTGGGTGATATCAAGCCACACTTATTTTAATCATGCACATGTTTTTTTCCCACATTCATGTAAAATAATTATATATTATGTTACTTTCGTTTTTTTAGAGTTAATGTTGATCTTTAGCTTAGATTGTATTGTTATTAAATATTTGCATGAACGTGATTTTTTTTATTATTTCAATTTAGTTGACATTATTTATTTTTTCAACCATGTTTGACGTTAAAAAAAGTTTTGCAATTTTAAGTATGCAATACATAATCAATCATAATTTATATTTATAATTTCAATTTTGTTTGATGTTAAAAGTATACAATACATAATCAATCATAATTTTTATATATTTAAAATGTGTCTCATTGAACTGGATTAGATCCATTTCAATTTCAATCAAATCAAGCACTTTTTGGAAAAAAAATTTATATCACTCTCATCTATAATTTTCAACTGGATCCAGTTCATTTTTAACTAAATTTGATTAATTACAATTATTTTCTATAAATCCTATCCATAATTTCTATCTATCCCATCCATACAACTCTTGTTTTTCTTCATCATCATCAATTGAGAACCTTACTCACGTTTTTCTTTATCATCATTTGAGAATCTCACACACACATTTATATATCAATTTCATTTCCCTCCCAATGTACATGTCTCACCTCATTCTCCAATTTTCTTCTTTACTTTCACATTTGACACACATTTTCATCTCTTCATATGTGATTCTCTCAAAAGGAAAGTAACTTTCTGAACACCCACTCAGTAACTCTTTTGTTCTTACTATTTCTTTTCTTTACAAAGATGGCAGACTCATTTATTCGAGAATGGATGCTTTCTTAAGAATGTTATATTTGATATTTTGTCTCGAATCCCTGTTAATGCATGCCAAAATTTTATGTCAGTATCTAGAAGTTGGAATTACAGTTTTAACACCCATATTTTCAAGCAAACTTACTGTGTAAAAGCACAAAAAACAAAGTCTTTTGTTCCATATTGTCTTGGCTGAGAAAAGTACCGAACAAATCTTGCTTAGATATTGTGGACGTGAGAGCTCGGTCTAGGAAACTGAACTTCCACATTTTAGGTAACATCAACTGTGCAACAACCTCCGAATGCTTAGAACTATAAATGGTTTAATCTCATTCCAAGCCAATCACGTATGGAGACATCATCAACACTTAGTGATCAACCCAGTGACCCTGTGGTGCTTGTCATTGGCCACAACTTATATAGGTTAATTAAAAAAATTATTTTCAGACTCATATTATATTAGTCATTTTATAATTTTACTGTAAAATATCTTTTTTAACAGGTATTGCCATGTATCATCTTTAAAAATATATTTTTTTCCAGAAGAAAATTAATCAACCAATTGTTATATGTATTTTTTCAAAAAACCATCAATTATTAACATATTTTTTAAAACCAATTAAGATAGCAAAATTTTAAAATAAAAAATACTAAAATACTTTAGATAGGACAAAAACATATGAAATTTAATATCAATTTTATTTTTATTAATTTTAATATTTTTATTTTTTTGAATTAAAAAAATTTGGTGTAGGAAAGCAGGATTCCTGCATCGAGGTGCAGCACCCGTCTAAAAAAATTAATTTTTTTAAGAAAATTTGTAATTTATTTTTAAAATTTAAATAAATTAATATATATATATTTAAATTGTTTAATTAATTTACACAACTTTCTGTGCAGGATTTTAGAAAATTTAAATTCATTTTGTGAATTAAAAATATATTTTTTTAAGACACTTCTAAATATTTGCATGAAATTAATTTACACAACCAAGTTTATAACACAAATTTAAATTATACATAAAAAAATCCTAAATTACATATTATATTTATTTATTTCATCGCTTCGCTTTCTTCCTCTGCTTCTTCCTCTTCTTTTTCTTATAATCAGTGTTACTAGTACCAGCTTCTCCATCACCCGCTGCTCTAGCATGGATTTGAGTTGCTTGAGCTTGCCTTCGCCAAAATTGTCTCTTGTTTCTTTCAGATACGTATCCTTGTATATCTCGCATACTGCTTCGAACCACTTGCCAAGGAGGGTGATTGGGGGGTTACCCAGAGTGATGCGCTCCACTAGGCTCACTATGCTAACCTAAATAAAAGATAAAAAAAGAATGATATAATGATATATCTAATTAATTAAAAAAATTAATTTTCTCAACAAAAATAAATATTTTACCACTTGATTTATCACTCCAGAATCTTCACCAATATAGCGATGGGTGACATTAAAGTACCATTGCATGTACACTGTCATTGGACCCAAATTCAGATGGCGTCCTAAGTTAGCTTGTATTACTCGTGCGTCCTAACTATTTCACATGGCAATGACCTCTTGGTGGTGATTGGTCCAGTTATAATTGCGATGTTTGCCTTCAACTTTTAGGCTATGATAACCTTCCATAGCCTCTTTTTATGGGCCCTTTAGGACTTGTTTCTTCCAACTAAACTGACGCAGTACACGGTTAGGAAGGTACATGTCAACTACATGGAAGTAGATTAAAGGCACTCTGGCAATACCCACTTCGACCCAAATACGACAATAATCTGGTATGTCTTGAACAAGTGAGTATAGCATCCAACAAATCTAAAAAAAAAAAAAGAAAATGACACCTTTTAGTTTATTACATTTTTAAAAGGATAATCATATTGCCATATATTATTACATACCTCTCTGTGACCCATACAATCTAGCATCTCCCTGTGTCTTCCAATCATAATATTTATAGGAGTTGGATGCATGCGAGTGCCCTTCCACCTATAAAATGTTAACAAATCAACAATTTGGTAGCACACGTTAGCCAAAAGACATATATTCAATATATATACATGTAACCCAAAGGAGGCCGCAACCAATAATTCATTAGCAAAGGATCTAGCTATCGGGCTACATCAAGCTCAAAAATAGTAAATCTTGTCTATATCCACATATGGAGGAAGGCCATGCACCATCCAACTTGCCTCTTGTCTTTCATGGCCTCAGAGCAAAGCTGCCTGTATAAAAATGCCAATACAACCGAGCCCCATGACATACAGTTGCACTCGTCAAAGTCGAGAATGAATGGAAGGAATTTCAAGTTTACATAATTACCAGATCGATCTAGCTTTAAGCATCCACCAATTGATTGTAAAATCAATGCTCTAGGGTGGATTGCTACAGTTGTCTCATCTGCACCTTGAGGTAGCTCTCAAAATGTATTCGTGTGCTAACTCAATGTTACTCTTTACCCATCAATCTCTAAACTAGTGACACGACTCTAAAAGGTTATAAACATAATGGCTCGAGGTTAGTTAGCTGAGGTTGTCAATTACTGGTCTTCCCAAACATGGGATTCTTATTAACACTGTTACATCCCAAGGCCAGGCATATGACCGACACGGGTGAGTATTCAACTTCTCCCCTATAAGCCTTACTTCTACACGAAACCCACAACAATATTTGACAGTCTTATATATTTAATTTCATAAGTTATCTGATTAATTTCCTTTTAACACACGAGTTGAGTCAGTAAAACAATTTTATTCCAAATATATCAGCCTGATCATGATTCATATCTACATTCATTCAATGCGCATGCTAAGGTGACAAACAAGCCTTAACCAACATGTATAACCTAGTTAACCTACCCGATTACAGAGCCATCTATAAAACAAAAGAAAGGATAGGGATAGGACCATACCAGTATTCCCAACAAGAGGAGCCTAACACCAATACTTGCCATCCCTACTATACTTCTTCGTACTTGAATATGTTGAGGCGTGAGTTATATTGACCCAGTGAAACAAACCCTACCCTGTCTTAGCACATAAATACAATGTAGATATATAAGTACATAACTATATATATATATATGTAGAAAAGTATATGTGTATTCATACTTATAGTTGGAAATATACTCACAAGATCGTACCATAATACCATTTCCAATTCCAAACGATACCATAAACCACTACAATACTCAAACCCAATGTATTCTAACACAACCACTATTATTATCAAGCATCGAGATTTACCATATAAGTCCTACTTATAGCTTTTTTTAAATAACCAAGACCATACGCGAGTAATCTATACACTCAATGCAAACAACATTATCAAATATGCACATTCAAAAATAATAAACACCATCCTAATTGTTACCTTGCTCTCAACTATATATATGTAGCCAAGGAGGAATTCAATCAAGTCATAGCAAGTGCAATCTAAATTAAAGTAAAATAGATAACCCCAACCTTATGTCTCTAATAGCCTCTACGTGTACTAGTACCTGGCACCATATTAACCAATTCATATATGCCAATACCCGGCACCATATCAACCCATATAATTAACATACCAACATAGAATTCTTCAAGATAAAGTACAACAACATAGAATTCTTCAAGATAAAGTACAAGGACAATGAATATTATATAATCTTTCCATACCAATAACCACAGTAAGAATTACATGCTAGAAATATGTTTTTATGCCCAAGCAAGATAAGGATGGGCCCAACATAATAAAATTTTCAATGAAGTCAACATAACCATAAAGTGACTATGGAATGTTACATCATAAAAAGTGCCCACGCAACAATGTAAAAGCAAACCGGGATGTACAATTTCAAACATTAATAATCAGACTGATTGATTTCATGATCATGTACATAACTAAAGTTTGAAATCTAACCAATTATAATTAATTAAGAATTTTTTTTCTATTATAGGAATTATATATCGAACTAACATGAGAGAGTGAGTGAGAAATTAACAAGTACAATAAAAATTAATAGAATGATAATAGAGAATGTTATTAGCCATACCATGTAAAGGACATGTTACAATCAGAACTCATACCAATCATAATAGCATCAATGTACTAAATCCTTATACCTTGACAAGGGCTAGAGTTATGTGTTTGTCTATACTTTATATGTGTGTGTATATATATATATATATAGCCCAATGCACAATCCTTATTAACCACATAAGGCATAGAGTCATTTCACTCCATCATACATATAACTCTGTTAGTGAACATACATCAAAGTTCATCTATACCAATCTATTTCCATCTACTTCTAGTTATAAGAATTTATTTATGCATCTAAACATATGAACATAGCATTTTATTGCTCACTAGGAATTTATACATGCATTTACAAAAGTCATACTAATGACAAGACAAGATAAGGTGGAAGCTTCCTTACCTTAACTCCGAGCTAGCAAATTGTCCCCAAAACATATGGAAGGTTCCTTAAATAATTCATGCCAAGTAGAAACATGTTTAGGTCACAAAATAAGGAAATTTTAAACACTAGTTTTGACCCTTACCCACTCTTTTAGTCATAAATCTCAAAAGGTTAGGATTTTTCAATTGATTCTTGCTTCATGAGAAACTAGACTTAAATACCTTTCAAACAATATAAAATTTGTAAAAAAAAAAAGGAAGTCTAGACGAGAGAGTTATGACATTTGAAAATTAGCTAAAAACTATTAAAAACAATGCTGTATGCGTGCCTCAGTGGGAAAATGCCCGCCTAAGCAGTCGAAATACTCCTCCACACTGCCTTACGCATGTCTAGGTGACCATTTCAAGCCTAGGTGGGTCAGGATGCCTTATTATAGCGATTTCTGACTCCTCTAAGGTTTTTCCTTCATCCTAAACCAATTTCCCACCAAAATTGATGATTCTTTCCATGGTTTTGCGCTAGAAATGTTTGGGAAACATTTACATACCCAAATCTTAGATTATATCCAAGAATCAAACCCAAAAATCATGAAAATCCATCTTAAGAACCCTAACTTCCATATTTTTCTGCCATAAACTCTTAACCCATGATTTCCATGTTTTAATCCAAAGTTTCTACAAATTTCTTGCTCCAAAATATTAAGCAAACATCCAAGAGAGATTCTAGACCATTAATTCAACTTAGATCTCTCAAGAACACTTATTCTTACCATAAATCCCTCAAATCTAAAAATGGTAGCAAGATGGTAAAAGTGGGGAGTTTACCTTAGCTTCTCCTTCCTCTGGTGAGGCTTGGTTGCTGGAAGCTCGAACCCTTCACTAGAGATCTATGGCCAAAGGCTTAAGTGAGCGTTTAAGTGAAAGAGATGAAGAGAATGGCGGCTAGGGCTTGGAAGGGGGAAGGGTTGCATGAGGAGGAGAGAAAATAGGTAGAAGTTGTGTGTGCATTGTGTTTATATGATTAATCAAGGGAAATTATCCTATTGTCCCTTTTTTTTTATCCCGATCAAACACACAGTGGCAATTTTGTAATTTCTCAATGTGGGTATTTCATACACAAAGAACATCACACACTTCTTTCATTTTCTCAACTCCTAGAACACCACTTTCCTTAACTTGCCTTATTTTCCATTTTCATAAAAATGTATTACATAAACATTTTTGTTTCACCTTAGTCCCTCCACGGTCTCATTATCCATCTATCCTTACTGTGGCACATGCAACCCCATATATTTCATCCATTTACCATTTTACATACTATTCCATATTCCATACATGAATTTCCTTAGTTGAAAACAAAAATTTTCCCTACATCCAACCAATTGATCGTAGAACGAAATTTCAATAATACCCAGAGACCTCGGCTGTTACAAACACACCTATATCTTTCAATGTAATCATCATGTCACCCTTGGTTAGGTGAAAAGTGTGTGTCTTAGGACGCCAACATTCCACGAATGCAGAAACTAAGGCATGGTTATACTCAAAAGCTTCGAGAACAGACACACCATAAAACCTAACTTGCATAAGAAGTGGCACAATATCAAGAGGTGGGTTACAAAGAAATCGTTTGTTAGTCTATGATCAGACCAACAAGATGCGGTTAATCTACAAGATAAAAAAATTATTAATTAATATAAAGAAGTGAAATTATTAAATAATAATTAAGTACATAAATAATCTATGTAATGCAAATAAGTGATACTTACTGAATCAATTTTCCACAATACCAAGGAAATATGTTGTTCTAGCATACATAATAAATTGGGATCATTAGGACTAGCAAGGATATTGCCAGTATCATCTTCAGCATACACTATATGTATGTATAGGAGGAAGCTATAATGAAGGTGGAAGAAGTAGGAAATGAGTGATGTGAAAGAGTGTGAAGAAGACTTCATATATATATATATATATATATAAGAGTGGTAAGTGTGGCATGTGAGCATGCACATGTGATGAGGATGTGTGATGTGGTCCCATATAGATGTGGGGTGTGGTATGTGGATGTGGTGAGGATGTGGCTTGTAGTTCAAGTGAGTTCAGCATTTTTAGTCTTTCTAAATTTTTTTAATTGAATACACGATGAGAAATCTCTAATTTGATATCTCTTTAACATTATTTAAGATATTTGAATAATTGATTATTGAGATATTGAATGAACAAAAAATGGAAACAGTATAACAAAAAAAATTAAATAAATAGCTCTATATTAACATTTATTATAAACTAATGAAAGAAACAATATAAATTAAATTGACTTTAACATAACAAAAAAATTATTAAATTAACATAAAAATATAATATAATATTACACATATATTTTTTATACAACGATTAACATTGTTAAATAACTTTTCGAATAATATAAAATAATTTAGTGTAATTTTATAACTAAATGATATAAAATATATTTAACAAAGTTGAAAATATTAAAATATATTATTATTTAAGACAAACACCCAAAATCTACACGTCTATAATATTCTATCACCTTTTTTAAATAGTCAAGATCTTCCAAAATATTTTATGACATATAAACATTGTCAAAAGTTGTATCAAAAAGTTTTACATAAAGTGGATAGATTTTGCCATCAATTATTATCTCTTTCTCATCCTCATTTGCATCTCAACTCACTTTTCTCGTCTCAACTCCTCTCAAGATTTTTCATCATGTCAGGAAAAAGAGCACATCAGCAAGAAAATGTACCCAATGGAGGAAGATTAAGAAGGCAGACTACTATTCAATGTTAGAATCTTTCTTCTTCTACCAACACTAGTACTGACAATGCCACAACTACAACAAGTACATGGCAACCATTTCTTAATCCTTCTTCTTTTTTCGGCCTACAACAAAGTATGCCTCCTAACTTTTATCCACCAATGGCATGGCAATTTCAGAGAAATGTACCACCCATGGCCCATCCAAATTACCCTTAACTGGACAACAACCACTATGGCAATTCTACACATACCATGATATATCTAATATGCCACACACTTATTCACAGGTGCCAGATAACTCATCACCGACATCTCAATCATATCATAACTCATCTACTTTTGCACATGTTCACTCTTCCTTTTAAACTTTGGGCTCAAGCCCACCTATAACACTTACACCTCTAGTTTCTACTCCATCTAGATCCTCACCACCATCAACAAAGGTGACCACCCAGAATGCCCCTCAAGATAGCAATATAATTACAAAGGAACATGTCACTCCTGATGGAAAAGAGTATTTATTCCACATTTTTTATCAGCTATAATTTAGTCATCTAATTTAATTATAGTCACATTATATATATTTTTAAGTCACTTAAATTTATTTCAAATTTATTTTAACTCATGCTTTCTCCAAGCCATAATAAGATTGGAGATGAAATTGTGTCCATCATTATAGCAACATATAAGGACCATACACATGCTAGAGGGACGTATCTGAATCACTAAGAAGCTTCTGGGGATAGAATTTCAAGTACAATTTTTTATCATTATTAATAACAATTTTTTACTTTATATTATTATCTATTATTAGTTAATTATTTTTTTTAGAAATATTATATTTGGTTACCATAACATGGCGATAGTATTCACAACTTCTGGAAAAGTTGTGTGGCAATGCACTTAAAAGATATGATATATACAACACACAAGAGTAAAAAAAAAAGGTGGATAAGGGATCTGTTTGGAATCAATTGTGTAATAAAATAGGGAATGCCATAATTCAAGTAGATCAGCAAGCAAAAGACAAAAAAAAATAGATATTTTGATTCTGGTGGGTTAGATTCATCTTTTCACACTAGAGGCTCTGCATCAATCGCAGAGCACAAGATTGATATCTTATTTCATTTTCACTTCTCTATTTATTCACTATTCGCCACTATATCTCAAATTTATATATTTTATTCAATTTGTAAAACAGACAAAGGAATTAGGAAGAGAACCTATTGCATCAGGGTTATTTCTTTGAACTCATAAAAAAAAGCTAATCAAGGACGAGTTGATAAAAAATCTGAGAAAATATTTGTAAATGTTCATTTGCATATAATTGTACATAGTATATGTTTTATAATATACAACCTTATATTTTTTCAATTTCAAAGGTGGAATATCAAAGACTCCAATCTTCAACTAGCTCCGAGCACCAATTATTGGATCTTGATCTATGAATACAAGCAGCTGGAGGGAAAAAAAAAAGACAGATGTATGGTTTAGGAGTTGAGGTATCCAAAATAGTTGGTACCACAACCTCTAAATTTCATATACAAGACAGTTAATTGGAGCTTGAATGGACTCACTCCCAAGAATTTCAACAAGTTTTAAAGGACACAGTTGTTCAAAGTCTAAATAAATCTTATGAAGAAAACTTGAAATGATACAAGTAAAGGATGGGAGAACTAAGTAGTCAGATCAATAGGATGGAGAGTAGACTAAATGCAACGCAAGGGTCTTATCGGTCCCATCCACCTCACAGGGATTATATCTGAGTTTGAGCGATCAAGGAAACATGGAAGTATATGTCGACCAGGTATGGCTCCTTTGAACAATGTTTCAAATTTTTATATTCTACTCAGTATTCCAGCTACTATGCTGTTGGAAACAACATTATCAACGATGAGAAAAATGATGATGACAATGAGGAATAGTAGAAAATTGTATTAACCAAGTTAATTATTAAAATTAATTTGTATTATTGTACTAAATTTCTTGTTAATGAACTGATTATTTAATACAATTTATTTGTAATTACTTATTTAATTATAAATATATTTAAATATTTAAGACAATTGTGCTTATTAATATATTTAAGTATGAAACAAATTTTTTTAAAACTTATTTCAATAATAACAAATATCAAAAGTAATTTATACAGATATATAAAAGCTTCTTTAAAAATAATAAATATATATATAGTTACAGTATTTTTTATTAATGAACAAATGAATGCTGTGATATAAATTTTTATATTATGTTATTATTTTGAAATAATAATATTGGTTATCATTGTGTGACTCGACAGATTTCTTATTGAGTCATACATTTCTTAATTGTGTGGCTCTACAGTTCCTCTATTGAGCCACACCATCATATAAAAATTTATTTTGAAATATTCATTTGTTTATAAATAATAAAAAATATTATAAATATTTATCTAACTAATAACAATTTTATTTGTATATAAAAAAGGTAAATAAAAAGGTTTCTACTTCTCCATAAGGTGCGAACTACTGTAAATCGAGGCGTGAATTTATAAAAATTTTGATGCATAAATTGCTGAAAATTTTAGGGCGATTTACAAATTTTTTCACTTGTATTCAAAATATTAATTTCCCATATTATATAACCATTCTTCTTCAGCTTTCTACATACTCTATTATTCTTTTCTTTTCTTCTATTCTTCTTTTGTCTTTTCTTCTTTTCTTTCTTCTTTTATCTTCTCTTCGTTTCTTCTTCTTTTTCTTCTGCTTTGCCAATTCAGTTCTTTTTCATTTTTTATGCCCGTTTCTTTTGTTGCAAGTCAGAGTTTCTTATTCGAGCCAGTTCAATTCTTCTGCGACTTCTCTTTTTCTTCTGTTCAACAAGTAAGACAAAACAATATTATTTTGCCTGTTCTTTCCTTGTACATCATTTTACACTTTTGACATTGCAGAGAATAATCCTTGGTTTTTACATTGCAGAGAATGAAACATTAATTTGATTTTTTTCTTGATCCACACAGGTAATTAATTAATGGATATTTTAATATATTCTTCTTCATTTTCTTCTTTTTTTATGCTAGGATATTAATTCATTTGGTTTACACCTATATAGGGGACTTCGTCTTCAGCAGCGTACAAGACAAAGATTAAATGACACAGATTAAATGACAAAGGAAAAAATTAAATTAATTGACATGAAAATATCCCATTATACAATATGACCAAGATGAATATTATTTCATATAAAAATTTAAGAATTTCTATAAAATTAAGATTATATTCATTGTAGAAAATAAAGAACTGATATAATAAAAATATGTAAATTTCTCTTTTTTCATAATAATAAAATTATATTGTCTTAGTATCCTGTAAAATAAAAATTTCATTACCGTCAAATTTATTTAAATTGTTTTTAAGATAAAATTTATTTTTATTTACAACCTATAAATAAAATTAATTCATATAAAATATAAATTAATTGATGTTAAATTTAAAGCCATACACTCAGAAAGACAAATATAAATGGTGGCTCGATAGGTCACTCCAAAAGCCACCTGTCGACCCACTCTTGACAGCTATATTTGGGTCACGTAGCAATAGAAGAAATTACACGTGGCTATTTGGGAGAGTATGTGATATGTATTTGACTAAAATTCAATAAAGAAAATTTCAATATTTTTTTTCAGTAGGAAGGCAATCGGAAAATAAATAGTGATTGGTGATTCTTGTATAGAAATTCTCCATTTTTCTTATGATTTGGCCATCGGTAATAGAGGTAATTGTTGTGGTATATAAATTATAATAATATATATAACATTAATGGATTTTTTGACATAAATTAGAAGCCTGACACGCAGGAATCTGTTTCTAGTTAAATTATTACAGGGAGTTTGTTAACATCAATAAGTACTTTTGACATCAAATACATTAATCCAATAGTAGAAAATGACTACAAAAAAATCATAAATGCACATAACCAAAAGAAAATATTGAAAGTAATGTAAATTATTTGGAAAGTTAACTAGACAACTAAAATATCTTAACCCAGACATGACCTCCACAAAGTGGACCAAACTTGACTGTTACAAAGAAAAATATAAAAAAAGGACAAAACAAGAAAAGACAATGACAATGACATATGTACTTGAGCCAGAACGGAATATATTTGAATAAACTGAGATTTTCTTGCTCATGAACTTGTAATAAATCATTCATAGCCTTCTCTAGGAGGACTTCGACCAGGGTTGTTAAGTACAAGTGTTGCAACATTATTAATCTTCATACGTGCATACCTTGTGCAAGAAAAATGAATAGAAGAGAGTAGTACACAGGAATTTAATGTGGTTCGGTAATGTACCTACGTCCACGATCAGAGAGTAGCAAGAAATTTCAACTATGACAAAATGAGTACAAAGACTTTTCTTACTCACACAAAGGCTTCACAGGTTAACCCAAGCTATACCTGTCTAATAGCCTAAGCTTAGCTTCAATAACCCAAAGCTCACAAAGATCACATCTTTGCTCACATCCACTATTATTTCTGTCATACTTTCTTATGTTTAAGGAGGGAAGCCCTATTTATAGAGTTTGTGAAGGAAGACAACACCAATTTTGCTTCCTCTTCCTCTTTGTCCTTTTGAAAGAAGTCAATACCAAATTTACTTTCTCCTCCTAGAAGTCAAAACCAATTTTGCTTCTTCCTTTGAGGTGTCCAAATCTGACTTTGATTCTTCTTCAATTTTTAGCCACACATTTGTATGGTTGCAAATGACGCCACTTTGAGAGCTTTTCTACCACTCATTTTATATGGTACAAAATGAGGCTACCTGTTAGGCGATTTGGCAAGTGCACCAGTCACACAAGTAATATAGTGTAAAATGAGTAAAGATGTCGATCCCATGAGGACTAAGTGGCTAATTACCCAAGAGATTTGACCGAATTAGTTAGATGAAAATATTATATTGGATTGAAGATAGCACTAATCAATGAATGATAAAATAAAATCAATGACAATAAATTTTTATAAGGATCTTCTCAATTTAACAGCAAACAAACTCACAACTGACAAATTTAATCTAAAAACTTGCGGTCACTAATCCCTCTCCTCCGTCCTAGAAATTACAAAACCCCTCTCACGCACTCGTAACTTATTCAACCATATAAGTTAATTCTAGGTTATTCTAATAACTTAAAAGAATTCTCCCAAATCTCAATTAAGTTACTTAACACCTATGCAATTCCTTGTGTGGGTTAAGCCTAATACAACCAACCTAGCCTTGATTAAACGAGATCAACTAACATTCCTATTAGCTAACAAGCGAAAACACTTAGTAAGGTTCATGCACTCGTCCTCCCTATTTAGTGTTCTACTCTCACCTCCCTCTCCCGAGTTTGAAGACAAAAACAAGCATAAATACGGGTTGATCAAGTCCATATAACGCAGCAAATAAATGAATAGAAAGACTTATATTAATTGAAATAAGGTTGCAAATACATGAGAGAATGCAAAATCTATTCAAGAGTCAAGTTCATATTAATCCTAGATGGAAAATCTAGCTACTCATGGAAAATAAACAACAGAAAGCAGAAAAAGGGATAAAGATGGCCATGAATCTGATGTGGGATGATGGATTGAGCTCTCCAAGCCTTGAAAATCAGGTTCCCCTTGCTCTTCTCAGCCAAAACGGCGCTTCCCCGTCTCCCTCATATTAGAATACCCTAAAAAATAATCTCTGCAACTATTTAAAGCCTTTCTAAAAAGCTAATTTTTTGGTTCCGCCGCTGCAACGGTACGAATTCACCGATGTAATGGGATATTGCAGATTTAATTGTGCTGATTTTGGGCTCCACAGCTGCAGCGGGAATATTTCACCGCTACAGTGGTAGAAGGCAGAAAAACATAAACTAAGAAAATCTTCAGCGCATCACTTAGGGAAGCAGCGGATGAACTACTGCTACAGCGGTGAGAACTCACCGGTGCAGCGGTGAGTGGTAGAAACATGACATTAGCAAGGATTTCCATTCTTTGCTTCTTTAGCTTCTTTACTCAGTAACTCTAAGGCTTCCTTTCCTCAATTGACTCCCAACTTTTGACCTTGCATAGGATTCACAAAAATGGCACAAATAAATAGTAAAAATTAGGATTTAAGATAAGAAATATGCAAAAAGCCTTTAAAGTTCAACGGGTGATTAAGAGGACAAAAATCATTTTAGAGTAAACATGTTTAGGTAAGTTGAAGGTAAAATCATTAAATAAAAAGTACCAAATTAGTGTTAACTTGAGAACTTAACACTCTCGCAAACCTAAAATTTTACTTGTCCTCAAGCAAAGGCCTCATAGTAACTTACAAAACAAAATACCAAGGTTTCCAAGATGTGCACCAGCAAACATAACTAATTTAAAATACAATTGATTTAGCAAGTTAAGTTTTATCAAATCGGTTGAAATAGAAACAATCTTTGAATCTGTAGTTAGCATAATTTTCTTAAGAGTTACTAATTCAACCCAAGCAGCATAGAAATTTAAACAATTAGAGTTTCACACTAAAAACATTCCTTTTCATCCTCAAATAGTTTATTAAAACCTGAATTAGAGTTTAGTGATTAATTCACTATTTGTTCTCAAGGGCTTCACTTTATTTTTGTTCTGAAGGGCTTCACTTTATTTTTGTTCTCAAGGGCTTAGCTTTATCAAAAACTAGCTCTATTTTCTTTTTCTTTTTTTTAGCATGTCCCTTTATTGAACTTTTTTAGCTATGCCCTTATTGAACTTTTTATATTTTTCCACTATTCTCCAATTCAAGAAATTATAAATCATTTTTAGGATTAAAGAGTTCTTAAAAAGAAAAATTAATTGTAAAAACTTCCTATTGCTGCTTGAATAAAAACAAGGCAACATTTATAAGAAATTTCCTAGCATTAGATTCAAAGATTCCTTCATACTTTTGAAAATAAATGACTTAACTTCACTTGCACAGAAGAAATTAACAAATTTTCAAAATTTTTCTAATTTGCTGAGCACTACTAGGAAACAAAGACAAACGTTTCAGCTCTTCTCTCACAGAAAAATATGCATATGCATGTATATCTCACAATAAAACTCTCCCCCAAACTTAAATCACACATTGTCCTCAATGAGCTAAGGAGGGTTTAAAACATGAGAATGCAAGCATCCATTTTTCTCTCTTAACACACAGACAACAAATAGCAGCAATATTCAACATTGACAACACAATATCATCATCACAATAAAATAGGCCAAAAATTGAAATTGCTATCCAACAACTGTGCAACATCATAAGTTCAATACAATCTCAAAATCCATCACAGCAACATCAAGTCCCAAGGAAATAAAATTCACACCAACACAACTTCAAATTCACAGCAAAGTAATAAAAACTATTAAAAACCAAGAAATAACACAACAAAAACCAAACAAAACAATTAAAACTAAGAAAGCTAGAAAACTTGGGTTGCCTCCTAAGAGCGCTAAGTTTATAGTCTTCAGCCAGACTTTACCGATGCTTATCAAGCTGGATCGTCCAATGTCGGCCACATACACAATAAGAAACACCAGTTAACAATGAAAAATACAGCTGAAAATAAATCAACACAAGAAAAGCTTAAATGATTAAATACTCAAATAGAACAGTAAAGAGAAAAATGAAAGAAAACAAGACAAAACAGAAAATAAAATAAAGAAGCATCCAAGCTAACACTTTCAAATTTCTTTGAATATTAGCACAAATCTTAGTCCCCGGCAACGATGCCAAAAACTTGTTAGGTGATTTGGCAAGTGCACCAGTCGCACAAGTAATATAGTGTAAAATGAGTAAAGATGTCGATCCCACGAGGACTAAGTGGCTAATTACCTAAGAGATTTGACCGAATTAGTTAGACAAAAATATTGGATTGAAGATAGCACTAATCAATGAATGATAAAATAAAATCAATGACAATAAATTTTTATAAGGATTTTCTCAATTTGACAGCAAACAAACTCACAACTGACGAATTTAATCCAATTAAAAACCTAGGGTCACTAATCCCTCTCCTTCATCCTGGAAATTACAAAATCCCTCTCACGTACTCGCAACTTATTCAACCATATAAGTTAATCCTAGGTTATTCTAATAACTTAAAAGAATTCTCCCGAATCTCAATTAAGTTACTTAACACATACACAATTCCTTGTGTGGGTTAAGCCTAATACAACCAACCTAGCCTTGATTAAACGAGATCAACTAACATTCTTATTAGCTAACAAGCAAAAAAACTAAGTAAAGTTCACGCACTCGTCCTCTCTATTCAGTGTTCTACTCTCACCTCCCTCTCCCGAGTTCGAAGACAGCAACAAACATAAATACGGGTTGATCAAGTCCATATAACACAGCAAATAAATGAATAGAAAGACTTATATTAATTGAAATAAAGTTGCAAATACATGAGAGAATGCAAAATCTATTCAGGAGTCAAGTTCATAGTTACCCTAAATGAAAAATCTAGCTACTCATGGAAAATAAACAGCAAAAAGTAGAAAAAGGGATAAAGATGGCCATGAATCTGATGTGGGATGATGGATTGAGCTCTCCAAGTCTTGAAAATAGGTTCCCTTTGCTCTTCTCAGCCAAAACGGTGCTTTCCCATCTCCCTCGGATCAGAATACCTTAGAAAATAATCTCTGCAGCTATTTAACTCCTTTCTAAAAAGCTAATTTTCTGGTTTTACTGCTGGATATTGCAGATTCAATTGTACTGATTTTGGGCTCCACCACTGCAGCGGTAGAAGCCAGAAAAACATAAACTAAGAAAATCTTCAGCACATCGCTTAGGGAAGTAGCGAATGAACTACCGCTGCAGCGGTGAGTGGCAGAAACATGACATTAGCAAGGATTTCCATTCTTTGCTTCTTTAGCTTCTTTACTCAGTAACTCTAAGGCTTCCTTTCCTCAATTGACTCCCAACTTTTTACCTTGCATAGGATTCACAAAAATGGCACACATCAATAGTAAAAATTGGGATTTAAGATAAGAAATATGCAAAAACCTTTTAAAGTTCAAGAGGTGATTAAGAGGACAAAAAATTATTTCATAGTAAACATGTTTAGGTAAATTAAAGGTAAAATTATTAAATAAAAAGTACCAAATTAGTGTTAACTTGAGAACTTAACACTACCTTGAGAGCTTTTCAACCACTCATTTACATGGTTTTAGACTAAGCCACATGGCATCAAAACAATATACCACATTTCATATTTTTACACCATGTAATCTAATCCATTATTTCACAAATCTCTACCTTGGCTTAGATTACTTATAGCTTCTTTCTGCTACTCTCCTCCATGCCCTCTTTCACCTGCGTCGAATCCTAATCAAGTCCAAGCAATGCTTGAACTTGTTTATCGGAACTGGCTTGGTCAACATATCAGCTGGATTATCTGTAGTATCTATCTTTTTCACTGTAATAATCCCTTCTGCAATCACATCTCTGATGAAGTGCACCCTTACATTAATGTGTTTTGTTCTTTCAAGATACATTGGATTTTTTGTTAGATGTATTGCACTTTGATTATCACAATATACTATAGCTTCTTCCAGTTGTATACCTAACTCATCAATTAGTCCTCGGGACCAAATGGATTCTTCTACTACTTTTGTTGCCGCTATGTACTCTGCCTCGGTGGTTAACAAAGTAGCAATTGATTGTAGAGTTACTTTCCAACTGAAAGTACATCTGCATAACATGAATACATATCCAGTAATAGATCTCCTTTTGTCATGATCTCTGAGCAAATCTAAGTCAACATATCCAATGACACCTTTTGTAGTGTCTTTAGTTCTTTCATAGACCAAACCAACATCAATAGTACCTCGTAAATAACGCAAAATTCATTTCACTGCCTGCCAATGAGCTTTTCTAGGATTTTCCATATATCTGCTGATAATGGTGACAGCCTGTGAAATGTCCAGCCTTGTACAGACCATGAGGTACATGATACTACATACTGGGCTAGCACAAAGGACATGTGTTATATACTCCGCCTCTTCTTAGGTTTGAGGTGCCAAAGCTGCTGAGAGTTTGAAGTGAGCTGCTAATGGAGTACTAACAGGCTTTGCATTCTGCGTGCCAAAGCGGTCTAACACTTTTTCTATGTACTTCTTCTATGACAAGAATAAGACACATTCTTTTCTATCCCAGTAGATCTCCATACCTAGAATTTTCTGTGCAGCTCCAAGATCCTTCATCTCAAACTCCTGTCTCATCTGATCCTTAAGACAGTCTATTTTTGAGATGTTCTTACAAGTAATCAACATGTCAACAACATACAAGAGTAGATAACAATATGATCCATCATCAAGCTTTTTGTAGTACACACAACTATCATACTTGTCAAAACGTTTGTACCACTGTCTAGGAGATTGTTTAAGACTATAAAGAGATTTCTTTAATATGCAAACATGGTCTTTCTTACCTCGTATTTCAAACCCTTCAGGTTGACTCATGTAAATCTGCTCTTCATGTTCACCATGCAAGAATGTTGTCTTGACATCCAATTGCTCAAGCTCCATATTAAAATGAGCAACGATAGAGAGAAGATTTCATTAAAGTCAATACCTTCTCTTTATGTAACGCCCTTTACCACAAGTTATGCTTTGTACCTTGCATCTTCAACCTCGGGGATTCCTTCTTTCTTCTTGAAGACCCATTTGCACCCTAATATCTTTTGGTTGTCTGGTCTTTCAATAAGTTCCCAAGTATGATTCTTATGGAAAGATTCAATCTCCTCAATCATTGTAGCAAGCCACTGGGAAGACTCATCACTTGACATGGCTTCATGGTATGATTGCAGTTCATCAATATCGACTACATTTAGAGCATAACCAACCACATCCGCATATCTATACCTCTGAAGAGGTCTAATTTTCCTTCTCTACTTGTCTCTTACTAGTTGATAATGCTGCAATTGTGTACTTATTTCCTCGACTGGATGTTGCTCTTCCTCTGTATCTTCTTGGTTATCTTGAGGATGCTCTGTCTCAGGCTCCACCTCAAGCTCCATATTCTTCGTAACACTATTGTTTTCTTTTTCACCTACTGACTCCTTCTGGGAATTCAACATTTCTGCTTCATTGAAGGTCACATCCCTGCTAATGATGCATTTTGAAGTTTTAGGACACCATAACTTATAGCCTTTCCCTCCTTTAGGATATCCAAGGAAAATACATTTCCTTGCCCTAGGCTCAAGTTTGCCTTGATTCACACAAGCATAAGCAGGATAACCTAACATTCTTAAATTATCATATTTGGCTGGCTTACCTAACCAAACTTCCACTGGAGTCTTGAAACCAATAGCTGAAAATGGACATCTATTAACCAAGTAACAAGCTGTGTTAACAACATTAGCCCAAAACTGTCATAGTAGACCGGCATTCGAGAGCATACACCTTGCTCTTTCCAAGAGAGTTCTATTCATCTGCTCTATTAATCCATTTTGTTGTGGAGTCTCTTTAATGGTACGGTGTCTGACAATACCATGATCCTTGCAGAACTTATTAAATTCTCCTGCACAAAACTCCAAGTTGTTATTAGTTCTCAGTCGCTTGATCTGCTTCCAGATCTGTTTCTCGTTCAAGGTTTTCCACTACTTGAAATTGACAAAGACTTCATCTTTATTCTTTAGAATAAAGATCCACACCTTCCTTAAATAATCATCAATGCAGGTTAACATATATCTACCGCCACCATGAGAAAGAACTCGAGAGGGACCGTAAAAGTCCAAGTGGATGAAATCAACAGCGCCCTTTGTACGGTAAACAGCTGTGCCAAACTTTACCCAACACTATTTCCCAAATACATAGTATTCACAGAAATCCAACTTCCCTGTCTTTTGACCACAAAGAAGCCCTTGCTTGCTGAGTTGAATTAAACCCTTCTCACTAATATGCCCTAACTGCATATGCTATAACTTGGTGACGTCTGATTCAGACATTGATGATACTGCAGCCACACCTGTAATCATGCTTCCCTGCAATATGTAAAGGCTATTAACTTTCTTTCCTTTCATCACAACCAAGGCTTCCCTTAAGACTTGTACAACTCCACATTCAGCTTTAAAGCTGCACCCGCTGGAGTCGACCACACCCAAGGAAATCAGGTTCTTCTTCAGTTCTGGAACGTGCCTGACATCAGTTGGTGTTCTTTCAACTCCTCATGCATCTTGATCCTTATCATGCCAATACCAATCACCTTACAGGTAATATTGTTACCCATAAGGACCTTACCCTATTCTATAAACTGGTAAGTTATGAACCAATCCATATTGAGAGTCATATGATATGAGCACCCAGAATCAAGGACCCACTCATTTCTTGAGTCACTGATAGAGACAGAGAGAACATCTGCATCATCATAGCCATATGCTACAGTAGCATCTCTAATACTAGAAGCCTTCTCCTTTTCCTTGCCTTTACATTCTAGACAGTCTCTCTTGAAGTGCCCTTCTTTATGACAGTGGAAGCATTTCATTTTTCTAAGTTTTGATTTTGACCTAGATTTACCTTTACAACCACTAGGTCCTCTTCTTTCAGTTCTTCTTCTTGCCACCAAACTCTCTCTAGAGCCTTTATTCCTGCTTTATGTTACCCTTCTTTTCTATTCTCGTGAGTTTAAGGCCACCTTGGCCTCCTCCATGGTAAGAGAATCTCGACCGTATAGCATTGTATCAATGAAGTGCTCGTAAGAATTTGGTAAAGAGCATAACAAGATAATGGCCTGGTCATCATCATCAATTTTAACATCTATATTCTTCAAATCGAGAATTACTTTATTAAATTCATTAAGATGTTCTTTGATGAGCTTACCCTCCTGCATTTGAAGCGTGTATAACTTCTTCAAATACAGCCGGTTGGTGAGTGACTTTGTCATGTACAAGCTTTCCAGCTTCAACCATAGCTTGGCAATTGTATCTTCCTCGAAAACTTCTCGCAATACCTCATCACCTAAGCACAACAGGATGGCACTGTGTGCTTTATCCATAATATCATCCTTCTCATTCTCTGTCAACATCTCTGGCAATGCCTCTCTGCCTTGCAAGGCTTTGGCTAACCCTTGATGAACCAACAAAGATCGCATCTTGATCCGCCATAAACTGAAATCATTTTCTCCATTGAATTTCTCCACGTCAAATTTTATTGTAGCCATGGCTCTGATTCCAGTTTATTGTAGATGGGCCTTGATATGGAGAAATTAAATGTGCAAGAAAAATAAATAGAAAAGAGTAAGACACAGACATTTAACGTGGTTCGACAATATGCATACATCCATGATCAGAGACCAACAAGAAATTTCAACTATGACAAAATAAATACAATGACTTTTCTCACTCACACAAAGGTCTCACAGGTTAATCCAAGCTATACCTATCTGAAATAGCCTAAGCTTGGCTTCAATAACCCAAAGCTCACAAAGATCATACCTTTGCTCACATCCACTCTTGTTTCTATCACACTTTCTTATGTTTAAGAAGGGAAGCCCTATTTATAGAGTTTGTAAAAGAAGACAAAACCAATTTTGCTTCTTCTTCCTCTTTGTCCCTTTGAAAGAAGTCAATACCAAATTTGCTTCCTCTTCCTAGAAGTCAAAACCAATTTTGCTTCTTCTTCAATTTTTAGCCACATATTTGTATGGTTGCAAATGAAGCCACTTTGAGAGCTTTTCAACCACTCATTTTACATAGTTTTAGACTAAGCCACATGGCATCAAAACAATATGTCACATTTCATATTTTTATACCATGTAATCTAAGCCATTATTTCACAGACTTTGACATTGAGCTTCTCATCGCAACCTTATCTGATGGCTCAATAAAGATTATACCCTTGGGCCCTTCATTTGTGAGTGGCCTGTCCATCACATGGAGGATACATGGCCAAGAGGAAATGAAAAAAAAGAACTAAATGTAAGGCATGGATAGGGTTCTTCCACTCATATCTACTGATTTTTGGGTTAACAATATATGTTTGAGACTTTGTAGAACTTGTGGAGAGAGTGTACACTTCTATTTATAGTGTTCTTCAAAGCAAGTTTGTTTTGACCAATACCCAACCTTTCTTTTCTTTTCCTTTTTTTTTAGAACTACCAGTATCTAGAAATTTATAAAATTATAACCTAATTTAAGTTAGATTGGACTACATAGGTATAAAACTCTCTCAATGTTGACATTCTCCATTTACAAAATTCAAATTTGAAACTTTGCATAAGAAAAATAAGTGTCGAACCACTTAAACTAACATTTAGCTGTGATGAGTAACACAACTCTTTTATTATGTCGTTTTACATGAAAATTAGGGTTTGACGCAAAAGTAAGATTGAAATAAAGTTGTCTAAGTGTTTGTTAATTGTTTTTTAAATAAAATTATTATTAGAAATCTTTTTTAAAATATTTAATTATATAATAATAATGAGGTAATTTTTTTAATCTTTGTATTATGTTCTTATTAAAAATTTTAATGCTAAACAGTTAAAAATAATACCAAAAAAAGTGCATATGCAATGTAAAAGTTCTATTTTTTAGATAGTCAAATCACAAATAGGTGTTTTTTTCTTGCTTCCGTCATCAATCTACTACTGTCACATGAACAAATCCATGATGTAATATATATCTGTGTTTGTTTCTTGCTTCCGTCATCAATCTACTACTGTCACATGAACTAATCCATGATGTAATATATATCTGTGATAAGAGAGGTTGTATGAGAAGAGATCTTGCGTCAAAAGTTACTAAATTTTACATTATGAATATGTCACCAATGTAGAGAGAGAGTTGATCTGATATAGAATTTTTAAGTTGAAGTTATCTTATACGACTCTTTCAAGACAAATTTCACTAAAAATTAGAATAATTGCCTCATATGTCCACAAAGTGGCTCTACTCCGAACTTGGTCAGAATAAGACAGGTTTCCAAACTTCTGCAATTTAAGTCCTATTTCTAAAGGTCGAAATTTTTTGGAACTCCAAAATAACCTCCAAGTATAGATAGACAGACCCTAGTACAGACTTGTATTGTATTATATATATGTGTGTGTGTGTGTTTGAAATATGTCTAATACATATACACACACACACACACACATATATATATAACTATTACGGTATTACTTCATAATAAAAATAAAATAACTAAATTATTGTATTAACAAAAGACAATTACATTTATGTATGAACTATATACAACATGCTCATTTCCGCCATCTCAACATTACCGTATACCTTTTCCTCTTAAGTCATTCTCCCATAACAAGTAAACGACTTTTTACTTTTTGGGAGTGTGCCATTAACATCCAAGTCAGCAAAATTGTTAGTGGGCTCTTAACAATATGGATGGAGGGACCAAATTGATTGGAGGTAGATTTTTTAAAAATTAAATTAACACAAGTAATCGTTCAAAAACCAAGTTGATAAAGAACCAATCTTTCGAGGGCCGAATTCATTGCTAATGAATATCTAAATATATAGAGTTAAAAGTTAAAGTACAATAAAAGTATATTTTTGTTGTCCCTTAATTTGGGGTTAAGTTTAATTCCACCCCATTTTTTTTAGTTAGTTTAATCCTATGCATTTATAAAAATTCTTAATATCGTCTAAAATTACTAATATAATCTAAATTATTACTAGAATTAATTAGTTGACCTACCCAATGGCCATTAGATACACAAATGGATATCTACTTTAATCTCTTGATAAATATAGTGGTGTCATTTTGTATTTTCTAACCCTAAATTTTCTTCCTAACTTTTCTTTTCTTCATCTAGTTAATAAATAAGATATTAGGTCAAATATCTACATTGACAATGTCAGGTCCATGTTTACATCTTCTAATAAATACGTGTTTAACAAATTAATTAATTTTTATATATCTCAATTTAGATATTAATTAGCAAGTACGGGTTCATTGAAAATTTTTATAAATATAAAATTAAATTAACACAAAAAAATAAGACAATATTATACTTGACTCCAAATTTAAAAGGCAAAAAAAAAGATAATTTTAATTACCTTCAGATACCATATTTTAAGTTTCAAGTTTAAAAAGATTGTCCAAGGTTGGACATAACACTTTTCCTCTTGCTTTTTAAACCCTTTCAACGCCGCCTTTATTCTGGTGGAGCCAATTAATGCATTGACAACACATGCATGCTCTTTGGTGCTATGACTAAGACGTATGATACTTTTGGGCTTTTGGGAAACTGCAGCACGTACGTGGGTTCATTTAACTTTGAAGGGGAATGTTTTGTTGAATGAATTGATTCATTGTTGTATGCCTTGCTTCTTAGTTCATTTTTTCCCACTCGGACCGGCCTACCTTCCTCTTCTTATTATTGTTACTTCACAGTTCACACCTTTGACTACTCCTGACCTGGGATATAGTGGAAACATTTTGTTATGGTGGAGAGTGATAATATATTTTCCTTCCAGAGGAAGATAATCAGTCTCATTGCGCAAATTAAGGTCAAGACCACCCATTTTATTTTGTCTGGTGTATATATATATATATATCATTTGACCTGGATTAGTAAGAGTATAATAATATATATATATATATATTATATATGACAGCAATCTTTTTTGTTCTTTGATATGCTTCTTGACCAACCCCATGCAATATCTCTACATTCTTCTAAATCTTAATCAAGTTAGATATATAATACTACATGTTAGTAGCTGACTATCCTCACCACAAAAAGAAAATAATAATAATAATAATAATAATAATAATAATAATAATAATAATAATAAATAAATAAATAAATATATACCAACAGTTTCGTTTGCATTTAGCAGTGGTTAGAACTGCCATTAAGTGTTTCTAGCGGCAGTTTAAAAACCATCACTGACTTAAGTGCTGGGAGGCATTTAGGGGTAGTTTTTTATTCAACACCGTTGATATTGGAAATATTCAATACTTATATTTTTTACAACTGAGAAACAGTCACAAAATGAGATTTATTCTTGTTTAATGGCCTTTTTTTACTACCATCAATTTCATTAAAAAATTATAATTTTTTAGGAACCCTTGCTAATTAAAAATTGTGAAATTTTTTCTTTAAATTGAACATATATTTGTTTAAATATTGAAAGAATACCTGTTTAAATTATTGCCAAAATTCTAAATCATATATTTAACAATTAATAAAGAAGCAAGTCAAACATAATTTAATTACAACAAGATGTATTAAAGCTATCATATTTTAAAAAGTTGTACATAATATTGTTCAATTAAACATCCTAAAATACAAAAAAGTTCAAATCTTACTTAGTTTCATAACTATTTGGAGTATGACTTGAGAATGATGAAGGACTGCATCACCTGCTTCTTCCTAAGGACAAACAAAATTATAAATCCTAGTTAGTCTCGTAACTATGAAGAGTTGCTTTCAAGTCTGAAGTAATTCCCTATAGGTTCTCATCTCGTCCCATCCCAAACTTAAGCTGCAAACGGATCCTTTTGCTCTTTCTGTCTCCTTTCATTTCTTTTTTTTTTTTGAGACAAATGATAAACATTATTAAAATTTGAAATGGCACCAAACCAGGATTATAAAAGATGAACATAGCAAAATAACTTCACTAATATGTATCAAACCTAAACTTCCGTAAGAAGATGCAAACTTAAGATAACAGAACTTAAAGAAAAAAAGAACTTAATCTATACAAAATACATTCAAAATTCAAGAACACTACATATATTAGAGACGACACACCTCCTTACCACTGTTTTCTTTTTTAAGGGTCTTCTACTAATCAAATCTTTATTCATGATTTGAAGAAGAAAAAGAACCTAACGATACGTTAAATAGGCTTATTTACTTACTTTTCTAAAAATAATTCAAAACGCACTAACTTTTTAAAAGTAATTTCCTATGTACTACCTTTTGAATAAAACCAACCAATTTTTGGTCTATTTTGTTGATTTTTTATTTTTTTTATTTTTAAAAAAAAAAACGCAATCTCGACCAGAGGTTTGCTTAAATCAGTTTCACGCACGCGTCAGACTGAATTTTTTTATAACAAAATTTTTTTATTGAAGACTGAATTTTTTTTATAACAGAATTTTTTTATAACTAATTTTTTCATAACAGATTTTTCTTTTATAACAGAATTTTTTTTAATTGAAGACTGAATTTTTTTTAATAACATAATTTTTATATAACAATTTTTTTATAACAGAATTTTTATAACTCATTCTATATATTAAATCTGAGTGTGATTCAATGAATTAATGCAGATGATGATAAATTAATGAAATACTAAATTAAGTAATGTAAGAAAAAATGATTTAATTATATACTTAAGTAATGTAAAAATGATTTTTACACAAATACAATTTGTGACTATATTAATAAGAAATAAATTACAATATATAGAATTTGGGTCATGGCATTTAAAACAATTATATATTTATAATTCGGTTATAAAAAATTCTGTTATAAAAAAATTCAGTCTTCAATAAAAAAATTCCAGGTTTCAATAAAAAAAAATTCAATCTGACAAGCGCGTCGGACTGATTTAAGCAAATTCAATCAATCTGTGTTTGAGTTTTCTTATTTAAAAATAAATAAAAAATAAAAACCAACAAAATCAACCAAAAGTTAATCGATTTTGTTGAAAATATAGTCAAGTTAGTGCATAGGGAATTATTTTTAGAAAAGTAAGTATCTAGGTAAATAAGCCAATAAAAGCATTGCGAAAACTGAGGGAAGAGCTCACCACACGCAATTATTAACTTTATATGTATAGGGTATATAGAACACATTAAGATATTATTACATTATCCAGAGGATTCAGGAGACAAGATCTCAAGTCTCAACCCTGATGACCTGAATCTCTCAAACAGCATTGTATACTTACTCAAACGGTGATAAGAAACAGTAAATATATATAATTAACTAGCTACTATGTAAAACTGCTTCAAATGATTTTTCCCAGTATCTCATAACAATTAATATAGTTTCGACTTACGAGACTTCTTATCTAATGACTTTATTTCAATAACCTTATAATGTGGATAATTCTACTTAAGCGGCCAGTAATAAATAGCTAGCCCTGGCCCCTGAGATGCTAATAATCAATGCCCTTCTCCACCATGGCTAGGACCAGAATTATGAAGCTCTATTTGACTGTGAAAAACATTCTTATTATTATATGTTTGACGACTTTCCACACCATTCGAGCTTGGCATTGAGCTTTTCGCAACCTTGTGTGGCAAATTTAGGACAAGTCCCACTGGCTCTTCATTAGCATCATCAGCATGAAACCCTAACTTATTAATAAGTGGACGTGCCATGATTCCATGCATGATGCTCAGCAACATGAGAATGAGAACAACATGAAAGAAGGCAAAGGATTGAAGCCTTCCTGCCATAACTGCTTCCTAGGAAGTAGCTAAAGAGTTTAATTAGTATTATCAATGGTGACAAGAATCGTACGTGAGAAGAGAGACGCAAGGGGTAATTCTATTTATAATGTGGGTTAGAGAGCGCACACAGTGTGTGTTGAACTATTCATTGACGGCACAAGTGACCATAGGCCTTAATCAAGACTTGAAAATTTAGGTTTTATGGTGGAAAATCACTAGCTTGCTGCTAGCATATGTTCGTGTGTGTGTGTATAAGTTGAAGTGTTTTACTAGAGAGCACACGTTCTTGAGTGTTGAAGTAACTATCTATCCATTAGATATGTAAGAAGATCTCAGTTTTGGAATTTGGATCATGATCACCAGGACAGATGTTAGATCATGATCAAGAGTTGTAATTACTAATAGGAAAATAATTTTATTTCTCTAATCCATTCATTATACCATTTAAAGTAAGTGATTCCAAACCGAACTAACCAAACCAATCTAAATCAAAGCAAATCAATGAAAAATTGACAAAAAAAAATTTTGAGATCGAAGTCAGTTTATCAAGTATAACAACTGAACAATTCGATTTAGTTGTCAGTAATTGAATTGTTTAGGACCAAATCAAATCAAAATGTGTGTGTCTATATATATATATAATATTTAAAATAGACTATATTTATATATATAATATTATAAAAACTAAGGATTCAATAGTAAATTCTAATTAACGAAATTGAAAAATGAATTATTTTAGATTTTAAACTCTAAAATTTGCTAATTTTATTATTTTTTTTTAAAATCATCTAAAATTAAATCAAACTAACTTGTAAAAATAGAATAAAAAACCACCCAATCAAAAAAATTGAATAGGTCTCCATTTTTCTTAAACTAATTAGTTCAGTTCAATTCAGTTCAACTGAGGTTTGAGCTAATATCGAATCGAACCAACCTTTGAACACCATTAATTTTAAGATAAGATCTCTTAATTTAATTTTTAAAAGATTACTCTCATCTTAATTGATTTTTCAAAGATAAAATTTAATTTAGTCCCTAGACATTTTTCCAAAATCAAAGTAGTTCCTCAAAGATGAAATCACAGAAGGTCGTTAATAATTAGTTATATATATACTTCTCATGTGCATTGAACTTCTAAAATAATTTTTTTTTTCAGACGGTCCATAAATACTTTACAGTATTACTATGCATTTCGATTTGACAAAATATTCAAGGGATTAAATTAAGATATTTTATTTTTGAAAGATAAATTGACCAAAAGTGATATTCTAAGAACTAAATTAATAAATTTTATTTTTAAAAGATCAAATTAAAAAAAAGTAATCCTTCAAAATCTAAATTATTAATTTACTCTAAAACAAATGTAAAAAATGTACCACTCCAACATGAAGAAAGATAGACGAAACAGTCAATGTTTCAACGTGCCAATTATAGAAAAATCTTCCGAGCAAATCAAGAGACTGTAAAGCAAAAAAACTAAATTGAATTAGTTCACCATCAAAATTGGCTATCAAAGAATCTAAAAGTTTATCCTTGTGTGATCTTTGTAGAACTCTTACAAGTTATAAATCACTATAAACGAAAAGTGATTTTAATTTATGGCCGACAATACAATTAAAAAGTCTCTGAATTTTGTCAAAATAAGACAGCATTCAATTTCCCAAACTTCTGTCATTCTACAACCTTAGCCCTTATAAATAGTCGAAATCAGAAAAGTCAGAGACATTGATTAGACATATGAAGGTAACATTGAATATATTGTTCATGCAAGTAAGTGTTGAGTGAAATGAATCACATGTATATATGTATGAACTACACGCATCTCAGATATAATTCAACTACTCGGATTAGATAATGCATTGTCAACTATGTATGCACTGTAGACTTGAGGCTATGACATGAAGTTTTGTGATCTTCCTCTATACATTTATTAGTTGATAAATCTTAACATATTACAAAATCAAAAGTACCTAACATAAAATGAATGAACTCCATAAAATAAAAATTTAACAAAAATAATAGATTTAGAAAATAAACATTCAACAAAGATCAAGGATTAACAAAAACATAATACAATTGTTCCATACAAATTGAAGTTTTTGATCATATCAAAATTGAACTAATAAGTCAAACTTGCATTAGTTCCATGCTATTCATCTTTACTATACTAGTTTTAATCATATCATACAAATTACATGCCAATTTCATACTAATTACATATTATTTCCACAAAAATTATGGCTATTTGAATTTAAATTGAATCTAATCCATGAATATGCTAATATTCAGTAGGTAAATACTTTTCTTATAAGATTTTATGTGGCCCAATTTGGACTTGAAAACTGAAGAAAAGGGACCACAAAAATGATTAAGCAAGAAAAAAGTGAACTCAAATAACAAGTCAAACTGATTTTGGGCTATGGGGTAAAAAAAAAAAGGCCAAAACCTAAAAACAAAGGGGGAAAAGTAGAAATAATGCATGATCCTAATCGATTATGATTGATTCTAACCAATTCTATGTGATTCCATCCGATTCTAACCAATTTTGCAACGATTTTGATTTTACCTTGACTCAAACTAGGATTTTGATAGAGTGGAAACATAAACTCATGCAATTTTACGAGTTAACTCGTAAGTTTGACAACCATATTCACAAGGGCCTATTTAAACTTGTGGAATTAGTAGAGAATGTTATATTATTTTCTAATATGTGGCCCATGTAATTTAGTTTAATGGCATTAATTATTAAATTCACATAATATAACATTGAAGGACCTAAATGATAAGTTTTTAATATATTGGGGCCTTCTTGTGATGGTTGAGAGGCTATTACTATAGGGGTCAAAAGTTAATTTACCCATTTTACTCTGATTTCAAATTTAAAGTAACAGTAATAAAATAAAAAAGAACGTTGTTCAGAAAAGGACTACGGTTACTATTTTTCCCTCCTAATCATCAAGGAGATCTAAAGGCAGAAATTGAGAGGAAAGAAACAGGTTTCTAATTCGCCGAAGGACAGCATGGATCCAGGTATGTTTATGATTCAGTTTGTTTGAATCATGAAAATCAAGATCCAAATCATGAAAAGTTTTACTTACATGTGGTATCAGAGCTAGGTTGTGGTTTTCATGATTCACCATAAAATTGTTTCCTAGAAAATGCAGAAATTCATGAATATATGTTTATATGTTTTTGTTTTTCTGGGATATATGTGTTTTCATTTCTTATAATTGTTTACAGTTTCTGCAATTCACATAATTGTATTGCGTTCACAACTGTTACTATGAATTTTCTGTGAATAGCCGTGTGTGTGCATTACCTTTTTTTTTTGCAATTACTAGTTGTACGCAATCTATGATAGTTTCTAGAAATCGTTATTCATTTTCTGCGTTTTACAGTTTCTGCAATTTCTGGGTTTGTGCGATTATATGAAAAACAATAATTTCTAGAATTCTGGAATTTGCATGAAGTTTGAATTGTTCGCTTTCCTAGGTTCTGGGCGTATAACTGTTTTCTGTGAAAATTGCATAATGGACTCTGTCCCGTACCGCTATAGCGATGGTTTTATAACCACTATAGCGGTGGGTCTTTAAAAATCCTGGATGCTTCTGTCACATACCGCTATAGCAGAGTCATATTACTGCTATAGCAGTGAGTCTTTAAAAAAATTCTGATCTCGTCAGTCAAATGCCGCTATAGCGGTAGTTTCATACCACTATAGCGACGGGGCGAAACTGCCATGTATTAATAAATTGTGCATTTCGTTTACCTTTCGGGGGCTCCGTCGATCTAATCTGCGTAAGGGCATTAAAGCGAATGTGATATAAATGTTCTATTACATATAAAATGCCAGATTATATGAATATAGATGTATGTTCACTGTGAAAGCTATTTTACACTTTGTAATTTGTCTATATGATGGAAACTAGTTTATCACCAAAGTGGTCTAGTTGGATTGAAGTTTAGACATTTATAAGTGTGTTTCAGTTGTTCATATTTTATAAATTCCATGAATGGAATGACATGATTGTCTTATTTGAACAATTGAAGTTATAAATTTTATGACTATGAGGGTACCTAAAGGTGGACCATTGCATGTAATTTATAACATTAACGAGATAATTCATGATACTTAAGTTAATTAGTGAATATATCCAAAGATAACACACTTAGTTAACTGATGCATGTTGTGATTTTTCTATTAAAGACTAATTTATTTGGCATCAATTTGGTGTTTATGCATTTGAGTATTGCCCAAAGGAAATCTTAAATGCATGCTTAAAGTTTGTATGCGAAGTTTTCTAAATCTTTTAAAGTTTATGTCAAAGCATTAATGGGTGAGCATGTATATTTGTTATGCAGCAAGCCTCTCAGGATCGGTGAACAACATTGTGAAGTTCAACGGGTTGAACTATGGTGAATGGTCTGAACAAATTAAGTTCCATCTCGGTCTATAGAACATTGATGCAGCCATAGTTAATAAGGATAAGCCTGCAGCCATTACTGAGGAAAGCTCAGATGATGATGTTGCGCTCTATGAACTGTGGGAGTGTTCGAACAAACTGAGCTTGTACCTCATAAGGATGACCATGGCTGAAAATGTAAAGCTATCGATGCCGAAGATGGATGATGCTAAGGAATTCATGGAAAAGGTGAAGGAGTATTCTGAGTTAGACTTGGCGGATAAGTCAATTGTAGGAAGCCTGATGAGTGAGCTTACTACAAAGAAGTTTGACCAGTCACAGACTATTCATGATCATGTGACTCATATGTCCAATCTAGCAGCAAAGTTGAAGACTTTGGGGCTGGAAGTGAGTGATCAGTGTTTGGTGCAATTCATCATTAATTCCCTTCCTACTGAGTTTAGCCAATTTGAGATCAACTATAATGCTCTCAAGGATAAGTGGAACTCGAAGGAATTGAAGGCCATGTTGGTTTAGGAGGAAGGGAGATTAAAGAAGATGAAGGATCACTCCATCCACCTCACTGTCCATGATGGTGCCAGCAGTAGCAAGTTCAAGCCAAGGAAAAAAGACAAGAAGGACAAAAGAAACGGCAAGGCCCTAATGAAAGTTACTGAAGGCCAAATCAAGAAACAAATTAAGTGTTTCTTCTGCAACAAAATGATACACTTTAAGAAAAATTGTCCTAAAAGAAAGGCTTGGTTCGAAAAGAAAGGTATGCATTATGTTTCTGTATGCTTTGAATCAAACCTTATAGAGGTTCATAATAATACTTTGTGGTTAGATTCTGGTGCTACTACTCATGTATCTCATGTTTTACAGGGATTCAGTTCAATCCAGCCCATAAAAGGAACAGAACAGTATTTGTTCATGGGAAACAGGATGAAAGCACGGATAGAAAGCATTGGGACTTATAGATTGATCTTAGACATTGGATGTCATTTAGATCTTGAAAAGTGTCTCTATGTATTTGATTGTGCTAGGAATCTTGTTTCAGTAGGGAAACTGGATATTTTAGGTTTTTATTTCAAATTTAATAATGGTACATTTGCATTGTATAAAAACAAGTACTTTTATAGATATGGTACTTTATGTAATTTTATTTACCGTTTCAATTTGAATAATGAATTTCTTGAATCTTTATTTCATGTTGAAAGTAGTGTAGGTATTAAACATAGTGCACCAAATGAAAGTTCTACTTTCTTGTGGCATCAAAGATTAGGTCACATATCCAAAGAAACGATAATGAGGTTGGTGAAAAATGATATCTTACCTCAGTTGGATTTTAGTGACATGGATATATGTGTGGATTGCATTAAGGGAAAGCAAACCAAATATACAAGAAAGAAAGCAGCCACAAGAAGAACTTAACTTCTTGAGCTTATACATACTGATATATGTGATCCTTTTGACGTCCCTTCTTGGGGTAGTGAAAAATATTTTATTACCTTTATAGACGATTTCTCACGTTATGGCTATATCTATTTGCTGCATGATAAATCTCAATCTGTGGACTTCCTTAAAGTGTTCATTGATTAGATGGAAAGGCAGTTAGATAAGAAAGTGAAAGTAGTGATCAGATAGAGGTGGTGAGTTTTATGGCAAGTCCAATGAAAGTGGACAATGTCCAAGTTCATTTGCAAGGTTCCTTGAGAGTAGGGGCATTTGTGCGCAATACACAATGCCTGGCACACCTCAACAGAATGGTGTAGCTGAAAGACGTAACCGCACCTTGATGGATATGGTTAGGAGTATGTTAAGTAGTTGCTCTCTACCCCTTTCATTATGGATGCACGCATTAAAGACCGTTGCGTATCTACTTAACCGAGTTCCTAGTAAGGCAATTCCTAAGACACTTTATAAACTGTGGATGGGAAGGAAACCTAGTTTGAGACATCCCCATGTTTGGGGTTGTCAAGCAGAAGTAAGGGCGTACAGTCCACATGAAAAGAAGTTAGATCCTAGGACGGTCAGTGGCTTTTTCATTGGCTATCCTGAAAAGTCAAAGGGGTATTGGTTTTATTGTCCTAGCCAGACTACAAGGATTGTAGATTCTGGCAATGCTTGGTTCATTGAGAATAGTCAAACTAGTGAGAGTAGGGAACCACGAAAGGTAGACATTCAAGAAATTCATATTGTAGTACCTACACCCAAGGTTTCTTCTCACGTTGTTATTCCTATCGTTATATCACAATCTCAAAATGTACTAGAAAAATCAATTAATGTCTCAAACGCACTTGTTCATATTGTAGAGAATGAACCAATCACTGTTGATCAAGAAATTATTACACCACAACAGGTACTTCAAGGGGAACCTGAAGAAGTACCTCAAGGGGTACCTAGAGGGGAGCCTGAAGAGGAACCTCAACAGGAAGTAGCATTAAGACAATCTGTAAAGCAAAAGAGATCTGCTATTCCTAGTGATTTTGTGGAATACAATCTTGAGAATGAGTGTGACTTGAGCATTGATAAGGATCTAGTCTCATTTAAATAAGCCATGGACTGTAACAATGCTAAAAAGTGGTTTAATGCCATGAAGGAAGAACTTAAATCAATGTATGACAACAAAGTCTGGGACTTAGTTGACTTGCCTGGAGATTCTAAGAGATTCAATTATAAATAGGTCTTTAAGACCAAACATAACTCAAGTGGCAATGTTGAAAGGTTCAAGGCCAAACTTGTTGCTAAAGGTTACACCTAGAAGGATGGCATTGACTACAAGGAGACTTCTCTCCAGTTTCAAAAAAAGACTCATTAAAGATTATTATGACTTTGGTGGCTCATTATGACTGAGAGCTTCACCAAATGGATGTTAAGACTGCCTTTCTGAATGGGGACTTAGAAGAAGAAGTCTATATGGACCAACCTGAAGGTTTTTTGACCACAGGAAAAGAAAATCTAGTGTGTAAGCTAAAAAAATCAATATATAGACTAAAAAAAGCCTCCCGTCAATGGTATCTCAAGTTCAATGATACCATCACATCTTATGGATTTATAGAGAACACCATTGATCGGTGTATCTATATAAAGGTCAGTGGGAGCAAATTTGTTATTTTAGTCCTGTATGTTGATGATATATTACTTGCTGTAAATGACTTGGATATGTTACATGATGTGAAAAAGCTTCTCCCCAAGAGCTTTGAAATGAAAGATATGGGTGAGGCGTCCTATGTAATTGGGATAGAAATATTCCGGAACAGGTCACAAGGACTCTTGGGTTTATCCCAGAAGGTATATATCAATAAGGTCTTAAAGAGATTTAGAATGGATAAATACTCTACAGAAATAGTTCCAATTTAGAAGGGAGATAAGTTCAGTCAAATGCAAAGTCCTAAAAATGAATTGGAATGTAAAGAAATGGAAACAATTCCTTATGCATCAGTGGTTGGGAGCTTGATATATACTATGACCTGTACTAGGCCAGACATTAGTTTTGTTGTTGGTATGCTTGGTAGATACCAAAGTAATCCTGATATGGACCACTGGAAAGCTGCAAAGAAAGTTCTTTGGTATTTGCAAGGCACCAAAGAACACATGTCACATACAAAAGGTCTGATCATTTGGAAGTGGTCAGATATATAGATTCAGATTATGCCGGATGCGTGGACACCAAGAAGTCTACGTTTGGTTACTTGTTCCTATTAGCTGGAGAAGCAGTTTCATGGAAGAGTGGAAAGTAGTCTGTCATTTCTGCTTCTACTATGTAAGTTGAATTCGTGGCATGCTTTGAGGCCACTGTTCAAGGATTGTGGTTGTAGAACTTTGTCTCAGGACTTGGGAATATCAACAGTATATCCAGGCCGCTGAGAATTTATAGTGATAATTCTGTAACCGTATTTTTCTCAAAGAACGACAAGTACTCTAAGGGTGCCAAACACATGGAATTGAAGTATTTGTCAGTTAAGGAAGAAGTACAGAAGCGAAGAGTGTCTATTAAGCATATTAGTACTAATCTGATGATAGCGGATCCGTTGACTAAGGGATTACCGCCTAAATCATTTTCTTGTCATGTAGAGCATATAGGCATAATAGACAAAGCCTTGCTGTGTTGATTATAGTACTGTATTTATTATGCTTGTTATTTTTTGTGACACTATGAATTCTATTATGGTTATGTTTCTGCATATTACATTTGTTATCATTTTTGTATCTGTGTACATATGTTTGTGTTAGATAACATGATATGTTAAGGCTTACAGTTTTCCTCAATTAAAGTTGATGTTGAGTTAGGGATGTTCTGTGATACATGGAAGGGATCATGGTGCAAAATAACATGTGACCACTATGATCCACTCAAAACTAATTCAACTAAGTCTAGAGATGTTAGTGAATTTGATGTATGGAGCGCACTTAAAGTTGTTGTTAAATCAAGTAATTACAAGGGCCATGTGGGAGAATGTTAGATTATTTTCTAATATGTGGCTCATGTAATTTAGTTTAATGGCATTAATTATTAAATTCACATAATATAACATTGAAGGACCTGAATGATAAGTTTTTAATATATTAGGGCCTTCTTATGATGGTTGAGAGGCTATTACGTAATTAAAAACTTTATAGGGGTCAAAAGGTAATTTACCCCTTTTACTCTAATTTCAAATTTAAAGTAACAGTAATAAAAGAAAAAAGAACATTGTTCAGAAAAGGAGTACGGTTACTGTTTTTCCCACCTAATCATCAAGGAGATCTAAAGGCAGAAATTCAAAGGAAAGAAATAGGTTTCTAATTCGTCGAAGGACAGCATGGATCCAGGTATGTTTATGATTTAGTTTGTATGAATCATGAAAACTTTTACTTACAGAGAAATCTCAAATAGTTGCTTGGGGACTAGACATAGACTTTAGTCCCCTGAATTGAAACTAAACCAAGATAAATTTTTGAATTTAATTTCTCTATCCCTAAACTCTTTAAATTTCAAATTGATTGTTTGATACTCTGGTTTTAGTTTGATATCTGCTTTAAATATTGATCATTTGTTACTTAATTTACTTCCTTAAACCCATTTCAAGTAAATTAATAAAATTGTTGAAGAATTTGTGAGCTTATCCTAACTTCCTTAAAATTGAGTTTTACTTCAACTATACATATATATCATAGAGTACTCTATTTTTTGGTATAAACTCTTTAAGTTCTTTACAAATTCAAGGATCTAAACAGAGTTTTCTTTTACTCTTATAATTGTTGATTTGCTTTGCCTTCTTCAAAATCATCCCAATTATAAGTATTTTTTGCTTTGCTTTGCTTTGTCTCCTTCAACTCAAGTTTTAGTAAACACCTAATTCACCCTGCCCCTTGAGTGTTGATTGCCTTGTCTAACAGGAAAGGGCTCTATAACCAAAGGTTCTTACTTCCAAGATAAGGGATGTGATAGGTTAGTGGTAGTTAAGTAGATCCATGAACGTTTTCTTAAATCCCTTTTGATAGGCCCCACAGGCATAAGGGGTGTACAAAATAAAACTAGACCTAATGGATCAAATTGAGCCAATCTAAAACAATTAAAAATTGAACAAAATCGAAAGAAGTCAATTTGGTTTGGTTTTCAAACTGCTCAAACCAAGCAGCTCAGTTTGATTATCAATTGGAGGCTATTTCCAACTAAACCAAACTGAACTGACTGTCATAATAATATTAAATAATATAATAAATATAATTTTACATATATACATGTCCACCATATTTGACTAATATCATTATTCTCGTATAAATTCATATTAAAATTCTTAATAATTTAAGTTATGTTAAAATTATTTTAATATCTGCAAAGTTTGTCTTACATCTATATCATTGTATAGAATTTTCAAGTTTTGTTTTGTCATCAGCTGTAAATCAATTTATTAGTGGTTAAATAAAATAAATATAAAATATAATATAAAAGAGAAACTAAATGGCATGTAGGGGGAAAGAGTGATACCATCTTTTGAGTATAAACATGTTAGATTGTGTGCAAGTGAGGTTCAAGAAAATTTTTATTTCTAACCATCTTGCATGTTCAAACAAAATGGTGACTAGCAGTGAACGAGGTGGGATGAGTGAACAGGTGGATTTGAATTCTTTATGGAGGGATATGAATCATCAGTTTGAGAGGATTAACATGCAGTTGGGAGACATGAGGTAGTGAATAAACAAGGTGTAAAATTGTTCCTCAAGGGAACAACTACCTTGTAATACAAGAGGAAGGAGGCATAGAATGAATGTGGGGGAAAAAGTTATAGAAGACATTTGGAGTGATTCAGACTAATCAAGGGAGTTTGATAGACATCAAGAAAAACAAAGAGATACCGGAAGAGTTGATGGAAACTTGGGAAACCTTAAAATGAATATTCCTAGTTTTCAAGGGCGAAGTAATTGATATCAGCATTTTTCTACTCAATGTAGTCCCTATCTTAGCCTATTTACATATTTCTACCTTGCAAACTCTATAATTTTATTATGTTTTTGGATTTATTTGGTGTAAATTAATTATAGAATTAATTGTTTCAATTCATAATTTTATCCCCATTAATTCAATTGTGTATTTTGTAGAAAATTAATTAGAGAGTTTTATAATGATGTGGCATTGACTGGGTGCTGACTTGGACTGATATGCAGACTGGACGTTGTCTAATCTACTGACTCACGTTGGGCTCACTTTCTGCAATTTGTTTAGAACTTTAAACATGCATTCACATTTGTTTTCGACACCCACAACTATAAAAGGAACATTCACAAGTTAAAGAGAAATGGTAGAAAAGTAAGTGTTGCAGCTGCACATTCCATGTAAATTCTCTCTAATTTGTGTTGCACCATATACACATCAAAACTACACATTTTAATAGGGAAAGGGACTTTTTTGAAGTGTATTTTTCATCCTCCTTGGGGTGGCAGCAACGAAAAATCCATCTAGACTACATTTTGAAGAGAAGATCTCTCCTTCTTCATTCTATTCTACATATTTTCGTAGGACGTAGTTTTTCTCTTGGTTTTTCCTATTTTATTTTCATTTTAGTCCCATGAAGGGCTAAAAACACTTCTTGTGATCAATCAAAGGTGAAACTAAATGCTGTAATCTAAATTCTCTGTTCAAATAAGTATTCTTGATTTAATCTATTTCATTTTCATCCCTAATGTGCCTCTTTGTTCGCATTTTGTATATGCTTCTGATTAGAGAACATATGGAGTTGTTTACTATTTCAACTGCTCCATTAGAGGATAAATCTTACTAGACTTGTATGTATGCAATTGCTATCCATGTTTAGTAGGTTGTACTAAAATGGATTGTCAGTATGCAGTTACGGGGTAAGATTTCGGTTAAGGCTAAATCAGATTACATTTTGGTTAGTGATATTAGGCAATTTTTGGTTCATTTTAGTCCCTCTCATAGTCCTTTTTGGCTCTTCAATATTGCAAAAACTTTAATATTATAATGTTTTGATTTCTCTTTGGCGTAAATTAATCATAGGATTTATGTACTTTAATTCCATAATTTTAGCCCAATTAATTCAATTATGTATTTTTACAGAGTGGTTAGTCATCTAGGCATGAACTGGGCATCTACAGAGCTAATTTGATCAAAAACAGAGACCAAAAGAAGCAACAGAGAACAACTAGAAATTCTTACCCCTAAACCCAATGCTAAGCGCTGGGTACCCAACGCTTAACATTGGGGTAGCAGAAGGCCTTTTGATGCCAAAGCTCAGTGCCGAGTGCCAGAAAGCCATCGCCATACACTGGGACGGTAAGTGAGATCTGGAAGGTTAAGTGAGTCAGTGCCCAACACTGGAATCACAACGCTGCTACAGACATTACAAATATGACTTTTAGATCATTTCTGCAAAATATCTTGTGAGCTCTAGATCTGAGGTGGTTGCAAGGACCTCGTAAGCATCCTTATACACTGGTTTTAAGGGAAAGGAAGCCTTCCAACTTGGAAATGGCTCTCTTTCTCTCATTCTTTCCCTTGTCTTCCTATTTTCTTCATGATTTCTTAGCTTTCTACTGTATTTTCTATTTTTTTCCATTTTCCTCTTCTCTTTCATGTAATCTTCTATATTAGAGGTTTGATGTAGTTCAGTTTTATGAAGCTTTGTTGTTGAACATATTTAGATTTAATATAATTTTGTTTAATGGAGTGGATTTTATTGATTATTCTTCCTCTATGCTAGTTCCAGCTAAATATGAAGCTTGCCTTTGTAATTTCCACTATAAATCATATTATCTAAATTTAGATAATTTTGTTTATGTGGCTTGAATAATTTCTTGAGCTTATTTACTTAATTGAATGGTTGATCTAAGGTTTTAGTCAATTATTTTAATTAAGTTAGATTGTTCTTCAAGGTTTTGGGTTCAATTATAATTTTGGAAATTAGCCAACAATAGAGGAATTATAATTAAATTTAATTGTTTTTCAATAATTTAAAGATTAATTTGTCTATGAATTAATCAAAGTAAACCAAATTTAAATCAATCCCATTTTCTTGTGTAATTAGTCATTTAGTGAAATGAAAATTGTACTTTGAATTATTTGAACCAATGAGTACTTTCTTGGCAAAAGTTCTATTTCAAATCTTATTGTATGAAGCTTGCTATTTATACATGTATGCAATTGCTATGTATATGTACTAAGTGGGATAAGAGATGACATGTCAATATACGATTGCGGAGCATGAATGTAATTAGGACTTAATCGGATTATATGGGGTTATAGATTAGTGAAGATCTTCCTAATTATAATTCTAATATAATTCAGTTTTAGAAGATTTTCTGAGAATTTTAGATTGACAATTACATAATAAAATTTAACTAGAAATAATCAAAGGAAAGGATGATGGTAAATACAATTCCATGGAATCTATGATTGGTTACACATCTTCTTGCTTTTTGCAATTACTGTTTTACTTCTGTTTAGTTATCTAAATTTAAGTTATTTTATTTTACTTTGTTTTAATTATCAACAAAACCCACCCTTTTTTGTAAGTCTTGTAATTTCCTTAATAAATTGTCTAAATAACATTTCACTTAGTTTCTTTAATATTTGACACCTCAATCTCTGTGAGATATTTACTCACTACTTTATTACTCAATGTGACCCAGTATACTTACTGGTTGACAAAATAATTCGCATCAAGTTTTTGTGCTATTGCCAAGATTGTTGGTTTGTCAAATTTTCTTTTAACCGAAAGGGATGTTATTTTAGACATTTTCTTTTCTTGTTGTTGTTTTTATCATTTCAAGTGTCTTTATTAGTTTCATTTCTTCTTTTCTTACCTTGCTTATCTAATATATTTCTCACGTTGCTCTTCTTTGCTTTGTACGAGGTATTGGATCATTTTCCTTGCTGAAGGAAATTAAAAAAAGTAAGGAAAACAAAGAAGGAAACAATGCTAAGCATAGACGTCAAATAAAAGTCTAGCTAAAGACTATAAACAAAGCGTTCTTAGGAGGCAACTCAAATTTTTGAACCTAAATCTTTTTAATTTCTTTCGTAATTTTAGTTATGTGTTTGTGTTGATGTTTAGTTCATTTTTTTGTGGTTTTTCTTAGTTTACATGTTTTCATTTTGAAGTATTTCTACATATCTTTCCTCTGTTGCATAAATTTTTTTCTGCAAAACTCATTTCTTTACAACAACAACAACAACAATGCCTTATCCTACTAGGTGGGATCGGCTACATGGATCACACGACACCATTGTGAGTTTAGTAAAAAGGATTTAGGTCAGATATTTTCATTTTCTGCCTCGAACGCTCAGTGGTTGCATCCTTTCTCCTCAACGCCATCATCCCCAAAAGCCCTAAATTTGAACCCTAATCTCCCAAATCTCCCCAAAATCTATCAAATCTTCCCTTGAATCTCTATTCCCTCACTGAATCTGGTCTTTCTACACAGTTTTTCAATGATTAAAGCACATTCTCACGGATCAATCTGTGGGACTTCTTCTCTATGTTCTAAGATCATATGTTCTGCATTGTTTGTGCTTTTTTGTGTGCTTTTTGGTGCTCTTCCTCTATTCAATCGTTAGGTATGCTATTTCTTCACCTAATCTTGGGATTTCCAGTCATTGCGGTTAGATTTTTCATGGATTAGGTTGAACTTTCAATTTTTTGACAGAGAATATATTTCATAGAGTTCCTAATTTACTTTAAGTGTTGTTTTTGCTGAGATTGCTAGTATTTAACTGTGTTTTTAATTATACATTGTTGTTATAAGTATATGGGAATGAGTGGAACACACTGAAGGTAGGATTGAATTTAAATTTTTAAATGTGCACTCTAAGTGCTTGAATAATTGCCTCAATGAATTCTTGCTTGGATTTGTACATATCTTTTCTGAATTTACTGCCACTATGTTCTTGTAAATCTCTGCTAATGTTGTACTGTTGAGGTGAATTTTCTGAAAAATGCTTGATGCCACGTGATGTTGGATAAAAATTTCTGAGTTTGTGTTTTGGGTTTGTGCAAACTTAGTGATGAAATTTTCATGCACTTTGTGGGTGCTGTTATGCATATACCCATAGCCAATTTCATTTTCTGAACATTGTGGTCATATGCATAAAGGGAGAAAATTTTGTTGCATATAAGGTATTTGTTGAAATGCCTATGTAAAAAATTTATTTTGGAATATATTTTTGTGCTTAAAAAGTGTTTAGGGAGCTTGTGAATTCAATGCATTTCATGACTTAGATATAAATTGTGAATTCACTGGGTTGAGAAAGAATTGTAAGTTTGTAGCTTTTGGGCTTGAAACGAGATGTTTGTTATTCTTTTACAAAGAGAGATAGTATATTTTTCTTAGTTTTGTATTTGTTTTCTTTTTAGTTTAGTTCTTTATAGGTTAGTTAGGTTGTCATTTGTATTTTCCCTCATGCATAAAGAAATTTTATTTGTTGAGTTACAAGTATAGAGTCCACCTCTATTCATTTATTGTAATTTGTTAAATATTGTGTTTAAAATGCTTCTTTAACAATTGATGGATAGAGACTTAGGAATTCAATTCTCTTTATCTCTATAAATTGATTGTAATTGTGAATTCCTTTTCATATGGATTTTATTTCTTGTAATTGAAGTAATTTGTAAATAAAAGTGTGGGAGTATGCTTTAGAATTAATTGTATGCTTTTGTATGAATTTACAGATTTCATCATGCCTCCCAGAACTTTGTTTAAGAGATCAAAAGCCAGTACTAAGGCTGGCCCATCTTCCTCCTCACCTGTAAATCCACTACAAGAAAATTGACTTTCAGTGGCGACTTTTTGGTGGCGACTAAATAAGTCAGCACTAAAAGTTGAGTTTTGGTGGCGACTCTTATAGTCGCCACTAAAAGTCGACTTTTATAGTCGCCACCAAAAGTATTTTTTAAAAAAAAATAAAAAAAAAATTAGATTTTTTAAAATAAAATAAACAATTAGACTTTAGTCGCCACCAAAAGTTTTTTAAAAAAAAAATAAAAAAACTCAGATTTTTTAAAATAAAATAAAAAATTAGACTTTTGGTGGCGACTATGTCTTTTTTTAAAAAAAATTAAAAAAAGTCAGATTTTTTAAAATAAAATAAAAAATTAGACTTTTGGTGGCGACTATAGTCGCCACCAAAAGTATTTTTTAAAAAAATAAAAAAAAGTCAGATTTTTTAAAATAAAATAAAAAATTAGACTTTTGGTGGCGACTATAGTCGCCACCAAAAGTCTTTTTTTAAAAAAATAAAAAAAAAGTCGTATTTTTTAAAATAAAATAAAAAATTAGACTTTTGGTGGCGACTAAAGTATTTTTTAAAATAAAATAAAAAATTAGACAGTCGCCACCAAAAGTCTTTTTTTAAAAAAAAATAAAAAAAAGTCAGATTTTTTAGAATAAAATAAAAAATTAGACTTTTGGTAGTCGCCACCAAAAGTCTAATTTTTTAAAAAAAATTAAAAAAGTCATTTTTTTACTTAAAAAATTCAAATTTTTTTATTTTTCTTAATTTTATTAAAAAGAAATTTAATTTTTTAATTTTTTAAATTTTTAAATTTTTTAAATTTTTTTAAAAAATTAGATTATCAGTGACGACTGAAGTCTATTTTTTTAAGTGAAATCGTTTTTTTTTTATGAAATTAGTTGAATTTGGACTTTTGTGGTGACTCCAATAGTAATAATATATTTGCTTTCTGTTAAGTTTAATATTATTTTATTTTTGTTTTATAATATTTTTGACCTAAAATATTTTTAACAGATTATATATATAGATATATATAATATTTTGCACTTACATAACACAAATGAAGCAGTGGTAGAATGGCAAGACACACATGGCTGCAAGCAAGGGACCCAGGTTCGAATCTCAGGTATGCACATGTTTGGTTTAATTTCAAATAAACTTGAATATTGCACACAAAAAAATCGAGTCAGCTCGGGATAGCGAGTTATTGGATCGACCAAGACCCGCACGAGTCGAATGGATCTCGGGTCGACCTTCCGGGCCAATCCGGATCTAAAAAGATGACGAGTGACTTTTGGTGGCGAGTAGTTTTTGCTGACACCAAAAATCATTTTTTTCACGAATTTTCTTTTTTTTTTTTTTGCAATAAAAATGACTTTTGGTGGCGACTAAAGTCGCCACTAAAGGTAACTTTTGGTGGCGACTTTTGAAAGTCGCCACCAAAAGAATCAGCCACGGACTTACGCCAACAACTTTAGTCGCCACTAAAAGTCGCCACCAAAGACTTTTAGTGGCAACTTTTAAAGTCGCCACCAAAAGTCTTTTTTTTTGTAGTGATCCTCACTTTAAGACACCAACACTCAAGGAAAGGTACACTGACTTTTATGCTGAAAGAGAGGTCATCAAAGAGAAAGGCTTTTTCTTGGCTAGTAGAGAGGGTGTCACTATTCAAGACTATATCTAAGTTTATGGTTGGAACTATCTATGTGTGCCACATCGTACACATTACCCAGTGTTAGTTAGAGCATTTTATGCTAGCTCCTTTGATAATTCTGGCATAGAGCCAACTTTAAGGTCTTGGGTAAGAGATAAAGAAATCTCATTTAAGATGGAGGACATTGCTAATTTTTATGGTGATCAGTATCAAAATGAACAGTCAAAATATGAATACTATATAGAGCAGAAGAATGATGCTGACTTATTACAAAGGGTTGTAGAGACATTGTGTAGAGATGGAGCGCATGGGTCAACGATAGGTCAACTGACCTAATAAGTTGAAAAAAGTTTATCTGAGGGCTTTGGCCAAAGCCTAGCATATTTTCATCATTTACACTCTTCTACCCACCAAGCAACACCTCTAAGTAACCATCCCACAAGCCATTCCTCTATACACAATTCTAACTGGTAGACTATTCCATTGGGCAAGTAAAGCAAGGATAAATATAGAAGATTGCTCAGGAGAACTCGCAGGGCCCACTACCCTATCCGAGTCTCATTACATATATTTGCATCAAAGCTGGGCTATCAATGGAAGATGATGAATACTTACCAGATTTAAAGCCCATTGACAAGAATGCCATAGACAAATATCATAAAGAGTATGATACTATCTGTGCTTCAGCTGAAGCAGTTCCAGCACCATTACATACAAAAGTTGGGCCATCAGTATCAACATTTCCTTGTCCTGATGCCTCTACCCCTGCTCCTCCTACTCCTTGACCTACTGAATCATCATCATCTATAGAGCAATTGATGAGGACTCTTGTGCAATAAATGGAGGAACATATTACAGAAAGAATAAAAAATTGTGTCAACCTAATGGAGCAATAAATAAGCAATCAAATTCAAGTAGCATGACAACATTCTGACAGCCGCCACAATGCTTTGCAACAGCAAATACATCACCATTTCTAATATTTTGCTGAGACTGACTGTACTCAATATGTGGTGACTAATAGCTTATTCCGTGCCTAGAAGAGGGAACCCACTGAATATGTTTCAAGGTATCCAGCACCTCCAAGAGATTTAATACCAAACTTCCCTCTGAATGTTACATGGCTCAGAGGACATCCTCCACATCCACTTTAACCTTTTCCACAATTATCTCTCAATGACTGCTCAGAAGATGAAAATGATTTTACTTTATTTGACTTATTTTAGTAAGTAGTTCATTTTTTTTTAGTTTTTTTAGTTAGTAATTTTTCTTTCTTTTCTTTTCATTTCTCTTTTTGTTCTCACCTAGCTTCTTCTGTTTTTCTTCAGGTTGCAAGATTAATTCTTTTCACCATCCAACCTGCTACTAAGAAAAACTACTAGAAGAAGCTAGTGTCGTCGAAAACAAACCAATCAGCCTATTTCTTTTCCCTTTTTATACCTTTTTATTGTCCTCTTTCTGTTCTATTGGTATTGATGTGCTGTTTACTTTTGCATTAAGGATAATGCTGATTTTAAGTGTAGGGGGGACATGTCTTGGTTTTGGTTGTTTTAATGGTCTATTTTTATTGGTTTTGTTGTCTTTTTACGTGAGTATTAAGGGTCGGAAACAAAAGCATCGACAGGTGATGAACCCTAGGACAAAGTGGTGGCAGCTAAAGGGGGAGAATCTACAGACTTTCAAGAGAAGACTATGGGAGGAAGGGTCTTGGGAGTTACGAGAAAATGCTAACATCATGTGGAAGGAGATGGCCAACAGGGTTAGAAAGATAGCTAAAGCACTCTTAGGAGAATCTAAAGGCTTTGGACAAAGAGATAAAGAATCTTGGTGGTGGAATGAGACCGTTCAAGAGAAGATCAAATTTAAAAAAGATTGTTTTAAAGCTATCCATCTGAGCAATAACTCAGAAAATTGGGAAAGGTATCGGAAGGTTAATAAGGAGGCCAAAAAAAGCAGTAAGTGAAGCACGATCTAAAGCGTTTGAAGAGTTTTACAAGGACTTAGGAACGAAAAAAGGGGAACAAAATATTTACAAGATTGCGAAGACTAGAGAAAGGAAATCTAGAGATTTGGATCAAGTAAGATGTGTTAAGGATGAAGAAGGAAAAGTTTTGGTTACAGATGGAGATATTAAAAACAGATGGCAAGGTTACTTTCACAAGCTCTTTAATGACGGAGCAGGGTCGACCTGTAATAGGGAAGATTTAACAACCTTGGAGAGAGAACAAAATTTGACATATTATCGCAGGATTAAGGTTGATAAGGTCAAGGAAGCTCTAAGAAGAATGGATAATGGAAGAGCCGTTAGTCCTGATAGTATTCCTATTGAAGTTTGGAAGTGTTTGGGGGATGAGGGTACTATATGGCTCACTAAGCTCTTTAATGAGATTTTAAGGTCCAAGAAAATTTCGGAGGAATGGAGAAGAAGTACTTTAGTACCTATATACAAAAACAAAGGAGACATCTAGAACTGCGCAAACTACAGAGGAATTAAGCTTATGAGTCACACTCTAAAATTATGGGAAAGAGTGATTGAACGTAGGTTAAGAATGGAGACGAGTATTTCAGAAAATCAATTTGGATTCATGCTAGGGCGATCAACTATAGAAGCTATTTATCTACTAAGAGGGTTGATGGAAAGGTATCGGAGCAAACAAAAAGACTTGCATATAGCGTTTATTGATTTGGAAAAAGCTTATAATCGAGTACCAAGAGAGGTACTCTGGAAAGCCTTGGAACAGAAAGGTGTACGGGTTGCGTATATTAGAGTTATAAAAGATATGTATGAGGGGGCTACAACTAGTGTGAGAACGTCTGGAGGGGAGACTAGAGACTTCCCTATTAAGATTGACCTACATTAGGGATCATCGTTGAGCCCTTATTTATTTGACTTGGTTTTAGATGTTCTGACAAAACATATTCAAGAAGAAATTCCTAAATGCATGCTTTTTGCTGATGATGTTGTTCTCATAGCAGAGTCAAGAGAAGAGATTAATGTTAAACTTGAGTTATGGAGAGCTACTTTGGAATCGAAGGGTTTTCGTCTAAGCAGGAGTAAGACAGAGTATATGCATTGTAAGTTTAACAAGCGACAAGCTAGAAACGAGTTGGAAGTTAAAATTAGAGATAATGTTGTATCACAAATGTCAAAGTTTAGGTATCTGGGATCTGTTATACAAGATGACGGTGAAATTATTGGTGATGTGACACTTAGGATGAAAGTAATGGTTGGAACCCAAGAGGGGGGGTGAATTGGGTTTTATAAATTTTTCACAAGAATTAATTGGAAGTTAAAATGATTTTCTGTAAAAGTACAATGCTTAGAATAATAAATACAATACAGAAAATCAATGTGCTGTCAAGATAAATAATTATAAAGATCAAGGAATTAAATAATAGATATCAATATGCACAAATTAAAGAGTAAGGGATAGAGAAAGCAAACTCAGAGATTTATACTGGTTCGACTAATCCAAGCCTACATCCAGTGCTCAAGAGACCACTTGAGTATTTCCACTATAATTGCAAGTTTAATCCGGGTACTTCCAAACCACTACAACCACGCAAATTCGATCCGGGTATTTGCGAAACCACAATAGAGAATTTATGAATCCGGGCTCCTCCTCAACCCAAAGCAAGTTCTTCCAACACCGGTACTTGCGAACCTCAACTCAGAATAATATATGTGTTGATCAAAATCAACAATACAAAGAAACTCTCTTTAAAGAGTACATGAATACAAATGAAGCTCTAATAACTATAATGATAGAGAATATGCAAGATTTGGCTCAAGAATGCTTTCCTTTCTCTCAAAGATGATAGAAGAAGTTAATATCACATTGTAGGACTTTGTTCTTACTCAAAATCGTGTATCTAAGGTCATATATATAAGATTTTACAAAACTAGCCGTTATATAGCCGTTATATAGCCGTTATAGTGCAGTCCAGATTTTGAGCTTTCTTTAAAAATTCATAACTCCCTCATTTGAACTCCGTTTTAAACAAATAATATACCGTTGGAAACCTCTTGGAGTCTAGTTTCAAATGAGACAAGTTTTACTCAAAAATTATTTTTCTTTTAAAAGATATAATCAAAATACTGACTATAGGTCATAACAGAATAATTTTTATTACAGTAAAATCAACTTTCAGTTTTTCAAACTATATTTTGAATAGTCATATATTTCTCATTTGGACTCCGTTTTGAATAAATAATATACCGTTGAAAAGATCTTTGAGTCTACTATCAAATGAGATTAAGATAATTGAAAAACAGATTTTTCATTTATGAGATATGATACAAGGAGTGACCAAAGGTCAAAAAATAACTTTTGTAAAACTTTATATCTCACTATCTTTTTGTTCAAAAATGCTTGAGCCAATGTATGCAAATCTAAATCATTGAGTTGCACAAATATACTAGCCTATATAAAATATACCTAATTTAAACACATAGGCTATCTTGATGCATCCAAGCTTCCAAGACTTCAAATCTTCTAATTCTTCATTTCTTGGAGCTTCATCCTTGCATGTTGTTTTCCTTGAGTGAAGCATGATATTACTTTTCCTTGTTCTTCAATACAATGCTCACTTTTCTTATTTTGAACCAACCTATAAAATATATCTTACTTGCAAACCCAATGGTTAGTTTAATAGCATGATTCAATATATGCAACATACATATTAAATAACATAATCATGCTTAAGTACTTGTAGCATATATATGATAATTAATCTTTATATATATCAATGCTACTATTCAAATACATTTGTCATCATCAAAACTTATGGCATATAGCCTTAGGGTCAACATAGGATACAAGCTGGGTGGTTAAAGTGGAGAATGGCATCAGGAGTTGTTTGTGATCAGAAAGTACCGGATAAGCTCAAAGGAAAGTTTTATCATACTGCTATAAGACCTGCGATTTTATATGGGAGCGAATGTTGGACGTGAAAGGACAACAAGAGCATAAAATTGGAGTAGCAGAGATGAGGATGTTGCGTTGGATGTGTGGGCATACAAGAAGAGATATGATTCGTAATAATCGTATACGAGGGAGAATTGGAGTGGCACTTATTGAGGAAAAAATGACTGAAAACCGTTTAAGGTGGTTTGGACATGTTCAAAGAAGACCATTAGAAGCTCCAGTAAGGAGAGTTGAGCATATGGTTTGGAGCCCTATGAAAAAAAGGTCGAGGAAGACCAAGAAGGACACTTAAAGAGGTTATTGAGAGGGATCTTCTGGTAAATGAGATCCTTAAAGAGTTAGTCATTGATAAAGCTCAATGGCGTCGGGCGATCCATGTAGCTAACCCCACCTAGTGGGATAAGGCTGTTGTTGTCGTTGTTGTTGTATGATTTTTTTTTTCTTTGCTTCATCTTGTTTTTGGCCTCTCTTTCTGCACATTTTTGTGTTTTTGATGTTTTCATGCTAGTTTGTAGTGTTTCTTTTTGTTTTTGGGAAGAAAAGCTTTGTTGTGAAAATATACATAATGGAATAGGTTAAGTGTAGATGGATGGATTTGACATGAAGAGAATATAATCTTATTTTTCTAGAGAATTCAAGTTAAATGGCAAAGACATTGACTGTAATGAATTTATAGTAATAGTTCTTTAGCTGTGAGAAAATTTAAGCCTTATTGACATATGCTATTCTTTCTTTGTGTGTTCCCTATCATGGAATTTTCACTCTAGAACTTGTCTTAGATCTTGATTGAGGCTACATATCTCATACAAGCTTGAAAATGATTTAGGCACTTCTTTGTGAACCATTTTTAGCCAAATTGCCATCCCACATTGTTGTTTTCCATTATGTGCCCTTTTGTGCCTTATCCATGTTCTTTCTTCTATTTTTCCACCACCTTTTGAAAACACAATTCCATAGAACTCCAAAATTCTCAATCACGCTAAAGGGAGCCCGATTGATTTTTGCATGAAGGATTCGCTGGAATCTAGATGAGTGAATCAACCCTACTATAATATCATCTTAGTGTTAAGTTATGAAGTAGAAAAGTAGGCAAATTCATGATCTTTAGGAAAGAAGAATTCAATTAAGAATTTGAAAGATTAATTTGAGAGAATATAAATTCAAGTTATTGATGTAATTTGCTAACAGTGAAACATTAGGGGAAAGATAATCGTGTTATATTGTGAATATCTCATATGTTTTGAGTTAACATCATTTTAAATTTTTCTTGGATTTGATTAATTTGATAATTGGCTATGATGTTGCCTTCAGTGCTGGTTTCATGACTTGTGTTTGAGTGGGATAGTACCTCCTCTCATTTCAAGGTGGGAAACTCGAGTAATAGGGTGTCTTGACCTCTAAGAACGGAGACAATGACTCCCTCAGTAAAGAGATGAACCCGGGTCTGGGAATGGGACTCATGAGGAGCCCTGACCGTAATGAATAAGATTGTATGTCATGGTGGGGTTGATGATTGGTGAGCCAACTTATGTACGCTCCCGAGTATGTTAGCCATCAACGAGTGCTAATACTATTGGTTAGTTTGATTTTTGAGTTGGATTGAATTCTCTCTAGTATGTTTCTTTCCTCTGTGATTTCATGATAAAGGCCTTCAATATGCTTTATTATTCTTTTAGCATATTTGGATTTTATTAGGGTGGGGATTGACTCACTCACTAAGATTTTTATCTCACGCTCATTATTATTTAATTTTCAGATCTGGTAGCAGACCCGCTTATTGGGTGGGTCCCTAGTATTAATTCTATTTATTCCAGTTTAGGATGCTCTGTGGTTAATTAAGATATCTAGAGTGTCTTGGGTGAATTATTTTAATTATTTGGCATTGTATTTAATTAAATTGACTACTTGGAATTTATTTCAAGGATTTTATGGATTAGATTTTTATTAGAATTGCAAGAATGCATTTGAGTGATTTATGAAGTTCATGTTTGCATGAATTTATGGAACATGTGCATGTTGTTTTAAATTTAAATATTGCACTTTAATTGTGGAAGATTGCGAGGAATCCGGGTAAGTCTCCTTTGCCTTTGGTGTGTATATGTTAATTATGAATCGTGGCTTGTGTGGAATCCAGGTACATCCTCCCACCAACCCTCTATTGTGTATGTATGGCTAAATTGTAACCATCGTTATCCTTATCCCTCATTAAATTTCTGACTTAGTCCTACCATTAGGTTTCCAAACTAATGTTTCCAAGAGATCTCCTAGAACTGAACTACCCTAAAATTATGGTTAGGAAGATCTTTGCTAATCTATAACCTAATGAAATCTGGTTAAGCCCTAACCTAATCATGCCCCGTAATTACATACTAACATGCCATTTTCATCCTACTTATTATACCAATCAGCCATAACAAGTTCTAACCTTAGATTGAGCAATCAAACCAATCATCACATTCATAAAGACTAACCAGCACTATATAGACATGAAAACAGAGGCATTAACAGGGATGAAAATAAAATAAAACATAAATTAGAATATTAAATTGCACAATGAATTCATATTACACATACCAGTTCACTTCTTGACTAATTACATGAAGAAAATTAGCCTTCCATGGAGGCCAAAGTGTATGAATCAAAAGGAAAATACACAGAGATGAAGGGCTACAAAAATGGAGAGAAAAATGACTCTACAACACTTGCAAAATGGCTTCTAAAGGTGCTATATTTAGCCAAGGTGAGAGAGCGATGAAATTGCATTGTGGATTGTCCATTTCCTTCTGGTTTTTCTACATTTTCTACTTTCTTTTTCTGCTGCCATGCATCTATTTTTGAAGATTTTTGTTGTTGTTTTGCTGCTATTTTGCTATTGTTTTACTACTGTTATTTTGTTGTAAAAGAGACTAGAATAGTGCAAAACAATGGGGCCCACAGATCAAGTCAGCTTGGTCAATGTCCAGTCAACGTCAGATAATAAAAAGTGCCACATTAGCATCTTAAGTGGCATCCAAGCTAGTAAATTTACTCTCTAATTATATATCTAGAAAATTAAAACATGGATTAAATTGGGTTTTATTATTTAAGCTCATAAAAATATGAAATTAAAACATATTAGTTCTATAATTAATTTATACCCAATAAATCTTAAAACATAATAGAATTAGAGAGTTAGCAATGAGGACTAAGTTGGGAACTATAATGTATATAAAAATGCCTGATATCTAAAAAGTTGAATCTTGCCACAACTAAACATCCTAGACCATACAGCCTTCAATGGCTCAGTGATTGTGGTGATATTAGAGTGACCAAGCAAGTGAAAGTACCATTTTCAATTAGGAGATATAAGGATAAGGTACTTTGTGATGTAGAACCCATGGAGCCTGGGCACATGTTATTAGGAAGGCCCTTGCAATTTGACAGAAAGGTGCAGCATGATGGCTACACTAACAATATTCTTTCACCCATAACAATCATCCTATTACACTTGTACCCTTAAGCCCTAAACAAGTGTTTAAAGAGCAAATTAGAACCAAGCAAGATGTAGAGAAGAAAAAATAGTCAGAAAGAAAAAAAAATTAGAAAAAGAGAGTGATAAAAAAAACATTGTTTAGGTTGAGAGAGAAAATAGAGGTGAGGAAGAGGTTAGAACTAATGTGTTTGCAAGAGTGAATTAGGTTAAGAAAGCCCTTTACTCTCACTAATCTTTTTTACTATTTGGTATAAAGAATCTTATCTATCTAACATGGAAATTGACATTCTTTTGACCAATGATGTTATGTCTCTTTTGTAGGAATATGAAGATGTATTTCCCAATGATTTACTAAATGGATTACCACATCTTAGGGGAGTTGAACATCGCAATGATTTTGTTCCTAGAGCCATCATCCCAAACAGGCCTGGTCATAAAAGCAACCCTGAAGAAATAAAGGAGCTCCAAAGACAAGTGGAGAAGCTACTATCGAAGGGGCATATTTGTGAAAGCAAGAGTCCCTACGTAGTATCGGTCTTGTTGGTGCCAAAGAAGGATGGGATGTGGCGCATATGTGTGGATTATCATGCCATCAACAAAATCACGGTAAAGTATCGTCATCCTTGGTTCATGCCACTACGATGTCAAATCGCCCAGAATTGAATTGTGGCAATTTGCAGTATAGTGATTCCCAGGTCGTATTCACTCAAGGAGCCTCACTTCTTAATACTAATTAATCGTTCTAAACATCCAAACACTAATGAAAAGTACATAAACGTGGGGGGGTTTTTTGCAGTACTAATAAAAATAAAAACAGAACAGCAACTAAATACTACAACAGCAGCAAAATATGCAGCAACAGCAGTAACAGCAGCAGCAGCAGAAATTGCAAGAAATTAACAGTAAAGAGACTATGTAATCAGCCACTCGAATTCATGGGAGTGTAACTATCATTACCTAACTCATTGATTCAATTTTATTCTCATTCCATTGTTTGGTTCTTTATGCAAATGGTTCTAGAATAACATCTAGAATTTAATACTACTAATTACAGTCAAGAACATCTCTCTACTATAATTAGATGCATTCAGTGGAAAATCTCAACCAAACCAAGTTAAATATATCATCTAACTAGTCATTTCGCCTTCCTCACTTTCCTAATCAGTCAAGCAAAGTTATGTCTTATATAAGTCAGTTTATGTTACATTCTCAAGCTCTAATCAGAATTTGACAGCAAAATAAACATGACAGCAAAACAGAAACGAAATGAGATGAAAATGGAGAATAAAACACTTAGCTTGCATTCTTAGTTCAAGCTACAACATCCCAGTGGTCTAGTGACTAATTACAATGAAAACTTAGCCCTCCATGAGAGCAAAACAGCAAACAACAGAAGCAAAAACAGAGAGGAAGAGAGAGCTGCGAATTTTCTAAGTCTGGTTACAAAAATAAAAGTGTTCTCTTCCTAAAAACTAATGCCCCTTCAATGCCTTAGAATATTCTACCCTAGATGCTTTCTTGGATGCTTCTTCCATGATGTGGCAGCACTTTGACAGCAAAACAGCAGCAAAATTAATATTTCTGCAGCAGCAGAAAGGCATGGCAGCAGCAGAATTAATATTTCTGTAGCAGAAAGTGACAAACAGCAGCAGAACAGCAGCAGAATATCATGGCAAAATTAATATTTCAGCCATGATATTCTGACCTCCGAATTTTAATGTTTCTGCCCTCAAATTCTGACTACATGGCATTCAATAAGAGTTCAAGTGGGCCCCACATCCAGCATATCCTAGTCAGCATCTACATCACCCAAAAAGTGCCACATTAGCATCCAAATCATCATCTTTGTCCATGTCAACACTTTTCTCTCCAAAATTGAGATTTGTAGGAATTAGATTGAGCATTTTGCAATTCAAGTTCTGAAAATATAAAATTGAAGCACATTTAATCCATAAATAGTTTATACCCAATAAATTCCAAAACATAACAAAATTAGAGAATTGACAAAATTAAAGAGGCAAAAAGGGCTAAAATAGGGACTAAAAAGTATATAAAAATGCCCGATATCAAATCCCCCACACTTGGCCTTTTGCACTCCTGGGCAAAATAATATTCAGAACACCAAAAGACACCAAAGGAAAAAATGTGGAAAGCATGCTAGAATAGAATAATTAAAATTTTGAAAAGATTTAGCACTTGAAGGAAATTAATCTTAAATTTCTAAGATTCCAAGCATCATGGCAATTTAATTTGATACGAATGAATTCAAGTAATTAGCCTCCTCACCAGGAATGTGTTTACTCTCTATTCTCTCAAGTGTCTAGGGTAAATCACTCGAAATTCAACTTATCACAGAATTCACTACCATAAGCTTGTCAAGAATCTAAATCTCCACTACTTGAATCCAATACATACTTGAATCAAAAGGACTTTACGAGGTTGTAACGTGGGTAAGAAAAATAGTGGGAAACAAAGGGAAAGATTGAACAATGAAACAAAATATGGTAACAACTCAAGAAAATGAAGAGTATTTACAAGTGAAATATAAGAGACTGAGTATAAATAAATTTGGGTCTCAATGTTCTATCTGCTCCTCTTTTTCATTATTTTCTCTCTCTTTTTTTTAAAAATTTTTTTTTTATTCTTTCTTTCTTTCTCTTTTTTTTTTCTTTTTTTTCTTTTTCTTCTTGACTGGCCAGTCTTTTTCTTTTGCTTGAGAGGAAGTAGAAGAAATATAGTTCAAAACACCCCAAAATTCACAAGATTTTTCAGCATATCAATCCCTTAAAAGAATTTAAAATACTCCTCACATCTTAAGTTGGAAGAGAAAAATATTGTTGTAGGCAGAAAAAGTGGGGGGAAAAAAAGCAAGAAAGAAAATGGATAAGGCACAAAATGGTATACAATGGAAACAACACATGGAAGGCTATCTGACTAAAAGTGGGTAACAAGAAACAAATGCCTAAATCATTTCCAAGCATGAACAAGATATGTAGCCTTAACCAAAGATTCAAGACAAGTTCTAGAGTGAAAATCCATGATAGGGCAGCACACAAAGAAAGAATAGCATTTTTCATTTAGGCTCAAATCCTCACAGCTAAAAGACTATTACTACAAATTCATTAAAATCAACATCATTGCCATTTAACTTGAATTCCTTAGAGAAATAAGGCTAAATTCTCTTCATGCTAAGTCAATCTACACTTTAACTATTTCATCATGCATAATTCCACACCAAAACTCCATCAATTTTTTTTTTCAAAAATAAAACATCAAATTCGGGCAAAACAGAGTAGCAAAATTCTGCATTGCAGAAATTCTGGCGACTCAGCTTTACTGACACAAAACTACACCAAAACAAATACGAAAGACACCAAATAAAATTCTACAGCTAGAAGACATATAAAGCTTTAAAAACATGTAAAGAAACTAGCAAAATTCGTAGCCAATCAGTACAGAAAATTCATGCAAGACAGCTCAAAAATTCTGGACAGAAACAGAGAAAACAGAGGAGACAGCAGGAAAAAAAATTTTTTTTTTTTGAAAATCAGCTCCAATTAAATTCTCTCCCCCCACACTTAAACATTGCATTGTCCTCGATGCAAATTATTACCAAACATCAAATAAAATGAGGAGGACATAAATTAAAAGGAGGGAAAGAGTACGGCCTTATCATGGAGTCGGAACGTTGTAGAGTTTGATTTCCTATACAGTTTCTTCTTTGAAGCCCTTGTAGAACTTCTTCAACCTTTGCCCATTTACCATGAACTGCTTGTTGGTGGCCTCATTTTGAATTTCTACTGCACCAAAAGGAAAGACATTAGTAATAACAAAAGGGCCAATCCATCTAGAGCGAAGCTTACCGGGCATTAGCTTGAGGCGAGAATTATAGAGAAGGACTTTATCTCCCACTTGGAATTCTTTTTTCTCAATTTTCTGATCATGTAAAGCTTTTGTCCTCTCTTTATAGATGCACGCATTCTCATAAGCCCCTAGCCTTAGTTCTTCCAGTTCTTGAAGTTGCAACTTTCTTTCTTTACCGGCTAGGGTCATGCCCATATTGCATTGTTTAACGGCCCAATATGCCTTATGTGCAATCTCCACCGGCAAGTGACATGCTTTACCAAATACCAAGCGGTATGGAGACATGCCGATGGGAGTCTTGAAAGCGGTTCTATAGGCCCAAAGCGCATCGTCAAGCCTCTTACTCCAATCTTTTCTGTTAGGTTACACAGTTTTCTCTAATATTTGTTTTATCTCTCGGTTGGAGACTTCTGCTTGCCCATTGGTTTGAGGGTGGTAAGGTGTAGAGGTTTTGTGCACCACCCCATATTTCTTCAATAGCCCTTGCATGTTTCTATTGCAAAAGTGTGATCCTTGATCACTGATTATGGCCTTAGGGACACCGAATCTACAGAAAATATGTGAACGAAGGAAATCTACAACAACAATAGAATCATCAGTTCGGGTGGCTTTAGCTTCCACCCATTTCGACACATAATCCACAGCAACTAAGATATACATGAAGCCAAAAGAAACAGGAAAAGGACCCATAAAGTCAATACCCCAAACATCAAAAACATCACAAAAGAGAAGAGGTTGTTGAAGCATTTCATTTCTTTTGGACACATTTCCAGTTCTTTGACACCTAGAACAGTTTTTGCAAAAATCAAAGGCATCCCTAAACAAAGTAGGCCAATATAAACCAGAATCTAACAATTTTCTAGCTGTTCTTTGGGGACCAAAGTGTCCACCACATGCAAGAGTATGACAAAAATTCAGCACAGATGCAAATTCATGATTTGGAACACATCTCCTAATAATTTGGTCACTGCAAATTTTCCACAAATAAGGGTCATCTCACACATAGTACCTAGCCTCGCTTCTTAATTTATTCAATTGATGTCTATTTTGGTATGCAGGCAATTCAGATGCAACAAGATAATTCACTAAATCAGCATACCAAGGCTCACTAATACCATGCAAAAGGAGGAAACACTCATCTGGAAAATTGTCTCTTACAGGGAGATGTTCCAATGGAAGATCAGAAAGCCTACTCAAGTGATCTGCTACTACATTCTCTGCCCCACTCTTATCCTTGATTTCCACATCAAATTCTTGGAGGAGCAGCATCCATCTAAGCAATCTTGGCTTTGCATCTGGTTTCTTTAACAAATATTTTAGTGCTGCATGGTCAGAAAACACAATTACTTTGAAGGCAAGCAAATATGATCTAAATTTTTCTAAAGCAAAAACAATTGCTAAAAACTCCTTCTCCGTGGTTGTGTAATTTGATTGAGCTGAATCAAGGGTACGAGACGCATAGGCTATGACATGCAACTTCCTCTCTACTCTTTGTGAAAGTACTGCTCCTACAGCAAAATTTGAGGCATCACACATGAGCTCAAAGGGAAGCTCCCACTGTGGAGGTTGGATGATAGGAGGGGAGGTAAGTTGCTTCTTCAACTCATCAAAAGCTGACCTGCAAGCATCATTAAAAATAAAATCAGTTTCTTTTTGGAGGAGTTTAGATAGGGGTAGAGCGATCTTACTGAAGTCCTTGATGAATCTCCTATAAAATCCTGCATGGCCAAGAAAAGAGCGAACTTCCCGCACAGAAGCGGGGTAAGGCAAAGAAGAGATAACATCAACTTTGGCTTTATCTACTTCTATGCCACGTGATGACACTATGTGGTCTAGGACTATTCCTTGCTCTACCATGAAATGACATTTTTCATAATTCAACACCAAATTTTTCTCTATGCATCTCTCAAGTACTCTCTCCAAATTTTTCAAACATGCATCAAATGAGTCTCCATAAACAGAAAAATCATCCATGAACACTTCCATGCAATCCTCTAACAAATCAGAAAATATGCTCAACATGCATCTTTGAAAAGTGCCAGGTGCATTGCAGAGACCAAAAGGCATGCGTCTATATGCAAAAGTACCAAAAGGACAGGTGAAGGTAGTCTTCTCCTGATCTTCAGGTGCAATGTGAATTTGAAAATATCCAGAAAAACCATCAAGAAAACAGTAATGAGACTTGCCAGCAAGTCTCTCAAGCATTTGATCAATAAAAGGAAGAGGAAAATGATCTTTTCTAGTTGCTTGGTTCAACTTCCTATAATCAATGCAAACACGCCAACTATTTTGAACTCTAGTGGGCACTAACTCATTATTTTCATTTGCTATAACAGTTACCCCAATTTTCTTTGGCACTACTTGTACCGGACTCACCCACTTACTATTAGAGATAGGATAAATAATACCAGCTTGGAGGAGCTTACTTACCTCCTTCTTGACCACATCAAGAATCATGGGGTTGAGTCTTCTTTGGGGTTGCCTCACTGGTTTTGTCTCTTCTTCAAGGAGAATTCGGTGCATGCACACTAAAGGACTAATTCCAGGAATGTCTGCTAGAGTCCACCCAATCGCCTTCTTATTCTTTTTCAGCAAACTGATCAATTTTTCTTCTTGATTGGGGTTCAAGTTGTTGGCCACAATGATTGGAAGTTTGTCTCCTACTTCCAAGAAGGCATACTTGAGGTTTTCTGGTAAAGCCTTCAACTCCAATGCAGGTGGTTGGATGGAGGATGGAATTAGTTTTTGTGGAATCACATCCAAGGAGGCACCTACAAATTCAGTTTGCTCAAAGACAGAATCCTTGGCTAAAGAGGAGGAAGGGTTAGTAGCACAAGAAGAAAGAGATGAAGAATGTGCAACATTACAATTTAAATCACTACACCTACAACTACCTAAAATAGAAATAGAATCTAAGTATAAGCTAGAGAAATTTACAGAATCAGAATGCACATCAGAATCCAAATCACTATGCAAATCAGAATACAACTCATAATTGTCAGCATTTAGAGAGTTTTCAATTTCAGTGCAAGCATGACAAAATTCAGAACCAGCACAATTGCATTCAAAGGCATCTACCAAATCAGAGAATTCAGGAAAATCAGAAATTAATTCATTTTGGAAATCATCACATGCCTCATCAACTAAGTAATCCAAAAAGTTAACTACATGCACATTGGAATGATTTTCCATAGGATGTTTTATGGCATCCAAAATGTTAAAATCAATTTTGTTACCAGCAAACTCCATTGACAAAGTCCCTTCATACACATTAATGATGGTTTTTGCAGTTTTCAGAAAAGGTCTACCAAGTATTAATGGTGCATGGCCAGGAGTATTATCATTTTCCATATCAAGCACATAAAAATCAGCAGGAAAAATGAGATCTTTAACTCTTACCAGGACATCTTCTAAAACTCCTGCTGGATGTGCTGTGCTCCTATTGGCAAGTTGGACAATCACTCCAGTTGGTGAAAGAACACCAATCTTGAGGCTCGAGTACACTGATTTAGGCATAACATTGATTGAGGCTCCCAAATCCAGTATAGCATTGGAGAACTCCATGTTGCCTATTGTGCATGGTATTGTGAAAGTTCCAGGATCTTTGCACTTGGGTGGCATGGGTGGTTGGATGAGTGCAGACACATTTCTTCCCAAATTGACTCTCTCATTACCCCTTAAACGCCTCTTATGAGTGCACAACTCTTTGAGGAACTTGGCATACTTAGGGATTTGCTTAATTGCTTCCAAAAGTGGGATATTGACCTCTATTTTCCTGAAGGTCTCCATGATCTCTTTATCCATGTCAGATTTAAAGGCTTTCCTTGATTGAGTCTGCCTATTGGGGAAAGGAAGAGGAATTTTCTGAACCACTTCTTCATCCTTTTTATTTTGCTCACTGGTTGAAGATGAAGGAACACTTTGCTGGACATTTGATTTTTCTGGTTCAGATTTAGAAGCTGGACTGTCTACTTGTTTGCCACTCCTCAAGATGATGGCATTCACATTGCCTCTTGGGTTGATCACTGGTTGGGATAACAAACTCCCTGAACCTTGGCTTTTCAGCTCATTGACTGTTGTGGCTAACTGGCCAATCTTAGTTTCCAAATTCTGCATATTTGTTTCTGTCCTTTGCTGGAACTGAAGAGTATTGGCAGTCAGTTGCTTCATTAGATCCTCAAGACTAGGCTCAGGTTTCTTGGGTGCTGGATGAGGTGTATGACTAGCTTCAGGTTGATTGTATCTTACATGGGGTGGCTAGTAAGGGGGGTTAGATGTATTCCTATACTTGAAAGCTGGATGATCACGCCACCCAGGATTGTAGGTGGAGGAATATGGGTCATATCTCTGTTGTGGCTGCATGGGTCTACCAGGGAATATACCAGCACATGACTCAGTTGGGGTCTCTTGCAGCTGAGGGCATTTATCAGTATGGTGGGTATTCAGGGAACAAATACCACAGACTGAAGGAGGAGGGGCTTGTTGTTGTGTTCTCTGATTTAATGCCAATTGCCTCACCATTGAAGCTAATTCTTCCAATTTATTTTCTATCCTTTGTTGCTCCATGGGAGGTGTCCTCACCTCATTGACAGTAACTGTTGGATCACTCAATCTGGTGCCAAATTACTGAGCATTTTGGGCCATCTTGGCCAACAATTCATTTGCTGCAGAAGGAGTCTTATCCACCAATGCCCCACCAGCAGCTGCATCAACTATATATCTGTCCATAGGCAGTAATCCCTCATAGAAATACTGGATGAGAAGCTGCTCTGAAATCTGGTGGTTTGGACAGCATGAGCAAAGCTTCTTAAACCTCTCCCAATATTCATGCAGAGACTCACCATTCAACTGTCTAATCCCACTGATATCCTTCCTGATTGCTGTTGTTCTGGAGGCTGGAAAGAATTTTTCTAAGAACAACTTCTTCAACTCATCCCATCTTGTTATCAAGGCAGTGGGTAGATAGTAAAGCCAATCCTTGGCTGCCCCATCCAGAGAGAAAGGAAATGCTATTAATTTGATCTGTTCTTCTCCAACTCCATGTGGTCTCATGGTAGAGCAGACAACATGGAACTCCTTTAAATGCTTGTGCGGATCTTCTCCTGCAAGACCATGAAACTTAGGCAGTAAATGGTGTAATACCCGTTAATTTCAGAATATAATTCGCTTAAGAGTATTTTAGAATTCTACAACGTTACTTTAGTTATTTATTTTGGTCATTTTTAATTTTCATATTTAATTGTTCTCTTTGAATATTATTTATGAAAATTGAGTTAAATGACTGGACTAAATATTTGCACAATGAGGGATATATTCTAAGAATGGTGAAATTCATGGAAAAGTGGTTTCAGAATGGTCAATTAGTCCATTTATTGTAAATTGACTGGATGGGTTTGGATGTTGGGTTATGGATACCCATGGGTTATTGAATAACCCATTAGAAATATTTAATATAAAGTTTCAATAGTACCCCTCATTTTTCACTCAGCCGAAGGAAGGAAGAAAAGCATTTCTCTCTCAGTTCTTCATTTTCTTCTCAAATCCTTTCCTTGATCTTCAGAAGTTCGATTATTTGTTCGGTTCAAAAGCTTTGTAAGGATCAAAGGTAAGCTTTAATCTCGTTATTTTCCTTAAATCTAAGTTTATATGGAAGATTAGAGGAGATTTTGTTCTTGAAGATTTTGATGATAATTCGTGAATCTCAGTTGTTTTAGAAGTTATATTTGAGTTATAATCGGTTAAAAGAGTTGAAATTCTGGTTTTGAAACAAGAAAGGAAAGGATGAAATTGTTAGAAATTTCTGCAAAAATCGAGTTACTGTAGCGACCAGAAATTTCGAAACAAAATCTGGAAAATTTTCTTTGGGTTACTGTAGCAGTACTGTAGTGTCGGCAGTCAACGGTACTGTAGCAGTCAACGTTACTGTAGAGAACCGGCACTGTAGCGAACTGACACTGTAGCAAACCGTTACTGTAGCAACCCGTTACTGTAGAAGTCAGAAAATTTTACGTATTTTCGTGATTTTGTTTCCTTTCTTATGTTTCCTTGTAATATATTTTACTAGGAAATTTTCCTACACAAATTCTAGTGTGGAACAAGGTAAACTTGGACAAACATCAAGGTGAGTGAATAACCTTGCTCAGCTAATTTGATATTACTAGTCAAAGTACAATATAAGTCTCATTTACAATATTATTTGGATAATAAGCAATTAATTTTTCATATGGGAGTATATGATGATCAGTAGAAATAAGAGTATGAAGAAATTATTTATTTCATGACAATTGTACTATGTGATGAATTCTCACTATTTTATTAATGAGTAAAGATCTACGGGATCTAATACACGTGTGTGAAAGGGTTAAAGTCCCATACTACTCGGTGTATATCTAAGAAATCTTATACATGAGTTTGAAAGGGTTAAAGTCCCATACTACTCAGTGCATATCTATGAAACCTATACACGAGTTGAAAGGGTTAAAGTCCCATACTACTCGGCGTATACCTATGAGATCTTATTCACGAGTTTGAAAGGGTTAGAGTCCCATACTACTCGGTGTATATCTATGAAATCTTATTCATGAGTTTGAAAGGGTTAGAGTCACATACTACTCGATGTATAAGATAATTAATTATATGAGTAAATGTGGTATTTGTACTTTTGATATTTTATATAGTATAGTTATTTACTTACTGAGTTTTTAAATAAACTCACACTCCCTATGATTATTTTTTTTCAGATACAGAAAATAAAGAACAAGAGTATCCGTTTGAAGATTAGAAGCCCCTTGGGATTATTCTCTATTTCTGTCTGGTGGGATACCAGTACTTATTAATGTGGATACTAGGAACGCTCTGTACTTTCTATAGGTCTCCTAGGCTTGCGATGAGATAGAAATATCAGAATATGTATGTCTATATTTGCTTATCAGATGAATATAATTCTGTAGTGTGGAATGAATGATTAAGGTTGAATGTAAAACCTTACAGAATATATGTATATAACGTATGTTTGAGAATTATATCAAATGAGTAGTATCTTTTCACATGCTCAATTTTTGGGATGTGACAAATGGATTAGACCAGATTTTAGCTCAAAGTTAGCATCCAACTCAGGATAATTTATGCACAATGGTTGATAATGCACATCAGGTGCAATCAACTCTTTAATTGATTGTTCTTGCCTATTTTGAGGCATTTGTGCATTTTGATTATCCATCCCAGTTATCCCAGCTGACTCAGAATCTGTAGACTCCAACACAATATCAGATTCAGAATCTGATTCAACTTCTACACTATTGACAGCAAACTCAACAATTTCAGCAAGAATTTCAGAAACTATACTAGTCCTAATGCTATTACTTCTCACTAGCCTATGGAAGGTCCTATCTATTTCTGGATCAAAAGGTGGTAAGTCCACGTGACCAGACCTTCTCATATACTAGAAAGGGCACAAATTCACGAGAAAACAACAAAAAGAACAAAAAAGAGCAAAATAAGCACAAAAGGGTCCAACCAAGGAAAATGACCAAAAATGAAGTATCTCAGAAAAATCTGATTTTTCTTGGAAAAATCCTTCACCAATTGGAGGCACAAAATCAAAAAACAGAACTCAAAAATAAGATCTACAAAAATCAAACCAAAAATCACAATTAATTGAAAAAATGGCCAAAATCATTGTAAAATGGAAAAAGTGGTCTAAACGTTGGAATTTGGCCGAGATAGGGCGGTGCTCCTAACGACAAAGTCGTAGGAGTTATGCCCGAAAGGGTCGTGTTTAGTGGAATACCAAATTTTCAAGTCAATCTGATTTAGTTTTTTAAGCTGATGAATAGTGACTGAAATATAACTAGGAAACTTGAAAAATTGACTTGAAGAATTTGTAATCACTTCCAACAATACCAAGCCACTTAAAATCAAACAAGAACACAATAGAACAACTAATTAACACTTAGAAATGAATTGGCTCCCCGGCAACGGCGCCAAAATTTTGGTTCACGCCACTACGATGTCAAATCGCCCAAAATTGAATTGTGGCAATTTGCAGTATAGTGATTCCCAGGTCGTATTCACTCAAGGAGCCTCACTTCTTAATACTAATTAATCGTTCTAAACATCCAAACACTAATGAAAAGTACATAAACGTGGGGGGGTTTTGTGCAGTACTAATAAAAATAAAAACAGAACAGCAACTAAATACTACAACAGCAGCAAAATATGCCGCAACAGCAGTAACAGCAGCAGCAGCAAAAATTGCAAGAAATTAACAGTAAAGAGACTATGTAATCAGCCACTAGAATTCATGGGAGTGTAACTATCATTACCTAGCTCATTGATTCAATTTTATTCTCATTCCATTGTTTGGTTCTTTATGCAAATGGTTCTAGAATAACATCTAGAATTTAATGCTACTAATTACAATCAAGAACATCTCTCTACTATAATTAGATGCATTCAGTGGAAAATCTCAACCAAACCAAGTTAAATATATCATCTAACTAGTTATTTCTCCTTCCTCACTTTCCTAATCAGTCAAGCAAGGTTATGTCTTATATAAGTCAGTTTATGTTACATTCTCAAGCTCTAATCAGAATTTGACAGCAAAATAAACATGACAGCAAAACAGAAACGAAATGAGATGAAAATGGAGAATAAAACACTTAGCTTGCATTCTTAGTTCAAGCTACAACATCCCAGTGGTCTAGTGACTAATTACAATGAAAACTTAGCCCTCCATGAGAGCAAAACAGCAAACAACAGAAGCAAAAACAGAGAGGAAGAGAGAGCTGCGAATTTTCTAAGTCTGGTTACAAAAATAAAAGTGTTCTCTTCCTAAAAACTAATGCCCCTTCAATGCCTTAGAATATTCTACCCTAGATGCTTTCTTGGATGCTTCTTCCATGATGTGGCAGCACTTTGACAGCAAAACAGCAGCAAAATTAATATTTCTGCAGTAGCAGAAAGGCATGGCAGCAGCAGAATGGTATGGCAGCAGCAGAATTAATATTTCTGCAGCAGAAAGTGACAAACAGCAGCAGAACAGCAGCAGAATATCATGGCAAAATTAATATTTCAGCCATGATATTTTGACCTCCGAATTTTAATGTTTTTGCCCTCAAATTCTGACTACATGGCATTCAATAAGAGTTCAAGTGGGCCCCACATCCAGCATATCCTAGTCAGCATCTACATCACCCAAAAAGTGCCACATTAGCATCCAAATCATCATCTTTGTCCATGTCAACACTTTTCTCTCCAAAATTGAGATTTGTAGGAATTAGATTGAGCATTTTGCAATTCAAGTTCTGAAAATATAAAATTGAAGCACATTTAATCCATAAATAGTTTATACCCAATAAATTCCAAAACATAATAAAATTAGAGAATTGACAAAATTAAAGAGGCAAAAAGGGCTAAAATAGGGACTAAAAAGTATATAAAAATGTCCGATATCAATCCTATACCTAGGTTAAATGATATGTTGGATGAGTTGTATGGATCATGCTATTTTTTCCAAAATAGACTGGAAAAATGGGTATCACCAAATAAGGATGTCACATCCCTACCTAGAACACTTGATTGGCATGAGAATAATCTCAACCTCACCTTGAGAACCTAATTCAATTCATTCAACCAGCATAAGAATAACTCGAAAAATAGATAAATGGAAATAAATAATCAATTGAAGAAACTTCTATTTTTATATATTCACATTCACCATAAAAACTAAATTAAATAAAAAGTTTTAAAACATATTCTTCAATATAATTGCATCATTTATTTACATCATCTCATCAATTCAATAAGACAAAAATTCAAATCCTAGGTTACCTATGTGATCACAGAGCAACTCTAGAGCATTAAACAAAAGATACAAAGACAAAAATTCAAATCATCCCCGAAATCAAGTGGGGACTTGAATCGAAAATCCATTTCTCCCCGAATGAATACTCGCCATCATATGTCAACTCTAAAAAATGTTCAAAAAAAAAGGGGCATTAGCAAACTAGGTACCCAGTGAGGAGACAACACTACTCTATGACATAAAAATAATTATATTGCATCATAATGATAACATGCATCAATCATACATAAACCAATTATAATACGACATAATATAGTCTAGAATAGTTTTCTACAGCATTCAATTAATTCAACCACATTTCAATATAACATAATTTAAGTCAATTTACAATAACAAACAATTCAATCAATTTGCACAAAGTTTCCCATACCAACCGGGTCGTCCAAGGTACCTCTGGATCGTTGCCCGTAGCCCCTACCGCATATATCCTTATTGCTCCATTTATAAATCTCCACCCTTATGGCTCCTTATAGAGTTTCCCATGAGGTGCGCCACCATGCCTTTCCATTATTTCCAATTACATACACAATCACAATCATAAACATAATTTATCATCATTTACAAATCTAACCACAACATAACTCATATCACTTTCCATACTAAAACACAAATTCCTTAACATGTACACAATCATCCATGGATGAATAAATTCACCCATTAAAATATCCATATCTCAGTCCAATTCCCATATCACTCACAAACCATAATATAACCTCAACATGTAAAATACATTACATAATAACAAACTTGATACACAGAAGAATCATAGCTTTCTTACTTCAATCATAAGGTTAAGATACATAGGTGTGTGTATATGCTTATATATATTTGATAGAGCCAAACCTTCTAAACAAGTATCTATAAAGTAGGTATAGTATATGTATATATACATACACCTCATGTCTAAATAGTATATATATATATACACACACACACATGCATTTTGTTTGAATTTAAGACATAAAGCTTCATGTGTGTGTATATATATATAAACATGTATTTCATTTTCGCATTTCCAAAAGAATGGTAGAATGTATACATACATACACACTTTCTAATTCCCTTGTGACTCAATTTAATAGATGAATATATATATATATAGGCATATACACACATTTAGAATTTCACTCTTCAAATCTCCATTCGAAAAAAATGAGACAATATAATTATATATACATAACTGTACATGTGTCATAATTATTTATAGCCCATTATTCCATTTAAGTGATAACATACTTTTTCCATTTATTTTAGTCCCTATTTTAGTCCTTTTTGCCTCTTTAATTTTGTCAATTCTCTAATTTTATTATGTTTTGGAATTTATTGGGTATAAACTATTTATGGATTGAATGTGTCTCAATTTTTATATTTTTAGAACTTGAATTGTAAAATGCTCAATTTAATTCCTACAAATTTTAATTTTGGAGAGAAAAGTGTTGACATGGACAAAGATGATGATTTGGATGCTAATGTGGCACTTTTTTGGTGATGTAGATGCTTACTAGGATATGCTGGATGTGGGGCCCACTTGAACTCTTATTCAATGCCATGTAGTCAGAATTTTTGGGCAGAAATATTAATTTTCGTAGGTCAAGAAAAGCATGGCTGAAATATTAATTTTGCCATGATATTCTGCTGCTGTACTGCTGCTGTTTGTCACTTTCTGCTGCAGAAATATTAATTCTGCTGCTACTGCCATACCATTCTGCTGCTGCCATACTTTTCTGCTGCTGCAGAAATATTAATTTTGCTGCTGTTTTGCTGTCAAAGTGCTGCCATATCATGGAAGAGGCATCCAAGGAGGCATCTAGGGCAGAATATCCCTTTAGGCATGTGTTAGATCAGTTTTATATTTGCAAAAATCGAAATTTATTAAGGAGGCTAAGTCATTTTTCTGATGTGAAGTCCTAGCACCATTTTTCTGCCTTCTTTGGGCAGCAGTGGTTGGGAGCAACATAGAGGCAACTCCCTAGCTTGGTTAGAGGGAAAGGAAGCCTTCCCACTTGGGAATGGCTCTCCTTCTCCCATTTTCCTTCATTTTCTTGCATTTTCCTTCATAGTTTCTTAGATTTTTGTTGTATTTTCTGTTTTCTGTCATGTTTTTCCTTCTCTTCCATGTAATTTTCTAAGTTTAAGGATTGATGTAGCTTGGTTCTATGATGTTTTATTGCTGAACAATTTCGATTTTAATGCACTTTCGTTTAATGGAATGGATTTTACCGATTATTCTTCCTCTTGAATGTTTGATGAACCTTCAATGAGTTTGGGATTTTGATGTCTATGCTAGAGTTAGCTAGATATTGAGCTTGACCTTGTAATTTTCACCATAAATTAGATTATCTAGATATAGATAGCTTTATTTATGTGGCTTGAATAATTTTCTTGAGCTTCATAGTTTAATTGAATGGTTGATCTAAGATTTTAGTCAATTATTTTGGTTAAGTTAGATTGTAATTTCAAAGTTTTTGGATTCAATCATATTTTAGAAAATTGGCCAACATTGAATGGATTGTAATTTAATTGAATTGTTCTTCAATGATTCAAAGATTAATTTGTCTATGAATTAATCGGATTGAACCAACGAAATCAATCTCATTTTCTTGTGTAGTCGGTCATTTGATGAAATGGAAATTGTACTTTAATTCATTTGGACCAATGAGTATTTTCTCGGCCAAAGTTCTATTTTATTTATTGTCCTATGAAGCTTGTTATTTATACATGCATGCGATTGCTACGTATTTGTAATGAGTAGGACAAGAGATAACATGTCATATGCGATTGCGGGGCATTGATGTGATTAGGACTTGATCGGATTATATTTGAGTTATAGATTAGTGAAGATCTTCCTAACTATAATTTTAATATAATTCAGTCTTAGAAGACTTTCTAAGAATTTTAGATTGAAGATTACATAATAGAATTAGCCAAGAATATTCAAAGGAAAGGATGATGATGTACAATTCCATGGAATTTGTGACCAATTACGCATCTTTTGTCTGTTTTATTTTCTGTTTAGTTATTTAAATTTCAGTTATTTATATTGCGTTGTTTCAATCATCACCCCCCCTTTTTTGTGTAATTTCTGAAATTTCCTTCATAAGTCTTAATAGCATTTCACTTGGCATAATTGAATTTCATTTGATACCTCAATCTCTGTGGGACGATACTCTACTTATCACTTTATTACTTGTTGCGACCCAGTATACTTGCTGGAATATTTTATGTGCTATAAATTATACGCACCAAGTTTTTGGCGCCGTTGCCGGGGATTGATGGTTGTCAAATTGATTTTTCTTTTAAGCCAAAGTGATGTTATTTTAGACATTGTCTTTTCTTGTTTTAGTTTTTACAATTTCAAGTGTTTTTAGCTTTTCAAGTGTCTTTATTAGTTTCATTTCTTCTTGTTACCTTGCTTATTTGATATATCTCTCATGTTATTTCTCTTTGTTGCATGTGAGGTACTTGATCATTTTCCTTGACGAAGGAAATAAAAAAAATCAAAGAGAAAGTAAGGAAAACAAAGAAGAAAGCATAGACAGCAAATAAAGTCTAGCTAAGGACTTTAAACCAAGCGCTTTTGGGAGGCAACCCAAGTTTTTCTAATCTTTCTCTTTTTAATTTTGTTGTTGTATTTCTTTCGTAATTTTAATTTTGTTTTAGTCTTTTTCTGTTGTCCATTTTTTTTTTCTCTGTTTTCTCTGTTTTGGCAGAACTTTGAGTCATCTTGCATGAATATTCTGTACTGTTTGGCTATGGTTTTTGCCACTTTCTTTACATGTTTTTAAACCTTTATATGTCTTCTAGTTGTAGAATTTTATTTGGAGTGATTCGCATCCATTTTGGGGTCGTTCTATGTCGGTAAAGCTGTGTCGCCAGAAATTCTGCACTGCAGAATTTTGCTACTCTGTTTTGTCCGAATTTGATGCTCACTTTTTAAATTTTTGATGGAGTTTTGGTGTGGAATTATGCATGATGAAATAGCTAAAGTGTAGATTGGCTTAGCATGAAGAGAATTTAGTCTTATTTCTCTAAGGAATTCAAGTTAAATGGCAATGACGTTGACTTTAATGAATTTGTAGTAATAGTCTTTTATCTGTGAGGATTTGAGCCTAAGTGAAAAATGCTATTCTTCTTGTTGTGTGTTCTCTATCATGGATTGTCACTCTAGAACTTGTCTTGAATCTTTGATTGAGGCTACATATCTTGTACATACTTGGAAATGATTTAGGCATTTGTTTCTTGTAACCACTTTTAGCCAAATAGCCATCCATTATCATTGTTTCCATTGTATGCCATTTTGTGCCTTATCCATTTTCTTTCTTGTGTTCTTCCACCACTTTTTCTGCCTACAACAATATTTTTCTCTTTCAACTTAAGATGTGAGAAGTATTTTAAATTCTTTTAAGGGATTGATATGCTGAAAAATTTTGTGAATTTTGGGGTGTTTTGAACTATATTTCTTCTACTTCCTCTCAAGCAAAAGAAAAAAGACTGGCCAGTAAAGAAGAAAAGAAAAAAGGGAGAAAGAAAGAAAGAATAAAAAAAAAGAAGAGAAAAAGATAATTAAAAAGAGGAGCAGATAGAACATTGAGACCCAAATTTATTTATACTCAGTCTCTTATATTTCACTTGTAAATTCTCTTCATTTTCTTGAGTTGTTACCATATTTTGTTTCATTGTTCAATCTTTCCCTTTGTTTCCCACTATTTTTCTTACCCACGTTACAACCTTGTAAAGTCCTTTTGATTCAAGTATGTATTAGATTCAAGTAGTGGAGATTTAGATTCTTGACAAGCTTATGGTAGTGAAATTTGTGATAGGACGACTTTGAGTGATTCCCTCTTAAACACTTGAGAGAGTAGAGGATAAACACCTTACCTTGTGAGGAGATTGTTACTTGAATTCATTCTTTTCGAAATAATTGCCATGGAGCTTGAACTTTTTAGAAATTTAAGATTTATTTCTCCTAATGTAAATCTTTCTAAATTTTAATTATTTCATTGTTGTATATTTTCTACACCTTTTCTTGCTGTGCTTATTGGGATTCTCTGTTGTATTTGATTGATTTTGCCCAGGAGTGCAAAAGGCCTAGTGTGGGGGATTTGATAACATACTTTTTCCATTTATTTTAGTCCCTATTTTAGTCCTTTTTGCCTCTTTAATTTTGTCAATTCTCTAATTTTATTATGTTTTGGAATTTATTGGGTATAAACTATTTATGGATTGAATGTGTCTCAATTTTTATATTTTTAGAACTTGAATTGTAAAATGCTCAATTTAATTCCTACAAATTTTAATTTTGGAGAGAAAAGTGTTGACATGGACAAAGATGATGATTTGGATGCTAATGTGGCACTTTTTTGGTGATGTAGATGCTTACTAGGATATGCTGGATGTGGGGCCCACTTGAACTCTTATTCAATGCCATGTAGTCAGAATTTTTGGGCAGAAATATTAATTTTCGTAGGTCAAGAAAAGCATGGCTGAAATATTAATTTTGCCATGATATTCTGCTGCTGTACTGCTGCTGTTTGTCACTTTCTGCTGCAGAAATATTAATTCTGCTGCTACTGCCATACCATTCTGCTGCTGCCATACTTTTCTGCTGCTGCAGAAATATTAATTTTGCTGCTGTTTTGCTGTCAAAGTGCTGCCATATCATGGAAGAGGCATCCAAGGAGGCATCTAGGGCAGAATATCCCTTTAGGCATGTGTTAGATCAGTTTTATATTTGCAAAAATCGAAATTTATTAAGGAGGCTAAGTCATTTTTCTGATGTGAAGTCCTAGCACCATTTTTCTGCCTTCTTTGGGCAGCAGTGGTTGGGAGCAACATAGAGGCAACTCCCTAGCTTGGTTAGAGGGAAAGGAAGCCTTCCCACTTGGGAATGGCTCTCCTTCTCCCATTTTCCTTCATTTTCTTGCATTTTCCTTCATAGTTTCTTAGATTTTTGTTGTATTTTCTGTTTTCTGTCATGTTTTTCCTTCTCTTCCATGTAATTTTCTAAGTTTAAGGATTGATGTAGCTTGGTTCTATGATGTTTTATTGCTGAACAATTTCGATTTTAATGCACTTTCGTTTAATGGAATGGATTTTACCGATTATTCTTCCTCTTGAATGTTTGATGAACCTTCAATGAGTTTGGGATTTTGATGTCTATGCTAGAGTTAGCTAGATATTGAGCTTGACCTTGTAATTTTCACCATAAATTAGATTATCTAGATATAGATAGCTTTATTTATGTGGCTTGAATAATTTTCTTGAGCTTCATAGTTTAATTGAATGGTTGATCTAAGATTTTAGTCAATTATTTTGGTTAAGTTAGATTGTAATTTCAAAGTTTTTGGATTCAATCATATTTTAGAAAATTGGCCAACATTGAATGGATTGTAATTTAATTGAATTGTTCTTCAATGATTCAAAGATTAATTTGTCTATGAATTAATCGGATTGAACCAACGAAATCAATCTCATTTTCTTGTGTAGTCGGTCATTTGATGAAATGGAAATTGTACTTTAATTCATTTGGACCAATGAGTATTTTCTCGGCCAAAGTTCTATTTTATTTATTGTCCTATGAAGCTTGTTATTTATACATGCATGCGATTGCTACGTATTTGTAATGAGTAGGACAAGAGATAACATGTCATATGCGATTGCGGGGCATTGATGTGATTAGGACTTGATCGGATTATATTTGAGTTATAGATTAGTGAAGATCTTCCTAACTATAATTTTAATATAATTCAGTCTTAGAAGACTTTCTAAGAATTTTAGATTGAAGATTACATAATAGAATTAGCCAAGAATATTCAAAGGAAAGGATGATGATGTACAATTCCATGGAATTTGTGACCAATTACGCATCTTTTGTCTGTTTTATTTTCTGTTTAGTTATTTAAATTTCAGTTATTTATATTGCGTTGTTTCAATCATCACCCCCCCTTTTTTGTGTAATTTCTAAAATTTCCTTCATAAGTCTTAATAGCATTTCACTTGGCATAATTGAATTTCATTTGATACCTCAATCTCTGTGGGACGATACTCTACTTATCACTTTATTACTTGTTGCGACCCAGTATACTTGCTGGAATATTTTATGTGCTATAAATTATACGCACCATTAAGCACATTAGCAACATGAATTCAAATATATCACTATATATTTTAATCACAATTCTCTTCAATTTGGATATACTACATGTTCTCACTATGATGCAAAGTTACACAAAAAAATACTTGATCATAGGAAGTGTTAACCCACTCGCCTTAGATCCCACACTCTAAACCAAAGGAAGGCACCAAAGAACCCGTAGGATGCTTGGAAAATAAGCCAAGAAAGAAACCACACCATTTTAGAACTTAGATCACCAAGCACCTAACATTGTTCTGTTTTTCTGCTAGTTTCGAAATCTATACTATACAAAATTTTTTATATTGATTTGTAGCTCCAAAATTCATGAAACTTGGTGCAGAGCCTTCTTTATATGATAATATGCTATGGTAAAAATTTCAGATTAAAACTCCTTCCTTTTGCCCCTATACAGACCTCATTAGTGATCCTATGCCAGAACTACACAATTCTGCTATAAGTACGGATTTATGCTTGATAGACCATCCTAACCATATCCAAATGCAATGAAATTTTTCAGATCATTAGTTTCATGTCTTATCAAACTTTACTTTGCACTAAACAGATGCTATTTCTATGCCTATTTGACCAAGCAAATCATTCTAATGAGCTTCAAACTTTCCAGATCACATTGCCACTATATTAAGAAACTCTTACAAAAATTTTGTGATTTTAGGAATTGATTTGGTCATCCAAAACATACAAAAATAGCAGCATGCTATAACAGTCTCGTTTTTATATTCTTCAAACTTCAGCTATTGTTTAGCTGCATTAGGGGTACCAAACCAACCTAGAAATCCAAAACGTTCATAAAAGTAAATAACAAGCAGAAAAATTCAGCAACTCTGTTTTTAGCTTCCCTTTCATTTCCTTTGGTTCCCAATGATTCCACATTCAATCCTCCATGTCTTTAAGTCCCAAAAACAAATTTTCTTTAACACCCAATCTACTTTAAAACACAAACTCAGATCATCTCAAATTGTTTCTCATAAGTCTCAACCATTACAGTTCAAAATTCTGATTTAATTTCCACCATTCTTTTCTCATTTTCTATCTTAGTTATACCTCTATTCAATATCTTCTCAGGTCTAACACCAATGTTAATTGATCCTAACTTCATCCTCCAATAACCATGAAGCTTTAACAAAACTTGTTTATCCCAAAATAAACAGAAAATGATTCAAAACTAGCAGAAGAAAATTTAGAAGTTCCATCTAATCACGGTTCCCTTAATCCCGATTTCACTCCTTTGTTAATGCCAAAACAAAAGTCCAACTTTAAAACTATCTGAGTCTTCATATACCCAATATCTCCCTACTTTTAACACTAAACAACAATCAAGTATAAAATAAACCATAATTTGGAAGAGAAAAATAGAAAGCATCGACTACCTACCTCTCGGCACTCAGTTCAAAATCATGAGTCCTTCATCTCTCTCTCTATGCTTCAATACCATCTACAAATAGATCATTTCAGCTGCTTGTTGTTCATTTCCAGCCATAATTCCTGATTGGCAAAAAGGATTTCTCATCTTCGACCAAAAATGCACCGAAATAAGAGGGAAAATGGGGGAAATTTTAAAATAGAGCATTTGTCTTGCTTACCCATCACTACTCTATCATACTGCCATCGTGAACTTTCCTCCAATAGCCTAATTGAAGAAGAAGGAAAAGAAAATGATAAAGCGAAGGATAGGGAAAGTGATATCTAGCATTTTTTATATACATTTTAACCTCTAATTTGGTCTATTTGCATTTTTATCCATAGGAATTCTTCAATTTTATTACACCTTGTGATTTATTGGGTCTAAATTAATCTTGGATGGAAAATGAATTATTTTCATATTTTAGGACTTAAATTATTAAAGACTCAATTTAATCCATTTGTGTGCTTTGCAGAATTTAAATTTGGAGATTTTCTGATGATGTGGCACTAAGGTGGACATTCTTGCTGACATGGCGCTGATGTGGCATTCTTCTGATGAGTAAGATGCTGATTAGGACTTGTTTATGCATTTTTGCTGATGTGGAGAGATGTGGGGCCCTCAATCCAGATTACCTTCTACATGCAGTCCATCCTTTGCTTGCCTCTTCCCTAGACTTTGCTAAAAATAGCATATCAGGTTTCTGCATTGCAAAAGAGCCATTTTGCTACCCCTTTTTCATGTTTACTGCTACTGTCTGCTACCCAGCCCTTTTGTAGAAATAAACCAACCACACCTCAGCCCTTCTTTTGAAAGTCAACTAAGCATCTAGGATGGAATATTTCAAGGCATTTAGAGCATCAATTTTGTATCACAGAAGACACTTTCATTTGCTGTAACTTAGTATTTTCGTAGACCACTTTTTCTCTCTTCTTCTGTTTTGTTGTTTTGCTCTTATAGAGGGCTAAATCTCCATTGTAATCAGTCACGAGGACCTTGGGATGTTGTAGCTTGAACTGAAAGTGCAAGATAAGTGTTTTATTCTCCATTTAATCTCATTTCATTTATGTTCTTTGCTTTTATGTTTATGTTACTGTCAGATTTTGATTTGAACTTGAAGGAACATAAACTGACTTATATATGAGATATAACCTTGCTTGACTAATTAGAAAAGTGAGTGAAACGAAATGGCTAGTTAGATGATGTTGAACTTGATTTGGTTAAGGTTTTCTTTTGAAATGCATCTAGTTATAGTTAGTGAAGATATTCTTCACTATAGTTCATAGCATTAAATTCTGGAAGTTACTCTAGAATCATTTTCATAAAGAACCAAATGGTGAAATGAGAACAAAACTGAGTCAATGAGTTAAGTGATGATAGTTGCACTCCTATAAATCCTAGTGGCTAGTTGGATGGTCTTCTATTATTGTCAAACTTATTCTGCTGCTGATTTGTTGTTGTTGTTGTTCATTGTTGCTGTTTTATTTTTGTTTCTACTGTTACTGCCAACAAACCCCCTCACCGGTTTATGTGTTTTTAATTAGTGTTTGGATGTTTAGAACAACTAATTAGTGATTAGAAGTGAGGCTCCTTGAGTGAATACGACCTAGGGATCACTATACCGCAAAATTGCCACGAATTCAATTCTGGGCGATTCGGCATTGTAGTGGCATGAACTAGAAAAAGAGACGACACTGGACTGATACAAGAAAAGCAGATGGAGCTTGAAGTCTTTAGTAATTTCTATACTAGTCTGATGAAGAAAGAGTGGGACATGTGTTTAACCACCCATTAATTCCATTTGATTTTTTCCTTAGCTTAAATTTCATAAATCCATCTTCTCTTTAGGTAACCTTTCACTTGGGTCCTTGAATATTTTATGCAAAATTTCTAATCCACCCTCAAGAGCCCAAAACTTTTTTTTGCCACATTTTTCTCCTTCTTGCTTAAATTATGTAAGATGACCTTTCTCACACTAAGTTTTCTTGTGGGTCCTTATAAATTTTATAAAAATTCCAAATTTTACCTAAAATTCAAAAATTATTCCTTACCACTCCTTATCTCACCTTTCCTTTTAAAATTAGCTCCCCAACCAAAGATAAAGGAATTTTTAAATAAGTACTCAAGAATCTTTTATTATTTTTTTTGGCAATTAAATCCTCCAGATATTCAAAATTTGAATTTGTTCCTCAAAAAGTTTCTTTTTAAATTTAAAGGTCCACCATACTATTTTAAAACCCTGGAATATTACAAAGGATGAGGAAAGGGATGAATGGAAAATTGCATTTAAGACTAAGTTTGGATTGTATGAATGGTTGGAGAATGAATGGAAAATTGTGGTGCATATAATTTATAGCACATAAAATATTCCAGCAAGTATACTGGGTCGCAACAAGTAATAAAGTGATAAGTAGAGTATCGTCCCACAGAGATTGAGGTATCAAATAAAATTCAATTAGGCTAAGTGAAATGCTATTAAGACTTATGAAGGAAATTTCAGAGATTACACAAAAAAGGGGGGTGATGATTGAAACAACGCAATATAAATAACTGAAATTTAAATAACTAAACAGAAAATAAAACAGACAAAAGATGTGTAATTGGTCACAAATTCCATGGAATTGTACATCATCATCCTTTCCTTTGAATATTCTTGGCTAATTCTATTATGTAATCTTCAATCTAAAATTCTTAGAAAGTCTTCTAAGACTGAATTATATTAAAATTATAGTTAGGAAGATCTTTACTAATCTATAACTCAAATATAATCCGATCAAGTCCTAATCACATCAATGCCCCGCAATCGCATATGACATGTTATCTCTTGTCCTACTCATTACAAATACGTAGCAATCGCATGCAAGTATAAATAACAAGTTTCATAGGACAATAAATAAAATAGAACTTTGGCCGAGAAAATACTCATTAGTCCAAATGAATTAAAGTACAATTTCCATTTCATCAAATGACCGACTACACAAGAAAATGAAATTGATTTCGTTGGTCCAATCCGATTAATTCATAGACAAATTAATCTTTGAATCATTGAAGAACAATTCAATTAAATTACAATCCATTCAATGTTGGCCAATTTTCTAAAATATGATTGAATCCAAAAACTTTGAAATTAGAATCTAACTTAACCAAAATAATTGACTAAAATCTTAGATCAACCATTCAATTAAACTATGAAGCTCAAGAAAATTATTCAAGCCACATAAATAAAACTATCTATATCTAGATAATCTAATTTATGGTGGAAATTACAAGGTCAAGCTCAATATCTAGCTAACTCTAGCATAGACATCAAAATCCCAAACTCATTGAAGGTTCATCAAACATTCAAGAGGAAGAATAATCGGTAAAATTCATTCCTTTAAACGAAAGTGCATTAAAATCGAAATTGTTCAGCAATAAAACATCATAGAACCAAGCTACATCAATCCTTAAACTTAGAAAATTACATGGAAGAGAAGGAAAAACATGACAGAAAACAAAAAATACAACAGAAAACTAACAAACTATGAAGGAAAATGGAAGAAAAGGAAAGAAAATGGGAGAAGGAGAGCCATTCCCAAGTGGGAAGGCTTCCTTTCCCTCAAACCAAGCTAAAGAGTTGCCTCTATGTTGCTCCCAATCACTGCTGCCCAAGGAAGGCCTAGGACTTCACATCTGATAAATGACTTAGCTTGCTTAATAAATTTCGATTTTTGCAAATATAAAACTGATCTAACACATGCCTAAAGGGATATTCTGCCCTAGATGCCTCCTTGGATGCCTCTTCCATGATATGGCAGCACTTTGACAGCAAAACAGCAGCAAAATTAATATTTCTGCAGTAGTAGAAAAGTATGGCAGCAGCAGAATGGTATGACAGCAGCAGCAAAATTAATATTTCTGCAGCAGAAAGTGACAAACAGCAGCAGAACAGCAGCAGAATATCATGGCAAAATTAATATTTCAGCCATGCTTTTTTTTGACCTACGAAAATTAATATTTCTGCCCAAAAATTCTGACTACATGGCATTGAATAAGAGTTCAAGTGGGCCCCACATCCAGCATATCCTAGTCAGCATCTACATCACCCAAAAAGTGCCACATTAGCATCCAAATCAGCATCTTTGTCCATGTCAACACTTTTCTCTTCAAAATTAAAATTTGTAGGAATTAAATTGAGCATTTTACAATTCAAGTTCTAAAAATATAAAATTGAGACACATTCAATCCAAAAATAGTTTATACCCAATAAATTCCAAAACATAATAAAATTAGAGAATTGACAAGATTAAAGAGGCAAAAAGGACTAAAATAGGGACTAAAATAAATGGAAAAAGCATGTTATCAAATTGCATTTAAGACTAAGTTTGGATTGTACGAATGGTTGGTCATGCTATTTGGCTTGACTAATGCTCCAAGTACTTTTATGCATTTACTAAACTATGTGTTGCGTAAATTCATTGGCAAATTTGTTGTTGTGTATTATGATGATATACTTGTGTACAGCAAAAGTTTGCATGAACATGTAAAACATTTAAAGAGTGTCTTGGAGGTGCTACAAAAAGAAAAGTTGTTTGCATAATTAAAAAGGTGTATTTTTTGTGCTGATAAAGTAACATTCTTAGGGTACATTGTTAGTAATAAGGGAGTTAAGGTCAAACCAAAAAAAGTTAGAGCTTTTAGAGAATGGCCTACACCCACAAATTTGAATGAGGTTAGGAGTTTCCATGGGCAAGCTAGCTTCTATAGGAGATTTGTGAAAGATTTTAGCACCATAACTACCCCATTGAATGAAATAGTGAAAAATAATGTGGGATTTAAGTAGGACGAAGCCCAAGAGAGAGCATTTAACACTTTAAAGGATAGGCTAACCAATGCACCTATATTGTCCCTACCCAATTTTAGTACAACATTTGAGATTGAGTACAATGCGTCAAGTCTCAGAATAGGAGTGGTGTTGATGAAAGAAGGGAAGCCAATTGCTTATTTTAGTGAGAAACACTACAAAAAAAATCTAGGATTAGAGACAGAATTTGTCCGTCTCAAATTTCATCCCTAATCTGCTTCAAATTCCATCACTAATTTCAAATTAAGAACCCAAGAATCAGAGATGGATTTTGGGACGGAAGTTGTCTGTCTCTGATTGAATTTCTGTCCCTAATATTAGAGACGAATTTTTGCTTGTCAAAAAATATGTCCCTAACGTTATTTCAATTTTTTAAAAAAGAATTTAATATTTAGAGATGAAATTATTCCGTGTCAAAATTTGTCTCTAAATAAGTTAATATTAAATAACATCATGTCAACTTCAAAGACGAAACATTTCCATGTCGGAATTCCGTCTCTACGTTTGTTTGTCATACGATACCATTTTCCCTTTGTTTAACCTTGCCCTATTCTCCATTTTCCCTATCATCCTCGTCATCTTCAACTCCGGCCACCATCCACCCTTCAACTCTGAGGTTAATCTCGTCCAGAGGGTAAGTATATTGTTTTTTTTCTCTGGTAGTCTCTCTTTATCTTAGAATGCTCTCTCTCACTCTCTCTTCCTTCCTTCCCCTCCATTATGATTTTTAAATTCTCCCTTGCTCCAACTAGTTTTACCTCCAGTCATGCCTCTATCATCTCCCTCATCCTAGTCGTTACCTATCCTCCCTTCGTGGTGCATCTCGTCTGGCTAGGTAAGTTTTTTTATTCTGTGTAATTTTCATTCTCTGGTAGTCTCTCTTTGTGTTGATGATTTTCACCTGTCCAATATATTTAAAAAAAAAGTTGAAAATTTATTGAAGTCAAAATTTTGTGAGCAATGATGAAGTGATAACGGTGATGGGAGAATTGACTGGGAAAATCCATTCCTAGGATAATATTTGGCATGGTTTCATTAAACTAGAATAATTGAGGTGTAATTCATAATCTCCTATTTGGATTTTTTCCTTTTGGGATGATTGTTGTATTAAGTGTACTTCTTTTTCTGCACTAGTCATCCTAATGGGTTTTCCTTTCTTTCACTGTTCTTCTGATAATACATTATATTTTGTCATGCTTATATTGGATTGAGCGTCTATCATTGCATTGTTTTTTCTAGATTGTTATTTTCCATATTTGAATTTTACTAATATATATTAGAATTCAATTATGTAGATGGTCTTATTTTTTCTAGTACTACTAAATGTTGGTTGAATGTTATTATTGTATCTGGTCTTGTCATATCCTATAAGGAGATACTTCTTGTAAGAAGTCATTTCCTTTCTCAAATCACATTTGACAATTTTCATCAATGTATTGGTCACTGTGGAAGAAAGCACTTATTTATAGGATGTTATATATTGGGACATATGACTGGAGTTTAGTGTTTTTCTTTTTTAAATAAGCACATGCTTATGCAAAATGTCTCTATAGCTGTGAATAATTTCTTAAAGTTTTTTTTTAATTTTAATTTTACATGAGAAATCCATTTGTGAGTGTGGTCTATAAATAACATGGATCCTTATTTAAGAATACCATGAAATGTTTCATGTTTTTTGTTGACAGTCCTCATTAATTACATAAATTTTCCCCAAAAAAAATTCTTTCTTGTTATTTTTTATCAAAGAATATAATTTGTCAAACATTTACAAGTTCTAAAGAAACAAAGTAAAAAAGGATGCCTTTCTATGGTAATTTATTAATTATAAACTAAATATAAGGTCAAAATTGTGATTTGTAATGACTTTAAAATTCTACGTGCATGTCTAGAAATGTAGAATTAGATTCTATATATATAGACAAACTTAGAATTAATCGTCTACAAGGGAAATTAATCAAGACATTTTGCTTTCTTCTTTTGGTAGGTAAAAGAAGTTACTTACATATATGCAATGAGTGCTTTTTTTCCTGTCATTCATGACTAAAAAAAGCAACCAGAAATCATAAATTTGCTTTAAAACAACTTATTGGGGTTGTCATCATTTGGCATCTTGAGCACTTAAGATGGAAAATTGAACTGCATGTTGAGCTGCTTGAAGCATAAAAAAATAACGATTAGTCTAAAGTAATGTGGAAGTTTCTTTTCGATAGAGGATTCAAATCATTGAAAAATAATGCTACCAATCATAATAGTATAAGCCAATGGTGCGTGGTCAGCCTTTGTGAAGCATGCTTGCTTCCCTTACAAACAAGACTTCTTGTACCTTTTTATATTTCCGTCCAATAAATGTTCTCTACTTTTCCTTTTAAATTAATTAATGATATAGTCTATGAGGTATTACTCTTGTTTTGATTTTTGATAAGAAATATTCTTCGATTTTGCTCTTTAAAAATTACTAACATTTATTTTTGGTCCGTTCAAACAATACTACAAGATAAATCACATTTCCTTTCTCATGTTTGGGCATAAGCAATTTTGATTTTCTTTTACCAAAATCAAATTTAAAAATCAAGGTTATACAATTTAAAAAGCATGTAGTGGTTGAGAATGTGAGAGATTTTTAGTGCATTCTTGGTTTGAAAGGGTGGAGAGCTTTTTAATTATAAAGATGAACATTGATTTGCCACTTTGGTAGATAGAGAGTGTAGATATACTGTAGAAACATGTGGGATGGAGTAATTAATTTATCTTGTATATCTGGTAATCACTGGTTGTATTGCTTCTCTGGTTTATGGTTGATAATGAATACAACTTGTAACCTTTTTCTTTTTCTTTTTCTTCTCTATTGTGTTTGATAAGAACCTATTTGTTACTAGTTACCGGGAACTCATCCACACATAAACATAATCATAAATTTAGACACTTCTAGATTTTGATTCTTTGAAACTCACTTGCTTCATTTTTTTCTAGTCAGCACTTGTGTATGTGTGCTAAAGTGTTGACCATTGGGATGTTTTTTGTATCAAAGTACTTATTAGTAGGTTTATTAATTATTCTATAAGTATTGTCCTTGACAAATTGTGTGGATACCTCTATCAAAACTTAGTCAGTTCTTTAGGGACATTTGCTCGACCACATTGACGATGGAAAGGTTAACGCAGTTGAAGGAAAACATTCCATTGATATTATTCAAGTTGGAGAAGATATTTCCTCCTGGCTTCTTTGACTCCATAGAGCACCTTCCGGTGCACCTTCCATATGAAGCGAAGGTTGGTCATGTATCCTTTCGAGAGGTAAACAACAATTAAGACTATCATGTTTCTTGCAACTAGCATCGTATCAATGAAATTTTTATATTTTGTGCTTTGATCGTGATCTTGACGTGGGTTCCTTCACACCTTAAAATGAAAAGTTAAGACTAAGGCCAAAGTGGAAGGCTCCATATGTGAGGCATACATCACTAAAGAGACAACTACATTCTATTCCCACTATTTTGAGCATACGGTTGTCTCTAAAACAACTAGGGTTCCTAGAAATGATGACAGGGTTGAACCCTTTAATCGATGCTCTATCTTCAACTATCTTGGCAGTACAAGCAGTGATTGCAATACACATTTCTTAATCGATCAAGATGTCAAAGTTGCCACAAAGTACATTTTAATGAACTATGATGAAGTGTAACCTTGTCTTAAGTAAGTTCACTACCAAACGTATTTTAAGCAAGTTATTTATCAATGTTAACATTGGTTTCTTATATAGTCTAGTTACAATGCAATTTGTTTGTTGAGAACCTCCACGCCTCTATGCCTAACATTTCCAATGATGAGGTTCACAAGTACATAGACTTGCAATTTTTGACCGGGTTCCGTGCATATGTAAGTATGCTAGTGCCTTTTGAAATATGATGTTTTCTTTCCTTCTAAAACATGATGTCTCTATGTCTTTTTCTTGATAGGTGCTAGATCCAACCAACTCGGTTCAAGATCCAATAATTAAAAGCATTGCTTAGGGCCCAGTGAGAAAAGTCAAGACATGGCCTATGTAATTCATCAATGGCTGTAAGTTTTGCATCGAAGCGTATAACCTGCATAAATGCATATGCAACTATGTGTATGCATCAAGGGGTCTAATTATAAAGAATGGATGCTCAACTTGAAATTGTTAAGGTTCACAAGTCTCGAAGGCTAGCCACACATGACCTATTTGTGTTTGCCCAACAAGCGTTGTAGGTATGCTACCCTACTTATCTACAAACTACAATAAAGCTTATTGGCTCACAGTGATTAAGGTAAAGTCTAGGAGAACTATTGATGCACAAAGTACTTATGTCAATATCGATGCATTTCAAGAAGAAGATGAGTCTGGTCATGCTTGCCATGGTGGAGTATGATAGTGACCTTCAAGTCCTACGTGATAATGGGCAATATAAAGAGTTTGATGGAGATGTGAATGATCAAATATTCATTAATGACGAAGAGGAAGACGAGGAAGATGACACAGAGGAGGCTGAAGGTGAAACAGTGTCTGAAGGAGAGAGTGAAGATGTGAATGTGGAAGAAGACTCCTCTAACTAATCACTTCATTTATACTCTGATATTATTTAATTACCTGGAGACTACACAGTCATCTTCCTAACTTATTTTTTTGACTATCCTAGCTGTAAACATGTATATGATTTCTTACTAATTTAATACATATTTGTTACAGATGTCAAATGGTCACATAGGCCGAGATAGAGGGCATGGAAGATGTCGTCTCATGATACGCCTACCTCGTCCCTTCTACCTACCATCTACGTTGACACCACCTACCTCGTCCCCTCTACTACTTTTCAGGCCAAGCACTAACTCTAACCAAACAAAGTCAGCTAAGGTCCCCTCAACTTTTCCTACATTAGTTGAAGGTGAGCAAACCCCTGGTAGCGTCCAATCTATAGTGCAGTCCAGTATGACTGATTTTGTTAACGGTCGACGTTGGACACGATCAGTTGGAGACTTATGAATTATATTTAGTTTCATTGTCAGTCTCTAAATTGATAGTGATAATATGCTTTGTTATTACATTGATAGTAATAATATGCTTTGTTATTACTAATGTTTTACATATTTAAACTACTTAGTTTCTGCCCAGTTGTTCATGCGACATGGGAGATTTCTCTCATCATACAGGAGAAATTTAAGGCCCCGACATACAACTGTTCTAGTACTCTTGATAATTTGTGAGATTCATGGTTTAAGGAATGGGCGGTAATTTATTTTTGTGACTCACAACATTTTTTTGGTACCTTACTATTTGAAAGTATTATCTTAAGTTTTCTTGTTGCAGAAATGCAACAAGTAGTTGTCTAAACATGTAATCCTCATCATAAAGAACTAGGATATGAAGTGCGACTGCCACATGATGGGCCGTGTTGACGATAAATGGTTTGAAAAGCAAAAAAAGGCCCAAATAGATCAACGAGGAATTGATGCAACAGTTGGTTATGATTTGGAACACCAAAGTGTATAAGAAAAAGTACAACCAGGCATGGAAAAACATGGCCTCCACTACTGGAGGGACACTTCACATAGGAAGCAACATTCTAGCCTCTGAGCACATACGCTGCCTAGTAAGCCTAGATCCAATTGCTTCTTTTTAATTTCATTTTTTTAATGCATGGTCAATTAGACAAATTTATAATCTTCTTTTATATGCAAGAGAGTCAAATCAGGTGAAAATAGAAGCAGGTGGACTTGTTCATGTGCACCCATAAAAAGAGGACCACAGGGGACTTTGTCGACGAGCAATGACACGAAGTCTTCGTGAGTATACTGAGCTACTTTTCTTTCTAATGATCTTTCTTAGTTTTGTATTAAACTCACTTTGACTTTGATAGGAGGAGTACACGCAGTTGAGATCATCGCAGGCATCCACGATCGGTTCGGTCACCGAAGCTAGGAATGACTAGGCCAACGGCACTGCATTGTGGCAACAGGTAATAGGAGACAAGAACAAGAAGGGTCACATCTTCGACACTAGGTCTGAGGTATGTTAGATCGATTCATCAAGTCACCTCTTTGTTGATCCATCCAGTCTCTATCCTGACTTCGAGGATGATCAACAGCACCACACGGAGCCTGTGTTCAAATAGCTGAAGACTCAGCAGGATCGCCTCAGTAATACTGAGGAAGTATTTACCATGGCAACCCAGCAGTTAAAGGAGTAGTTTGCACTGATACAGAATTAGGCATTGATGCTGGATCAGTTTCAACGCATGATGGATCACTAAGTGGAGTCCATGGATAGACACGTAGTGAATGATGATAAGACCCAGCTCCCAGATTACCCCTTAGATTAAGGTTTTATGTATATTTATTATTTGCTACAATACATTCATGATTGTAAATAAATAGTACATTTTTCTTTATATGAAATTATTTGTTGGATTGCTGGATGAGTTTCATATGTTTATTCACAAGTTTTGAATAGGGTTTTCAAATAAATAAAATAAAATAAGCTGCTCAAAAATTAGAGGTAGAATTTTGGGATGGAATTAGGGATGGACTTTCTGTCTCAAATTAGAGTTGGAAATAGACATCCCAAATTTCATCCCAAATCAGAGATGGATAATCCATATCTGACTCCATCCCAAAACTTAGACAGAACACTCCATCTTTAATTAGAAACGAATTCAGGGATGGAAAATTCTGTGTCAAATTTGAGGCAGACATGTATCTATCTCGGAATGTTAAGGTGTCTCAAAATTTTGAGACAACCACCTCAAAGAGAACTAAATTAGTCTCTGATTCTGCCTCTGATATATCAAGGATGGAATTTACTCAATTCAAAGACAAAATATTCCGTCTCTAATACCTTTTTTTGTAGTGAAACTCAAGGGACCTATACTCAATGATTCCACATATGACAAGGAGTTGTATGCCTTAGTGAAAGCCCTTAAGACTTGGGAACATTATTTGATACCCAAAGAATTTGTCATACACTCTCACCATAAGTCATTTAAATATTTGAAGGGTCAAGGTAAGCTTAATAAAAGACATGCTAAGTAGCTTGAGATCACAGAGGCATTTCCCTATGTGATAAGGTACAAAAAAGGGAAGGAAAATGTAGTTGTTCATACTTTGTCTAGGAGACATACGATTCTTTCTTTGCTTGACACTAGACTAGTTAGATTTGAACATGTGAAAGACTTATATGTGCATGATGCTGATTTTTCCACAGTTTTTGCTACTTGTGATAAAAGTACTTTTGAAGATTACTATAGGCATGAGGGATGTTTGTTTAAGAACAAAAAACTATGCATTCCTAGAGGGTCATTGTGTGATTTACTTGTTAGGGAAGCTCATGAACCCATTGATGGGTCATTTTGGGATAAGGAAAACTTTAGTCTTGTTGCAAGAACAATTCTTTTGGCCAAAAATGAAAAGTGATGTTGAAATCATGTGTAGAAATTGCATTGCATGCAAGTATGCTAATTCTAGAGTTATGCCACATAGATTGTATATCCCTTTACCTATGCCCCAAAGCTCCTTGGGTTGATATTTCCATGGATTTTGTACTTGGCTTACCTCATTCCCAGAAGGGACGAAACTCTATTTTTGTGGTTGTGGACAAATTTTCAAAGATGGCTCATTTCATAGCCTATCACAAGAATGATGATGCTTATCACATAGCAGATCTCTTCTTTAAAGAAGTGGTGTGACTTCATGGGATGCCCAAAAGCATCATATCATACCGTGAGATGCAAAATTTCTTAGTCATTTTTAGAGAACCTTGTGGGCCAAACTTGGTACCAAGCTTTTTTATTGCCACCCTTAAACAGATGTACAAACAGAGGTAGTCAATCGAACCCTTTCTACTGTACTGCTTGTGATGGTCAAAAAGAATTTGAAATCATGGGAGGATTATTTACCATTTGTGGAGTTTGCTTATAATAGAGCCACTCATGTAACAAAAAATTATTCTCCATTTGAAATTATGTATGGTTTTAATCCACTTACTCCCATGGATTTGCTTCCTTTACCTATAGCTAAACAATCTAGTTTTGAAGGAAAATCCAAGGAAAAGTTTGTGAAAAAGTTGCATGAGAAGGACAAACAACAAATTGAAAAGCGTAACGAACAATATGCTTCCCAAGTCAATAGAAGGCGCAAGAAGGATGTCTTTGAACTAGGTGATCTTGTATAGGTGCACATGCGAAAGGAGAGTTTTCCTAAACAATGGCTTTTTAAACTCATGCCTCGAGGAGATGGCCCTTTTCCGTGTGATTGAGAAGATCAATGACAACTCCTACAAGCTTGACCTTCCAGGTGAGTATTCAGTAAGTGCTACTTTTAATATATCTTATCTTTCTCCTTTTGATGCAGGTATGTCCTCGAGGACGAGTCCTTTTCAAGATGGGGGAATGATGAGGACCAAAGTAGCGTGCTATCTAAGGATCAAGAGGAGCTAGCTTTGGAAGGTCCAATCACTAAGAAAAGCACTAAGAAACTTCAAGATGCGATGAATGGTTTAATTCAGAAGAAGCTGAAATGTGGGTTGGCCCAAGAAGTTATTAGTGATGTGATCACATGTATTTGGGTCACGGAAGATAAAATTAGCAATTAAATGATTTTATTTTTTAAAAATGAATTGTATTGTATTAATTGGGCTTTAAATTATGAGTTTCATTACAAGAAAATTGACTTTCAGTAGTGCTTTTTTAGTGGCAACTTTTAAAGTCGGCACCAAAAGTCAACTTTTGGTAGCAACTAAATAAGTCGCCACCAAAAGTTGACTTTTGGGAGTCGCCACTAAATGTCATACTTTTGGTGGCGACTTTCAAAGTTAGACTTTTTTTTAAATAAAATTTAAAAAATTAGACTTTTGGTGGCGACTCTCCTAGTTGCTATCAAAAGTCACATTTTTTAAAAAAAAATTAAAAATTAGACTTTAGTCGCCACCAAACGTTAATTTTAAAAAATAAAAAATAAAAAATATTGGATTTTTAAAAAAAAATTAAAAAATCAGATTTTTGGTGGTGACTCCCATAGTCACCTCCAAAAGTCGATTTAAAAAAATAAAAAATAAAAAATATTAGAGTTTTAAAAAAAAATCAAACTTTTGGAAGAATCGCCACCAAAAGTCTGATTTTAAAAAAAAAGTCAATTTTTTTTAAATAAAATTTAAAAAAATCAAACTTTTGGTGGCAACTCTCATAGTCGCCACCAAAAGTCTATTTTTTTGAAAAAAAATAAAAAAATTCAGTTTTTAAAAATAATTAAAAAAATTTTAAAAAGTCATTTTTATTTTCTTTAAAAAATTAAAAAATTTTTAATTTTTTTAATTTTCTTAATTTTATTTAAAAGAAATTCAATTTTTTTACTTTTTAATTTTTTTAAAAAATCAAATTTTTGGTGGCGACTAAAGTCTGATTTTTTTAATCGAAGTCATTTATTTTTTATGAAATTAGCTAAAATCAGATTTTTTATGGTGACTCCTATAGTAATAATATATTTGCTTTTTATTAAGTTAAAAATTGTTTTATTTCTGTTTTGTAATATTTTTTACTTAAAATAATTTTAACAGTATATATATATATATATATATATATATAATATTTTGCACTTACATAACACAAATGAAGTGGTGGCAAGATTGCAAGACATACATGGTTGCAAGGAAGTGACCCAGGTTCGAATCTCAGGTATGCATATGTTTGGCTTAATTTCAAATAAACTTGAATATTGCACAAAAAAATCGAGTCACCCCGGGACAGCAAGTTATTGGACCAGTCAAGACCCGCACGAGTCGATGAGTCTTGGGTCAACTTGTCGGGCTAATCCGGATCCAAAAAGATTGCGAGTGACTAAAGTCGCTACCAAAAGTTGTCTTTGGTGGCAACTCAATGGTGGCGACTTTTAAAGGTGACCTTTAGTAGCAATTAAAGTCATCACCAAAAGTCACTTTTTCTCACATTTTTTTTTACAATAAAGATGACTTTTGGTGGCGACTATATTCGATGCTAAAGAGTGACTTTTGGTGGCAACTTTTGAGAGTCGCCACTAAAAAAAATCAACCATGGACTTACGCCAATAACTTTAGTCGCCACTAAAAACTTTTGGTGGCGACTTTTAGACTTTAATCTTTTTTTTTTTTTAGTGTTTCTATTGTATGTTTATTTAAGGCCAAAGTTACTTTTGTTTCTATGTGGGCTTTATAACTTTTTGAACATGTTGTCAGCTAAGCCCAATTGGTTTAGGGTTGTTTCTAACAAAAGAGACTTTAGCACATGTAGTGAGACAGATTTGTCAAAATTGCAAAAACTAAGATTTCTTTCACCTTTGGAAAGCTTTCTAAGGTTCTTCATCCTAGGGTTGTGGTGCTTAGCCTTATGCATTGAGTTCTTTCTTTTCTAGGTATTGGATTCATGCAATTTATCTTCTGTAATTTTAGGGCACAGATTCCATCTTCGTTGTCGAGTCTCTAATATTATATTGGAGGTTCACATCAATATATACTGAGGTAGAATTGGATCTACCTAGATTTGGTAAAAGGGAGTTCTGTTGTTGAGTTGACTAGAGGATCTGATGTTCATTTTCATACATCAGTAGAATGTTCCTTCCAAGATCAGCATCTTGTCATTGTCCCAAAGGTTCATGTAGAAGCCAAACATCCCGAGCATGTATGTTAAAAGGTAGGGGTGGGTCATTGACCTGTCTTCGACTAAGAGATTAATGTTCATGTTGTCTGAAGAGAGAACAATTGGGGGTGGGAACAATCAATAATTGACAATTTCTTAGAGCTTGAATCTCCCATAGAGATGTTTTGTCGTGTTTTAATCTAGATCGTCTAATCTAAAATAAATAGTTTAATTTTGAAAACTGGTCTACAATTCTAGTAAAAAATGCAAATGATTCAAATTTGATTCACATGAAGTTTGTTGATGGCTTTGCAACAACAAGAACTTTCTTTTCCATTTTGGCTTTCACATGAAGTGTATTAACCCCAACAGTAGCAAATGAAAAAGGCTTTTAAATTATAGCACACGACCAAAAGAAAATATATAATGAAGGTAATGTTACATTATTCAGAAAGGCAACGAGATAACTAAGATATCTTAACCCATATATGACATAGAACGAAGATGACCAATCGTGACAATGCCAAAGACAAGTTAATAACAAAAGAACAAAAAAAAAGGGAAAAAAGACAACGGCAATAACCAAGAACATTAATAATTAAGAAATCAGAACGAAATATTTGAATAAAAAAGAGAGTTTCTTCTTAATGTATCTCTAATCATTCATAGAGTTGATGGTGTATATGGACTTCCTCCATCACGATGGCCTTCTCCAGGAGGACTCGGACCAGAGCTGTTAAGTTCAAGTGTTGGAACATTAACACTCTTCATATGATTATGACCATCCATGACTGACCTTGACATTGAGCTCCTCATCACAACCTTGTTTGATGACTTCATAAAGATTATACCCTTTGGCACTTCAGTGAGTGGCCTAGCCATCACATTCACATGGAAGATGCATGGCCAAGAGGAATGAACAAGAAGAACTAAATATAAGGCCATAAATAGGGTTCTTCCACTCATATCTATTGATTGTTTTGTTTACAATGTTTGAGCATTGAGACTACGAGCTTGTGAAGAGAGTGAGAAGTGTGTCTGCCTCTATTTATAGTGTTCTTCAAAGAGAGTTCATTCTGACCAATACCCAACTATTTTTCTTTTCTCAGAATCACTGGTATCAAGAAATTCACAAGGTTTCAATAATTTAGTTCTAATAGGTTAGATTACAAAAGGATAAAGTTCTATTAACACTGATTTTCTTTATTCATATATAAGACTCAAAGTCGAGCTTTAATTTCATTTAGAGCATCTACAGTGGTGGTTCTCAATAGATTGTTAAATTTAAAAACTGATTCTTATTTCGATTCACTACTGTAGTTCGCCATGTTGGCTGTCACGCATAAAAACAGTTATTATATAAGAACTGATTCTTATACAAAAAGTAATAATAAAATAATTAAATCACAATAAATGTTAATGAAGTTAGTGGAGAGCAATAAATACTAAAGTAGTTGAGAGTTAATTGTATGATCCATTTGTGAGTTTTTAAAATGTTCACCACTGGAGTGAAGAGTTGTTTAAAATAGTGGAAAGTTATTTAAGCTGATGTGGCACTATAGGACCCACAATAAGAACTTAATTGATGTTCACTACTGCAAATACTCTTAAGGAGGATACATTTTAAACCACTATAATTAAAATTAGTTATTAGTATGTGAAATCAACCCCTTTCTTATGTTATATTACACAAAAAATTAGTTTTTGAGGCAAAAATGAGACAGATAAAGTTGTTAAGTGTTTGTTTCGATAATTTTTAATAAAATTATTAGAATTTTTTTGTGTGATTTTTAATTAATAATACTGGGCTATACAAAAATCTACGTGGTATGTTCTTATTATAAATTTTAATAATAAATAGTTAAAAATTATACAAAAAGTTGTCTAGGCAAAACGCTCTATTTTCTAGATAGTCAAACCACTACTGGGTGTCAGTTTCTTGCTTCTCTCATCAATCTTCTAATGTCACATGAACTAATCCATGATATGGTATATTTTAGCCTGTGATAAGATATGTCTGAGAAGGGATAATAGCTTCAAAAGTTAAACTAAATTTAATATCATTAATGTGTCACCCAAGTCGAGAGAAAGTTGATTATGATATGTAGAATTCTTGTTTGAAGATATATATTTCTTATACGACTCTTGGACAAGGTTGACTAAATAAAATAACAAGAAAAATTGCTTCGTATCTTCGGCAAAGTGGCTCTAGTCTTTGAACTTGGACATAATAAGACAGTTCCCAAACCTCTGCAATTTGAGTTCTATAAAAGTGGATATTTTGGAACGCCAAAAGGACCATAAGTGTGGACAAACGTTAGTACAGACTCAAATTTCATGGCATAACAAATTTAAAATATATCATATATTTGATACGGTTGAACACTTGATGGATCTAGTTCAAGTTTTTATTCGAAGAATGTTGGTCCAAAATAATTGTTGGGTTTGATTGAGTGTAATAGCTGGCCTTATGTCTAAAATGTTTAAGCTAGCCTTTAAGGCTATTTGGATTTAACTCCTTCACGTTAGAACGTTGTGGAACAGGGCACACAATTACAACTGAAGTAGAAGTGAGAAAAAAAATTGAAAATGATGAAGACCAAATTTATGTGTAAAACTCCTAAAGAAATTAGGAGAAAAACCTTGGGCAAATTGTAGAAGGATTTCACTAATGCAAAAGGATTACAACAATTTCTCTCTAAAATAAGGAGAGAACAATTAACAATACCCTCTCTTATAATAGGATAAAACACACACTCTCTCTCTAATAAAAGGAAAGACAATTTTAGGAGAAATCTCACTTTTGACTCTCTCTAAAAAACTCTCTCTCTTTTGCACCCAAAATGGAACTTTGTCTTCAAGACTTGGGATAATCCTTATGAAGCCAAGAGACATGTATTTATAGGGGAAGGGAGGTGAAGAAGCAGAATTCAAATTGTCCACCATCTTTGACTATTCAAAGAAGTAGAATTCAAATTCTCTACCACTTTTGACTAAGGAAGTAAAATCCAAATTCTCCACCATATTTGACTAAAAGAAGCAGAATCAAATTCTCTTCCACTTTTGACTAAGGAAGCAAAATTCAAATTCTCTACTATCTTTGACCAAAAGAAGCAGAATTCAAATTCTCTTCTACTTTTGACTAAGGAAGTAGAATTCAAATTCTCCACCATCTTTGACTATTCAAAGACTTAATATAGAAGCAAAATTGTTTCTTATCTTTTTGGTCAACAAAAGTGGCTTTACCACCACATATCTCCCACTTAAAGTCACTTTTGTAATCCTTCTATCTTTTCTACACTTGTCATCTTCATGTTGCTTACATTTCTGCTAGGCCAATAGAGGATCGACACCAAGTAAATTTGTCATTGTTGATTGGCTTTGTCAACATATCAGTTAGGTTGTCTTTAGTATGGATTTTTTGTATATCCACACTTCCTTCTTCCACCTTCTCACGAACAAAATGAAATTGAACTCGTATGTGCTTTTTCTTCGAATGAAATGCTGGATTCTTTGCTAGATGCAAAGCGCTCTGACTATCACATAATCTTCTCTTGTTTGTGTCCAAGCTCCTCCAGTAACATTTGCAACCATATTGCCTCTTTGCTAGCTTGTGTAGCTGCGACATATTCTGCTTCTGTCGTAGAAGTAGCCACGATAGATTGTAATTTTGAAACCCAGCTTACAGCTCCTCCAGCAAGAGTAAACACATAACCTGAGGTGGATTTACTCTTATCAAGATCACCTGCATAATCTGAATCAACATAGCCTCTAACAATAAAGTCTGATCCTTCATAACATAATGCAACATTTGAGGTACCCTTTACATATCTTAGGATCCTCTTCACAGTACTCCAATGCTCTTTACCAGGATTCGCCATATATCGACTAACCACTCCCACTGCTTGTGCAATGTCTGGCCTTGTGCAAACCATAGCGAACATTAAGCTACCCACTACTGATGCGTATGGTACTCGAGACATTTCCATCCTCTCTGCTTCATTGCTAGGGCTCATACTTGAGGATAACTTGAAATTAATAGGAAGAGGGGTAGAAATTGGCTTACAATCTTGCATATTGAAGCGTCGCAAGATTTTCTTCAAATAATTTTTCTGAGAAAGCCATATCTTCCTATTATCTCTGTCTCGGTATATTTGCATCCCTAGAATCTTGTTTGCCGGTCCCAAGTCATTCATTTCAAATTCCCTAACTAACTGTGCCTTTAAATCTATAATTCGATCTTTGTTGGGGCCTGCTACCAACATGTCATCAACATACAACAACAAAATAATAAAATTACCATCACCAAATCTCTTGTAGTAAACACAAGGATCTGAACTATGTCTGTTGTATCCAAGGCTCATGATGAAGGAATCAAATCTCTTATACCAACATATCGGTGCCTGTTTGAGACCGTATAGAGTTTTGTTCAACCTGCAAACCAAGTTCTCCTTACCTTTTTCTTCAAAACCTTCCGGTTGGAGCATGTAAATCTCTTCTTCAAGTTCTCCATGAAGAAATGCAGTTTTAACGTCTAACTGCTCTAAGTACAAGTCAAATGTAGCACACATCACCAAGACTACTCGAACCGTTGTAAGTCGAACAACAGGAGAGAATATTTCATTGAAGTCTATACCTTCTTTCTGAGCGAATCCTTTCACCACCAATCTAGCACGATACCGCTCCACTTGGTCATTGCCATCTCGTTTGATCTTGTAAACCCATTTATTCCCAATGGCCTTCCTTCCTTGTAGTAGTGGAACAAGATTCCATGTCTTGTTTTTGTGGAAAGCTTCAATTTCTTCTTGCATTGCTGCCATCCACAGAGAAGCTTCTTGGCTTTTTATAGCCTCATGGAAAGTTGATGGCTCTCCATCCTCTGTTAGTAGACAGTATGCAACATTTCCCTCCATGATGTACTCTGAGTGCCAAGCTGGTTTTCTTTTCTCTCGAGTTGACCGACGAACTTGTGGAGTTACAAACTCAGCTTGCTCTTGTTCTTCGTGCTCTGGTGCTGCTTCAGAAGAATCTGGAACTTCTTGTTCTTCTCTTTCTTCAACTTGAACTGTAGTAGTCTCTAGTTTCTCTTTTGAAGTGCTATCATTTTCTTTCCCTCGTACTTTATCTTCTGTAAATATCATATCTCTGCTAATTATCACCTTGCGGGCAGTGGGATCCCACAGGCGGTACCCCTTAACTCCATCAACATACCCTAAGAAAATACATTTTCTGGATTTTGGATCCAGCTTTGATATTTCTTGGGCATTGTACATAACGTAAACGGGACTTCCAAATGTATGTGAGAATAATCAACTGGCTTACTAGTCCACATCTCCATTGGCGTTTTCAGATCAATTGCGGTTGATGGTGACCGATTGATCACATAGCAGGTGGACTTGACTACTTCTGCCCAAAATGACTTGGCCATCCCCGCAGTTCTCAACATTGCTCTTGTCCTTTCTAACAAGGTTTTGTTCATTCGCTCTGCTACTCCATTTTGTTGTGGAGTGTATGCCACCGTGAACTGCCTTTTGATACCTTCTTGTTGACAAAAGATATCAAATTCATTACTGGTATATTCTCCTCCATTGTCTGTCCTCAAACACTTGATCTTCTTATCAGATTCAAGCTCAACCCGCGCTTTGAATATTTTGAAAACTGGAAATACATCTGCCTTATTTTTTATTGGATACACCCAACATCTCCTGGAGTAATCGTCAATAAAAGAGACAAAATATTTTGCTTCTCCTAGGGACAAAACTAGTGCTTGCCAAACATCAGAATGGATAAGTTCTAAGATAGATTTACTTCTAGCATTAGAACTACTGAACTTTAATCTGTGCTGCTTACTAGTAACACAATGCTCGCAAAAAGGTAGTGATACCTTTTTGAGCCCTGAAAGAAGCTTTTGTTCAGCAAGAATCTTCAATCCTCGTTCTGACATGTGGCCACGCTTACGGTGCCACATCATGGTTAATTCTTCTGCCGAACTTGACAACGCAGTGGATGCTTCTCCATCTTGTTGTGTTTCTCCTTTAAGCATGTACAGATTTGCAGCTATCTTTTCCACTTTCATCATTATGAGCGTGCCTTTAACTATTTTCATGATCCCATCTTGAATATGGGTCTTACACCCATTGTTATCTAATTGTCCTAAAGACAATAGATTTTTCTTTAGGCCTTTCACATGTCGTACCTCTTGGATGGTGCGAACCATACCATCAAACATCTTTAATTTGATGGTACCAACACCTGCAATCTCCAAGGCATGATCGTCTCCCATGAACACTGATCCACTTGAGATAGGTTCATATTGATGGAACCATTCTCTCCGGGGAGTCATATGCCATGTTGCTCCTGAGTCCATAAGCCAGACGTCAGCGAGACTTCTTCTGCCTTCAGTAGCGGTTGTTGCCTCACTGTATAAAATTTCACCATCATCTGAGGTGCTTGCTAAACAACCATGAGCTTTTGATGACTCAGAATCTTTTCCTTTAGCTTCTTCTTTCTTCTTGAGATGCCAACACTCCCTTTTGTAGTGCCCTTTCTTGCCACAGTGATGACACTTGACATTTTTCTTACTTCTGGATTTTGATCTACTCTGATTTTGACTCCCACTGGGGCCACGCTCTGTTGATCTCCCTCTCATTAGTGTTAAAGCTTCAACTTGATGTGAGCCTCCCGATCTATCTTCTTTGCTCTTGCGCCGACTTTCTTCTTCAAGAACCGCAGCTGCAATATCATTGAAGACTAGAACTTCTATATTGTTTGTTAAGTTGATGATGAGTTGATCATACGAATCAGGTAGACTTTGAAGTAGAATTTCAGCACGTTCACCCGTCTCTATGTTATGCCCCATTGCTGTGAGCTGTGAAAATAAAGTGTTGAGGGTGTTGATGTGGTCAGTCACCAAAGTTGACTCCATCATCCTAAGGGTGTAAAGTTTTCTTCTCAAGAAAATTTTGTTATGTAGTGATTTGGCCTCGTACAATTTGGTTAGAGTATCCCATATCTCTTTTGCTGTCTTTTTCTCCGCCACACTTGACAATACTCCATCAGCTAGTGCTAGATGCAGATTAGCAATAGCATTGACATCCATCTCGTTCCACTTGCCATCGTCAGTGATCTCATCGGGCCTTTCTCCAATTGCCGCCAAGCAATTATCTTTTCTCAAAACTGCTTTTATTCTCATTTTCCACAATGAGAAATTATTCCCATTGAACTTCTCTACTTCGTACTTCGTTGCCATTATTGAAGATGCCTCCTTTCCACTAACTGGATCTGATTGTAGCATGATAACTAGCCTCTGATACCACTGTTAGAACCACTGTTAGAACGTTGTGGAACGGGGCACACAATTACAACTGAAGTAGAAGTGAGAAAAAAAAATTGAAAATGATGAAAACCAAATTTATGTGTAAAACTCCTAAAGAAATTAGGAGAAAAACCTTGGGCAAATTGTAGAAGGATTTCACTAATGCAAAAGGATTACAACAATTTCTCTCTAAAATAAGGAGAGAACAATTAACAATACCCTCTCTTATAATAGGAGAAAACACACACTCTCTCTCTAACAAAAGGAAAAACAATTTTAGGAGAAATCTCACTTTTTACTCTCTCTAAAAAACTCTCTCTCTTTTGCACCCAAAATGGAACTTTGTCTTCAAGACTTGGGATAATCCTTATGAAGCCAAGAGACATGTATTTATAGGGGAAGGGAGGTGAAGAAGCAGAATTCAAATTGTCCACCATCTTTGACTATTCAAAGAAGTAGAATTCAAATTCTCTACCACTTTTGACTAAGGAAGTAAAATCCAAATTCTCCACCATATTTGAATAAAAGAAGCAGAATTCAAATTTTCTTCCACTTTTGACTAAGGAAGCAAAATTCAAATTCTCTACTATCTTTGACCAAAAGAAGCAGAATTCAAATTCTCTTCTACTTTTGACTAAGGAAGTAGAATTCAAATTCTCCACCATCTTTGACTATTCAAAGACTTAATATAGAAGCAAAATTACTTTTTATCTTTTTGGTCAACAAAAGTGGCTTTACCACCACACTTCACACTTACAAACCTCTATATTTTCTCTTAACCTAGTAGAATTTTTTCCTATCAGTACTCTAGCTCCCCCAAAAGTCCAAATTTGCATATATGGGATATACTTTTTTTCTTTTGGCTTTCTTGGGATTTCCTCACTGAGCCATCTTTCTTAGACTCCAGCTCTTTAACATTTGTGGGTCTTGATTATAATAATATTGCCAGCCCAATTTGCTAGGAATTGAACTCCATTCAATATTGGCCTCTTCTTTAAATCATCAACGGTTTTCTCTTCATCTCAAACTTTGCATCTTCATGAGCCGCAAAGTCATTGAGCTCTAATGGCACCATTGAAAACCTGATGGGTTTGGTCTAAGTCTCTTGTCTCTATTAATAAAATTTTGGTCCACAATGACTGTTAGACTTAACTGAGTGTGATGGTCAACCTTGTGTGCAAATATATTTATAAGCCACTATATTTTCTCTTAACCTACCGACGTGGGATATCTCTCCATCGGATTCAAGTGATTGAAACACATCTAATATACAAAAATGACTATTACTTCATAAAAAAAAAACTAAATTACTATAAGACAATGGCATTTATGTTAGAAGTAGGGCCGGTAAGCATTAACTTGTTGATATGCAAGTATATACACTGTCTACCTATTTCTCTTAATTAAGTCATTAATCTGCTTTTAACGCATCATAAGTCAAACTATTGTTCAATAAGCAACGTGAAAAAATACATAAATTGACTATTTAGTCCTTGGAAGTTCACTTTTACAAAATTTATTGGCTGAATATTATTAACTTTTTATATACTATTATTGAATAAGTTGCTTAAAAATAAATAAATATATAATTAATTTAGTATTCAAAACACTCGTGTACACGTTTATGGTCCTAGAGCCTTATTATGGGAGCCAGATTGCTGCTCTGCCTTATGCTCCATGGATTTGTCAATATAAGCAATGTCTTAGCTGCGTATTGGATTAGTTTCTTGCAAAAACAATATTTTGAAGCCAAGCCATTTATTTATAATTTCCACTGTATTTTAGGACCACACTTATATGAAGTTCTTTAAATGTTTTCCATTATATTTTTTAATTAATATGACATGCAGAAAAAAAGTTTTGGAACACTTGCAAAATGCATGTTTACGTACTTGTTATATTTTTTATTGAAAAATCTAATAAACATCTAAAAAATCCTTGACACAATTTTGTTGTAACTTAACTATCCATATCTCATAATATAATATTTATACCAGACGGTTCATTTTGATTGTTCACTGATCTGGATTATTTTCACATTGAAGATATTGGGTACTTAGAAAATTCTTTTTCAGTTACTCTTTAATCAACTTGAGCCAAGATGAGAGTACTCATCCTGAGAAACTAATATGTTAAATTCAATGTTTCAAGTATATAAATTTTTTTTTGTCCCTTAAGTTGGGGGTTAATGTTAATTTTATCCCTATTATATTTGTTATATTAATCCTATATATTTATAAAAATTCTTAATGTCTTTCACTCTTTCTAAATTATTAACATCATCCAAATTGTGACCATAATTAATTCGTTTACCTGTCTGACGTATGGCTATTATAACGGGAACGTGATACCTATAACTTAATTAAATCACATGTAATAAATATAAAATTGCGTCGTTTTGTATTTTCTAATCCCAGCATTTCTTTTCTTCATCCGGGATAGTTAGATAAGATATTAGGTCAAATATCTAAACTTATGTCCATGTTTATATCTTTTAATAACTACATGTTTAACAAGTCAACTATATTTTTTCTTTATCAATTTAGACAATGTTAATTACAATTAGGAGGACTCTGAATGTTTTTAAAATAAATTTAAAACTAAATTGAGACAAGAAAAGAAGACAAAATTAAATCTAACTCCAAATTAGAAAAATAAAAAAAATTAAAAAAAAAAGATAATTTTATCTCCACGCACCATATTTTAAGTTTCAATTTTTCAATGATTGCCTAAGGTTGGACATAACAACTTTCCTATTGCTTTTTAAACCCTTTCAACACTGCCTCCTATATATATATATTCAGGTGGAGCCAATTAATGCATTGACAATACATTCCCTTTGGTGCTATGACTAAAACATATGTTATGTAGATTCATTTAACTTTGAAGGGGACTGTTTTATATTTTACTTTTAGGGCAACATCATGAATCTCATTGCGCAAATTAAGGTCAACTTACATCACCAACCCAACGTACATCACCAACCCATTTTATTTTGTCTAGTACCTTGTGTGTGTGTGTGTGTGTGTGTGACAACTATCTTATTTTGTTATTTGATCTGCTTCTTGATCAACCCCATGCAATTTCTTTTGCATTCTTCTAAACCTTAATCAAGTTAGATAGCTGATTATCCTCAACATGCAATTTTTAGGATCGATGCGTATAGGTTAACTTGCATATTTGAGTTCGTCAATTTTTAAAAGTGGAATTCAATGTTGAATACGCGAAGTTGGTTGATCACATTGAAAATAGTCACTTGAACTCTCCAAATAACAAAGGTTTGATTCTTGAAAACACTACTTTGAGGAAGTTCTACTTACACTCAATAGGCCCGAAAAAATGGAGTTCAATAATAAAATTAAAAAAAGATAAAATTATTAATCGACTTTAATTTATACAATGGTTTACTCAAATCTTCATTTGTGCAATCACCTAATTTCCTCTAATAATGTTTATGTAAAATATAGAGTAAATTACACTAATCATTTCTACAATAATTTTGCATGAGACAAATAACTTGTTTTCCTTTTTATTTTTCTAATCTAATTAATTAACCTTTTATGCATATCATAATTAACACTGTAAAATGGTTTTATTATACTTTATACAGCTAAAATGTAGAGGTGTGGATTTTAGTTATTCAAGTAATCTTAGGGTATATATAACTAATAAAAGTAAAATCTTCATATACCACTATATAGATGAGAACTATCTTAAGAGTTTATAGTTGTGAAATAATAAATTAGACATATAAAAAGATTTTAATATTAATTTATAAAATAGCATAAATCATTTAGTAAATTTTGTAGTTAAAACTGAGTAAACTAAAATCATTTAGTATAATCCATAACATATTTCTAACTCGAACTTGATTAATTGATGGATTCAATTGGTTTGATGCAAATTAATCAAACATACAGGGTTTGACACTTTGAAACCCTCTGAATTGTTCAAACCCGGGCTCTGCTTGGAAGTTGGAACTAATTGAGTTAGCACCTCCAAAATTTTATGAAATAGTTTATTTATTATTATGGCTGATAGATACAATAATTGTATCACTAGAAACAACATATGATTACATTATATATCATTATTTAAATCTTCATATTTATATATAGTTATCATGGTTTTTCTAAGAGAGCATACCTTATCATAATTATAGATTATGATTATATATTTTATGTTATACTAAAGTGATTAACATTTTCTAACATTCACTTCAAGTGATTTGACACTTATTTTTTAAAAAACGAAGTCTCAAATCCAAGCTTTGTAAATAAACAAATAAGCATTAAAAGAACTTTATACTCTTTTGATTTAACTCAACCCAAATCATTAATCACAATCAATGGGCTCTCAATACTTGTGATTCCAACTCAAAAAATATAATTAACATTTTTTTGTGATTATGAAAGCATTCAAATTAATCATTGTCTCTCCTTTTTTTGGGTGATAACCAGGTCTAAATTTTGACGGATTTCTTTCAACGAAAATAAATTGATACATGGCTCAAATTTAACCCAAAAATAGCCATTTCCCGAACCTCCTTTCTTTTTTGGGGTCCAAGAAACGATTTTTTAACAGGCCACAGGTTATGGGCCAAAGGCCCAAGCCACCATGTTGGGCCATTTCGGTAACCGCCCATTACATATTGGGGGCCCAAGAAAAATTTCACCCTCACTATTCTTGTGTTATCTTCTAATTAAGATTTCTCAACGTGGGTCACCTATGCTTTGACTTATATCGATACATATTATCTTTTTCTTTCTTTAATTAGATATTTTCCAAAGACCCAACGTATCATTTGAGATATATAAGGTTATTCTGCTTATATTTCTCTTCTTTCCTTTTATTTTTTATTTTTTTTATTTTTTTGCTACCAGGAGAGTATAGCTAGAAGCCTAGAACTGAGTCTATCCAAATTTCTACCATCCCTATGCCACTTGGGGAAATTTGTTTGTATTTTATAAAGGTTTGAATATAATTTATTTAGATTTCAGATCATTATTTTTATTTATTTTTTATTTTTATTAAATATCTAATGGTTCTAAATGTAAATTCAATCATATCTCATCAAAAGTTTGAAAATTTTTCAAAACATTAATTGCTCTTGCCAAATCTTTTACTAACATATATTTAATTAATGTGTACAAATATTATAAAAACAATCTTAATTATTTGACATTTAGATTTAAAAATAATATCTTAATATATATATATATATATATATTCAAATTCAAATCTCTTAATTTTTAAAAAAAATAACAATAACAACAACATCACCAAAATGCCGTTCCATGTAAAATGTACTCATTGACATATTTACTTCAATATGCTTTCATCTACAAAATTAGGTCGTATATAATATGATTTATCATATAAAAAATAATGAGATACAACGTACAAACTGATAAGAAGAACGTGAAGATTGTAAGAATCATAAAGTTAAGAGACTTCTTTCTCACACTGCACCAGAACTTGTCACATTATACCAAGCAGGCATGCACCAAATTCTGAAAAAATAAAAATAAATAAAAGTGGTAAAGAGGTGTGAAATCATATCTTTTTTCTCTGCCCTAATCTATAGAAGTATTCCAAAGCTCAATACAATAATGGAATCTTTAAGAGATGTATACCCACCCCATACTACTTGTTGTACGTAGTTGTGCATTTCCCCTTACTACTTGGCTTTTCCAACAGTCGAAATTTGGCAGGATGAAGAAGATTTCGTAATATCCCTATCGCCTAAAAGTAGCCACACAAGTTAAGATCTGACATAAAGTGTTCTTGCTACTTATGAAGTGTTCCCTGTTATGGCTCAATATTTATTTTTCTTTAAAAAAAATTTTGGATTTGAATCTTATAAATAAAAAAAAATTAAAGCAGAAAGAGTTTTATATCTCTATGAGCTGACCAATTCAAGTCAAATTAGATAGAGTTAAATATATTTCCAAATTTAGGTAGCTCTAATATAAAAAAAAAAAAGCAGATTTTAATATTTGAGATTAATCTTTCTTTTTCTTACAGTAAATCTTTGATTTAGTCTCCAAAAGATTATAATTTTTTTAAGTTGATCAATTGTGTTTGTCCTTCAAAAATATTATTAAAAGATAGAATATCTTAATTTAGTTCCTAAACAATTTTGTTTGTCCCAAAAAAATCATTCTCTCATTACTAAATCTAAAAAATCTATCGTTGTTAAATTTTAAAACAAATATTTCAAGTACTAAATTATACTTACACTCAATTTTTAGGAGCTTAATTGAGACCATTGTAATTTCTTGAATACCAAATTAGTAATTTACTCTTTTTCTTATTGATCTGTCTAATTAGGTTTGACAACACAAAGTAAGCCTCTCCCAATTCTTGCATTTGATCATAATGGGGTTGAGACGTGTAGCTTTTGTGCAAGTGTGTCAACACTAAGCTGTAGAGTTGCCTAACACTTAATTTGCTTATCCTTAAGACTTGACTTTGACTGATTACTAAATCAATGTTCAGAATCCATTAACTCTTTATGAAGCACAAACATTTTTAAAATAAAGAGTATTATTTACAATATTAAATCATGTTAGAACATTTGTATTTAATCCAGCCTCTCAATTTGTATTAAAAAACACTTTATATTTTAGAATAAATATATTAAGTAGCCCTAAAAATATACTTTAGATTCTAAAATTTAAATGTGTGAAAAAGTTTAGCTTTTATAAATTATAAATTCAGTATAATTATTTTTAAAACTAAATAATATTAAGAATTAATTTATATAGAATTATAACTTCTTAAAAATTAAATAATCGACTAAATTTTATTATAAATATTTTGCAGTACGTCAGTTTGTTTACATATGTATGCATTAATCTGTATGCTTGGGATGACAACTCAAAACTTCGAGCGATATAGATGCTTCTATTCTGATAGTTCAATCCACTTTTCCTAGTCATTATCACGACCACTGTTTATAGAAACATCAATTTCATTTCATGGCTCAGTTAGGTGCCCCTTAAACCTAATTTTGAACTTTGATCTTTGGGAAAGAAAAGAAAATCTGGTAGATACTGAATCAGTTAAGGTACCAAATCTCCTTAAATTCAAATACTGATAGAAATATTTTAACTTTTTTTTTTCAAGTTAACGATAAGTCTCACATCAATTGTAAATGTATAAAAGCCTGAAAGTGACTCACATGACAACTGATATAGTCCTACTTATTTATATTAATGCTTCCAAGTTTCTACTTCCTAGTTTTCTTGTGATTAAACCTTTGTTTGACTCTCAACAATGAGACTGAAACTGCCATATTCAATTCGTCGCCAAAAATAGAGGCATCAATTGAGAGAAAAGTTAGAAACTTTAGTTTACTTCAGTCAACTAATTCAACAAAAGTGGTCGCAGACGATACCTCTCCAAACCATGAATTCAAAAAAGAAAAAAAAATACTGAAGGTCCATTTTGGTCCTTCTAGATAGGTATTACTTCATTTGGTCCCTTAAACTGTCTTTTCACTTTGGCCCCTCAAAGGTGAGATATTTTTCAATTTAGTCCCTCAACATATTTTTTTAATTTAGTCCATTATATATAAATATTTCCCAATTTAATCCTTTACAAATAAATGTGTTATCAATAATGTCTTTCTGTCAATTTGTTAATAGTGAAACTGACAAATATTATTATATGTAACATATTTTCTATTAGATTAATGCTTAGTCACCATTAAATAATATGTAGATTAATAGTTAGTTAACTTTATTTTATTAATAACCAATTAGTATAAGGACATTAGTGGTAACAATATTTGTATTTGTCGGGGCCAAACTGTGAAATACTCTATTAGTGAGGGACCAAATTGAAACATTATTTTATATATATAAGGAACCAAATTGAGAAAACAACTCTATGAGAGACCAAAAAGTGAGAAACATCTTAGACCAAAATGAGGTTTTAGTCATTAAAAAAAAAACTAGAACAAGATACAAATGCAAGAGTAGCTTGAAGTCATGAAATCACACGTGCAACATCCAAATGCAAGTTAGCTACTTATGCATGCGTAGCTATCTTAACGATCATATCAACCATCCCAAGGTCAAATAGAATCACTGTCTATATCTCTTTTATCAGACTATCATTTTTATTATTAGGCATACCTTCCAACTTTATTCAAACCCTCGAGTGCATGCATGCATTTGGTTTCTTCTTTCTTCATAGCTTATCCTCCTAACACCTCTCTCACTATAAAAAGCCATAAAATGATCTCCCATTATCACAATGTCTCACGTGCTTCTGTAAGCTTCTCCACATAGGATGGGTCGGAAATTAAGATCTTCCTACTTAGTTTTTGTTCTTTTATTTTTATGCCTTCATCATGATTTGCTTTCTAGGGTGGCAGCTCGGCCTTTAAACGTTTCGAAGTTGGATATCTCTTTTAGGGTTATGGAGAAAAACCCTAACTTCGCAAGAATGGCTCTTTCAGGGCCAAGCCGTGGCGGAAAAGGCCATAGATTCAGAGTAAATCGCAAGCTTAAAGACTCTGGTCCGAGCCCCGGCATAGGACACTAGCTGGCTTTAGTGACTCAAATTGATATATGACACCAGATTATATGTCAAAACATATATCTAATTAGAATAATTTAAGATGTCATATCGTGTTTAATAAATATTAGATATATATTAAGCACGGTATAATTCTTTTTCTGTCTTTTCGAAGAGGGTTTAATCCTCACACATTTTACTTCAATGATCACTTTGTGAAAATATCATTATTTATCCATGTAAGAATAGTATCAAGTGGTTCCCTTTTTGTTTTTGCATTTGATGTTTATGTAATTAAGAGTAGGATATATGTTATTTTCTTTTTAAGCCAAACTTATACATGTGAAGGATTAAAATCTTGATGAAGTTTGAATTTCATATCTACTTTGATCAATGAAATGAATTATGTATAATAAACACATCAATATTATTATTATGACTAATTGAGATATAACAGCATGCATAATATACCGGTGCACCAAATAATTACTAATTATTACAGTTTGGTGATTTTTGGATTTTCAGAGACGATTTTAGCTATCACTAAAAGTCGATTTTAACTATCACTAAATGTCGATATTTTTTTAGTGTGACACATGTATTTATGGATTGGACATCCACACTACACATGATGAATAGAATCCCCACTTAAACCTCACTCTCGCTTATTTGAGTCATTCTCACTCTCTGTTCTTAATTCCTTTCTCTCGTTTCTCTTCATTTGAGATCAACCTACTGATCCCTATATTTCGTTTCTCTCTGCCTGCTCCTTTCTTTGTAAAGTTACAAATTTTGGTGATGATGTCTCATCTTTGATGATTGTAATAGATCTCTGCTGCTATCTATCTCATTAAAGAACGGTGTCTCAATGGGACATTTGTATTACACACAATATTTTAAAACCGAAAATACATGGAACTTCCTTCATTTGACGAGTTTGTGCAAGTTAACTCTTCAATTTAAGGGCATGGGAGAAAGAGATTGAACACCTATTTATGTGCTTTGTGTCCCAACAACAATAATAAATGAGGGATTGGAGGTTTCTTTTTTTTTCTAAAATGATATGTTTTTGTTAGCTGGTAATCCTATGCTGCTATGTTGGTTATAAAGATATGACATGCTATAACAAAAAAATTTCAATTTTTTTTTATTCTACAATGTTTATATTCTTGTTTTTTCACTTCTTTTCTACAATCACTAAAATTTGAAACCTATTAAACTCTAGCTAATTTAGTTCAAATTAGATTGAATCACATAAGTATAAAACTCTTCTAAATACTTTTATTTTTACTTACAAAACTCATTACGATAGGAACACCTAATTCTCGGGCAAATACAGCTCTTTTGATCATTTCTTCGCATGTACCCACAGTAGCATTCAAGTAATACTCTTTGATTTCACATGTTTCAGCCTACATTATGTATGGATGGTATAAACTGCCTAAACAAGAATTCTTGAAGAGCAAACAACCGAAGCTATTACTCACTACATCAAAAAATTTTCATTAATTATTTATTTATTTTAAATTAATTATAATTTTTTATATTATTATAATTAGATAATTATCTATTTTATATATTTATATTTTATATTATATAAATTATATAATAATATTGTTTCCATAAAGTAGAGATCCAGAAACAGGCTCACAAATACCATCAATATCTACTGGAGCGGTTGCAATGAAAGCAATAATAAATACAGAAGTTGCAAACTCAAATCCTTATTAGTACTGTCAAAATGGACTGTCTCATCCGATATAATAGGCCAATTTAATCATGCCCATACTTGCCCTGTTGCATGTGGACCACAATGTTATAAAGTTAACTATTTTATAATAATATGGTTTGTTTAAATATTATTATGAAAAAGAAATAAAAGAAACAATATTTTACAAGTATTAATTGTCTTTTAAATTTTAATAGAAAATGATCGAATTAGAAGAGATGCTTGAGTTCTGGACGTAGAAATATCAGAGTTCTTTGATGGAAGTTGTAAAGACGGATTACGTAAACACGGCCTTTTGAGAGATTGGAGAAGAATGATGTGATATAGGTTCTTTTGGGGTTGTTACTAAGCAAAGTTGGAGAATGAAAGCAAATAATAAGGTTTTAAACCAATTTTTGTTGAGAGTACTTGAATAAATTGAAGCGTGTTTGGCTATACCTCCCACGTTACTAACGGAAATGAGGATATACTGATTGAACTTTTTGCAATCTTTGGTTTCAATTGCATGCTTGGAATATATGCAAAAATTAGTTTATTTGATTATGAATACACGAGTCTTCTCAATTTAGTTGAAAAATTAACAGTATCAATTTTAGAGAGAAGAACATAAACTGTAAAACTCGCTCAAATGATATTCACCATTCAAGTAAATCCCACACTTCATGTATCTAATCTATTACTTTCCAAAATTAACACGGTTAATTTTAAAATAGAAAAATTTAGGGAGATTCAAATCCCTCTCAACTCTTAATATGCATGGCTGGCGACAAAATGGAGCACAATCACGGGACTAATGACTTGTAAAATTATTCCAAACCTGAGAAACAAGAACCCACTTCACTGTTCCAGCAAATGCCCAATTTCACGAGATGATTCATATATTCAGGACTAAAAGTTCTTGTTTCCTTGATGGGACAAGGTGCAGAATGGACATGGAGAAAAATCATTACATTGAGTAGGTTCATGTAAAATATATCCCCTATGATAAACTAAAATCTTTTAAAAGTACAATTGCTATACTGAATCACTAGTAAACAACTTCCACTGGCCGGGGGTAAAAGGCTTAGAGTGAAGCCTTTCCATCCATTAAAAGCCTTCTCATGTTGAAGCAGTCTCTAAATACTCTATAACCTCCGATACAATACAGGTCAAAAGATTTTGCTGGAAATGATCAGAAGTAGCGACTGAAGTAAATGTTCATAAAATATCTAGAAGGATTGAAGCCACTCAAAATCACTGCAAACAGGGAATTTTCAGATGCAATGTTAACTCATCATGAAGGAAAAACACACCAGGGTCAGGCACATTTAAGATTTAACACTTACAAATAGGACAAAGGACAATGAAGACGCCAATTGGGTACAGAAAAAATGTGGTCCTCTCCAGAAAGGGAAGAACTGCAGCCAGAGGGTGTCAATCAGCTAACACTATTCACTCCCAATTAAAACCAAAAATTTAAGAGGCATGGGAAACTAAATTACCAAAAATATTTTGACAACTCTAGGGATGGATTTCTCTTCCAACACAAATGAAAGGGATTCAAGAGTTTCAAGAGTTTAAAACACAGGAAAAGGGCAATTGAGGTTCAAGCGAAGTGCAGAACTCCTAATTTTCAATTCATCTAACAAACTAACTTCATTGATCTGAAAGAACTATCAAGATTTAAAACAGGAGCAATAAGTTAATTTAGGTCCAGCCGATGTCTGAATTAGTACAGACTATTTGATTATGCAGCTAAACTTTAAGCTAGGTAGTCATTTCTGCACACCAAAACATAGAACTTACTGGAAGGATTCTGTAATAAAATATGCTTAAACCATAACACCTGACATGTATAGAGTGTTTTTGGCAAGAATTAATATGGATTCACTTTAAATGAACAGATAGGTCTCAGTGAGGAAAGCCTTATCGACACCATCTTCTAGCCACACTCAGGTAATCTATACTAACGACATACTATAGTATCCAAATATTATGAGCCCATCTATATTAAAACTTTACAAAGATAGTCAACCTATGCACCCAAAAGCTGAATCCGTTGTTCAGATAGCAGCTGCTCGGGCTTACCTTATTTATTTTATTACCTTAGTTCCGCTTAAGAGATGGGAATTGAATTAGATGAAAAAAAAAAAAAAAGACATAGTCTTACCATCATAACCTAAGAAGTTGAGATAATGATAGTATGAAGCACCCATCATGAATAGCAAATTTGACAAAAGCACTGGAATGAAACCATGAGCCACCAACAGAGGAGATAGAAAATAATGGATCACTGTTAAAAAACAAAAAATCATTAAAAACACTGTTATGCAAAACTAAGTAATTCAAACATTGCAACAGAATAATATTACTTTGTGCAGTAATTATATTCATTACCATATAGTAAAACAAACATTGGGAAGAAGGCGTTGCAGTGCACATCAAATGCATACATCCTTCAATGGAATACCACAAAACTAAATCAGCCGTCAGAAAATAGTCAATATGATTGTAAGAAGTTTATAAATACAACTCCATACTTGTTTATGGAACAGAACATTTTAAAGAAGCGTCTTCCAAATTATCATTCCACCTAATAATTGGATATACTTGTGTGAAACTACTACCAATTAAATTCTCCGACCATTATAGATGAAGCAGAAAACAGCATTTTTGAGCTTACCACTCAACTCGCTGCTCAACTGCATAACTGTTTGGAGCCTCCTCTCGAAGATAAGCATTAGTCAGGAACCTGGAGGTCAGTGTTCCAAAGAATACAACACTGCTGGTAGCAAGACCAAGTGATGTAGAAGAAAATGATGATATATTAATATGGGAAGCAGACCTTACCAACAAAAAGTTGATAGAAGTGCTCCAGAAATCATAAAGTGGAAAAGTAATACAGCAAGGATAACAGAAAGTGTGTGCGCAGCACTATGACCATACCTGAAACAATGGGGAAGATGTATCAATATAGAAGTTAGCAAGGCCAAGAGGGTCACTTACTGAAAACAATGCAGATAGTAAATCAACTATCTAAAGAAAAGATGAATAAATTATTCCATCACACTACAAATCTTGGTTGATGATTTAATATACTTCAAATTTCAAAAAAAAAAAAAATATCAGATATTGGATTATCAATCCTTCTATTATAAGAAGTGAATTTTTTAGAAGGATGCCCCTTTTGCTCAATAATTGAGATGTCAAGGACTTACGCAATTATTTTGGTTTTCAAAATTAAAGTGATTTATTTTCTTCTGAGTTGTCAAAATACAATTAGCTAAAGTTGCCAGCACAAGCAATTGTAGGAGAAACTTACGCTGCACAATAAGCCAAAGTTGCCATGGCCAAAAGAATGCTGCAAATCACAGCAAAAGCTGGGTCGTCACGTGCCCATTGATTCTTGGTTTCTGACACCCAAAAAGAAAAATAACTTTCTTTTAGAAATTATTAATTGAACCTCCTTTTTATAAAATAAAGATATTAACTATATTAATTTATCAAAAGTATGGCTTCGTTTTTTCCCGAAAAATTCATATATGGTGCATCACCATAAAGTTGAAGTGCAAGCACAACAATATCCCAGGTTCTTCAGTGCTCAATCCAGTACCCTCAACCCAAACTTGAACTGGCTGTTCAAGAAACACCTTTATAAAAACCAGCCTTAATTTCCAAGTCTATAAGCACCTTCACTTGAAAGTTAGATGAATAGTTAAATTATCAGTTCTTGATCTACCTTTTGATGCAATTCTAATCATAGATAAGAAATACTAACTAATCAGATTGACAAAATGCATTCATAGCATTAAACAAAAATATGGATAAGGGAAATGGAATAGTTCACCAAGACACCATATCAGTTGTTTCTCATTTCTAATGACAATATATTTTACCACAATCATATATTAGCTGGTGAGAAATTACTCATATAACCTCTGTAGGGAAATGAAAGCTGAAGTAATGTTTTTGGACCAACCACTGTTGGAAAAATATGCACTACTTAATTAAAACCAATAAGACATTCTTGTGAAGTGGACTTACGTTTGTGATATTTAGTGTGCTGATAGCTGCATCCATTTTACAGGTCCATATCAAGTGCGCCAAACAGGCCATCAGAAAATTGGATAATTCAAGATTGCACACACATACAAACAAAGGGGTGAATAGAAACTCAACCCATACCCATCATAATATGCCTATGCATGAATATGCTGCAACTTTTCCTATAAAAGAAGGCTCATAGTGTTGTTGCCATATCATAATAACAATATGGTATTGCAGTACTAAAAAGGGGAAAGAGGAAAGACACCAGACAAGGCGATTTTATATACTTACACAACTTTTGGTGAGGTGCATAGATGAAGCATTTGCCAAAAAGTATATTCAATATCCATTTGTTGCCACTGCAAGGAACAATAGAAAATACAAAGAGAAATAAATCAAGCGATTATCTCAATGGATAATACAGTCAACAATATGGCAGAATCATATATTGTCTACTGAGACGCTAGCCCTCTGCTATACATTTGACAACAGTCACGGGATCAGGCATCAAAATTCCAAGTTTCTAAAAGATCTGAATGAAATGATTCAATCATTAAATTTGACTTTTAAAATTCAAATTAAACAGACAAGTAGACATTTAATGAATATGCTCATCTGCTTTAACTAATCAGTCAATAATTCTTGTAGATAATTATCATTTTCCTTTATAGCCAGATAGCACATAATCCACCAAAAAATGGGCTGCAAAGAGAATAGTTTGGCAAAAACCTGCTTAACTAGACTCTCATGACTCTTTAAAGTAGAAATTTACAATTCAAATTATTTGCTATTGTAATTCAAACACACAGTACCTAATAAGCTCAAAGGAAAGTTTTATCGTACGACTATAAGACCGGCAATATTATATGGGAGTGAATGTTAGGCAATGAAAGGACAACAAGAACACAAAATTGGGGTAACAGATATGAGAATATTGAGATGGATGTGTGGTCATACAATAAGATATATGATCCATAATGATTGTATACGAAGTAAAGTTAAAGTGACACCTATTGAGGAGAAAATGGTAGAAAATCGTTTAAGGTGTTATAATCATGTTCAAAGAAGACAGTTAGAGGCGCCAGTAAGAAAGGTTAAATAGATAGTATAGAGTCCTATGAAAAAAAACCAAGAAAAACTAAGAAGGACACTTTGGGAAGTTATTGAATGAAATCTTTTGATGAATGAGATTCTTAAAGAGTTGATCATTAATAGAACTCAATGGCATCTTGTGATTCATGTAGCCAACCCCACCTAATGGGATAAGGCTTTGTTGTTGTTGTTGTTGTTGCTGTAATTCAAACACAGAGAGAGAGAGAGAGAGAGAGTCACCTATAAGATCTGAAAGTCAAGCATTCAAGAGTTTAACCTATTCAAAGAATTGGGTTTACATAAGAGCAGTTCAGGAGGAGCACAATGTCCAAATATGTGAATTATAACAGAACTCACTGAAAATAATTATGATAATTTGTCCCTGATTACAATGCAACTATTTTTTAACTATCATATGCTTGAGAAGAATATGTGTATGTTCATTTTCTCCCACGTATATATTGGGGTTACCTCGTCCTAGTTCAATATCATTTTACAATACATGCCTAAAATAGTAATGCGAAAGGTAGACTCAGTTCTCGTATCAATAGAAGATGTCAAAGCAAATAAATAGCACCAACTTATAAATGTAGAAAGTTGAGGACTTGGCGCAAGAAAAGTAACACGAATCCAAAAATAATTTCATAACTGAGTTGGTAAGCTGAAGTTAACAAATAAAGAAAGAAAAATGGCAAAGCTGATATTTTCTCAGATCAAAAGGAAATAAACTATCTACCTATCCAACAAGTATAAATATTCATATATGCTCTACTAGTCGATTATGATTGCCAGACCCAACTCTCGTTGAAGAACAAGGTGTCTAGCAACTGAAAGGATTTAGTTTCAATTCATCTAAGTAATATAGACCTCAACTGAAATAGTACAACAAAGCCTATAGGCTACTACTACTTACATCCACAAAACCCCAAAATCCTGGGGCAATCTCCTGTGTGAGAAATATAATTTAGATCTTCTAGTGATAAGTGAGAAACAAACCCATCAAAGCAAGACTTCAAATCCTATCCAATACGTGAATATGAGTAGATGAAATCAATTGAAGATCATGTAATTAAGATATTCAAGTAGAGCAGATTCATAATTAGAGAGAGTTGAAGAAAACCTTAATAATTCGACGGAGGTACTGAAGCAACATGGGATTAGCTCGGGAAGAAGAGGACGAGGAGCGTCCTCTGGAGGCTGTGGGCAACATCTTCGTTCGCTCTCTTGAGATTCACTGATGAGGATCGACGATTCTGAGAATTCTTTTGCAGCGATCTCCCTCCCTCTCGGAGGAGCTCGCTTTGACGGCGAAAGGAATAAATTGCAAAACGACAACGAAAAATAATTAGAAGGTGAGGCATGGAAAACTACAGATGAATAGTAAAATTTATTTAAATTTATTAAATACTTAATTAGGATAATATAATTAACTCCATGGAATATTATTATTATTATGTTAATTTAGTTTTAAGAGATTGAGTATCTTAATTTAGTTTTTGAAATATTATATATTTTAATTTAATTTTTTTAATTACAAAATCTCAAAATTTATTATTATTAAATTTTAATTTTTTCGTTGTCAAATGACACTTTGAGAAACATACATATAAAATTGATACAAATATAATTTTTAAAGACTAAATTGAGATGTGGAAGACCAATGTTCAAATTCTTGTTGGAAAAAGTGGTTACATTTAGTACCCAACAATACTTTGAACAAAATTGTCTTTAGTCAAAAAATACATATAAAAAATTTAAAAAAAAATTAAATTAAAATACTTCATCTTCTAAAATATCAAATTAAAATAATTATATTCTTTTTATGATCAAAACAATATGTTATTCTATTATTAATTAACTATATTCTTCTTTCATTGTGAATTCTGATTAGACCTAAATTAAACTTAAAACATAAATTATAAAAAAATTGATGGCAAAACAACTTTCTTTTTCTTTCTTTAAGATGGACATATTATGAAGTAGAACATAAGTTAGGAATATGCCATTTATTCATTCCTTCTCAAGTTTAGAATTCAACAAATAAACCTTCAAGCTTCACAATTTGTGCAAAAAAACTCCTCCATTAAATTGACAAATGGTTAACTTTGACTCAATACCTAAACTTCCCCATTAGAAAAAACAAAATTACATTATTGTAGCCAAGTCAATTATCTTAACAATATCTATATCCAACCTAAGACTCAACCTAGTTACCCAAGACTCAACCCATCCTTTCTAACCTAAGCGTTCCTCTACTTAGCCAAGTAGGGTCGTTTGATCAAGATTAACAGGTGAGATTTATGTAGAGTCCACCTAATCGGACGACTCTGTATGACCAAATAGAGTGCTGGTCAAGCAGAGAATCCATAGGCTTCTAACCCAAAGGCACATGCAATGTAGCTTCATCTTCATCTTCTCAAATTTCCTTTACCTGCATGCAAAAGGTAATTTGTTCGTGAAGTTCTCGAAGAAGAGTCTTCATGAATCTCTACTTTGAAGAAATGGCTTTTAAATCAAGTCCTGAGAGCAAAAGGAATGGGAAAGAAGAAGGGAAAAAATGATGGAGAGAACGAAAATGGGTATGGAGAAAGAAGAAGACAAAAGGCAAGAAAAAGGATTCATGGTGGAAAAGTTTATTGATGGAGGAGGAGATTCTTGTAGTACTCCACCTCCCACAAGGAGACTAGAGGCTTCATCTCAGCAACAATGGCATCATAAAAAATCATATTCGTGAATTTCTCAATCTTTCCACAACAATGGCTTCTGCGAGAAAGCTCTGTGCAAGCCTCTCAAAATTTTAGCTGCACATAAAAGTTGAGATTGTTCCAAGGAGCAACACTCACTCACACTAGCCTTCATCACCACCGCCACCACTGTATCATTTGTCATCACCTTTGACGCCATGATGATAATGTTAGTGTTATTCATTTTATATTATATTTTATATACATATATATATATATATATATATATATATATATTATAAATGATGTTTAGTGTTGACAATTAATTTGGATGGACTGACATATTAAGATTGTATATGTTGACATATTGTTTTGGGACATATATAAAGTGTTATCTTTAATTAGGTCCATTATTAAGATCTTCATATTTTTTGTGTTGAGGGACCTATTTAATATATATTTTATAAGTTGGTCTAGGATGTCAGTGTAAATATTTTGTTCGTAGATACCCGACTCTAATTAATAACAGTGATGGGGTGTTATTATAAAGTGGTTCACCCTTAGACATGATGAACTTGGTAGTTATTCCCTGAGTTATATAATAGGCTTGTTTTAGTAAGACTTTTGTACGTGTCATTTGTCTCTTTCCATTAGACCAAAATAGTGAGAGAGCCTCTTATACTCTCTTAGGGCGTGTTTTGGTAAGACTTGTGTGTGAGTCATTTGTCTTTTTCATCAGAACAAAACAGTGAGAGAGCCTCTTATACTCTCCTAAAAAAGCCTAGCCGTATTTGATCTCCGATTTATGATTGATCAAGGTACATTCTCATTACTCTTTAATTTGTGTTCTTGTTGTTTATTAAAGACTAACAAATAATAGGATTGTAGTTTAAGTTTTCCGCATTTAAGTTTTTTCAATTCTTGACTATTTGGTTTCAGATTAAACATAATATTCTTTCAGATAAATCATTTGAGCCTCCAAATAACCTCTCTTACAAGGTATATTTTCATCTTTCATTCTATAATTTACTATACTTTTTATTAATTTAAATATTGTCTCTATTTCTTTTTAGTTCAGCATCATATGGTTCTAGCAATGGAAGTCCCAATAGGGCTAGTGAAATATCTTCTCAGAAGGCAACACGGGGATCTCTAGCACGTAGTTGCAAGGAAAGTTGAGAAGATGAAGATGAACCTATGTTGCCTACACCTTCGGGATAGAAAAGATGGATTGGGTCTTAGGTTGTATCTAGATGTTGTTGGGATAAATTTACTTAGAGCATCTTTAATGGGAGTTCTTAAAAAATTCTTAAATTTAACAATCGGTTCTTATAAGGTTCATCACTAGAATTCACCACGCTGGTTGCCACGGGTAAGAACCGTTCTTATATAAAAATAATAATAAAAAATAATCAACTTATAATAAATATCAGTGGAGAGTAATAAATGTTAAAGTAGTAGAGAATTGCTTGTGGAACCCATTTATGAGTTTTTAAGAGTTACACTATTTGAGTGGAGAGTTGCTTAAAGCCAAATGATGTGGCATTATGATACTCACAATAAGCATGTAATATCTGCAAATTTTTCCCTTTTCTTATCTTTTATTTCTTGGAATTATTGCTTATAAATTTGCTGATATTTATAGTTCATGGTTGGTATATCTCCCTCTTTTGATCTATTTTGTGAACATCCTGCTTGGCATTTGTATTTTATTGGGCATTGTGATACTCATGTAAATTTGGAGTTACATTTTCATGTGTGGGAAAGATTTCATGTTAAGATATGACTTAGGAATTTATGCTAAGTCTAAAGAATGGAATGGAAGGGGAAACTAAATAAATAATTAAATCTAATGGAACTAGTGAGGTGGGCCCCACTATTCATGAACCTCTCTCCCTTTTTCTTTTCCCTCATATCTGTAGGGTGTGTGTGTGTGTAAACTCCCTATTACCCCTTATCATTTCTCTCTCGCATCTTCCCCTATATACTAGTCGAAGGCCTGGTTTTGGGAGAGGAGAACCCATTCTTGCTGAGTTAAGTGGGAGATTCAAGTGAGTATTAAATCTTTCCTTCCTCTGCTTCCTTTATTTTTTTTCAAAATCTCCAAACCCTAGGATGGGTGTTGTGTGTCTTCTTCAGTTATAAGTGGGAATGAGTCTCCAAGTGGCTTCCATGGTGATTTCTATTGGTTAAATGTTACTGGTACACCTTGGGTAGTTAAGGATGCATTTATGGAACAAGTGAAAGGTTGTTGTTGCCATTATTATGAATTGAATTTGGCAAAAGTAGAAAGGAAATTAGAAGTTGGGTGGCATAAACTTGCTCTTTGTTCCAAGATAGTGTCAAAGATAGTTTTAACAATATCCTAATCACCCAATCAAGTTTGCTAACCCACCATGGAAGCTCTTCGACCCAAGGACTTCATTTTTGGGAAAATTCTTGAAGGGTACTACTGTGCTGCTGTCAGAGCACCCAGCAAGCTTCTGAGGCAGAGAGTTAGGGACCTCATGCCTAGGGCCATCATCCAGGGCACTCATGAGATAGAGAGTTTGGAGCATGGGGCCGGAAGGCGCCACCAAGGGAGCCTCGAGCTCGCTGCACCTGGAAGTCCGAGTAGTTGTAGCTTGGCACCACCTCCTGTTGTCATCTAATTGTTCCTTCGCACTTGCATCCCATCCTCTATCGTTCGATCTTAGGTAAGGGAGGTAACTATACTGACATGTTGAGAACAATGTGCATATATGAAATCGTACATAAAGATACATATATTGTGAGTTTACTTCCATTGGTTAATCCTTGTTGGGACAACTTTATGTTATGATTAATAATTAGGAGACAGATAAATTCCTTGTTATAAGATTGTATGAATTTGTAGAATTATTTTTATTGTCCTGGAACAGTGGACAAACTTCAATTATTTTTATTGTCTTGGAACGGTAGATAAGAATTCAATTATTTTTATTACCCTGGAATGGTAGGCATAGTTTATATAAGTAAATTAATACTGTGAATATATTGAATCATTTATTTCTACATAATGCGAAAATCTCATGGGGATGATTACTATTCATAATTATTTTCACTGAGAATATTATTATGTATGCCGATGTGTGTTTGTTTAATCCCTCATTCTTAAATGATTAAAGTAAATGATAAATATCTACATAACCATGGCGATTCCCCCTTGGTGGGCAGTAAGTGGTAAGTTTCTTTTTGTGTTTATCTCACTGAGTAAATTACTCGCTCACCGTATGTCCCTTTGCAAATTCTATGGTTGCCGACAAGTCTCCGCGAGAGGAGTAGCGAAGTCTCATATTACTGCGTCTTGCTGATCGTCGGTGATCTTCTTTTTGATCATTTTGGGGTTTGTGTTTTGCTCTGTAATTGTTAGGACTCCTAGGTCTTGTAAGAGCGTTATTCTGGGTTTGTATATTCTTTTGTAATCAAGGCTCTTGATTAGACTATGTTTTGATTCTTTCCTCACATTATTTTGTGATTGGGATGAAAGTTTGGAAACATAAGTTGTTGTGATAATTGTATCAATTGAGATCATTGCTATTTAATGAAATGCATTTTATGCGTAGTTGTGTACCAATAATTGTTGTTTGGTGTTGTAAAGATTTAGGCTTACGGTCATGGGACGGTTTTCTGACTATGCCGGTCACTTACCCAGATTGGGTCGTGACAAAGCAACTCAAGTAAGGTTTTACTACTGGATATGCTCTATTGCTCTTAGCTGCCAAAGCGAAATTTTTTTTATGATGTGAAGTTTAGGTGTTGAGTCAACGTTAATCACTAGTCAACTTAATGAAATATTTAATGAAGAAGCTTTTTTGCCCGAATTGTGAAATTTTGAGGGGTTATCTATTTAGTTCTAAACTACAAGAGGTAAAATGCACATAGAATAAAGTTTATAAGGGCAAAGAGCATTTTTTTTTCCAATAAAATTTTATATACGACAATTTAATATGAGAAAATATGTTTCTATTGTATCAAAAGATATATTTCTACTTGACGTTCAACTTTTCAAATTGCATAATAATCCCCAACATCCTTAACCTAAATGTTTGTTATTATGTTTTTCAAAAAAAAAAAAAAATTATAACATGTTAATATTTTTAAATATCTAACTAAATTATGTTAAGTTAAAAAATGTAATTGTCCTTTTAATTAAAGAATTGGATAATAAATAATGAAAAGTTTGCTTAAATGTTTTAGTACTAAAATTTATAGTTTATTATGAATGAAAGTTTATGCAAGAAGGAAGTAAAATGTAAAGACACAAGAGAGAAATAACATATAGAGAAGAAAAATAGTTCTTATTCAATTACTTCATAGAAGCCTCTATTTATAAGCATACAATCATAAAGTTAGGTAACCCAAAAGCCAGGTAATCCAAAAGTTAGGTACCCTAAAAGCCAAGAAGAACAAAGGAGATTCAATGGCTTTGGCAGTTGGAAAACTAAAAAGGCATCCACAATAATGGATTAATTCATAACATTCCCCCTTAGACGTCCATTTTACAAGGAATATGCCTCATCAAAACCTTATTAGAAAAAAAAGCCAGTAGGAAAAAAACCCTAACAAAGGAAAAATAGTACATCATTTCTTGTATACTCCCCCTTATCACAATATCATTGAAGATCTTTGAGTCGACGTATTCCAATTTTATATACTAGTCTTTCAAATGTTGAAGTAGGAAAAGCCTTGGTAAACAAATCTGCCAAATTATCACTTGAACGAAATTTGTTGTATGTCAATATCACCTTTTTTTTTGAAGTTCATGAGCGAAAGAGAACTTTGGTGAGATATATTTTGTTTTATCTCCTTTAATATATCCTTTCTTCAACTGAGCTATACATGCAACATTATCTTCATATAGTACAGTTGGAGTCCCCTTTCCAAAAGATAGTCCACATGTCTCTTAGACATGTTGAGTCATGGATCTTAACCAAATGTATTCACGACTCACTTCATGAGCTGCTACAATTTCTGCATGATTTAAAGAAGTAGCAGCAAAGTGTTTGTTTTATAGAACGCCATGATATAGTTGTATTACCACATGTAAATAAATAGCCTATTTTAGATAAATATCTAGCATCTGCATAACCAATGAGTTGTGGTCTACATCCATTTGCATACAACAATCTCATATCAATAGTGCCTCGGAGATATCAAAAACATATTTAATTCCATTCCAATGTCTTTGAGTTGGACAAGAGCTAAATCTAGCTAATAGGCTGACAACAAAAGCTATATTAGGCCTTGTATTATTGGTATGATACATCAATACACCAATTGCACTAAGATATGGTACTTCAGGACCAAGAACTTCTACATTATCATCTCAAGGTTGGAAAACATCTTGTTTCACATCAAGGACTTTTTTTGGATGTGCTTTGTCCATATAAAATTTTTTAAGGACTTTTTTTGTATAAGTTGATTGATGAATAAAAATTCCATTTCTCAAATGCTCAAATTGTAAGCCAAGAAAAAATTTTGTTTTTCCAAGATCTTTTATTTCAAACTCTTTCTTCAAACATTCTATTGCCTTTATAATATGTTCAAGAGTACCGATAATATTTAAATCATCAACATACATCATAATAATAGCAAATCCTAAATTTGCTTTCTTTATAAAAACACATAAACATATATGATCATTCTTATAACCATCATTTAACAAATATTCACTGAGACGGTTATACCACATTAGTACAGATTGTTTTAACCCATATAAAGATCTTTGTGGTTTAATTGAATAAAGTTCCCGGGATTTTGAATTATATGTTTCAGGTATCTTAAATCCTTCTGGAATTTTCACATATATATATCACTGTCAAGTAAGCCATATAAATAGCCAGTAACAACATTCATAAGACGCACGTCAAGTTTTTCATGTACTGCCAGACTAATGAGATAATGAAATGTAATTGCATCTACCACAGGAGAATATGTGAAATTATAATCAATTTTAGGTCTTTGTGAAAAACCTTATGCTACAAGTCATGCTTTATACCTTACAATTTCATTCTTCTCATTTCTTTTACGTACAAATACCCATTTGTACCCAATGGGTATTACACCTTCAGGTGTTTGAACTATAGGTCCAAACATTTTGACCAATCACATCTACGTCGACACTCTTCGACAGATGTAGGTTCATTATCCTCATTATCATTCAAAACATTAAGCGCTACTGTATACACAAAAGTGTTATCAACAATTATTTCTTTTTGATTTAATCGTTTCCCTGTAGAAACATAATTTATTGAGATTTCTTCATTTTTATCAATTTCAGGTACCTGAACTTCTTTTGGACGTACTTTGTTTGTTATGTCTCTAGAGTCTTCAATAACATCTATTTCTTTAATAGGTTGATCTTGAATAACTGTTTCTTTCCTTTTACAGGGATTTTTGTCTTTTGAACCAATTGGTCTACCAAGCTTCTGATATGCATTAGACTCGCTAGCAATTTTACTAATGGATTGTCCTTTGGGGATATCAATCTATACATAAGTATTTATAGTTGGTATGTGTGACTTGGTCACATTATTTAAATCAGTAAATGTATCTGGCAGTTGAGTTGCTATACTTTGTAAGTGAATTATCTTTTAAACTTCAAGTTTACAGTGTTTTGTGCGAGGATCAAGATATGACAAAGTATTCCATGTAATTTCTTTGACCAGCTGTTTTTCATTTTCTCCCCCTAAAGTTGGGAAGACTAACTCATCAAAATGACAATTGAAAAAATGTGCCATAAATACATCTCCTGTCATTGACTCAAGATATCTTATAATAGAAGGAGAATCATATCCAACATATATTCCCAATCTCCTTTGAGGACCTATCTTAGTGCATTGTGGTGGGCTATTGGAACATATATCGTACACCCAAAAATTCTGAGATGGGAAATATTTGGCTCATAACCATAAGCCAATTGTAAAGGAGAATATTTTTGATAATTTGATGGTCTGATGAGTACTAGTGCTGCATGTATGTAAAATTGCATGTCCCCAAAGATAGACAGGGAGCTTTGTTTTCATAAGCAAGGGTCTAGCTATTAATTGAAGTTTCTTAATAAATGATTCAGCTAACCCATTTTGTGTATGAACATGAGCTATGAGATGTTCAATATTTATACCAATTGACATACAATATTCATTAAAAACTTGTGAAGAAAATTCACCGGCATTATTAAGGTAAATGGATTTAATTGTGTAATCTGGAAATTGTGTTCTTAATAGAATTTTAATCGAATTATTTGAGCAAGTAATCTTGCAAACGGCAGATTGCAGTTGATAGCAAGCATACATGAGACCAGCTACTGAATGCGTCTATTAATACCATAAAATATCTAAATGGCCCACATGAAGGATGAATAGGTCCACATATATTACCCTGTATACGTGCCAAAAATGTTGGAGATTCAATTCCAACTTTAGGTAGTGATAGCTTAATAATCAATTTACCTTGAAAACAAGCAGCACATGAGAATTCCTTAGATTGAAAAATCTTCATGTTTTTCAATAGGTGTTTATAAGAATTTCCAATAATTTTTCACATCATTATTGATCCAGGATGTCCCAACCAGCCATGCCAAAGAGTTAAAGTTTTTGAATTAATAAACTTCTGGTTTATTGTAGCATGTATCTCAATTGTACTAATTCTTGTATAGTACAATCTAGAAGAGAAAACATGTAGTCTTTCTAATACACTTTTCTTACCAAAAACAATGCTTGTAATATTAATGTATTCAGTATTTTCTTCACATATAGTCTCTATGTGATATTCATTACAACGAATATCTTTGAAACTTAACAAATTTCTTTGAGATTTAGAAGAAAATAAAGCATTGTTTATGATAAATTTTGTTGCTTTCGATAGTATGATTATGGCTCTTCCAGAACTTTCAATTAGTTTTGTACTACCAGAAATTGTAGTAACCAATTTTTATTTGAGAAAAATATTTTCTATCTTTAAGGATAGTGTGAGTTGTTGTGCTGTCTACAGGACATATATCTTCATCCATATTTTCTTCAATTAAATAAATAAAGAAATGTAAGAAATATTACAAAGTAACTAAAGAAACATTAGATATAAATAGAAATCATACTTTAAAATTTCATATAAAAGTAAAATCTTACATTAGCTAAATTTGCAATCATATGAGTAATTGAAATAAAATAAGTAAACTTACAAGTAATAAAATAAGTAAACTTATTTTAGATATTCCTTATCACTAGCAGTACATATATTTTCTTGCAATTTAGCAAAGAAATTTGACACATTCAAGTGTATAGTATTTATAGGATCATTGGCAAAGTCTTTTTATAGATTAAGAAAATTTGTCTCAATGGTTTTCTCCTTTTGTTTTATTGATGCCTGATAAAGATCAACAAGATGTTTAGCCATACAACAGGTACGTGACCAATCATTTATGCCACAACGATAACATGAACTTTTTGTATGCTTCTTTTTTCACTTGTGTCATCTTGTTTTTCTTCTTTCTTATTCCTCTTTTGGTGGTAAGGAACATACGTATTAGAAGAGGCATTATTTCTTCTAAGGCCTCGGCCTCAGCCACAACCACGTCCTCGTCCATTATTTATTGTAGTCGAATTCATTTCAAGGAATGGAGCAGAACTAGTTGGACAAGCTTCATGATTTTTCATTAATAGCTCATTTTTTTTTTCACCACAAGAAGGCATGAAATCAATTGTGAGTATTTTTTTCTCGATATTGCTGCTGCAGGAGCACATTCAAGGCATGGAAGGTAGAAAAAGTTTTCTCTAACATATCCTTATCAGTAATTTCTTCTCCGCATAATTTTAATTAAGAGCTAATAGGAAACATTACAGAGTTATACTCAATGACTTTTAAAATCTTGTAATAGTAAATGCATTCATTCATAACGAGCCTTTAGAAGAATAACAATTTTTTGGTGGTCATACTTTTCTTTTAAATTTTTCCAAAGAACAAGTGAATCTTTCACAGTATGACATTGAGATTTTAGTCATTCGTGAAGGTGGTGACGAAGAAAAGTCATCGCTTTAGCGCGATTTTGCATTAATTCATTATTTCCTTCTTTAATGGTGTCTCCAAGACCCATTGCATAAAGATGAATTTCAACATCTAGTATCCAAGATAAATAATTCTTGCTTGAAATATCAAGAGCGACAAACTCAAGTTTTGTAAGATTCGACATGATTCTAGAATTAAATAAAACAAGACTAGTGAAAAATTCTCAAGTAAAATAGAAAAATCTTACCAACAGAATTTCTTCCTTGTGGTTTGAAAACGAATGACCAAGAGCAAATTCGTGCTGATAACGTATTGTGAATGAAAGTTTATGCAAGAAGGAAGTAGAATGTAAAGACACTAGAGAGAAATAACATATATAGAAGAAAGATAGGTCTTATTCAATTGCTTCATAGAAGCCTCTATTTATAGGCATACAATCATAAAAATAGATAACCCAAAAGCCAGGTAATCCAAAAGTCAAGTAACCCAAAAGCCAAGAAGAATAAAGGAGATTCAATGGCTTCAGGAGTTGGGAAACTAAAAGGGCATCCACAATAATAGATTAATTCATAACAGAGTTAAGTTTTGTCCGGCAGAAAAAGTCATTTATACATATGAACTTGCCAATGCATATAATATAAAATACATGTTTCTATAACTATATATATATATATATATATATATATATATATATATGAAGGATCTTTTATAAAATTAAAAAAGAAAAGTAATCTGACATATTTGGACAATTCAAATGGGGTTTTCCTTCTTTTTGTTTTTGTCAATTTTCATTAACTAAAAATCAACTATATAAGAGGCATGTTTGTAATTGTTGTGGTCTTATTTTTTTATTTTTTTATAGTAAAAGTCACAAATAATATTTAGTTAATTTTTAAGGTATTTTCTCTCCTAAAAGAATTCTTCCAAAAACAAATATTAACTTAAGATACTAAGACATTTCTATTTTTACTAAATTTTAGACATATCCTTATTATAAATATATTACTGTTAGGGACTGTTTAGAATGGGAATTTTTTTTTAATTTTGAAAATGTGATTCCCATAAATGTCATCCAGGGGTATGTAGTTATCAAAAATATTGTTAAAATTTTTTGGATCATCAAAATGTTTCCAATAATATTTTATGACTTCCACGTTCAAAAAATATCATATTCATATGTTTGGTTTAGTTAAAATATTATTAGAGATTATAAATTATTATTTTTTAAATACCTTAACAATTTCTTACAAACACATTAATAATTACTTGTAACTAATTTTTTTAAAAAAAAGTTTTAAAAAATAATAGTAATAATGGCAAAACCAATGGCAAGTAGCACAAGAAAATGAGATTTCATTTTGGAATCAAAGCGCATGAGCCTCTTGTGCTTTTTTAGGCCGTTGGATGGTTTTTATCTAACAGCACAGCTTTGGGTTGTGGTTCATGCCACTACGACTACCTAATCACCCATAATTGAATTCTATGGCAAACTTGTAGTAAATGGATCCCCAGGTCGCAAGGTAATCAAGATTGAGATCTTGTATAGGATCGGAAAGGCTAGTGAGATCGAATCGCAGGAGTTTAAGATCCTATGCAATTTTAAAATATAAATATAAAAAGTATTTATATAATTTTTTAAATATAAAAATATTTAAAAATAAATATAATTTATCAAAATATCAAAATATTTTCATAAAACATCTCATATTTGTATAAATTTATCAGTTGTTTCCATAAAAAAAATTGAATATCAAAACATTAGAAAAAAAAACCAAGTGTTAGGATCTTAAGATCCTGTACAATATTGTAAGATCTTAAGATGCAAGATCTAGATCTCAAGAGATCTTGATGCAAAAAAGATAGGTAAGATCTTGCTCATTTTTATTATCAAGATCTAGATCTTGTGCGATCTTACGAGTAAGATCTAGATCTTAATTATCATGCCAGGTTGTATTCTCTCATGGAACCTCACTTCTATTTACCTAATTAGTTGTTCGACACTCATTAACACTAATTAAAACCTACTTACACTAATCAAATACCATGGGGGCGTATGTTACAAAATTAAAATTGCATAAATATAACAAAACAATAGAGAATTAAAACAAAGAAGCAACACAAAATCATAATACATAATAGAATCATGTAACCATTCACTCAGCTTCCTAGAATTGTAATCTTCATTACTTTTTCTCTAATTTAATTTCTGATTAAATTCTACCATTTGGTTTTTAATTCTAAAATTTCTCGAATACCTTCTAGAAGTGAGCTACACATAATTACAGAAAAGGGACACCTCCAATAAACATAATTAAAAATAGTTCCATGAAGACCTAACCAAAACATACCCCGCAATTGCATACTGACATGCTAATTCGTTTCACTCATTATTCCAACTAGATATAACAAGATTAGACCTTAGATTTAACAATAAAAGCAGAAATACACTCATGCTACTCTAACCAGAAGCTAACATAAGCATAAAACATAGAGAAAAGTACATAAATGAAAATGGAAACTTATCTGCATTGAAGAATTTGGATTACATCTTCTAGTTAGCTTTGTGAACAATTACATAAGGGTTTTAACCCTCCATGGGGACTAAAACGAAATACTAAAGGAAAGAACAAAACATAAAACCCTAGCTATGAATATGCAAAGAAAGTAGAGGAAGAGCAGAGTCTTGAACATGAGCAAATGAAGTTGAAGGTGTCTTTTGTATTCAGTAGCCCTAGGAGAACGAAAATGCATTTTTGCTCCAGTCCCTTTCACACATTGTTCTGTTCTGAACAGATGCAGCAAACCAGTAGAAAATTGCATGGAAAGAGAGTGCAGAGTTGACTTTTTTGGTGCTTAAGTTTAACATGCGAATTTGCCATTTGGGTGTAAATTTTAGACTGTTGCAGACTGCATGCATGTTGTTTAAGGTCAAAATAGTTTGCAAAAGGTGGGCCCCAAGTGTGAGTCAGCAAAATCAACACTTAGTTGGCAAAAAGTCCATGTAAGTAGCCACATCATCAGCCACGTCTGCATTAGTGTTCAAGTCAGCATTTAACCCTCTAATAATTAAATCTGCAAGATTAAGAATGGAATTAATTTGGGCCTTTAATCATTTAAGTCCTAAAAATATAGATTTAAAGCATATTAAATCCATAATCAAATAAGACGCAAATAATTCCAAAACATAATAAAATTAAATAGTTCCTATGAATACATATGCAAAGAGACTAAGATTGGGACTAAATTTTATATAAAAATACTCGATATCATGCTATATTCTATTTTTTTCTTTTTTTAAAAAAAAATTTATAGGTATTATTATTCGTCTGATCTCAATTAACAGTTGTTTAATCTGATGCCCAAGAGCACACCTGCAGGTCCAAATGTGGAGAACCATCAACAACCATCAGATTAGGTCATTTTATATTTTCATAAATTAATTGTATATTTATTGTAATTTTATATTTTTCAAAATTAACTTCTATTTTTTTACTGTAAATTAAATTACTATAATTTTATTGTAATTTTATATTTTGATAAATTAATTAGTATATTTTCTCTAATTTTATATTTTTCTAAATTAAAATCTATATTTACAGTAACTTTATTCTGATTTAATATTTTATAAATGAAATTCTCTTTATTAATGTAATTTTATTGTAATTGTATATTTTTATAAATTAATTTGTATATTTACTGTTATTTTATATTTTTATAAATTAAATTCTATATTTATTGCAATTTTATTGCAGACCGTTGGATGTGTTGACCATTAACTTAATCTGAAAATTGCTGATGGTTCTTTACATTTGGACCAGTGGGCATCCTCCTGGCCATGAGATCGAGCAATCATTGAACAAGATCGAACAGATAAAGATTACCTATGTAATTTTAAAAAAAAGTAAGAGAAATGCATGCCTAAAGATGGGCTGCTGGATGAAAACCAACCAACGACTTAAAAAAGCACAAAAGACTCCTGCACTTTCAAAAGCGCAGGAGCCAATCCTAATTCTTCATTTTGCGATTTCATTTGTTAATTTTTCTTTATTTATAATAGATGGTTTAAATTAAAAAATTTTAAAAATAAGTAAATTAATCTAAAAATTTTGTTATAAAATAAAATAAATTCCCTAAATGGTAAAGTAAACGCACATTTTCTCAATTGAAAAAGAAATAATTTATTTCCATGAAAATAGATGAGGTCAAAATGGTGATAGTAATAACCATAGTTTGTAAAACCATATCAAACCAGTTGGATCGGGAATTCAGACATGCTGAAAAACCAATGGGTTGAAGAACCAGTCAAACTTGGTCAAGAATCGAGTTTAACCGACAGTTTTTGCTTCGAACCGATCATGGTCGGACCGATTTTTGGCTAAAAAATTAGATCTTCATTTTAGGGGAGGGAGAGAGAGAGAGAAAGAAGATGTTCGATCCCCTCCATCAAAGCTGTCAAACACAAGCCTCGTCGGAGAAACCTTGCCCCTTACCTTCTCACCTTCCTCAACCTTCTTCTAGCCGAAGTCTTGAATAATGAATTGTAGTACCCCAGGTATCTCGAAATAATTACAAGAGTTTATTTTTCTTGTGGGTGAAAATTTTTCTCAAATAAATGAGTAATTGAGATGGAACAGGAGGTTCCAAAAGCTAAATGAGTATTTAAACCACGTACTCAACCAAGTGAAATCATGTTGGGCAAAGGCATGCAAGATGATAAGCATTGAATAACCAACATAGGACTAAAATGAAAGGATAGGGAAACATTAAGTTATTCACGAGATAGGGATATTTTAGGACCCTTAAGGAGGGTTGGGCTTGGTGAGGTGGAATTGCGAAGCCAGTGCCACGAGAATGGTGGAAGCAATGTGTAGGACACCGAGAAGGACTAAAGTGACCAAATATAAGACTTACGTATCTTTAATAAATATATGTTGTGAAATAGAATTTTGGTGTATATGTGTAATAATTTTACTGAGGTGTAGACTCGGAACCCAAGTTGTTTAATTTTAATGAGCTCCTAAAATTTCCCTCAGAGTCTCTTTTAGTTTTGCTTCATTTTGAAAGGGCAAAATAAAAATTGAAAGTGGGGCACACACTCTTTAAAATACACACAACAGCACAAACACCATTCATTCACGCCTCATCCATGGTTTCTCTTATCCCTTTGACATTTTTCTCCTCCTCTTTGCTCATTCTTCCTCCTCTACGACCAAGGGAGCTTCAAGGATGCTCCCACCTTCATTTTCGATGAACACTACCTTCGGAGACCTAATTCCCTCACCAAACATCCTTCCCCAAGGTAAGAATTAAAATCCCCTTTTCTTCTTGAGTTGTGCACTGGAAACCCTAAGTAGGGTGTTAAAAGAATCATGAAATTTTGAGGTTGGTTCTTGAATGAGATTGTTGCCTCTTGTTTTAATTGAACCTAGGACCTAGAAATTAAAGGAAACCATGGTTGAAGGCATGATTGAGGAAGAATGGAAAAATGGGGTTTTAAGAAAGGATTTGAACAAATCTTGAATTAATGATGAATTGATCCTTTAGAATGTTTCTAAATACCAAAAACACATATTTGATGACCCAAATTGATTGTTTGAGCTTTAGGATGGTCTTTAAAGGTAAAACAATGGTTTTGGAAGCTCTTCCCATGGCTATGGCGGAATTCCCAGCCATGGGCACTCATGAGGTCGAAAGGAACATGCCTTGGCACCCAAGGCGCCAGCCCCAGACTGAAACCATAAGCCTAATTCGAATTATCATAACTCCCTCAATTGAGTTCTGTTTTTAGCAAATTATATATCGTTTCAAATAAAACAAGTTTCATTCAAGAATTCTTTTTCGTTTAAGATTTATGACCAAGAGTGACCAAAGGTCAGAAATTGTGACAAGTATTCTCCTATTTTATGACATCTCTTGCTTTCTTTTCTTGATGGAATCAATAGGAATGCTTCCCTAATCTTTTAGTATTACTCAATCATTGGTCAAGATGAAAGAGAATGATAACTATGGCTCGGAAAAGAGGTAAGTAGCTAACCCTACTTAAAGTTGAATTCTTGCACTCAGTATATCCCATTAAATGCATAACTTATGAAGGTATTTAAGGCTTTGTGAAAGATGGAGTAATTCCTTATTACTAGTTTTAGCTAATACCCTAAATGAGTAGAAACTTAGCATGATGCAAACTATAAGAGAGGGGTTAGACTTTAGGGAAGAAAGGATTGAGATAAGTCATGATTTAGTAAATATAGATGTTTAAGGATGCAAGGCTTTTTGAGCAAAGTGTTATCAAGAAAAATTAATCGGAAGGGCGAGTGAAGCCCCTAACACAATAATTTATCATTATCTTTAACTATATACATGTGGTATATGAATACATAGAGTGAGTAGTTAAATTTCCCCCTAGCATGAATTCGTTGCAAAGTGTGGTGAAAATATTTTACATCCTTTGATGTGTGTTAAATGACTTACATAAAGTCAAGCATATTTGTGCTTATTGTATTATGAACACATGATCATGGAATCAGACCTAGAAGCTAAATTAAGCAAAGTAACGTTTAGTAAATCATGAATATTTATTTACATTGGTATATCTAAAAGAGGAGTGAAATGCCTCTTGTAAAGCCATGGATGGCTAAGTTAGAGATGCATGTTGTCAAATGTGAATTTCACAACTATGAATGAATGCAAGCTTAGTATAGCCTAAGAAATAGGTAAACTAATGAAAGAACCACACCTAGGAAGAACAAGTGAGTATGCAAAGGTTTGAGTTAATTTACCAAGAATGAATTTATTTCCAAGTATGACAATGTATTCTTTTCACATGTCATATGTGTATGCAAACGTAGTGTGGTTACATATAGGCTTAAGTTGTGATCTAGACACCATGGTTGTATGTACCTGTGATGTTGGAAGATATGATTGAGTTATGTTTGAATGCATATTGAGTAAAGGTTGAGATTTAATGTTACATGGGTCATGGTGGTGCAACTTTATTGTATTTAATTGCTTGGAAAATCCAGCAAGCCCGGTGGCACGTGGTCCATGAAACCTATGGGGACTAGTAGAGCTTTGCTTCCACCCATGAGGCCTAATGGCATGTGGGCCCTGAGGTCTATAGATCCCAATGATGTACTTGCCTTGGAAATCTAGTAGGCTCAATGGCATGTAGTGCATGAAGCCTATAGGGACTGGTAGAGCTTTGCTTTTACTTATAGGGCCCAATGGCACATGGTCTATGAGGTCTATGGATCTTAATGACATGTTAGGCTCGGAAATCCAGTAGGCTTGGTGGCACGTGCTCCATGAAGTTTATACGGACTGGTAGAGCTTTGCTTCCACCCATGAGGCTCGGTGGCACATGGTCTATAAAGTCTATGTAATTCGTTGATAGGCTTAGATGTAGTCTAAGATCTGTTTGATAGTTGTACAATATGAGATTACCGAGGAACAAGAGCATGCTATGCATGAGATGTTTGAGTTTGTCTGTATTAATTACTTGTAATTTACGTATGATTGTACATGTGATAACATGTTATCATAGTGTATTATGGAAATGTGTTTTATGTATATATGTATCTTCCCTTTCTATCCTTTGATCTTGCATGGATGATAGTTTGGAGGAGACAATAGGGAAGAGTACCCTGAGCTAGAGATGTCATGATTGTGTGGCACGGTAAGAGAAAGGTAAGATACTAAGCATCCAGCTTGTTGTATCTATAGATACAGTTAGAAACTTAGGCATTCGTATGCCAGCCAAGGTAACATTATTACTTTAGTATGCCCCATCGTATTTCATGTATGCATGTATGGGCAGTGTATTCTACTTAACGAATTTTTCATACTTTTTCGTAGCATTAACTACTTGCTGAGTTTTCCAAACTCATGCGTTTTGTGGTTAGCATTTTCAAGTTCAATTGCTAAGGAAGGAAAAGCATCTGTTAGAGGAGTAGTGGAATTCTACCGAGACGACCCTTCTCATCTTGGTCAGTATTTCTTTGATTTTATTCAGTTAAAATCCAATCTAGAATTGCTCTGTAGCCATATAGGTCATCTAAGTCTTTGGGTTAAATAGTAAAGGATGTGGCAAATAGATTATATGTTCTTACGTTAATTGTAAGTTCATTATGTTGTTTATCATTTGGCGATAATAAAAAGGAATTTGAGTTTGTCAAAAGATTGGCTAACAAAGGTTCAGAGTGTAGGCTTATGGGTTAAGGGAGGATTTACCCCCCTAAGTCTTGTGCCGGTCACGTACTCGAGAATTGGGTCTGACATGACTGTTGCAAAGAGAAGAGAAGGTTTCATATGGAAGAGAGAAGAAAGAAGAGGAAGACTTCATATGCAATGGAAGAGAAGGTTGAAGAAGATAAAACTCCCGCTTCAGGCGACGATGAAGAGAGTCCAGAAGGCAACAACAAGAAGAAGATAATGTAATATGAATAAAGCAAGACTTGGTACCTGAGATCTCTATTCTATAGGTGGTGGTGTGGTGCTCAAGGTTATCTATCATACATATGTCAGTCAGATGCGTGTACCAGTGGGGCAAAAAAGGCAACATAATGAATCATTGAATTGTGATTTTGGAAAAAATTATATATATATATATATATATATTACATTTTAAAATCTATGTTTTAAATTTTTGAATATAAATATATAAGAATAAAAATTAATTTTTATTATATTAATACATAACTAATGTACATATATATTTATAATCTTTTAATTATGTATTTTTTTTTAATTTTTTAAAATAGATTGGTTTGATCATAGTTCAACTATTAAACTTTGAACCGGTGTCTCCATCGGTTCAGTAACCAGTTTTTAAAACATTAATAACAATAATGTTACACTAACCATCAAGGCGGTGATATTTATTAATGGTGGCAAACTTGGCAATGAAAATATATAATAGATGAATTGATACCAGAATTTTCAAAATGACATGGTGGACAATTTGATCTTTTCATCTTAGCAAAATTATTCTCATGCCATGAAATTGAAATATTCCCAACGGATTAGCCTCCCCTCCATGCCTTTTGGACATGGAGACTCTATAACTGTGGAACTCACTTTGGCAGGTGGGTCGCATAGCCATCCAATGACTGTGGGTAAGACATGGAGTCATGGAAGCTCCATATTCATGGAGGGGAGCCCAATCCATTCCCAACATTAGGCAGGATTAGACATATCAGAATTTGTGATTCTCAAGAGGAAAAGAAAATATTGGGTACAATATTTTTAATGCAAAAATTTTTATTTAAATATGATATAAAATTTGCATAATAAATATGACATAAAAGTAATGTCGAAATTAAAAGTTCACATTCTTTCTATTCTCTTCTATTTTTCTTGATTGAAATACACTCTGGAATTGGAATGTTCATTATTTTGGTCACCTTATCGAATTAAACTGAGTTAATTGGATAACTGAAAATCTTATTCAATCAATCTTGAATTGATGATAATTGAATTAATTCAATCTAGCAATGATAAATTTGGATTGTATTGGATTATGGATTTCAAAACAAAAATAGTTAAATTTTTTTTAAAAAAAATTATGGTTAAATATAGGGACATTTTTAACAACACAAGTATCTTAATTTATAAAATATATGTTTTTTAATTGATTAATCTATCTTGAATTGAATGCCTAATATAAATATCTAATACCTAAACCTTTTGATCAATTATGCACATTTTTACCTACTTAATTCGATTGATAAATTAATTTCAGTGGTTTAAATTGAATTAGATTGGGTCTAATGAATTCAAACTTTTTCCATCTTATTCCATATGAAAAAGGGAAGATGTGACCCATTGTTTCAAGTGAAGTGGTGCACAGGTAAATTATTTTTTAAATTAATCATTATTAATGGTCGTTTTTTTAATGTGTATATCCTTGAAATTATAATTTTAAATTAACTATAATTAATTTTATTTACTTTCCTTATTGACTATGGGAACTTCTTTCAATTAGGAAAGACTAAATTTATATATATTATCCAAATTGTTAATTCTATCTATACACCTTTTATACATTCAAATTCAAATCATTTTGAGAATTTGTGCAACTTTTTTTGTCAGTGTTTTTGAATATTCCTAACTGTCTTTTTTTTACAAAAAAGAAGGGTGTTAATTTATATTTTTACTATAAAATTTTTAATCAATATATGATATTTAAAAATAACTATATACTTTTGTGACCCACTATTCAATTATTGAATCTTTGAAAATAAAAATTGTACATAGTAAAGAAATTTATTTAATTTAATTCCTTTTTTATATAACCATGTTTATACATCCTTTCAAAATTTCAATATACTTATTTTGAAATATTTATTGAACAAGACTAATTGTCATGACCCCCAACGGAACACATGACTGGCATGGTGGAAGGGAACCTAACCCTTCACCGTAAGCCTCAACAACATGGGGCCCAATATACAAGGCAAGCATAGGAAATCAACAAATACAATTTCTATATGGAAACACAATTACCAAATAATGCAACAAGAGGAGAATAAGACTTTTATAGATGCCAAAACCCAATACGAGTATCTATTTCTTTATATTCTAAATACCTTCATGTGCCAAGAATATTACAAATAGATCTTACTTCAAGTACTCAAATTGTACGAAACATTGGCACCACAACAACCTATCTCAAAACCTCACTTACCCAAATTATAGAGCACTTCTAGAAGATTACAAAGGAATTTGTAAGGAAATCAAAATGCACAATACCCCAAATCAAGTGGGGCGTAGACTCAGATAACGGATCGGTGTAGGCATCCTCTTCGGCAACTTTAAAATCTAAAAAATGTTGGAAAGGAGTGAGTGACAACTCAGTGAGGATAACAACTATTCTATCAACATTAAAAAAAAATATGAAGATACAATAGAAAAATAACTACAAACGGTAGGCCAATCGATCCTAAGCAACTTGTAATGCCCCCCGGTATTATGATCTAGTTAAAAGTTTGTTTTTGCATGAGGGTGAAAATTTTCACAAATTGAAGAGTTCCGACTAGATAAATGAAGGGCCCTAAGATTTAATGAGGGCTAAGATGTGGTCTTGGACCCTGAGTGTTGGATGAGTTATAAGATCTTCTTGGGATATTTTGGAGCTTGCAAATCCATCTTTGAAGAGGAGGAATTGGTAGGAAAGCTCAAGCAAAGGTAAGGGAATTTCTATCCTATCTTGGTGGCGTTATATATATATATATATATATATATAAAGGCATGTATATGAAGTTTTCATAATTAAATTAGGATCCCTTAATATTATATGTAATGAAGTGATATTGGAAACTATAATTTCTTTGCACGGATGGATACACACAGTAAGAAAAGTGTAAAACAAACATAAATTTGATGTTGAATGGTTATGAATGTAATATGGTGCTATGAAAAGTTGCATGCTTATTTATAGACTCATATGTAGGAAAATTGTAAACGTTTACATGAAAATGAATATGCAAGTTTGTGATTTAGGAGTGAAGGCCGTCCTAATGTATATGGAAATCATCATGTGTCATCTACTAATCCTTATGCATATGTGCAAGAATAAAATAAAAAGAGGTAAAGGTTAGTTGTGATTGCTTGTGAATGTGATTGTTTGGTATTGGATCATGGTGGTGCACCTCTATTTTATGTGATTATTTAGGAATTCATGAGGCTCAATGGTAGATGATCTATGAAGCCTATGGGTCGATAGAACAATGTTCTCGCTCATGAAGGCCGGTGGCATGTGGTCTATAAGGCCTATAGACTTTCTTTGATGCTTTAACCTCAGATACGTCATGAGACTTAGTGGCACATGGTCCATAAAGCCTATGGCAGTTGGCGGAACAGGGTTCCTGCTCATTAAGCTCAGTGGCACATGGTCCATGAGGTCTATGGTGATCTATGGTCAGAAACATGTGTGGATTATGCCAATGTTAACAAAAGAGGCTTGGTGAGTCAAGTTTCCTTAGTGAATCGATGCTTCTCAAGTGGATTTGTGGGTTACCGGAGCCTGTTATGGCAATGGCCCACAACAACCCAATCAACTAAATATGTTTGGCGATTGTGTTATATGCTTACGAGTATGAACTTCATGTTAATGTGTTGCTGATTGAACTCTTGCTTATGATGAAATGATATGGATAAGTGTCAATGTCTAGTTAACTACCTATGATGCTATGTGCACAGTATAGTCTCTTAGCATCTCTGTATATAAGGATTAAGAAACATAATAGAGATTGCATGTATATATATGCATTGAGTTGTACTGATTATTATTGTAATATATATCAAGTAGCCTAGAGCCTAAAAAAGTGTACACATTCGAAGGAACTCTAGATGTTGTGTTCATATCTGTATCCTCGCATTATTTGTCTTTAATCTTTTCCTATTGCATACGTGATATATATACTTTGGTAGGATTGCTTTCGATAAATCAAGTGGTTGGACTCACCCCTCACAATTTCAAGTACAGAAGATGTCATAACTCGATAATGCTCGTGTCAAGGACACCTCTCCATCGATTGGGGTAAGGTAAATTATCTTAGAAGTTAGGTCAAGCTAGTTACTCTTAGTTAAGCTCTGTAATCCGATAGGTCATGCTACGTTGTGTACTCATGTAAAAGATAGTAAAAACTAGCACAAAGATTATAAATTATAATTGTGATTATATTGAGATGAGTGTCAAGATAGTACTTATTTAAATGCTATCAATGCTAGTTTATAAATGAAAAAGGAAGTTTAATTAGTTTCTATTGCAAATTCAGTTTGTTGTTAACCTAAAAAAAGTTCAATAAGCAAAAAGTAAAAGGGTTCTAAGTAAAAGTCAGCTTGCGGCGATGCAAGCTAGACATCGTCTGTGCCAATCACGTGCTTAGTTTTGGGGTGTGACACAACCCATAACTACAAAAGCACGAGATTCCCCTACACCTCCCCCACTCATACTTACGGCACCGTGAGACCAAGGACAGCAACAGCCATTAACGTCTTACACAAGAAGTGACATCCACTACCCCTAAGTGGTCTTTGATGTCAAGAAGTTCATTACATAGCGCAAGCATACACATATGAGTTCCCACTAGGTGCCAAAATAGGTGCCCATGAGCGTAGGGTTTCAAAATGCAAAAGAGGAATGGGGAAGGAAGGAGAAGATGAACATACCTTAGCTTGAAATGCACTCAAGAAACCAAAGGAAATAGTTGAAGAATGGGGAAGACCAAAAGCTGGGTGTGTCGGTGTGTGCTTGAGTGAGATGGAGAGACAAACGTGAGGATGGAAAAGTGATGGGAAGGAAGTTAGGAAAGGACTAATGGCATGTTTGGTTCAGTCTCCATGGAAGGGCAAAAACAAAATTCCAATATTGTTTTCCATCCTCTCGCATTTGCTTCGCCTAGTGACGGAAAACAGTAGCGTTTTTTCCATTGTAGGATCCCCTCCAATCTTTGATGGAAAACCGGTCTATGCAATGAAAAATGCGTGAATTGACAATGTTGCCCTCTATTTTGTTGTCGTTCTCTTCATGATCCTCTGTTTTGCCCTCAAGTCAGATATATACGTAGGAAGAGTCTGAAAATCGCCTTTCTGCACATAGTCTAAAAATCAAGAATGCTTCTTGCCTTTTCTGTTCTCTAAGCCGCAAGTCCTTAAGTTCACCCGTGGAGAGCATATAGCAGCAGCAGCAGTGCCGTCTGTGATGAGAATGATGCCGGGGTTTAGAGAAGGCATCGAGATTGGTAAGGAAGTTTGAATAGAGCAGAAAAACTTATTCCATCAAACTCCTCTTATCAAATTCGAATCTCAATGAAACTTATTTGCACAAACTTCAAATCTGGTGGCAGAGAAAATAGAGATGCACAACAACAAAATTGAACAAGAGGGAGAGATGAACAGATTTAGTGATGTTTGAGAAAGAGGGATAAATTGAAAAGGGACCAAAGTGAATAAATTAAAAAGTTTATAGGGGTTATTTTTACAAAAAATAAAATATATTCTCAAACTAAGGACCTAGATGAAGTAATAGAAGAGTTTATATCAAGCAAATGATAAAAGAAAAATTTTAGTTAGAGACCTAGGTGAATAAATAGAAAAATTTTTGGATAAATGGTGAAATTAAAATAAAATCTATAGTAATTATGATGGAATTGGGGGTTTCTTTAGTAAAATGAGAAAATTATATCAAAGGATAAAATAATAAATTTATTCACTCATTTCTTTTCTATTGCACAATATTTTTCATGACGAACTAAACAATTTTTTTTCTCTTTTCCTTTTCTCTTTTCCTGTCCATTCATACTCTATATTGCGAACTAAACAGGCTGTAAGTGTGTGGGTTTTATAAAGCAACAAATGAGATATGACCATTTGTCCTTAGGATAGGAATTGTAACATACAATAGAATTTCATAACTCAGTCACACACACATACACCCCTCCCATCACAACATCTCTTGACAATCAATAATATATCTCACATTAACCACAATTTGCACAATTCATTGATCCATTCATAATTTTCTAGTTTAGTCCTTCAAGGACATCATCTCAATACTTTGAAAATTCAAGACATTCCTTTATGAAGCCAAACCATAAGTAAGCCAGACACACAATTCTATCACACACAAATCACATAATTAAGCGCATAAGGCCAAAGGTTTTTAGCTCAAGAAATCACAACCAAGCATAAATATAGAATTAAGCAAGTGTAACGCTCATCTACCAACAAGGTAAAACCTGAGGTATTACACTAACTAACCAAATAAATAAATAAATAGAATTTAAATTATATACATCTTTAGAAGATTTAAATTTACTTATAATCTTAAGGTTTTAAAATTAATTATTTTAATAATAAGCTTGTCATATTTAACAATGCTAAGCACTAACAATATTTAATTTAAAAAAATTAATTTTTTAAATAATATATAATTTAGGAAAAAATAATATTTTGGTCCTTATATATTTATTTCGGGTTTCATTTGGAAGAAAATTTGCTCAAAACACAAGCCAAACAATCCAAAATTATAAAACTCAAATGCGAAAATTTTCACAATTAAGAACGTAGTGTTCTAATTATAATTCTATTTTTTGTTAATTTTTATAAGCAATAAGAACACATTATAAACTAAGTAATAAGAGCGTACATTGATCTATTGTAACCCGAAATCATATAGGTAGACTTTTCTAGGAGAGTATAAGTGACTGTCTCTCATTGTTTTGGTCTAATGGAAAAATGACACACTTACATACTGTCTTACCAAAACAAGCCCCTTATATAACCAGGAATCACTACCTAGTATCATACCCATGAGTTAACCCCTTTTTATAATAATGTTTCATCATTGTTATTATTTAAATTAAGTCGAACATCTACACATAAAAATATTTTTCACCCAAACCAAAATACAAAATATATTAAATTGGTTCCTCTAATACAAAATTCATGAAGATTAACAGACCTAATTATAAATAGCAGATAATATATATTCCAAAAATATGCACCCACACACACACACACACACACACACATATATATATATATATATACAATATTTAATATATCATTTGAGCGCCAAATATTTTTTATAAAATATGAATAAATATATATAATAATATATATATTAAATTAATAATGCTAACATCATTTGGATCTTCTACATTTCAAATGTTTTATATTGATTTTCTTTGTTGTAAATTCACACTATTTTAATATATTTCCATCCAAATTATTCGTCATTTTAACAATTGGCACACTATATCACCATGTTTTATATACAATTAATATCTAAATAGAAGAGATACTAATTTTGTTAAAGTGATTAATAATTTTGTCAAAAAATGACTAAAATAATATGAAATTTCAATATGAAAGACTAGTATGAAATATTTGAAACATAAAAGATTAAAAAAATTAAAATACAGATAAATAAGTAAAATACCAACTTTACCGACTTAAGCATACTTTTAGGGATATGTAACGCTTTTTAATTAATACCGACGCTGAATTAGTAAATATCAAATGTCAATGTTGAATGATGTACTGGGAGCAGAATCGCAGCCAAGTTTGACTGAGTAGCATCCTTGTGGCTGGCAGGTGCGGTGTGGTCTTGTCTCGTCTCGTAAGTCGTAACATCAACTTCCTCGTCTAAATGGCCAAGAGCACCCCAAACCAACAATACAACCCATTAAAGTTGCACCTCAACGGCCAACGCTCCAGTACAAACACCGTACCATTATTCTAATATTCTCTCCCATCCCTTACTCTCCTCTCCTTTTCTTTTTTTTCCTACCCCAAATAAATACTATGCAAAATTCAAAGCTTTGCCCTTTTCAAATGCCGCAAGGGTAACACACTTTTTGAAATTCCCTTCCCACATCAAAAAGAATGCTTTAACCACTTCAAATAAAGGGTTAGTTCAACAGATTTAATATTGATTATTATAGTTTAAAAGTTTGTGATTAAATCCTTATAATTTCACAGTTTTTAATTTAATTCTTATTATTAAAATTTTCAATATTTTGTTAAAATTTAATAATGTGATCAATTATATACTATTTTAATATTAAACATACACACTTATCCTTTTAGGTTAGGTCGATTGGTCCACTTCTGGTGTACATCAATCGACTTGTTTCTTGTTTAAAGCAAGCCTACGCTCTGAGTAATATTAGTATGGGATAATATCATAGAATTTTGATCTTATTGTGTTGGCACATCTGTTAAAAAATAACGCAGGTATCCTAAGATAAGCTCAACGAGAATAGAAATCTCGTGTGGAACAAAAAGATAAAAGCTCATTTGATTCTGATTTCTAGTATGAATATGAACCATGAAATCTTAAATAAATTTGTCTTAATTATTTAACATAAGTTGTATTATATGTCATATATATGTGAGTTAATATCACTTAATTATTTATTATTTTTTTTGTTGGTATAAATTATGTACATTTAGAGTGTTAATATTATATGGTTAATCACATTAGCAAAATGTGATAAAATATTGACAAAAAGTTTAATAGTAAGAACTAAATTTAAAATTTTATGACATTATAAGAACTTAATTACAAATTATTAAATTATAAGGACTAAAAGTATAATTTTGCCTTTAATATTTTTTCTTCTTAAATAAAGTCTTCAATTTAAATAATTAAAACAGAAAAAGTGGTCTATCTATTAATTTTTTGCATCTGCTTTCAAATTAAAAGTTTATATTTAAAAATAAAAAGAAAACATTTTTTATCAAATAAGGTTCAAATTTTAGATCATTTCGAAAATGATTTTAGTTTCAAGTGAATATGGTACTGCTTTTAACAGCAGCATAAAAGAAGTATTATTGAATGTAATTTCTAATTTACTTCTAGAAAGGAAGATTACTAAACTACTACATGTCCGTTTGAAGGGTGGGGTCCTCTCCTTGTATTTTGAGTGATTGCTTTTAAAAAACAAAGAATAATGTGTTTTAAAAAAAGGAAAAAAGAACAGCTTTTAGATATTTCTAAAAGGTTGTTTTTGTAAAAAGGCGGAGAACATCTTAGGATTTTTAGAATCCAAGATTAAGGTGATATTTGGTATACATTAATAGAAATAGAATCTCATTCTTAACCCTTTTAATGCTTGTTTAGTATGTATTTTACATATGAAAAGAGAATTCAAAATAGTCATTATTGTGTACAGTCTATTCTAAGCTATAGAATTAGATTCCATTCCATCAAGCTTAGTGAGAAAAAATCATATTATCCTTGTTAATGGCTCAAATTTTCATTTCACTTTCTGCTCTTAATAACCTTGCAACTTCAATAGCATGTATTTTACATGTAGAAAGAGAATTCAAAATGATCATTCTGTACAGTTTGTTTCTATCAGAGAAACTATAGAATTAGATTCCATTCCATTAAGTTTAATGAGAAAAAATTATTTTACCCCTATTAATCACTCCAATTTTCATTTCATTTCTTGCTCATAAATCGATAACCTTGCAACTTAGACAAAAAACAATAATTTGTAACATAATTTTAAAATTATCATCCCTATTCTCATTCCTTTTCCTATTCCTATTCTCATTCATTCAAAAACCTTAATTTGTAACAATCTCTCTTTTCTCTCTCTCTCTCTCTCTCTTTTGTTGTGCAGTATGCTATTCCACTGTTTTCTTGGTTTTTAAACTCGTTTTGGACACAAATTATTCAAACAGATTTTACGTATTCTTTAATTTTTAAAACTTGATTATAAAACACTAAAAAAACTATTTTAAAAATATAAAAACAAAAAACAGTTTCACACAAGGCCATGTTTGTTAGATAGACATTCCCCATTGATTTCGAATTCGAGTTCTAATGATTCTTTCGAATTCAAGTTCTAATGATTCTACATAGCCTCTGTATGTACGCTCCTAAAATTACTGTTCTCTTTTGTACCAGAAGAAATTCAACTGAGAAACAAGGATCTTTGCCTTTTCGATCTCACTCTTCAGCAGCTTGTCAACTCCCAAGTCTTCAAGTCAAAACTGACGTGAAGATGTATATTCCTCACCCCTTTCTCATTTCTATGAAAATCCGATCACGGCTCACAACGCCGCCATGTAATTTCTCACCTCTTCCTTTATCATCTCCTGCATCATTGAGAGTAAATCTGGCCCAAGTGTCGATATTCCACTGTATTTCCTTTCCGATGGTACCAATATTGCCTTCGCGTGCTCTGTAATAGCACCTGAATCTTCAATCCTCCATAGCTTGTTCGATCCAGGAAGAGACAAAGAGAGATCTGTTGACGGATCGTTGTTCGAGAACGCACCATTTCTCGCTACAGGCCGAATCAGAGTCGAAGAATTAGAGACTACCTGAAGACCCGAATCGCTGACATCCGATCCAGATTGGCTACTCGGACTGTAGCATTGACCGGCTGAGATCGCCGGAGATCGATCGGCGGTGGCCTGTTTCTTCGCCGGTTGAAGCGATGGGTCGTCCGAATCGGCGATCAAGGACGCGTGCTTGCGCTTCAAGGTCGAGTTCCAGTGGTTCTTGATGGAGTTATCCGTACGACCGTTGAGGAGCTTGGCTATGGTGGCCCACTTGTTGCCGAACTTGGCATGCGCCTGGACGATGATCTCGTCCTCCTCCGGGGTGAAGGGCCCGCGCTCCACCTCCGGCGAGAGCTGGTTGCACCACCGGAGCCGGCAAGACTTCCCCGACCGCCCGGGGATCACCTTGCTAATAGTCGACCAATTTCGCGCGCCATGCCGTACCACGAGCTTCTTCAACAACTCATCCTCCTCGGGGCTCCATGGTCCCCTGATCCGATCCACCTCTCCCTGCATCGCTTCCATTTTCGACTCTCGATTCATCGTCAATAAACGATAAACACCAAGCAAAACCTTAAAAGCCAAAATCTCTAAAATAAAATAAAATAAATAAAATCAGAAAAAAAAAATTTACAGGAGGAATGAAAGCAGATTTGATAGAGGCAATGCAGAGGAAGGTGAGAGAGAGAGAGGCAGAAGATGAAGAGTTGGAGTTGTTTATATAGAGAGTATTAGGGTAACTGATTCAGCCGGTTGAAAGAAACAGGTAAGAAAAGAGGCGCAAACCGGTGGTACTCAGTTACCGGTTAGGATAGTTTAGTTTACAGCTGTATAACCACCAATTCCTGCCATGTAGGCATCGTAGGCTTTTGAGAGTCCAACGAAATTCTCGGCGATATGAAACCCGCTCGAGGAGTTAGTTGGAACTTGGGAGTTACAGAAACGTAGGAATTCGCATTTATGAAAAATATCGCGAAATTAGTGAGATGATAGATGGAGATTGAAGAGATAAGAAGGAAGGGTTAGGGTGGGGCCAGGCTGGAAAGCATTACGTGAAGGATTTTGGTTTTGTTTTGATAAATGGATAGACTACAGAGTATGTAAATAGGATTTTTTGGACGCACGGAAGTGATGACGTGGAGGTAAGATGACTGACAAGTTGTCAGTCCAGCTGGACATTGAGAGAAGTGACGAGGTCGTAACGGACTAGATGCACCGACACGAGGCGGTCACCGACCGCCTAATGTTGCGTGGTTGGTTTTCTGTTTTTTATGGATTTTAACGGAACCGCTCAATTTTAAACTGCCAGATCCGACCCCTTCAAAATTAAAAAATTAAACCGATCCCTAATAATTTTGAAAATTGCCTTTCCTATTATAACTGGCATGAAAGAGGAAGGAAAGGAACAAATGGCTTTCCTAAGAGTAACAACTAACAAGTACTGATCCGCACGTGCTCTTCTGGAGCTATGAGATATTTTGAATTTTTAATGCAGTTTCGTTGGGCGAATAGTGATTTTCCTATTCAAACGGTCTAACTGTACTTTGTCTTCCCCCCCAATGAATGCTTTTTGCTCTTATATTTTTTCTATTATATATATATATATATATATATATATATATATATTACTCTCTAAATTAATTCAGTATCAGATTTTAAATATTAAAATATCATAATTTATTCCGCTTTACTTTTTACCTCATATTTACTTAAATCTAAGTTCATTTTATGATATGTTTAGTATGAAGAAAGAGAAAAAATAAAAAATAAAAATGAAGTATTTTATTAAAAAGTATCAACTTATTAAAAAAAGGTAGCTTAATGCTTTTACAGAGTATTTTAGACAAATTACCATTATTTCTCACATTATTTTATGTGTTACATCATTATATATAATGAAACCAAACATGGCAAGCTTATAATTTGTTTAATTTGTGAAAATATTTTTTATTATTTTTTGAAATACATTTCAGAAAATATTTTAATTAAATACAATCAAATATGTTTTCAAACCAATTTTTTATTTTTAATAAAAATAAAAATAAAAATGCTCAAATCAAATATGCTCTTGTATCTCCACATTGGAATATTTTCAATTCTTAATGTGCTTAACCAAAGTTTATTGGTCTACAGATTATTATTGACTAACCAACCGGTACGAGAGAAATGACTTTTTGACTCCTGTGCGCCACTTTTAATTTTAAATGCCCTGTCTGTTCTAATTTTTTTTTAATTTAAGAAAGTAGGCCTTTTTTACTATCGTCTAGTGCGACTGACATGGGCGACACGCTTTTTTGGATATGTCGCCCATGTCAGGGGCGACAAAAGTTCCATTGCAACATGTGGCATTTTTTTAATTATTTGATTGATTTGTATTTATTTGACTTCTTGAGTAATGATTTTTCTTTTTCTTCTTGGGCAGAAGAGAAAGTCTTAGGCAGTGTACCACCTCTTCTTGAATAATGAGTAGTGTAAATAATAATTAATTAGTTCTGTAAAAAATAATAAATTCATGTCACCCAAAAAAGCAAATATTTTATATATATGCAAGAAAATCATGCATTGACGTCCCAACAAAACTAAATTAGAACATTTAAACAAAGTATCATAATTTTCTACCACATTTTTTGGCTCTGTCACTTTGCTTAAGGCCATAAAATAATCTACTATGTTTTATTAATTGAGAAAAAAATTAAAATATCAAAGTTTTTGGAAAAGAATCCAAAAATGTAAAAAACTAATCAAAATAGCCTTTTAACAATAGCCATGAAATTAGTGAATGGAAAGTTTTGGTTCTATTTAAGTTTTCAATTACCGTTTATAACAAATTAAATTATTTTACAATTTTTTTATTCCTTTAGATTAGTAATTAAGAATTATGGTTATTTTATTTTCATATTAAAAATAATTTTTCTAGAACCTAATTTGTAGAAGTTGCTTTAGAAATTTTCATATTACGCAACTTAATTTTTTCTAGAACCTAATTTGCAGTTGAAAATAAATAGATTATTAATATTATTTTTATAATATATTTCGTGACTAATAACTTATTAATATTTTTATAAAAGGTATAAACTCATGTCACCAAATAATGCTCTTACAAATTGCAACAATTATAGAATTATCATTATTTTTAATACTAAAATAAAATAACCATAATTCATAATTATTGATCTAAAGGAATAAAATAATTGTAAAAAAAATTAATTTGTTATAAACGGTAATTGAAAACTTAAATAGAACCAAAATTTTCCATTCACTAATTTCATGGCTATTGTTAAAAGGCTGTTTTGATTAGTTTTTTACATTTTTTAGATTCTTTTCCAAAATCTTTGATATTTAAATTTTTTTTTCTCAAATTAATAAAACATGGTAGATTATTTTATGGCCTTAAGCAAAGTGACAGAGCCAAAAAATATGGTAGAAAATTATGATACTTTGCTTAAATATTCTATTTTAGTTTTGTTGGGACGCCAGTGCATGATTTTTGTGCATATATATAATATTTGCTTTTTTTGGTGACATGAATTTATTATTTTTTATTAGAACTAATTAATTATTATTTACACTACTCATTATTCAAGAAGAGGTGATGTACTGTCCAAGACTTTCTCTTCTGCCTAAAAAGAAAGAGAAAAATTATTACCCAAAAGGTCAAATAAATACAAGTCAATTAAATAATAAAATAATGTCATATGTTGCGTTGAAACTTGTGTCATGTGTTGCCAATGTCAAGCGACACTCGAAAAAGCATGTCGTCCCTAACACGGGCTACACACGTGTCAGTTGTACTAGATCATCGCAAAAATAGCCTAATTTCGTAAATTAAAAAAAAATTAGGACAATGAGGGTATTTAAAATTAAAGGTAGCACATAGAAGTCAAAAAGTCTCTGAGAAACACTTCCAACTTCTAATTACATTTAATTCACTATAAATAGCTTGCATATTGGGTCTATTGTATAAATTTTTTTAAAAACAATTGTTTCAATACTAATTATTCAAAACTAGTTTTTAATATATTAACTTTTCATATAATTTGATTAATACTTGGTTAAATTATCTGTATAATTCAACTAGTAGTTGGTTGAATTTTTACCTACTACACTTGGTAAAAATTTGATTAAGTACTAGTCGAATTTAGTCAAGAGAAATTCAATCAGTGCTTGGTCGAATTCCCTTATATATATATATATATATATATATATATATATATATATATATATATATATATATATTTGGGATACCTATATATTAATAAAATGTATAATTTTATTAAATTATTATAATGATATTTCTTTTATTTGTTGATAATTTTATTTTATTTTTATTTGTTTTAAATGATTTAATTTTATTAATGTGTTAATAATTAATTATTGTTTTAATAAATATATGTTATTTTAGATTATTTTCATTATTGTTTTAGTAATGTATTGGCAAAGATAATAATTTTTAACAATTCAAAAGATTTATTTTTATTATTTTTTTAAGATTTTTAGAATATTCCTAATTGTTTTCTTAAGTAAATTCAAAAAATATGAAATTACATCTAATAATGTATTGGCAAAGGTAATAATTTTTAAAAATTTAAAAGATATATTTTTATTATTTTTGAGATTTTTAAAAATATTTCTAATTTTTTTGAGTAAATTAAAAAATATGAAATTAAATCAATTGTAATTAAAAATTGGATACTAAATAAATTTTATACAAAAATACAAATTGATCATACAAATATTCAATAATAGTGAGAGTCAGTTCTATAATGGCGCCTAGCGAAACATCTCTTTTAACGATCGAGTAATTGTGCTAGATCCTCTTCTTCCTAATTGCTACTTCGGTCGAATCACTATCTTTGGTCGAGTCTTAATCGGTGTTCGGAAAATGATATTGTTGTGAACTTAGATTTAGGGTTTGATAAATAAGCTCGGACTGGCGTCATCCCCCCTCCTGATGCTCAGACTAGTTTCGGATGCCATGGAACAGCCACCACGTCTCCCTCACACCCTTTCACGTTGTGCCCTCCCACCTCACCTACCTCGGGTGGCCTTTCTACGAGAATATGTGGCTACTGTGAATCTTGTGCCGGAGGAGCTGGGTAAGTTGTGTTGTAGTCTTTACATTCCCCCAATAGCATGTACGATTATGTCACTATTCATTATCACATATTCTGAGGGAACCGTTAGTTGCTGCAGACCTACTTGATGCATTGCTTTCACCCTAGTAGCCTATAAATAATGCAATATGTGGGCCAAAACTACTGCGCTCCAACTAAACTTCCTACATTCTTCAAAGTCTTCTAACAACAAGAGGTACATCAAGTATACATTCATGCCAGATTTGTCTAGTATCAAATAGTCGCCAATGACGAGTAAGATATATGACCATACATGTTGTATTGTGGCTTCATTTGCATTTTTCGGTAACTCCAAGAATTGTTGTTGAAGCCATGTTATACATAATCTTGTCCTCTCAACTTGTCTTCAGGCGGAAAAACCCCCGACAAATAAGCACAAACATCCCACGTGAGGACAGACTCCACGGTAACAGCAGCTCCATTGAAGGGAGTCCATACAGTACTGCCACATCTTATAATGTGATGGTGCACTCTACTTTCACTCTTAAAAACACATGACTAAGAATCAACAAAATCATTGTATCATCACAAACAGAGGACAAGGAACGACAACAGAGTTGGAAGATCTAGAAACAGAATGGTAATCGCCATATGCCCGATGGATGTTATGCTTTTGTCATTTTGGAGACAACGTCAAAAGAGAAATGGGCAATAAATTCTTGTGAGAAAAATTTATCAGCATATGTGATTTTTTTTAATCTCAATGATGATTAGAAGCCTATGGCATAGTTAGTTTCTTGTAATATCCCAAGAATTTATATGAATATTTAAAGCCTATTTTGAAGTTTAGTGAAAAATTTAATTACGTGGAAAATTTACTTTTTGAATTAGTGAAGAAAATATGGAAATAGAAATTTTAATTTTTAATTTAGGAAATTTTTACAAATTCTCAAGGACTAAAGTGAAAAGAAAAGAAAGTATAGAGGACTTTTGAGAAATGACCAAATAGGAACCTGAGAGGAAGAATAAAGCTTATGAGAATGAATTATGAGTCCGGTACCGAAAAGATGATGGATTCGAGGTTAAAGTGGTATTTGAGACATCGAGAGGGATTAAAGTGAACAAATCTTATAAGCTAAGGTGGTTATGAGTGATTTTATCGAAAAAGAAATTAGTGGGGCTCACGCGTATACATTTCCTCTTATTCTTTTCTTTCTCTCATTTCCCCCGTATGCTTCCTCACTTTCTCTCTCTCTCAATTATGCTTGCAAATGAATTTCTTCATCAATCATTCATGCAATTTTTGCACGGGGAAGGAAGCTATGAAAGTTAGGATGATTGGTAAGTTGATTTTCTTCTTCTTCTTCCTCTTATTTCAAGACCAAATCCTTGGTTATCATTTTGCAAAATTTTTGTAGAATATTTTAATGGATGAATTTAAGTGTGGATGTTAATCTAAAACATTCTTAGGTGGTTTATGATGTTATTAGAACAAGAAATTTGGAGAAAACTAGGAGAAATTCGTAGAATTTGGATATTTAAAAAAAGTTAGTGTTCTTGATGAAAAATTGAGATTTGAGCTTGGATTGTTGGTAGAAATTGGGGGTTTTGGTGTTAAAACACTCCTTAGACATTAAGGATGAAAACCCATGGAAGAAATCAAAAGAAATGTGGTTTTAGATATGATTTTTGGATGAAGAACACGAAGAACATCGAAAATTTTCCCCAAAAATTACTGTTCACCGAGAAAATTTTTCCAGATTTTCTCGTTACTGTAGCGTTGACTCGGTCAACGTTACTGTAGCTGCGTTGACCGTTGACAGTTACTGTAGCATCAGTTTTTTTTTTAATATCGTTGAAAAGCTCTTTGAGTCTAGTTTCCAATGGTATAAGTTTCATCTGGATATTCATTACCAGTTATGAGTTATGATTTGAGAAGTGGATGAAGGTCGGGAGTAATGGTAAGGAATTTCTCTATTTCGTAACCCTGATGGTTTTTATCTAGTTACAATAGGAATGGTCAAGGTGCAAGGTAGAAGTGCTGAGAGCGTGAAATCCAGGTGAGTGGGTTAATACTTGCTATGATTAAATATCTGTTATTGACTTTTTGCATCATAGTGGAAATATATTGTATATCCAAGTTTGAAGAGGATGATGTAGAACGATGAGGCATAAACAATTGTGGAACGTGTCTGGTAATGTATATAATTATATTTTCTTATTTTCGCATGAATGGAGGTTATATGATGGATTGTCAATGACATGTGAACTGAGTTGAAATATATCATACTTTGATTGTTGAGTTCGTTCATATGCGGATAGTTGAAGTATTTTATTGTTGAATAATTGTTCTATATTATGGATTATGTTGTATACATACTATGTTGCTGGAACCATATTGATTATGTTGTGACTTGAATTGTAAATGACTGAGTTGTGTGTGTGACTCAAGATTATGATTGAGCATGTTCTTGGATGTGATTGTGATTGTGTTTGACTAGAAAGGAAAGGCATGGTGGTGCACCCCATAGAGAAATTTATGTGAAGTTATAAGGGTGGAGATTATAAATGGAGCGATAAGGATGGATGCAGCGGGGGCCGCGGGCAACGATCCAGAGGTATTCTGGACGACCCGGTTGGTACGGGAAATGTGTGTGAAATTGGTTTCATCGATTGCTGTTGTGAATTTTGAATTATGTTGAAATGTATTTGATTTACTTGGATATTGTTGTGAAGTATTATGAATAATATTATATCATATGATGATCGATTTACGTATGATTGCTGCATGTTATCATTATGATGCATGATATTTTTTTTTGTCATAGTGTTGTGTTATCTACTCACTGGGCACGTGGTTTGATCATACCCCTCTTATTGATATTTTTTTTTCAGAGTTGACAGCTGAAGGTAAATATCGGAACAAGGAATTATGGATCCTTAGTCCATGATTACCTTTTCATTTGTTCAGGATAAAGGTATAATAGTTAAATCTTATTCTAAGTTGTATAAATCTAGAAATCTCTGTAATCGAGTAGGTTCATTCAGTGATGTAATGTGAATAATTGTAGTATGTATAGAGAACTTGTTTTGGTTGCATGAAAAAGAATTGTATGATTTTTAAGAGAAAGATAAGCTTACGGAGGTGAAATGAAATTCACTTTCCGTGCCGGTCACGTGCTCAGATTTTGGGACGTGACATTTCTCAACTTAACTTATGTATGTATGAATGATAAGATACTATTTTGAGCGCCACAAGGTGAATGCAAAACTAGCAGCTATACGAACCTGGTCTAAGAGAGGTGCCAACTATATAGCAGATATACCACTAGAATAATGGTCTCATACATACGACACAGAAGCTCTGTAGTATGGTCAAATGACTACAAACATCATCGAATGCATGAATAGCCTCTTCTTAAGTATGCGACACCTACCTATGCTTAGATTTGTAAAAACAACAATATATAAATTACTAGAATATTTCATAATACGAGCCACGAGTATAAAGGCACAGATTTCAGCTCACAACATCGACTTCTCAGATATCGTGATGAAAAATTTGCAAACAAATTGCGAACACAGAAGGTGTGTAGTCTGTGATTTCGATGTAAAGAGGTCGTCATTTGAAGTGGAAAAACCATATGATGAACTAAGCAGACGATTTAGTGTACTTGCAAGTTGGATCTTAGTGCTAAGAAGTGTGATTATGGAGAATTTCAAACTCTACACTTTCTATGTCAACATGTGATAGCGATATATTTGAATTGGGGCTTTGACTATCACCGACTGATTAATAATGTTTATTGATTGAACACTATATTGAAAGCATATCAAGGAAAATTTTATCTAATCAGAAGTTACAAAGATTGGTCAGTCTACAATGAAAATAAAGTAGAGCCTCACCTTCAAATGGCTCGAGAGCAAGGGCGCCCAAACTCCACCATAAATAGTTTAATGGATTATAGACAACGTAGAGACCTTCATAATGTGGAATCTGTAGACAAACTGGGTACAGTCAATCAAGATGCCCTTACTACCTTATTATACCAAACCAATTGTTAAGTGCTAGATTTAGTATCATCTGGTGCTGAATCTTTGATCCATTTTATCGCATACTTGTGGTTGCTTGTATGTCTTTTCCGTTGTTTTTGATTGATTTAGTTTAGTTTAGGAATTTTTAGAGTTTAGTCTTCTTCATGTGATTCTTTGACCAAGAACGTCTCTAATCATCATTTTATTCTCTCTGACGTAAGGCAAGATGGACGAAGCTGAAGAGGAAGAAACAGATGGCCACATTCTGTCTACCACCGCTATAGCGGTGGATACTCACCGCTATAGCGGTGAGCCCTGCAACAAAATTGCTGGAAGCATTCTTCACTGTCTTGTACCGCTATAGCGGTGGAGACTTACCGCTATAGCGGTAAGTCGCGATCCTGCACTGATATAAAAGGCTTCAGATTAAATTTTTAGGGTATTCTGCAGTTGGAGACTGAAGGGGGGCGCCGTTTTTGCTGAGAGGAGCAAGGGGAACCTGATTCTCAAGGCTTGGGGAGCTCAATCCATCATTCCACCTCAGATTCATGGCCAACTTCATCTCTTTTTCTGCTTTCTACTGTTTGTTTTCTATGAGTAGCTAGATTTTCTATCTAGGGTTACTATGAACTTGACTCTTGAATAGATTTTACATCCTCTCATGTATTTGCAACCTTATTTCAATTAATATAAGTCTTTCTATCCATTTTATTGTTGCGTTATATGGACTTGATCAATCTATATGTATGCTTGTTGCTGTCTTCGAACTCGGGAGAGGGAGGTGAGAGTAGAACACTGAATAGGAAGGACGAGTGCGTGAACCTTACTAAGTGTTTTCGCTTGTTAGCTAATAGGAATGTTAGTTAATCTCGTTTAATCAAAGCTAGGTTGGTTGTGTTAGGCTTAACCCACACAAGGAATTGCGTAGGAGTTGAGCAACTTAATTGAGATTCGGGAGGATTCTTTTAAGTTATTAGAATAACCTAGGATTAACTTATAGGGTTGAATACGTTGCGAGTACGTGAGAGGGGTTTTGTAATTTCTAAGATAGAGGAGAGGGATTAGTGACCCTAGGCTTTAATTAGACTATTTCATCAGTTTTTGCATTGTTTACTGTTATTAAAAGAAAACTCATAAATATTTACGGTTATTGATTTTATTTTATCATTCATTGGCTAAAGCTATCTTCAATCCAATTGTTTCGTCCAACTAATTCAATTAAATTTCTTGGGTACTTAGTCGCTTAGTCCTCGTGGGAACGATACTTTTACTCTCAAATCACTATATTACTTGTGCGATTGGTGCGCTTGCCAAATCGACTAACAAGTTTTTGGCGCCGTTGCCGGGGACTAAGATTTGTGCTAATATTCAAAGAAATTTAAAGGGTTAGCTTAGACGTTTTCCTTGTTTTGTTTTGTTCTCTTTTGCTTTTGTTCAATTTCTTATTATAGAGTCATTTTTAGTTTTTGCTGTGTTGATTTTTGTTACTGAATTTACTGTCATTGATAATTAGTATCTTCTTTTTGTGCATGCGAGGTACTCTCAATCCTTCTGACCTTCTTTACGAACCTGAGATTGAAAGACTAGTAAGAAGAGTTAGGAAGGAGGCTAAAGCCAGAGAAGCTCAAGTAAGCCAAGCTATACAAAAAGAAATGGCTGAAGGCAACTTGAATCACCAGGGTGATGAGATCAATGCTGGAAATGGAGTTGTTGATGAGCCTCAAATGGGATTCAGAGCAATATGGGATTATGCTTCGCCCGTCAATGATGGGAATACTTCAAGCATAGTGAAGCCCGCGATTGGAGCCAACAATTTCGAGATGAAAGCTATGATGTTAAATCTGGTACAACAGAACCAGTTTGGGGGAAATTCTATGGAGGATCCGAACAACCATATTGTGAACTTTCTTGATATTTGTGATATGGTCAAGCTGAATGGAGTTACAGATGATGCCATCCGCCTTCGATTATTCCCTTTCTCTTTAAGGGATGGTGCAAAAAATTGGTTGACGAATCTACCACCGGGGAGTATAACTACTTGGGATGAACTGCGAAGGAAATTCTTGGATAAATTCTTCCCGCCCTCAAAATCAGTAAAATTGAGAAATGAGATTACAGCATTCCTTCAACAAGAGGGAGAGACATTATACAATGCTTGGGAACGATTCAAGGAGATGTTGAGGAAATGCCCTAATCATGGCATTCAAGAGTGGCAACAAATCTCAATCTTCTTCAGTGGATTAAATTATGAAACCAGGGATAAACTGGATACCGCAGCTGGCGGTGCATTGTTGGGCAAGTCAATTGAGCAAGCCAAGGACATTATTGAGACCATGGGGGCTAGTCAGAACGCTTCCATCAGAGCCAAGAACAACTCAAAGAAAGGGATGTTGGAGTTGGACACTCTTCATGCTATTTTGGCCCAGAATGAAGCCCTAACTAAAAAGGTTGAAATGTTGTGTGCTAGGCAACAAGAGCCGGTGAGAGTAAATGCGGTGACTAATCCGGTACCAAGCTGTGATTTCTGTGGGGGTGCTCACATTAATGGTTGCTGTGAGGAGAATTCTACCATGGAACAGTTAAATTATATGGGCAGTCACCAGAGAAACCAGAATACCCTCTACTCAAATTCTTATAATCCGGGAAATAGAAATCATCCGAACCTCTCATGGAGTAATGATCATTGTCTCAATCCCATGGCTTCGTCATCATCTAGTAGGCCTTCTCAACCACCCGGCTTCAATAACCAGAACAGAGCCCCACCACCTCAGGTGGAAAAGAAGTCATCCATGGAAGAAATGTTCATGAAGTTTATGGAGAGAACAGAGGTTATAAGCCAAACCCAGGGTGCAGCCATTAAAAATTTGGAAATTCAAATGGGCCAATTGGCAAGTGCTTTGAACAAAAGGGAACAAGGCAGCCTCCCAAGGAATACAGAAAATAATCCAAGAAGAGATGACATGGAGCATTGCAAGGCCATTACATTAAGGAGTGGTAAGGAGCTTTCTAATGTTGTTAAGTCGCATGATAAGAGGCAAGGGATGATTAGTGCAGAAGAGAATGAAGAAGTTATCAAGCCTCAACAGAAGGCAACTGAGAAAATTGATGCTTCAGGTGATCAAGGTAAAAGGGACAATGCAAGGCAAGACATTAGGACTGAAAATTTTATTCCACCATTACCTTTCCCTCAGAGACAGAAAAAGTTTAATCTGGATTGGCAATATAGGAAATTCTTGGAGATCCTGAAACAACTTCACATCAACATCCCATTCGTAGAGGCATTGGAACAAATGCCTAGTTATGCAAAGTTCATGAGGGATGTGTTGTCAAAGAAAAGGCGGATGAGTGAGTTTGAGACTGTAGCTATGACTCAAGAATGCAGCGCCATTCTCCAAAAGAAGTTGCCTAGCAAAATGAAAGATCCGGGTAGCTTCGTCATTCCCTGCCACATTGGGAGCAACTTTTCTGGAAAAGCACTGTGTGATCTGGGAGCGAGTGTGAATCTGATGCCGCTCTCTGTTTTCAAGAAATTGGGTTTGGGTAATGCTCGGCCTACCACAGTGACTCTACAGTTAGCTGACCGTTCGATGTGCTACCCGAACGGAATCATTGAGGACGTACTTGTCAAGGTGGACAAGTTGATTTTTCCAGCTGATTTTATCATCATGGACTATGAGGAAGATAAGGAAATTCCGATCATTTTGGGAAGACCTTTTCTAGCAACTGGAAAAACTTTAATAGATGTTCAAAAAGGTGAGTTAACCATGAGGGTTAATGATCAAGAAGTCACCTTCAACATGAACAAGGCAACGAAAGTTTCTGATAAGCTGGAGGAGTGCTACTTCATGAAGATAATTGATAAAGAATCTCATGGGTATTTCCATGATGGGATAGATAAAAATTGTCTGAAGGATGCTGATGATGTGAGAGAAAGAACAAGGGGAGATCTTGGAACTTCAGAGGCATATGCAAAGCTTTGTGATGATCCCCATGAATTCAAACCACCTGACATTGCAAAAATGGTTGTGACTCAGTCAAAAGCATTTAAGAAGCAGCCGACGTTGGATGAGCCACCTTGAACAAGCATCGGTAAAGTCTGGCTGAAGACTATAAACTTAGCGCTCTTGGGAGGCAACCCAAGTTTATTGCTTTCGTCATTTTTTTTTTGGTTTGATGTGCTGCTATTGGTAAAATTTTAACTGCTATTTATTATTTATTTTGGAGTCGAATTGATAAATGTTGATTATGGTCATGTTTATTATCTTGGTGAATGGCAGTTAGGATGTTCGTAATAGCATTTTGTTTTGTTTTATTTTGTTTGTTATGTTGTGTCTTCTTTTCCTCTATTGTGCTGATTTGGGACAGTGAGGACACTGTCAAATTTAAGTTTGGGGGAGAGGTTTGTTGATGAGTTTCTTCTTTGAGAAAATTTTGGTTAATTTTGTGTTGTCCATATGCATGTGTAGTAGGAGGAAATTTTTGAAAATTTTGAAATCTGAAAGTTTGAAGTTTTTGGCAAGTCAAATCATGTCAAATGCAATTCTTTTTAAGAGTTACCTCTTGATTTTGCTAATCTTAAGTTTTCATATTTTGCAAGTGTTAGCTCTATCACTTCAAAATAACAGGAGTTTTATTTTTGTCTCTTTGAATGGTTTTTAGATCATTTTCATATTTATATATATAAAAAAAAAAGTTCAATAAGAGGCTAGTGAAAAAAGGATTCAATAAGGGGATAGCTGAAAGTTTCAATAAAGGATAGGCTCTTGTAATTAAACTAAAATGAGAAAATTAAAAAAAAAAAAATTTCCAAAGGAAATAAGGAAAGTTAGGAAGCTATATCCTTGAGAACAAAACAGTGAAGCCCTTGAGAATCGAAATAAAACGATGCCTTTGAGAACAAAGAAGTAATTTAATTTTGGAATTTTTGTGAATTTGGTTTTATAAACTGTTCCAAGAGGTGAAGCTTTGATTTCAAATTTTCTTGTGGTTTGGTCAACATTTCTTATTGAATCCTTAAGATTGCAAACTCTTGAGTTAAATCTTTTGAGTAATGGTTTGATGAGGCTTGGTTTGCTTTAATTCACATTTTCATATCTTTACCCCTCCTAGTGCACATATGCATGGTCGCACATATTTTTCTCAAAATTTATCTCATTGAAAGTTTTTGCTTGAGGACAAGCAAAAGTGCAAGTTTGGGGGAGTGTTAAGTGCTAGATTTAGTATCATCTGGTGCTGAATCTTTGATCCATTTTATCGCATACTTGTGGTTGCTTGTATGTCTTTTCCGTTGTTTTTGATTGATTTAGTTTAGTTTAGGAATTTTTAGAGTTTAGTCTTCTTCATGTGATTCTTTGACCAAGAACGTCTCTAATCATCATTTTATTCTCTCTGACGTAAGGCAAGATGGACGAAGCTGAAGAGGAAGAAACAGATGGCCACATTCTGTCTACCACCGCTATAGCGGTGGATACTCACCGCTATAGCGGTGAGCCCTGCAACAAAATTGCTGGAAGCATTCTTCACTGTCTTGTACCGCTATAGCGGTGGAGACTTACCGCTATAGCGGTAAGTCGCGATCCTGCACTGATATAAAAGGCTTCAGATTAAATTTTTAGGGTATTCTGCAGTTGGAGACTGAAGGGGGGCGCCGTTTTTGCTGAGAGGAGCAAGGGGAACCTGATTCTCAAGGCTTGGGGAGCTCAATCCATCATTCCACCTCAGATTCATGGCCAACTTCATCTCTTTTTCTGCTTTCTACTGTTTGTTTTCTATGAGTAGCTAGATTTTCTATCTAGGGTTACTATGAACTTGACTCTTGAATAGATTTTACATCCTCTCATGTATTTGCAACCTTATTTCAATTAATATAAGTCTTTCTATCCATTTTATTGTTGCGTTATATGGACTTGATCAATCTATATGTATGCTTGTTGCTGTCTTCGAACTCGGGAGAGGGAGGTGAGAGTAGAACACTGAATAGGAAGGACGAGTGCGTGAACCTTACTAAGTGTTTTCGCTTGTTAGCTAATAGGAATGTTAGTTAATCTCGTTTAATCAAAGCTAGGTTGGTTGTGTTAGGCTTAACCCACACAAGGAATTGCGTAGGAGTTGAGCAACTTAATTGAGATTCGGGAGGATTCTTTTAAGTTATTAGAATAACCTAGGATTAACTTATAGGGTTGAATACGTTGCGAGTACGTGAGAGGGGTTTTGTAATTTCTAAGATAGAGGAGAGGGATTAGTGACCCTAGGCTTTAATTAGACTATTTCATCAGTTTTTGCATTGTTTACTGTTATTAAAAGAAAACTCATAAATATTTACGGTTATTGATTTTATTTTCATTCATTGGCTAAAGCTATCTTCAATCCAATTGTTTCGTCCAACTAATTCAATTAAATTTCTTGGGTACTTAGTCGCTTAGTCCTCGTGGGAACGATACTTTTACTCTCAAATCACTATATTACTTGTGCGATTGGTGCGCTTGCCAAATCGACTAACACCAATTAGATTAAATAATATTTTATTTGTATGATTATATTGTCTAATGATATTTTAAAAAAATTATTAAAAAATGTTATTCTATTATTTTTTATGTGACTTATGATGGAGAGAAAAAATATGATTTAATAAACAAAATTAAAAGCTATAATTAAAAAAATTATACATATTACCTTTGAATGAAAAATTTAATAATTAAAAATTTGACATAAAAAATTATTTTAGTATTAATATAGTTACAATTATTAATTCATTGCTTACATTACTTAATTAATTTTCTTGATTTGAAGTTAATTAATTTTCTTGCTTACATTATTTTAGTATCCGCTATATAGTTCATTTTTATTCACATTAATTAAAACTAGTTTGTTCATTAAATCCCTTACATTCATTTTTATTTTAATAATAGTAAATTTAATTTATAATAATTGGAATTGCAATTGGTATAAAATTTATTTAATATCAAATTTTTAATTAAAATTGATGTAATTTCATAAATATTCTTAAAGTCTTAAAAAAATAAAAATAAATCTTTTAAATTGTTAAAAATTATTATCTTTTTCAATGCATTTATTAAAACAATGATAAAATTATTTAAAATTATTTATATATTTATTAAAACAATAATTAATTATTAACACATTAATAAAATTAAATCATTTAAAACAAATAAAAATAAAATATCAACAAATAAAAAATATCATTATTATAATGATTTAATAAAATTATATATTTTATTAATATATCTATTAATTAATGTTATTAAATAAATAAATAAATAAAAATATGGTTACTATAATTTAATTTACACGAAAATATCATTATCATAATTTAAGAAAAATTATATATTTTATTAGTATACAGGTATCTCAATATATATATATATATATATATATATATATATAGAGGAGAGAATTTAACCAAATACTAGTCAAATTTTCCTTCACTAAATTTAATCAATGCCTGGTTGAATTTTTACTTATGGTAAAATTCAACTAAATGCTGGTCAAATTACACTTGAATAAAATTTAACCAATGCTTAGTTGAATTTTATTCACTGCACTTAAGTAAAATTTAATTAAATGTTGATTGAATTATATAAAAAATTAATACGTTGAAAAATAGTTTTGAATAATTAATATTAAGAGAATTATTTTAAAAAAAAGTGTATACACCGGTAAATAAACCTGTACATTGACCGTAACAAATAACGCATAACCTCTTCTAAACTTCACACTCTCTCTCAACATTCTACTTATTACTAATTTTAGTGTCAGAAATAGTTTTTTTTTCCTGTTTACATTGTTTACATATCTCATAGAACAATCTAGCTTATCTATTCAATCACCTCCGTAATCTTCAACTAATCTGATATCAAATTGCATGTTCTCAAATTATAATATTTAAATTTTTAACACACACAAATAATATATATATATATATATATTAATTTTTACTGATACCTGGTTTTTATACCACTTTATGAATCAACAGGTCCAATCTCACCAATAATTAAATTCAAATTGAAGGCTCAATATTTGAACTCCATCAACAACTACCTCACGTTCTTAACTACCCTAAAACATGTTGTTGGCAATATGTGCCATGAAATTTTTTTTCTACGTGATCGACCAGAGCGTAATTGCAAAAATTAGTGTTATATATAACCCATGTAATGCACGGAATATTACAAAATACATACATAGAAGGCGATAATATCATGGAACAGAAAATATAATAACTTGGTAAAAAAAAAAAATTATCCGAACATAAACGCAATTCACCCACAAAAGATATTTACACATTAAGTATAAATACTACATAAGATATCCTAAGACATTCAAAAAAGACATCCAAACCAAAAAACATATATAACATATTCAAAACTTATCGACAACACAGGTTATGACATGATTAATTTGAAAAAGATGTTGAAGATCATAATTTGGTTAATTTGAAAATGATAATAATACAAGGTTCAAAGATAGAGAAATTAAGATTTACCAAAGGTACAAGGCCCTTTGAGTGGGTAAAAAATTCATTTTTCTTGACTATAGCTTCCTTAGCAGAAATAAGTTCATAAAGTACTACTCCAAAAGCATAGACATCTATTTTTGGAGAAACATCACCGTATTGAGCATATTTGCAGATAAGGTCATGGTTATCATTAATCCAATCAAAATTAAGACAATAGTAGAGTTTCCACTTAAATAAAAAATGAAAACAAAATCTGGTGCAATCGCTAGAACCCAAAATTCAAGAGAATGAATCATTAAGAGCAGGATATGCACGAAGAAGACTAAAACTGATAATAAAAGTAAAATCCTGGGGTCAAAGTGAATGTAAGCTACATTTAGGACTCAACTATATATGTAATTTTACCTCATTCCAAAACTGGAGTCATATTTCCGGCTTTCCCTGTTTTCCTTCTTGTGTATTGCACCCTCCAATAGTGTTTTTGGTGACCCAAAGGTCCAAAAAAATTGGATTTGGATTCTTTGCTTGGGGATTTGAATTCCTTATTTGGCTTAATCTAGGTCATTAAATTTTATAATTAACAGTCTAAATTTTAAGTTGGCATCTTAAAATTTGGACTATTGTTATGAAATTTAATGATCTAGACTAAAATATGAATTGTTACTTATAAAATTCAACGACCTATATTAGACCAAACAGAAGATTTAAATCTCATTTCTCATGGACAGTTGCAATTATACTAACTACAGGAAATCACAAATAATTTGAAAAAGATGTCCCACTACCCGGCCATTGTTATTATTATCATAGTCTAAGATGTGAAATTATTTATTTAAAAATTTTAAATTATTAATGAACTTTTTTTTAATAATGGCCAATAATGCCTAAATCAAATCATATTTAAAAAAAATATAAAAGATTGCATTGGCCAGATACAACAGAGGCTCCAAAAGAAACTAAAATAGAAAAACAAATAAGAGAAAAATCTCTCAAAGAAACTCTGAAACCTAACAAGAGGTCTCGAGAAAAATTAAAGCATATAATGACTTACCAACTAAAAGAGGCAAACCAAGATATATTATTAAAACTTCTGAAGTCGTTTCATCTATCCCTCCTCAGATCATATCGACAAGTGTTAGCATAATTTGACTGATAATAAATTTCGTTTTATCCAGAATTACAGGTAGATCCTAAGCTCTCTTAAAGGAATGAAAATTAAACAACAACAACATAAAAAATAACAAACAAAACAAAAAATTACAAAGAAATAAGATCTGAACACAGATCTAAAAACAAAAGCCAAAAGAAAAATACAAAAAGATAAGATTTAAAAACATATATAAAAACAAAAACTCTTACCAAGAAGAAATTAAAACTTCTACGGAAGAAAATAAAAACTCTCATAAAAAAAAGAATAAGAAAAGAGTCAGGAAAGAGGAGGAAAAGGGGTGAAATTGCTCTCAAACAATCCTCTCGAGATGATGAACTTTTGATATAATAAGAATTGTAAAATTTGTAAAATTAACCATTCAAGATGTAAAACTTTTCTTTTCGGAAAGCACGAGACTTTCGTTTAATTATTACTAATAGTCATATTTTTTATTCAAAAATTCATTTGACATTTGACTTGATTATAAGGAGAGTTGCATGCTTAATTTTTAGAGTAAAATATTAATTTTGGTTCTTATAAAATTACAATTTTTTTAATTTAGTCTTTGAAAAATTAAATATTTTAATTTAATTTTTAAAAAATTATATTTATCTCAATTTAATCTTTTTTTATTGTTAAATTGTAAAATTTACTGTTGTTAATTTTTTTTTGGGTTACAAAAAATTATTTTGACAAATAAAATGATTAGAAAGATCACATTAAGACAAATAAAATTTTTTAAAGATCAAATTAAGGTACTTAATTTTTTAAAAATTAAATTGAGATAACTATAATATTTTACTAATCAAATTATTAAGTTACAATAATCCTACATTCATGTCTTTCTGTGTTGGAATCTGAACTTGGCTTGAGACAAAAAGAAACAAGATAAACAACAAAGGGTGCGTTTGGTCTTTCATTTCGTTTCTGCAAAGTATAGTTTGAATACAATAATATATTTGAAAATCTCTGTATTAAAAAAAAGATAAACAGCAAAGGATGTATTTAATTTTTCATTGCGTTTTTACAAATTATATTTTGAATTGCATTAACATAACTTTTGTACATAATAATATATTTAAAAATTTTTATATTAATGTAATTTTGTCCTTAAACTATAGTTTTGGTGAAAAATTAAGTTGTTATTTTTACAAATCATGATTTATTTAAATTTAAATTTCTTTAAAATTAATTTTATAAATCATAATTTGTCAAAATTTAAATTTTTTTAACTGTTTTTCAATTCCACAAAATATTTCTTTAAGCAAACACGTGGGAGGGAGGGGGGGGGGGGGGTTTTGTAACTACGATGGGATGGACCTGTCAAAAAGTGTATTGGACCATGGGCAGGTGTTGAAATAAAATAGATTCCAATAATATAATGATAGACAAGTAATTGGAACGTGGCTAGGAACCACCCAGGTATGTTTCATGGCAAATTTAATACGTAGTCACACTCACAATCTCCACGGGTCCAGGTTCATGCATAAAACAATCCACCATCCCACGTGTCCCTTCATTTATTGCCTCTAGAAGAGGTAATAATATGTTTGCACTGTTGGAGCTTTGACCATGTGATTCTCATTCATATGTTGCAATTTCTCAAAGCTAAGAAGTATCACAGGTATGATGGTGATTTTATTAGTCAAGTTGTGTGGTAGTAATTCTCTTATAATGAAGGCTTAAGTGAGAAATTAAACCATAGTTGAATATTAGTCAAGTTGTGTGGTAGTAATTCTCTTATAATGAAGGCTTAAGTGAGAAATTAAACCATAGTTGAACTGTAGCATTTGAGCATTTGCTCCAAGGTAAGTTAAGAGAGAGAGAGATTTATGTTATGTCTAGATTATAGTTTTTGGCCCAATGATAAACATTTAATCTTAACACATTCAATTTTTGATTTGTGGTTCTACTAGTAATGTATGATAATAATTGTCTTATAGCGGATGTCTAAATAAATGATTGAATTAGAGTTGAATTGTGGTACTTAAGCATTTGCTCTACTGTAAGTCAAAGAAAAAAATTTGTGTCATCATTACCAATTATAGTTTTTGACCTAATGATAAATATTTAATCCTTACAGATTCTATTTTTGAAAAAGGTAATAGTAGTTATTGACCATTTGGTCCTTAAAAATTATAGTTTTTTAAAGCAAGATTATCAGACTCGTGATTCCTGACAAACTCGTAGAGGGAGGGGTGGACTTTCTAACAAAGAGTTGTAAGATTCTACAACAGGTAAAAAAATAATAAAATAAAACATATTATATTTGTTTTAACATAAAATTTTACCGAGTGCCTAAATATTCCATAAAATCCATACAATTATGAGCCATTTCTTTTCAATTATGAGTTTGATAACATAAAATTCTACCGAGTACCTAAATATTCCATAAAATCCATACAATTATGAGCCATTTCTTTTCAATTATGAGTTTGATCCCTTGTTTTTTCTTTCAAAGATCAAGCAACCTTTTATTTTGATCAGCCATTTCCTTTCAATTTTTAGTTTGATCCCTTTTCTTCCCCCCCACCCTTCTTTCCCATCGCAGATTTGAACACACAACAGCAAGGAGCAGAGCACCACAGTAGATGAACAATCAAAAGAATGAAACTAAATTGAAATTAGAGAAAAAAAACAAGCTAGAATAAACTAACACGGTCCTGACTTGCGATTCTACATGAGTCTAACCGAGTCTATGCCAATTTTGATTCCACATGGACTCAGACTAGGATTTTGAAGGTAGGAAAGAAAAATTGTGTGATTCTACAAGTTGAATTGCAATTTTGACAATATCACATAAAAGATTGTATTTGTTTTAATTTAGTTCCTTTTATTGTCAAAATGACTTTTGGCAATAAAAAATTTGAGACTTAGCAGTGATAGATATTGCTATTTATCAACAAAAAAAATGCTAAATTAAGATACTTGATATTTCAACGATTAAATTGAGAAAATTGTAATATTTCAAAGATAGTTTTGGAAACCGATCTAATCATTGACCTAAAAAAAAGGTTCAAGTTATTAGATCATTAGTCCAACTGTTGGATCATCAAGTCAATTATTGAACAGAGAAAATAAATAATATATACATATAAACCTATATATGTTTATAAATACATATCTAAACAAATCAAACAAATAATTTATACATGCAATAATTTCAAAATCAAAATATGCTAAAAGATATATCTTGAAATATACTAATAGTAATAAGATTAATCTTGGAAATAGAAAAAAATCATTTTTTTATTCACAAAAAATGGGTGTTAAAGCTTAAGAAGCAAGTCATATTTTATCATTCCAGAATTATATGAATTTATGTAACTACTCCGTTTTGAGTTTTTCTTGACTAAATATTTTAGATAGGAGATGAATAGGGCTTTTCCTGGAAGAGAATGAGAAATGTTTAGTTGAGATGTAGAAAATTAACATTCCAAGCTATAAAACTTCTCTCAAGCACACAACACACATTAAGCAAGTATTCGTGGCATGCACAACATAAAAAAAAAAAGCCTCAAATGAATCACGCTTTTCGAAAAGGTTTTAATTAATTCATATAAAAGGAGTAGAATGTATGTACAAGGCAATCTCTATATATGTGAACATTTCAACGACAACATCTCTCCATGTTTATGAACATTTCAACGACAACATCAACATGACTCACTCAATTTCCACAAATATAGTCTAAAATACAAAAAGGAAGGGGCATAACTTGAATCAAGGTTATCCAAAACATCACATTCCTAATCCCCACATCAACCTACCTAACTACAAAGCATTTTTAGAGTTTCAAAATATATAGAACATTACATCAAAATAAACCCCCTCCCAAGAACAAGGATAGGGGCTTGAGACACAATCCACTCTTCTACTCAATGGGCAAAACTTCTTCTACCTGATGATTTGAAAAGGGAAGGAAAATGGGTGAGTATAACAACTCATTGAAGGGAGAATCCTACTCTATAAAAATCATAAATAAAGCATTTCCCAGACATTTTTGTGAGTCCCGTCCACGTTGTTGTGTCTATTGGCTCACGACTCCTACTACATCCTCTTTTATTACTCCACTTAATGTGTATATATATATATATATATATATATATATATATGTAATACCCCGAAAATTCATGATTTTTGGGTATTACGTAAAACTAATTTTATAGAATAATTTGGGTGGAGGGAAATTTTTCATTGTGTAGGAAGAAAAATATGAGGTTTAGAAGTGACAAGGTTATGAAATATTGAGTGGTGGAGAGTCGAGGAGTATATTGGTGGTACCGAGAGCACTGAGAGAGTTAAGAGACTAGTTGAATCCAAGGGAGGGACTAAAATGAAATAAAGAAAACTATGGGGCACCTAAGATTTAGAAACACTCGATATGAGATATTACGGATTTTCTTTTACCAGTCTTGACCAAGGGTCTACTAGAGGGTAAGGTAGTAATTTTATCATGGGCAAGTATATATAAGTGGTTTCGCTCATTTTTCCTTATTTCCTTTCTCTTTCTTCACTCTCTCTCCTCTCTTTCTCTCTTTCTTCTCTCTACTCTCTCTCTCTTCACTCAAATCCTTCAACCAAGCTTCTAGGGACAGATCTCAGGTGACTGGGCAAGCCTCTAGCAACCAAGCAACGTAGGGAAAGTTAGGAATCGAGGTAGGAATTTCAATTTCTTGAACTTTTTCCTATTTTCTAGTTTTAAAGATATTTGAGATAAAATTGAGATTATGGCATCATTTCTCAATTAAAATTGGAGCTTTTGGTGTCTAAATGTTCTTTAGACATTAAGGATGAAAGCCCATGGAACAAATCATAAGAAAAGGGTGAAGATCCAGCCAGATCTAAGCCAAATTCAAGAAGAAATCGTGAAGAACGTGATCGTGGCGCCCTAATGCCAGGTTTTAGACATTTTGAGGGAGAAGATGGCCTTGGCACCCAGGTGCCAAACATGTTTGTGGCACCCAAGCGACAAGCATTTCAAGAAACCTTGTCCTTTCTTTAAATGATCATAACTCTTTCATTCGAACTCCGTTTTTAGCAAACTTTATATCATTGGAAAGCTCTTTGAGTCTAGTTTCATGGTATCAGTCTCATACAAAAATTAATTACTGGTTAAGAGTTATGATTGAAGAAATGAATAAATGTCGGGATTAGTAATAGAAAATTTCTCTATTTTGTAACCTTGATGATTTTTGCATGGTTACTTAATAGAGATGGTCGAGGCACAAGGTGGGAGCCAAGAAAGCATAGAATCCAGGTGAAGGATCTCTCTAGCTCTCCTATATATAGATATATACATATATGTATGTATATATGTATGTATATTTATATTTTAGAAGTTAATTATTCTCCTAAATTATTTTTATATATTTAATTATTAAATGTATTATATGTGAGGTATGTGGTTTTGATTATTGTGTAGAATATGAGTGGGAATAGAGGATTGGTTGTGGTGTTTGTATGGATACATTGCATATTTATATTAAAGAATGCGTGGAAACAAAACAGGAAGTGTACCCATTGTATAATAACACAGAGTGGTATTAATGGGTATGCATGGAAAAGAGTGAAATATGCATTACATGTCAATTCATTTGCATATGTTGTGTGGTGGTTTATTTTTGTGTGAGATATATGTGCTGGCTAATTAAGGACATGATCCGAGACCGTAGTGTGTAAACATGTGAACTCTATGTTCCACTGCCTGGAGACTTGTTTAAGCCCAAATAAGGAATTTTTTTTTAATTTACAAACTTCTCCTTGTTTGCATTTAATATATCTATCAAGGAGAACCATATATATATATCTCTCATCTAACTTACCATGAAAAAAAATCGTTATTTATATCCAAATGGTGTAATGACCATATAGCAGCATCTATGGTAAAAACAATCCTAATAGTTACAAACTGAGCAACTGGTGAAAAACTATCCTTAAAGTCTAAGCCCTTAATTTGATTATATCCCTTTGCAATTAGATGAGCTTTAAAACTATCTATGGTTCATTGTGTTTTAATTTGATTTTATAAACCCATTTGCAGCCTATGGGTTTCTTACCATCAGGTAACTTACATATACCTTAAGTTTGATTTTTTTTTAAGAGCTTGTACTTCCTCCTTGTCACGTCCCAAAATTTGAGCACGTGACCGGCACGGAAAGTGAATTTCATTTCACCTCCGTAAGCCTATCTTTCTCTTAAAAATCATACAATTCTTTTTCATGCAACCAAAACGAGTTCTCTATACATACTACAATTACTCACATTACATCATTGAATGAACCTACCCGATTACAGAGATTTCTAGATTTATACAACTTAGAATAAAACTTAACTATTATACCTTTATCCTGAACAAATGAAAAGGTAATTATGGACTAAGGATCCATAATTCCTTGTTCCGATATTTACCTTCAACTGTCAACTCTGAAAAAAAAATATCAATAAGAGGGGTATGAGCAAACCACGTGCCCAGTGAGTAGATAACACAATACTATGACAAAATAAAAATCATGCATCATAATGATAACATGCAGCAATCATACGTAGATCGATCATCATATGATATAATATTATTCATAATACTTCACAACAATATCCAAGTGAATCAAATGCATTTCAACAAAATTCAAAATTCACAACAGCAATCGATGAAATCAATTTCACACACAATTCTCGTACCAACCGGGTCGTCCAGAATACCTCTGGATCGTTGCCCGCGGCCCCCGCCGCATCCACCCTTATCGCTCCATTTATATTCTCCACCCTTATAGCTTCACATAGATTTCTCCATGGGGTGCACCACCATGCCTTTCCTTTCCAGTCAAACACAATCACAATCACATATAAAAACATCCTCAATCATAGTCTTGAGCCACATACACAACTCAGTCATTTATAATTCGAGCCACAACATAATCAATGTGGTTCCAGCAACATAGCATGTATATAACATAACCCATAATATAGAACAATTATTCAACAATAACATACTTCAACTATCCGCATATGATTGAACTCAACAATCAGAGTATGATACATTTCAACTCAGTTCACATGCCATTCACAATCCATCATATAACCTCATTCATGAGAAAATAAGAAAATATAATTATATACATCACCTGGCACGTTCCACAATTGTTTGTCTCATCATCCCACATCATTCTCTTCAAATTTGGATATTCAACATATTTTCACTATGATGCAAAAAGTCAATAACAAAGATATTTAATCATAGCAAGTATTAACCCACTCACCTGGATTTCATGCTCTCAGCACTCCCACCTTGCACTTGACCATTCCTATTGTAACCAGATAAAAACCATCAGGGTTACGAAATAGAGAAATTTCCTACCACTACTCTCGACCTTCATCCACTTCTCAAATCATAACTCCTAACTGGTAATGAATATCCAGATGAAACTTATACCATTGGAAACTAGACTCAAAGAGCTTTTCAACGATATTAAAAAAAAAACTGATGCTACAGTAACGGTCAACGGTCAACGCAGCTACAGTAACGTTGACCGAGTCAACGCTACAGTAACGTTGACCGAGTCAACGCTACAGTAACGAGAAAATCTGGAAAAATTTTCTCGGTGAACAGTAATTCTGGGGAAAATTTTCGATGTTCTTCGTGTTCTTCATCCAAAAATTCAAAAATCATATCTAAAACAACATTTCTTTTGATTTCTTCTATGGGTTTTCATCCTTAATGTCTAAGGAGTGTTTTAACACCAAAACCCCCAATTTCTACCAACAATCCAAGCTCAAATCTCAAATTTTCATCAAGAACACTAACTTTTTCAAATATCCAAATTCTACGAATTTCTCATAGTTTTCTCCAAATTTCTTGTTCTAATAACATCATAAACCACCTAGGAATGTTTTAGATTAACATCCACACTTAAATTCATCCATTAAAATATTCTACAAAAATTTTGCAAAAATAATAACCAAGGATTTGATCTTGTAATAAGAGGAAGAAGAAGAAGAACATCAACTTACCAATCATCCTAACTTTCATAGCTTCCTTCCCAAAGCAAAAATTGCATGAATGATTGATGAAGAAATTCCTTTGCAAGCATAATCGAGAGAGAGAGAAAGTGAAGCTACGGGAGGGAGAATGAGAAAAAGAAAAGAATAAGGAGAAGTGTATACGCGTGGGCCCCACCAATTTCTTTTTCGATAAAATCGCTCATAGCCACCTTAGCTTATAAGATTTGTTCACTTTAATCCCTCTCGATGTCTCAAACTCCACTTTAACCTCGAATCCATCATCTTTTCGGTACCGGACTCATAATTCCCATAAGCTCTATTCTTCTTCTCGGGTTCCTACTTGGTCATTTCTCAAAAGTCCTCTATGCTTTCTTTTCTTTTCACTTTAGTCCTTGAGAATCTGTAAAAGTTTCCTCAATTAAAAATTAAAATTTCTATTCCCACATTTTCTTCACTAATTCAAAAAGTAAATTTTCCACGTAATTAAATTTTTCACTAAACTTCAAATTAGACTTTAAATATTCATATAAATTCTTGGGATATTACACTCCTCTATAGCCTTTTTGGCTTCCAATTAATAGGAAGGTTCTTTTATCTTAGCAAGGTTAGCAACATAATTCAAATAATCAAAAGAAACATAATTAGGAGAAATGTAAAGGAATGTTCTAGGTGTATATTCTTTTTCAATTTTTTTATTCAAATCTTTTTTGTGTGTAGCAAAACTGACTTTACAAAAAATCACTTATCCAACTTGGTTTTTTTTTTCTATCTCTAGTACTTTGTCTAATGGTAGTTTCTTCCTCTTGGTTATGTATTTTAGTACTCTTCCTCACAATCATGCATGTTAGATCTACCAGAGCATTTTTCTTTCTTAATAGGTTCATCATCATCACTTAAAAGATTAGGAACAATAGGCAAAGGAACAGTTTCTTTTATCTTTCTATTTTCGAACTCATTAAAAGGGAAAGATTTCTCATAAAAGGCCACGTCTCTAGACACAATAATTTTATTAGCATTATAATCATAAAGTTTGTATCATTTATTTCCCGAACTATATCCTGGAAAAATGCACCTACTGGCACTAGCCTTAAACTTATCCCTCTTTAGTTCTTATTAGTGGAAAAACATAAGCTGCCAAAAATCCTCAAATTGTTATAATCAGTATCATTTTTATATAACATTCTATATGGGGTTCCAATTAATGATGGTCCTTGGCTACCTATTTAAAAGGTATGTAGCATAAAGAATGGCTTCACCCTAGAACTTAATAGAGAGACCAGCACCTGTTAATAGAGATCTAGCAACCTGAACTATGGTTCTATGATTTCTTTCTAGCTTACCATTCAATTGGGGAATATAAACACAAGATTTTTGGTGTATTATCCCAAAATCTCTCAAAATATTTTGACATTCACTACTAATAAACTCACTCCCATCATCAGTTCAAAGAATTTTAACATTATTTTGAAACTGGTTTTCACCATAATGAATTTTTTTTTTAATATAGAAATAGTTTGAGATTTTAATTTCATTAAAAATGTCCATATGCTCCTACTCAAGTCATCAACAATGGTTAGGAAGTAAGAAGCCCTTGTTATACTAAGTTGTTTGTAGGTTTCTCAGATATCAACATGAATAAGTTCAAATAAATAGGATGTGCTATTACTGTTAGGGAAGGCCAATCTGGTTTTTTAGATAATTGGCATGTTTCGCAGAAATTATCATTACGAAAGTTATCTCCTAAAACAATCTGTGTTTAAAAACAGAATCAGAAGGGTGCCCTAATCTGGAATGTCATAAGAAAAAATCTTTAGAAAACAACATAGTAAACATTATCACCAGTATATCCATAATAACCAGTAATAATATTGTCAGTTTTTGTAAACTCAGATTGACCAACAATAATATTTTTGGAATTTAAAAAAAAACTAAGCTATCAGAAGAAACAGTAACAAGTTTTTTTTCCTCTCTTATTGAGAGATTTAATGTGAAGATGATAGATGTTATCCTCTAGATTACCCACAGCCACAATTTCATTAGTCCTTTGGTCTTGAAAACCACAACAATTTCAATAAAAAAACACACCTCAAAGCCTTATCCTTTAAGATTTTACTGACCAAAATCAAATTATACCTAAAAGATGGACAAACAAGAACATCCTTTAAGGATAAAAGAACTACTTAAAACAATGTCCCCATATTTTTCTCTAGTCCTAATGCTACCATCAAGCATATGAATCTTATTTTTTTAATTCATAATTTTGAGGAATTTAAAATCCTTAACCACATACATGAAACGTAACATTAATGTCAATTATCCAACAACTAAAATTAATACAAGAATTTGAATAAATGTTACTTGCAAAGTCGATGAGGTGCACAAAATTTATTTGTTCTCCATAGTGCTCATTTTTTAGAAGCTTATTCTCCTCCTTTTGGACTAGATCAGATAGAACAGGGGACAATTGAGCATTATTTCCCTTCTTTTCAGCCACCTGTCCTTCTTCAAAAGGACTATTGGCCAAGTTCACCTAATCCTTTGATATATTCCCTTTATCTTTTTTCATTTGTTTGTACTAATCAGGGTAGCTGTACAGTTTAAAACAAGTATCTCTAACATGTCCTATTCCTTTACAATGTTCCTATTCTCGATCCTCTTTCTTAATAGAGTCTTTTTTCTTACCATGATGACTATTTCCCCTTGTCCCATTCTAGTAAACATCACACTACTATCCAAATTCTCAGAGAAGGCAGTTTAAACCTTTTTTTTTGTTTCTCTACCCTTAGTATCATATAATAAGCTTTATTCATTGAGGGTAAAGGATCCATAACTAAGATTTGATTTCTAACAGTGTCATATACGTCATTTAATCCTATAAGACATTGGATTAACCTATTATGAGAGATGATATTGAAAGCATTACCTGAGGCATCGCAACTACAACTGCTGATGGCTCTACAGGAACACTATGTGATAAGATGAAGAAGATTCAATTCTTCTCACAACTTCTTTAATCAATCATAATAAAGAACAACTGAGAGCCCTCCTTGCTCCACGAAAGCGATTTGGCGCTATATTTGGTATATTGGGGGGTCATTGCTCTCATTGAATTGTTCTTTGAGGTCTAACCAAAGCCTTCTTGCTGATGATGAATAACCATATGTCTTAGCAATCTTCTTCAAGATAGAATTCAAGATCCATACACGAACCATCTCGCCAATTCTTTTCCATGTGCTCTTCGCAGGTTCACCCGCCAGCTCTAATATGGTACCATTGACGAAGTCAAGTTTATTTTTGGCTATCAAAGCTGGTTACACGTATCTGTTCTAAGTCAAAAAATTTGAGTTTAATGGTAGAGCTGTGACGAGTGTCATTCCTAGGCTGTCTAACATTTGCAGAAATTAAGGGTCATCAGACATTTAGTTGCACTTCGAGTTTACATCGTCCCTTGATTGGATTGCACAATAGTTCCTTCTATCGACCATCGTGAAAGCTTAACACCAAGCAAAGACAAAGAACAAACCAGAAAATGGACAACAAGATTGAAAGAGAAAAAAATCATGATCAACAAAGAATGATGAATCCTAATCGAACGAAGAGGAAAGCAATCAAGAGTAAACGCAACAAAGCAAAGGATTATAGAAGAAAATCGAAATCGAAAGTCATGTAATAGATTGGCTGGAACCCTAATCTTGGTGCTCTAATACCATCTACAAGACTGGAGCAAAAAATTTTCAGGTCATACCCGTTTCATTAAGCCACAATCAGAAAAATATGAATGAATAAATTATAACTCTAAGGCCCAACAAATAAAGACCTTGACTAATTAACATACAAGTCAACAGTCTAATAATTGACCTAACTAACCAAGAAGCCCAAGAATACTAATCAAAATATAATTACATAATTTAATCCTTGCACATAGATTTTATTAGAAATAATCACAATTAATTTAGGAAGTGAAAGACTTACATGCTAATCATAGTCACGAGATTAACCAATTCCTCTCACATGCACAATGGAGCCACCAAATAAGGCTTTTCAACATAGCATGCATAGATAGATACAAGGGATGCCCACAAGTAGATAGGGGTTATCATGAATTTAAAAATCGGATCGGCCCAGTCTGTTTGACTGGTCGAACTAGAAACCAACCATCAGTTTGGTTCAATCAGCCATTAAAATTCATAGAGCTACAAATCGATACAGAACCAATTGAATTGGTAAAACCAGTTGAATTGATTTTTGTTAAAAAAAAAAGAACAAAAAATATACTATTTACAAAATACAATTATTTCTTACACTATAAGAGATTTAGCAAGCTTTATTTTATTTTAATCTTTTTATTCTTTTTCTATCATATTATATTTCTTTTTTTCTTCTTAATTATTTTTTCATAATAATATTATTTTTCCACAAAAACAAATAAGAGAATAAGAAAAAAATAGAAAAGCAATTATACACACACACATATACATATACATACATATATATATATATAATAACATAAGTTTATTAAGATATTAAGTATGAAAATGTTTATTAATTTATTATATTATATATTTTTAATATATAAAATTAATATATATATATATATATATAATTATTATCGTTTCAAATTATGGTCAAACCAAAGAACCATAGACTAGTATTTCTACCAATTCAATGATCGTTTGGATTTTTAAAACATTGGGGGTTATACAACAAGAGGAAAAGATTTACATGCAATTCATAATTCTCATATCCAGATCATTCATTTAACCTCATTATCCACATATACAATACTTAGACAAAATCAAATAAAGAACCAAAGAGGTAGCTTACAGAAAGCAAGTTTTTCCACTCACCTTAGTGCCTAATTATGTGATTTCACTACCTTTTTGAGCTAAAATTTAGTGGGTAGATATCTTTCAAAGACCCTAGGAAAGCATAACAAGAGAAAGAGATGAAGAAATGAAATTTGAGGTAACTACAATGCTTGGTGCCTTAGGTGCCCATCCCTAAAATCATTAAATGTAACTTCAAGATGCCATAAATACCTTCAAATACCAAAAATTCATGAACAAACATCAAATGATGATCAAAATCAAGCCACAATATTCAATTGGTCATGAACACCCTAAAATCCTTCTTTTTTTCCCTCAATCCCTTGCCCATCCACTAAAATCATTAAATGCAACTTCAAGGTGCCATAAATACTTTCAAATACCAAAAATTCATAAATTCTTTCCTTCTTTTTTTCCTTCAATCCCTTGCCCATCCACTAAAATCATTAAATGCAACTTCAAGGTGCCATAGATACTTTCAAATACCAAAAATTCATGAACAAACATCAAATAATGATCAAATCAAGCCATAATCTTCAATTGGTCATGAACACCCTAAAATCCTCAATACATCCAAGTTAGGTTCACAAGTTTTCCATCCATTCTTCAGCCATCAAATCCCCATTCTAGCATATACTCAGCCAAACCCATCCTAGAAGAACCTAAGAGATCCTTTCCAATCCAATCCTTGAGTTTATTAAAGATTTTTCACACTCCCTACTTTGGAGATGAAGATGTACAAATTTGTAAGAGAAGGAGAGGAAAGAAGATGGTTCCTACCTCAAGTGATGTCTTCAAGGAAGGGGGGTCCGCCGGAAGTCAGGGAATCACCATAAGGTTGAAGGGCTTGATGTTGTGAAGGTGAGGTGGTGGAAGGAAGAGAAGGGGAAATATTGTAGGGAAGTGTAAAAATGACTTGATGTTGTGAAGGTGAGGTGGTGGAAGGAAGAGAAGGGGAAGTATTGTAGGGAAGTGTAAAAATGACTAAGTGTAGGAGGGTTTATTTGGAAGTGAGGGACCATTGTGAAATTTTCTTATTTCACATACTCATGCATCACATAGTTGCAAGGTTACCAACAATCATCATAAATCATTAAAACACACAAAAGATTGAAATTTTACTATTTATCACTAACTTTATCATTTCTTTTAGTTTGATCCCTCTAGACCACTTAAATCATATATGAAAAGAAAAGAAAAAGGAATACATTGTAGTCACACACATACACAAAATTTACAAGTGTTACAAACATATGACCCTACAAGGTTTAAATATGTTAGGAGATTAAAATTTTGAGCTAACAACCTCATATATATATATATATATATATATATATACATGTATATATATATATATATATATATATATGTGATTGAATATTTAAAACCTATTAATGATTATATTATATTAAAAGTAAGGAGAAAATATAAACAAATATTTTACAAAGAAAATGAGACAAGAAGGAGCTTTCAATAAAAGAGAATGAGGTGCACTGAATACAAGTCTCACATCGACCAAGTTTATCAGCTAAGGTTAATCGGTTCAAAGCTTTCGAGTTGTTTGGGTTGATTAGTTGGGACGGTTTAGTTTTTAAAACAGTGCAAGTGTTTTTAAAGAATAAATTAGTAATTTTTTTAATTTGAAAATAATTCTGAAAACTAATTTGGAGATGATATTATCCTATGTGTTTAATAAATTTAAAAGAAATTAGTTTTTTATTACATTAGGTAAAAAATTTCTTAATAAAACTAAAAAGCAAATAATATAATAATTCTTATGTTTTTTATTTAAATAATTGGTATATTCATATGTTATAGTTTAATTTCATTATTTTTCATAACATCCGTTAAAAGTTACAGTGAACACATAATTTTTTTACAGAATTCTTAAGCTTCTATACAATAAAGATTAAAAATCTATTTTAGTTAAATAAAATCCTATATTCGACACATACAACAATGTTCCTTGTATCTTTTTCTTTAAACAAAATTTCATATATATATATATATATATGAAATATATATATATATACACACATATTTGTTTGAAATTTTATGCTAAATTCTTGATTTCTTTGTGAAATCTTAAGTCTCAATGTATTGTAAACTGTAATTCCTCTCATAGTCAATAGTAATTTTAAATTAGGCATACACAATATAATATATTTTTTTGAAATTTTGTTGATAGATAGTCTCTAATTTTGTCATAAATTCCTAAGCTTGTGTGCAGCGAGATTGACAAACATATAAGAAGTTTCATTTGGAGCGTTCTAGCAATTGGCATCCACCTGGTTAATTGGGGTAAGATCACTTCCCCTAAAAGCCATGATGGGCTAGGCATTAGAATTGTTAGGAAAATCACTAATATTGCTCTTCTTGTTAAAGTCATGACAGATTTCGCCAACGAGGAGGAAGATTTTGATCAACATCATCAAATCTCGTTGTATGAATAGTAGGAAGTTATTAGATTGTTCCTCTTCTAACGATGACTCTCACTCTTAGAAGCAGGTTTTGCATTAAGAATAGGAATGGTGATTTGACAGACTTACGGAATGATACTTTGGATGGGAGAGGAGTCGCGTTCATCTCCTTAGCGTCGTACGTTAAGGAGACACGACAGGCACCCACAGCCACCCACTTGAACATGTGAGACTTATAGCCATTTAATAGTTGTAGGAGCTTGCTGCGTGTTAAGAACCCTCCCTTACGGGAGAGGATCCACGCCCATGGGAGAGAGGTCCTTGTTACTTTGCTTAACTCTCAGGTTAGCAACATGTTTAACTAGAACCATTCTATGATTGAGATTTTTTAAAATGATTAGTGGATGACAAAAGTATCAAGCATCTTATTCTAGATGACCTTTGCAGTATCATTCACAATCTCTCTTTACTTATCAACTTTAAGTCTTAAACCCTAAATTTAAAAACAAATTGCAACGGTCTAAATTTTAGTTTTTTATTTAAAAAAAAAAAAAATTTCACTTGAAATATAAGTCTTTGGATCTCAAATTCAACAATGTACAGAAAACAAATATGTTTTTTTTAGAGACAAACAATAGATATGTTCTCCCAATATCCAGGATGTACTAGTAGACTTGAAACTATTTTCCACTACATGAGAAATTTCCTCTTGTTAATTTTTTTTGTATATAGCTTTGATCAAGAGTTAGTTTGTTTTCTATTGCCTCCTCTTGTCTACAAAAATAAAATAAAATCAAATTCTTGATATGATGCTATAATTTAAGAATAAATTTTAAAAAAACAACTGTGGACATAATATTTATTTTGTTATAATGGGATATCTTTCAAATTTTTTATACTTTTTAAATATTTAAGGTTTGTACATATTATTTTAAAAGTCTTAAATTAAAAATATCCTTTGGTTAAACCTTTATTGGCTCGTTAAAATTAATAGAAAATTTCTTTTCAATAATATTATTTTATAGAGGGTAAAGATGGTAAAGATTATTATTTTTAATGAAATAATTACTTAATTAGGTAAGAAATTAATAATGATATGAAATTAAAGTTAATTTATATTATCATCAGTAGCCTGTGAAATTCAAATCTTCTCCAGTCCCATTGTTCTGAGATTCACAAGCGTTTGATCTGAGGACCCGACCCGATTCGGCGATTGTCCCTTCGTTCCTTCCTGTCGTAATTACAATTCGAAGGAAGGAAGGAATAGCTGGCTCCTTCGAATCTGTAGTGTACCAATTCATCGACTCCGTAAATTTTGAAGCTCAATTTTCATGCAACCTGATAATTTTTTAACAGTGATTGGGGGATTTCATTCTGAGCTGAAAAATTAGGGTTTCGGAGTACCCAAATATGTCGACGGGCAAACCCAAAGACGGTGACCTTCAGGTGGTTTCACAGCCTGACAAATCGAAACCGCCGCTTCCGCCGGCAGCATCAGCATCGAATGCACTCGTGGAATATACTCCGGCTGTTTTCAAGGAGGAAGAAGAGGACCTAGAGATTAAGCTCCGACGGATTATCGATAACGTTCCAGTGCGTGTCAGCAACACGTCTGGTAGCTCTGCCGGTTCCGGTTCCGGTGACTTCCATCAGGTAAAGCTTTCACAGTCCCCTCTACTCTCTAGTTACACCTTTGAAAGAAACATACGGTTCTTTTCCAGTAGTGCGTTTTAGTGCTTTTCTCGCGTGCTGCAGTTAGTTCTGAGAAATTCTAGGTTTAATAGCGGGAATGCATATTACTATTAGTAGTTCTCTGAGAAGTAGAATTACCGTTATACTGCTGACAGTCACTTACAACTGTGCAGCTAGCATACTTTTTCCAAAAAATTGGCGTGCATTATTCAACAAATGTACTGTACTTAAAATCTCAGATTGATGGTATGTATTGTTTACCAAACTGTCAATAAATCAATTAATTATAAACATGAAGGGACATCATATCTCGCAGTAAATTATATTAAACAGATCTTAAAAGCAATATAAGGTAATGCTTCAATTGTATCCGTAGTTTGGCTCTTAGATGAGGGATAAGATGTTAGTGATTGGGGGGATGCGTTGAAGGAGCACAAAATATAATGGGAGCCTCAAAAAGACACTGTAATCCAGTGAAAGTTTTAAGAACTAAAGGTGTATGTCAACAGTGTCCGTGGCTCATCCCTGCAAAAGAAAAAAAATGGTGGAAGGGAGAAGTGGGTTTAAAGTTTTGAAGGGATGGCTGAGTGATTAAAGATTCTTAAGGACGTAGCGCAGCTGGAATTTTATACCTGTTTGGGAACTAAACTTCAAAAGTGCAGTTGGTAAATATACAAGTTTATTCTTATGATTTTATGGATTTTTTGAATTGAAGAAAGTATAGGTTTTACTTCAAAATGGTGTCCAAGAATGATGAACAGAATGAGAAAAAACGTAGAGTTCAGTTACATGGATTGATGTGAACTACTATATAGGATGAACAAAAAATGTTTATGCTGATTGGAAGAAGTAGGTGATTCATACAGGATGTGAACTGATTCAGGAAAAACATTGATGATTTTTCATTTTAGATGGTATTCCATGTGAGTCAAGGCTTCTTATTTATGGTTTCTTGATTTCCCAAACTGAGAATTTAACTTTGTGGCTATTGGCTTATGCGTCAACTTATCCAAAACTTTAGTTGATTAAGGGAAGTGACTTCGTTGTTTTATGTGTTTTTCAGTACCCATATAATAAATTTTTTTAGTGTTTGGTTGTTGTTTCTTGCAGTTGAGGTAATTCCTTTATTTTCAACAGCTTTTAGTGTTCATGAGGCATTAAATATTGCTCCAAACTAATCAGTTGATTATAAATGAGGGAATCATGGATAAGCTCTATAAGCTCTCTGTTTTCATTGTACTATTATATGTCTGTCCTCAAATGTCACCATGTTTGATCTATAACGAATTAGTTTTGGAACAACTTTTGTAGTAAGATGGTGGATGGGGATAAGATCATAGTAGGCACTCTGATTTTGAAGTAAACGACAATCAGGTTGCAGTACATCCTTAAGCATTTTATTTCAGCACATAAAAGTTTGGCCTCTAGACTTATTGGGGTTTGGAAGTGAACCCAGAAGAATGGTGGTTTGGTTCAAGTGATTCATCAAGGACCCTTTGTTTGAACTTGTTTCTAAAATTTTGAACCGTGAAGGTTGGTTGGTTAGAAGTTGATCCTCAACCTCTCACCAAACCACACTAGACCATGAACACCCCTACCTAGATATCTTTTGACTATGGTTATTTGGTTGATACTACAATAAATTTAGGCTTGCTGATCCATTGTCCCCACTATATTTCAAATAGAAGCATTAAAATGCTTCATCATGCATGTTCATCTGACATTCACACATGAGTAGTTTGTCGTGTATCAAATTGTAAGGAAGGCAATAAATATGTTCTGAATGTTTTTCTTCTTTTACACAAATTCTTCTTCCGACAGTATCGGCAAATGAGGCGGAAAGAGCAAGATAGAATTGCTAGGATGGAAGTTGACTATCAGAAAAGGAAAGAGTTAGCAGAGTTTAGTATGAGAAGGGAGGAAAGACTGAAAGCCGCTGAGGAACGGACAGCAAAGAAGAGGTTGAAACGTCAAAAGAAAAAGCAAAGAAAGAAGGAGAAGAAGAGCAAATTAAATGCTGGAGAAGAGCAGCAACAGAAAGAAGAGTCTTCAGATGATGGGGATTCTGACAATGATGAGCAGGCAACATGATAACGTAAACCCTGGCTGTACCATAACTTTCTAAAATTTTGTTCCAAGCTACCTTTAACATGTCGTGGGACGAGACTGAGGGTTTCCAGGTTTCTTTATTGTATTTTCAGGAGTAGTCTTTGTAAGATTAAGAACTGGCCATGGAATTCAGAGTTTTTTAAACATCTCCCACCTCTCCATCTCTAGAATGGTGACTGCTTCCGGTTGATTCAAACACTGCATGCTTGATGAAGTATCCAGCATGTTAGTTTCTTGAAAGTAAAAAATGGGAGGTTTATAAGAACCCAGCCGTAATTCCCCCTCTTGTGGGGTGGTGGTTTGAGTAAATTACTTATTTAGTTCTTGAAAAAATTATAATTGTCTCAATTTAGTATTAAGCGTTACAATTTGATTTTGAAAGATCACATTTGTATTAATTTAGTTTTTTTTGTTTGTAAAATTTACTGTTGTTAAATCTGATATTTTTTGTTACTAAAAGTCATTTTAACAAATAGAGAGATTGAATTAAGATAAATATAATTTTTTATGAACTAAATTAAGATACATAATTTGTGAGTGACTAAATTGGGGTAGTTTTAATTTTTTAAGGATTAAATAATTTACATTTTTTTTGGGGTGGGGATGTTCAGGAAGCTTATGGAATCACAATTTTTAGCAGCTTTAGATAGAAATCACACTTGGCATGGACGTTAATCAAACTCCTAGTTTTGGCACTTTTGTTTCAAAGTTATGGTATTTGTCCTGCATTTTTAATTCTTCCAATTCATGATAATCCCTAATGGCATTGTATTAGTATTTCTTGGTCAATTTTTCTTTTCAACTGGTTTTTTCCCATCTGCTTTGTGCTGGTAAACTAAAAGATCAAAATCTGTAAACATATGATGGGTTCAAGGAGTTTGAAATATTGATAGTACTCATCTAATATAGGACACGTTTGGAAGAGCTTATTTTGAGCTTATTTGGGTTATTTTATGGCATAAGCATTTATGTATACGTTTGAAAGAGCTTATAAAAATAACTTATAGCTTGCCAATAAACTGTTTTCAGCTTATTTTTATAAGCTATCCATAATAACTTACAAAAATAAGCTGAAAATAACTTATGTAAAGTTTGCCTTCATAAATTTTTCGATTGTAGAAATAAATTATATATAAGCGTTTATTCTATAAGCACTTAAATAAATTGTTTATTCCAAACATAGTCATTGAAAATATTGATAATCATCATCAAGGTTATAAATAAATTGTTATTTATTAGAATTACCTAATAGTTTAGTCAATGAAAAATTATTTAATTTAGCTTTCCAATCTTTTTTCTTTTAATCAATACGGTCTCTTTGTTAGACATAAATAAGATTTCTCTTCACTGTTAATTGACAGTACGTACTTTTGTAAGTTTTTTCGATTCTTAAAAACATGATGCATTATATGTCCCATCCTTTAAACATAACTTACTGTCAATAAGTAAGTTGTCTAAGCAAAGTGGGATTAAGTTCATCTTTTCTCCTATATGCTGTAAATTATAGGACCTGACGACTGATAGGGTGCTGGCAGTAGTAAGGAAGAAGGGACATGTTTTGAACAAGAAGACACCTATGCCAAGTGGAATAGAAGGAAGGAGTAGACTGGAGGCAAATACAAGTATGATAGAGAGCTTACAAACTAGAGAATGTGGTGAGAAAATTGTTAAAAATAAAAATAAAAATGTTGTGGATTTGTCTTTTTGGCACAAGAGATTAGAACATCCATCAGAGGCTGCATTGAGGCATATGCCTTTTTATACAAATAAAATTTTACACCCACTGACTTGTGATGTGTGTCACTATGCAAAACAAACTAAGCTACAATTTCTTCTAATTATACTCGGTCAAAGGAAATTTTTGATCTAATACATGCGGATCTGTGGCTGTGGGGGCCCTACAAACAAAGGAGTATGGCAGGAGCACGATTTTTTGTGACTATTGTTGAGGATCATAGTAGGGCAACTTGGACATTTCTGATTAAAGAAAAAAGGGAGGTGACAACAATTTTAAGGAATTTTGTGGCAATGGTGAAAAATCAGTTCAATAAACAAATAAAGTGTGTGAGTATTGATAATGGATCAGAGTTTGTATGTTAATTGCAGGTTGTTATTTGAGGAGAATGGTATAATGCACCAAAGGAGTTGCACATACACACCATAGCAAAATGGTGTGGTGGAGAGGCGACATAGGACAATCCTGCAACTGGCTCAAGCATTGTTGTAGCAATCAGGGATGGACATTAATTTCTAGGGTGAAGCAATCTTGCATGTCACTTACCTCATGAATAGGTTGCCATCATCAGTATTGGAGTGGAAAACACCTTATCAGCTGCTATATGGAAAAGAGGTCAATTATACAGACTTGAAGTGTTTTGGGTGCTTAAGTTTTGCAACAACAGTAAAATCTATACATGATGAAATTTATCCCAAAGCGTCAAAATGTGTGTTTTTGGGATTTTCACTGGGACAAAAAGGGGTATAAATTGTTTAATTTGGAGGAAAAGAAAATTATTGTATCAAGAAATGTAATCTTTAAGGAAGAAGAATTTCCTTTTCAACATAAAAGTAGAAAGGATATGAGTGGGTGTGATATTTTAAATTGAGATGTTTCATTACCTGCTGTACCAGTCACTCAAGATGTTTTGTTAGATATACCATTGGATATAGATGGTATTACAGTAGAGGAGCAAGAATCCCAGCCACAATCCAACAGTTATAGCTTGTGCAAAAGTATAGGGGAGAAAGTAGAGACTGGTTCGGAAAGGGAGTCTAGTTCTTGTGACATGGGTTAGGAAAGGGAACTTAGGCAAAACAAAAAGGAAGAAATAACCAACGTGGATGTAAGGCCTTGTCGTTAATTATGCAGCAGGATCAAATAATAAGGTAAAGTATACAATTCCAACATTTCCTTTTGTAATGCCAAAGCATTTATCTAATGAGCACATGGCTTATATTGCTAATGTTTTTGTTGTCCGAGAACCATTATCTTATAAGGAAGCAAAAGACAATCCAGCTCGCCTTGGGGTAGAACCATACATGGGAAGTGACAACTTTACCAAAAAAAAAAGGCCCATAGGTTATAGGTGGGTATTCAAGGTAAAATTGTACGTGGATGGTACAATAGACCAATACAAAGCAAGACTCGTGGCGAAAGGTTACCACCAAGTTGGGGGGTGGATTACCCAGACAGTTTTTCTCCTATTGCTAAGATGGTAAGTGTCAGGATTTTCTTTGCTTTTGCAATAGAACAATCATGGTCCATATACCAATTGGACATCAATAATGCATTTTTACATGGTTATTTGGAGGAGGAGGTGCATATGGAGCCTCCTGAAGGTTATGAAGTGAAGGAAGGGCATGTTTTTAAGTTGAAACGTTCATTAGACGACGTGAAGCAAACTTCAAGACAATGGAATTCAGAATTGACAATGAAGTTGAAATAATATGATTTTAGGCAGTCCATACATGACCACTGCTTATTTTTCCTGGAAAATCCGGTTTTCTTTCTTGCCTTACTTGTATATGTCGATGACATATTAATTATTGGAAATTTAAAAGAAGAAATTGGAAAAATGAAAACTTTTCTGGATAATGAATCCACAATAAAGGATTTGGAGTATGCCAAATACTTTCTTGGATTGGAGCTGGTAAGGTCAGAGGAGGGAGTTTATGTGAATCAACAAAAGTATACATTGGACTTGATTCATGATGTAGGATTGCTTAACAGTAAGCCAGCATCCATACTAGTACCTAAGGGAATGAAGTTTTGTGCTAATAAAGGGAAATTGATGGAGGAACCATAGAGGTATAGACACTTGATAGGAAGATTGCTCTATCTAGGCTTCACGAGGCCAAATATAGCTTATATCACACAACAGTTGAGCCAATATGTACAGATGCCTAGGGAGACACATTGGCAAGGTGCATTATAAGTGCTGAGATATCTAAAAAATAATCCATCACTTGGATTATTTTTTCCTTCAAAAAATTCTATTAAGTTGCCTGTATATTCTGAATCAGAATGAGGAGCTTGTGTGGACACTAGAATATGCCTCACTGGGTACTATATTTTTCATTATTCTAAAAATTGAATCAGATCAGCTGGTTCTGTAACATCCCAAAATTTCTCCTCTAAGTTATAAATTGAAATATGATTATTTCTAAACACTTAGAAAGAAAGTTACATAAAGGAACTAGAAATGATCGTGAGAAAATAGCCAAAAGTGGAAGAAAACTGACTTCAGGGAGAACCAGTCGACTGTTCTGTAGTTAGAAGTCGATGATTGTAGAAAAACTAGGAAAAACGTTATCTGATATCTGCAGGCAGTCGATTGATGGCAAGATAACAGTCGATTGACAACTCTCTGTAAGCCAGAAATCTAAAACCCAAAAGCAACCAGTAGATTGTCGACTCCCTAGCAGTTGACTAGCAGCCCTCTGAGTTGCGAAGATAAGTACGATTAAGGCAGTGGGAAGCTGAGGTTTTTATGTGGGAATTGACCAAATTAACCCTAACATATCTAGGAAAGCCAAAAATAAATAAGGAAGGGTAAGAAAGACTTTCTACACTAAAACTTGTAAAATACTCTTTATAATTAAGTTAAAAGAGAGAGAAATGGAATTTTGCAAAATTTTGAGCAAAGAGAGAGAGAGAGAGAGAGAGAGAGAGAGAGAAGAACGTGAGAGAAAAATAAGAAGAGAAGAAAGGGGCTTTCTAGCTGAAAATAGCAAGAAACTACCAAAGGTAATCATTCTAACTTGTTTCCTCTAGTTTAAATTAACTATAGAATCAAAGAATTGATAGAATAGTAAACTTTAGGCTAAGAAGAGAGAGAGAAAAAAAGGAATAAGTCTGAAACTTGAGGAACAAGAGGAAACAAGGGAAAATCTCATAAATTTCAGCTTGAAAAAGAAGTAAAGGCAGCTAATTTTTAATAAAAGCAATTATTTATGATAATATATGTTCTATCATGATTTATGAATGATATGAAAATGGTTCTATGATGAATCTATGATGATTATATGCTTGTCATGAATTATAAAAGATATAATGATGAATTCACAATGAGTTATGATAAATCTTCCATAACAACTCTTCCATAATTATATGAGGAAGTACTTTATGAAGATAGTGCATTACAAACCCATATGTTGGGTAAACTCATGGTGCATCAAGAACCCTTGTGATGGGTAGACTCTTAGTGCATTATAAACCCATATGTAGGGTAGACTTATTGTGTAATATAAACCCTTATGGTAGGCAACCCATATGTAGGGTAGACTTATTGTGTAATATAAACCCTCATGGTAGGCAGACTTACGTTGCATTATGAACCCTTATGAAATGAGTAGACTTGTGTTGCACTAAAGCAAGAACAAGAGTGCTATATCCTATTTACGGTTAAAAAGAAAGTGGTTATGATGAATTACAATGTTCTTATATATTTGGAATGGTTATTACTTGCTTTAAATTATTATGCTAGCTATTGAGATTTTATATATCTCATAATCTATGTTATGACTAACCATTTCAGGTGATGAAGTTGAAAAAAAAAAAAAAGAAAGGAGAAAGCTTGAGTGTTTTCTTTATGTCTAGGATATAGAAAGACCAATGTAATCATGTGTAGTCCTTTTGTATTGATAGTAACTTCCAAGAAATGTATGATGTATATGGTAGCTTGTAATAGAATATATATGTTTACAAGTATGAACCCTTATGAAATGAGTAGACTTGTGTTGCACTAAAGCAAGAACAAGAGTGCTATATCCTATTTACGGTTAAAAAGAAAGTGGTTATGATGAATTACAATGTTCTTATATATTTGGAATGGTTATTACTTGCTTTAAATTATTATGCTAGCTATTGAGATTTTATATATCTCATAATCTATGTTATGACTAACCATTTCAGGTGATGAAGTTGAAAAAAAAAAAAAAGAAAGGAGAAAGCTTGAGTGTTTTCTTTATGTCTAGGATATAGAAAGACCAATGTAATCATGTGTAGTCCTTTTGTATTGATAGTAACTTCCAAGAAATGTATGATGTATATGGTAGCTTGTAATAGAATATATGTGTTTACAAGATGATCCAACATGTGTAAGACTGATGTGTATACTTGATTAATAATATGAGATGGGAATTTCAAGAAGAAAACTTATTTCTTGAACGCTAAAGTAAGACTACAAGCTACCAGTCGACCGCTACATTATAAGCAGTCAATTAGCACCTTACAGAGTAGCAAATATTTAGACAGTAGACTACCAATCGACTGACACAGGTCTGGCAATCAACTGCTAGCCCTCTGTCCACTATGAGATTTTTATGTTTTTATTGCTATACAATTTTCCTAAATATCTATTAAATGGTGTTTTAAATGAATTTTATGAAGCTTATTTTAAGGAAACACCCAAATTTCTTTTCTATGTTAATTATAAGTTGTTTTAATTTATAATTAGAATAGATGTTACCGGTTCAATCAGTCAGATAGGGAACCAATCATATGTTTGGTCTAGAAGTAACCATTAAACTGGTGAGGGAATGAATCAGTCTAACCAGCATTGAACCGAAAAAACTGATCGATTTTAATGGTTGATTGGTTCAATACTATTTAAAAAGAAAGCTTCAACATGGCGGAGATGGTGGCGGCGGTAGCAAAAGAAGAAGAATGACTTCCTTTTTGGTTTTTCTAGAGAGAGAGAGATAATGGCCTCCCTAATGTCTAGTCTACTAATGTCGCGCCATCATCATCTCTGTCACTGTTGTCTATAGTTTGGTCTACTTGGACTTAGATAACACCACAAACATTGTCATATGTCTTTGTTTTCTACTACAACAGATGAAAATGAACTCAAAGAGAGGAAGAAAGCATTGAAAAGAGAAAAAATAAACTACAGAAAGCACTGAAAAATGAAAAGACAAAAACATGTGTCTGTGATAATAGGTTCTTCGTGGCCCTATAGCCTTTAGTCCATACCCGTACTTTATAATGTGAATTATAAAATAAACAAAAGTGCTAATGCCACTTTTCTAGATTCGTAATCTCATTTTCATTTATAATATGATCATGCCACTATATATATATAATATTTTTAAAGTATCATCGGCTCGATCACGGTTTAATACGGTCCGACCATTAACTCTTGAACCAGGGCCTCTATCAGTTCCATTACCAGTCTGGTTTTCAGAACCTTGGTATTTTTCTTGGAGAAGCATTGATTTCTTGGAAAACAAAAAAACAAGCTATAGTTTCTAGATCTATAACTAAAGGTGAATATTGAGCTTTAGCCACTACTGTATGTGAACTACAATGGATAAGCTACATTTTACAAGAGTTTCGATTGGGAATGTCAGAACCAATTCCAGTATATTGTTGCAATCAATCTGCAATACATATTGCAAGAAATATGGTGTTTCACAAAAGAACGAAACACCTAGATATTGACTGTCACTTGGTTTGGGAGAAGTTGAATGAAAGGTTCATTTCATTAATTCACGTGGCTACAGGCGATCAATTGGCAGACCCTTTCACTAATGCTTTGGCAAATCCCTTGTTTCATAGATTAATATCCAAGTTAAGCTTGAAAGATTGCTTCCAAGTCTCAACTTGAAAGAGGGATGTTGAATATATATATATATATATATATATATATATATATATATGTATGTATTTACTTTACAGTATGTACAGAATACAATATTGTATGTGCCACGTGTGTGTACAACTCATCAGTAGTTATGTAAGTTACATGTACAATTGTTTTAGTTAGACTTTCTATTGTGGCAATTATAGATGACACATACATTATAACTCAATATTACTTGTGTATATATAGAAGTATGTACTGTACATTTTACTTTACTGAATGAATAAAGTTCATTCCATTTTTCTGTCTCGTAACTCAATACAGAAATATTTGTTCTGTTTCTTCAGGGTTATACTACATTAACCTTGAAATGGTGCTAGTGGTGACTAGCAGTGATGTTCTTCCTCCTTTTAAGCCTAAAATGTTCCTGATATGGAAGTTGAATTTCATCACTCCTATGGATGATGTTGTTATTCTATTTGTTAAGTCTATTCGAATTAATCCTTGTACAAATAGCATTGACCTAATATAGCAGAGCTTGTAAATAATATAGTGCTCCATTCCCTCTTACTCAGTTATTGATGGTGAACAATCGAAAAAATTAAGAACTCATGAATTCAAAATTAAACAGTAAAAAGCTTAATTGGGTTAAAGAAAGGTATGAACAATGAATAGGAATAAGAAGAATTAATTAGAGGCGCCTAGGTCTTTTTCCATGAGTGACCATATCAATAGGCAAAGAGTGACGAAATTCAACTTCCATACTTGGAAGATTTTAGGCTTTTGAGGAGGAGGAAAAATACTACAGCCTCTAACACCATTTAAAGGTCAATGTAGTATAACCCAAAACTCACAGTGTTAAATAGATTTAGACGAAAAGGATCAAGAGCAAGTTGTTGTGAAAATAGCCTTGCAAAGGCTTTATGTTCAAAAGAGAAAAATAAGTCCCACATTACTTGAAACAAAGTAGGGAAGAGCCTTTATATACTAACACGTGTTAGTAGGCTAATAAAGGGCTAAAGGAAATGGTCAGCTTGCGTGCTCACAATCCTAGACCAATGCAGTGCAAATCATCTGATTTGCCCCATGCGCGTGTGATAAAATAGACCAGGTTTTTTTTTCTAGAAATAATATTTTTATTTATTTATTTTAACTTACCAGAACATAGGCATATTTAACAATTACAAAATTGACTTGGTCAATGTTAGGAAATTAAGGGCTTTTATAGTTTTTAATATTTTTCAAACTGGCCATCAATTTCATGAAACTGCTCATAAATTATTTTAATTTTTGTAATTGTTTTTCAATTTTATTTAGTTTCTGTGTTTGCCTCATTTATGGTTCAGCAGCTATAAAATAAGCTCTCTTCCCCTTCATTTTTTCACACTCACATAGCTAATAGTTGTGTTTTCTCTCCTCTCTCTCTCTTTGCTTTTTGGGTTGTTCTTTTATAATTTCTTCTGTTCTGTGGCCTGAATAAGTCTCAGAAGAATCTATTTAATCTTAGAGGAAGTTCTGTAGACGTAAAATTTTTTCTGTTGTCACAGAATAATTTTCCTTAAAGACAATGTCTCCTAAGATGCAACTGAGATTATTGTTATGTTGGTTTCCTTATTTTTACAACAATCTTAAGGAAAATTATGGAAACCAATGCTACTACTATTGATGATGCTAATGTTCCTATCAATGCTATTCTTATTGTTCCATCTAACGCAACTGTTGTCACTACACCCATTATGCCCCCTGTGATGTTCTCCAAATCGTTCCCAAATATTTCAAAAATTGAAGTATTCAACGGTCAGAATTTTCGATGATGGCAAGAACATGTTCATACTATTCTAGACATGCATGGAGTTGCTGTGACACTAACAGAGGCACAACCATTGCTTACTGCTGACCAAACTAGAATTGATATATGGAGTTATGCTAATAAGGTATATAGGCACACCATCATTAGTACTTTATCTAATGATCTCTTTGATGTCTATTGTACCTACAAGGAAGCAAACAAAATTTAAGAATCTATGATTCTTAAATATGCTGTGGAAGATGCTAGCAAATAGAAATTTGTCATCGGTCACTTTTATCGATGGAAAATGATGGATAACAAGGATATTAAGGTCCAAATAAATGAGTACCATAAGCTGTTGGAGGACCTCCATGCCAAAAAGATCAATCTATCCAATGAATTCATTGTTGGAGTCTTGATTGAGAAACTACCTGAAAGCTAGCTTAAACATAAACATAAACAGTTGTCGCTCTCGAAATTGATTACACACATCATCATTGAGGACAATAACAGAAAGGAGTCCAAAATGGCAAGTGCTAAGGAGTTGATGTCAAAAGCTAACATAGTGCAAGATACATCTAGTTATAAAAATAAAAATAAGAAAATTGATTACAAGCGTAGAGAATCTAACCTCGCCTTTAAGAAAAAAAGGCAATTGCTTTGTGTGTGGAAGATAGGGACATCATGCAGCCCAATGTAAAAGAAGAGTAAGAAATGACAATTCTCCTAAATCAAGTGTAAACTTGGTTAAAGAAGATGAAATGATTGTTGCGGTCATTTTTTAGGCTCTTCTAGTTATCAATGTAAAGGAATAGGTGGTAGACTCTAGGGCTACCAGGCATATTTGTGCAAACAAAGATGCCTTTACATCCTACACTCTAGTTGAGGATGACAAGAACATGTTTATCTTGGTGATTCTAGCACCACTAATATTCTTGGGAAAGAAAAAATTCTTTCAGACTCACATCTGACAAAACTTTGGCACTGAATGATATCCTACATGTTCCTAACGTTAGAGCTAACTTGATTTCTGTAGCTTTGTTAGGACAAGCTGGGGTTAAAGTGTTATTTGAGTCTGACAAGATCATAATGACAAAGAATAATATTTTTGTGGAGAAAGGCTATTGCAATCAAGCACTCTTTGTACTGAATGTTGCTAATGAAAAGATTGAATTTTCTACTTACTTGATTGACTCTATTGAATTATAGCATGCTAGACTAGGACATGTTAATGTTTCATATATTAAAAAAATGCTTGAAACTAATTTGATTTATGGTTTTAATAACAAGAACATGAATAAGTATTTAACATGTGTTGAATCAAAGTTAACTAGGAAATCTTTTCATAGTATACATAGAGAAACGGAGCTTTTAAGTGTTTTCATACAGACCTAGGAGACTTGAAACAAATCATGACTAGAGGACGTAAAAAGTATTATGTGACCTTTATAGATGATTTTTTTAGATATACTAAGATATATCTTCTTAGGAGTAAAGATGAAGTCTTTGACTCTTTTCTCGTTTATGAAGCTAAAGTAGAAAATCAGTTAAATATAAGGATCAAAAGGATTAGATCAGATAGAGGAGGTGAATATTTAATTTTTAATGATTATTATGAGAAGGAAGGAATAATTCATAAGATTAATCCTCCCTATTTACCTGAGTCTAATGGGGTAGCAGAAAGGAAAAATAGAACTTTAAAAGAAATGATGAGCACTATGCTAGTTAGTTCTTCTGCACTAGAGAATCTTTAGGGTGAGGCTTTATTGTCTATTTGTCATATACAAAATAGGATTCCCTATAAACTGACCAGTAGAACACCCTATAAGTTGTGGAAATGATAAAAGCCCAATTTGAAATATTTGAAAGTGTGGGGGTATCTAGCAAAAGTTATATTACCTGACCCAAAGAAAAAGAAGGTTCTAATAAATCTGATTGCATGTTTATTGGGTATGCTGAACATAGCTCTGCCTATAAATTTCTTGTTTTGAAAAGTGATGTGCTTGATTGTAATACTATTGTTGAAACCAAAAAATGCAAAATTTTTTGAACATGTTTTTCCTTTAAAAATTAAGAATTTACCATGTACATCTATGCAAAACTTTGAAAATGAAGTTGAATATGAAAATTTAAATTCATATGAGAATGTCCATAAAGATTTAAGAAGTAAACGACAAAGGAAAACAACCTCTTTTCGAGATGATTTTTATATATTTGTTGTTGATGATGAACCTAGAACTTTTTCCGAGGCTATTGCATCTCCTATGCAAAATTGTGGAAAAAAGCAATTAAAATTAAAATAGATTCAATTATAAAAAAATAATAAAACTTGGGAGTTAGTTGATTTACCACAAGGAGCAAAAACCATTGACTACAAATGGATTTTTAAAAGAAAATATAACCCAGATATGTCTATTAATAAATTCAAAGCTAGATTAGTAGCTAAATGTTTTACACAAAAACAAAACATTAATTATTTTGATACTTTTGCCCCTGTTATGAGGATATCATATATAAGAGTTTTTATTGCTTTAGCCTCAGTATACAAACTTTATATTCATCAAATGGATGTCAAAATTGCATTTTTAAATGGTGACTTAGAGGAAGAAATTTACATGGAATAACTTGAAAGTTGTATCATTTCTGGTAAAGAAAAAAAAAAGTTTACAAACTTCTTAAATCGTTATATGAATTAAAACAAGCACCTAAACAATGGCACAAAAAATTAAATCATGATTTAATTTGTGATGGCTTTACTTTTGTTGAAGTAGATAGATGTGTGTTACAAAAATAATTTATGCTGATTGTATAATTATCAGTCTGTATGTGGATGATATGCTAATTTTCAGAACTAACATGAATATAATATATAAGACAAAAGAGTTTCTTGTATCAATTTTTTATATGAAGGATTTGCGTGAAGCAAGTGTGATTTTGGGAGTTAAAATCATAAGGAAAGGTGATAGTATTTTACTATCACAGGAACACTATGTTCAAAAACTATTTAAAAGGTTTAGTTATTTTGATAACAAACTAGTGATAGCTCTTTATGATTTTAGCACCCAACTGAGGAAAAACTTGGGTGAGCCTGTTGCTCAATCAAAATATATACAAATTATTAGAAGTCTGTTGCATCTGATGAACGTCACCCATCCTGACATAACATATGTTGTGTGTAGGTTGAGTAGGCATACACATAATGTAATACCCGTTAATTTCGGAATATAACTCGCTTAAGAGTATTTTAGAATTTTACAACGTTAATTTAGTTATTTATTTTGGTTATATTTAATTTTCATATTTAATTGTTCTCTTTGAATATTATTTATGAAAATTGAATTAAATGACTGGACTAAATATTTGTACAATGTGGGATATATTCTAAGAATGGTGAAATTCATGGAAAAGTGGTTTCAGAATGGTCAATTAGTCCATTTATTGTAAATTGACTGGATGGGTTTGGATGTTGGGTTATGGATACCCATGGGTTATTGAATAACCCATTAGAAATATTTAATATAAAGTTTCAATAGTACCCCCCTCATTTCTCACGCAGAAGGAAAAGCTGAAAACTGAACAGTGGAAGTTTTCTCTCCTTTCTTCATCCTCTTTTCAAATCCTTTCCTTGATCTTCAGAGTTTTGATTGTTTGTTCGGTTCAAAAGCTTTGTCAGGATCAAAGGTAAGCTTTAATCTCATTATTTTCCTTAAATCTAAGTTTATATGGAAGATTAGAGGAGGTTTTGTTCTTGAAGATTTTGATGATAATTCGTGAATTTCAGTTGTTTTAGAAGTTATATTTGAGTTATAATCGGTTAAAAGAGTTGAGATTCTGGTTTTGAATCAAAAGAAAAGAAAGGATGAATTTTTTGAAAGATTTTCTGCAAAATTCGAAGTACTGTAACAACTGAAAATCTGGAATTTTTCTTCGAGTTACTGTAGCAGTTACTGTAGTGTCGGCAGTCAACGTTACTGTAGCGAATCGGCACTGTAGCGAACCGTACTGTAGCAAACCGTTACTGTAGCAATCAGAAAATTTTGCGTAATTTCATGATTTTGTTTCCTTTCTTATGTTTTCTTGTAATATATTTTACTAGGAAATTTTCCTACACAAATTCTAGTGTGGAACAAGGTAAACTTGGACAAACATCAAGGTGAGTGAATAACCTTGCTCAGCTAATTTGATATTACTAGTCAAAGTACAATATAAGTCCCATTTACAATATTATTTGGGTAATAAGCAATCAATTTTCATATGGGAGTATATGATGATCGGTAGAAATAAGAGTATGTAGAAATTATTTTATTTCATGACAATTGTGCTATGTGATAAATTCTCACTATCTTGTCAATGAGTAAAGATCTACGGGATCTAATACACGAGTTTGAAAGGGTTAAAGTCCCATACTACTCAGTGCATATCTATGAAACCCATACACGAGTTGAAAGGGTTAAAGTCCCATACTACTCGGTGTATATCTAAGAAAGCTTATACACGAGTTGAAAGGGTTAGAGTCTCATACTACTCGGTGTATACCGATGAGATCTTATTCACGAGTTTGAAAGGGTTAGAGTCTCATACTACTCGTTGTATATCTAAGAATCTTATTCATGAGTTTGAAAAGGTTAGAGTCTCATACTACTCGATGTATAAGACAATTAATTATATGAGTAAATGTGGTATTTGTACTTTTGATATTCTATATAGTACAGTTATTTACTTACTGAGTTTTTAAATAAACTCACACTCCCTATGATTATTTTTCAGATACAGAAAACAAAGAAGAAGAGTATCTGTTGGAAGATTAGAAGCCCCTTGGGATTACACTCTATTTCTGTCTGGTGGGATACCAGTACTTATTAACGTGGATACTAGAAACGCTCTGTACTTTCTATAGGTCTCCTAGGCTTGCGATGAGATAGAAATATCAGACTATGTATGTCTATATTTGCTTATCAGATGAATATAATTCTGTAGTGTGGAATGAATGATTAAGGTTGAATGTAAAACCTTACAGAATATATGTAAACAACGTATGTTTGAGAATTTTATCAAATGAGTAGTATCTTTTCACATGCTCAATTTTTGGGATGTGATAATTTAGTATCAGAGGAAAGGTTTTATAGGTCCCCTATAGAGTACAGAGCAAAGTGATCTTTATGGGCCCTTCCCTATTGTCATGAGCCGCGGCATGACCATAGGATTAGGTTCCATAAAAGACCTTGTAGAGTATAACGTCATTTTATAGATAACTTCTCAGTGGGGCTAGTAAGTGATATTTTGTTTATGTCTGAAAATTGTTTGTTATGTGTGTAGATCTGTGACAGATCAATGTCAGAAGGATCTTCTAATAATAATGAGCATATGGGTCCAAGGAGGGCCATAAATCCACCAGTACATGTGCAAGATGATCCTAACCGTGGTGATAGTTTACATGCTCAAAGTACTGAGGGCGCAACTAGTGAGCAAGCAAGGAGAGTCGAACCTGATGCTCACGTTGGTAATGCAACTATTGCACATGTGATTAATTTGATGAATGAACAATTTGACCGATTTGAGGCTGAAATGAGAGGTCGAGCTGCACAAGCTAACCTGCCAGTGGATCCTCCTATTGTTGAAGCTGAAATTATACCACCAGCTCCGTTAGCGGGAGGAGTTAATGTAAGAGAGGTAAGAATGTCTGAATTCCAGAAAATGAGGCCTCCTACTTTTTCAGAGGAAGATCCCAAAGAGGACCCACAATGTTTCCTTGAAGATTGTGAAGCAATCTGTGATGCTATAGGGTGTTCTCCTACTCAAAAGGTAGAATTCACTTCCTAAAAGCGGAAAGCAAAAATGAAGGACAAAGCAAGGAAAAGGATAACAAAAACGGACAAAGGAAAGGAAAAAGCCCTAAAGAAGCAACCAAAATTAACCAAAATAGAGGACTCATCAGCGTGGTTTTTAGATTAGTGTTTTGCTTGAGGACAAGCAATAGTTTTGGTTTGGGGGAGTTGATGAGTCCTCTATTTTGGTTAATTTTGTTTGTTTCTTTAGGGCTTTTTCCTCTCCTTGATTCCATTTTTGTTAGCTTTTTGCTTGCTTTGTCCTTTATTTTGGCTTTCCTCTTTGTACATAGTTGTTGCTTTGCTTTATCTTATTTTAATTTTTTTCCTTGCTTTTTTTACGCCTTTTTGTTGTACATTCTAGTAGGCTTTCCATTCTGGTCTGGAACATGGAGAATCTGAAGTTCTGCTGCTCATCTGATGGCTGGCGCCCAGGCGCCACGCAGGGCGCCTGGAGCCGCCAGCCCCTCAACTCTCTGCCAAAGAGTCAGAACGTGGCGCCCAGGCGACACCCAGGGCGCCTAGGCGCCACTCCTTGTTTCCAGCTATTTTGGGCTAGCGCCTAGGCGCCAGCCCCATTTCCTCTTTGTTTTTGCTTGGCGCCTAGGCGCCCCGGTTCTGCACCTGCGAGCTTTCTTGTATATATTGCTCTTTTGCAGATGTTTTGTGGATCTTTTGGTTGGAGGGCAAGGGAGCTCTGCTAGGGCAAGGATGGAGGAGCTGGGAGACCTCTTCTCTACTGAGTTTGAAGCTTTTCTTCCTTTTTTTCCTTCCTCTTGATCATATTTTGTTGTGTATTTGTTATGTATTTCTTCCTCTTGTTATAAACTCTAGGGTTAGGGGATTGATGTATATTGACTTCCTATGAAGCTTTGTTGTCGGATGCTTAAATACAATTGCTTTTCTGATTATTGGAGTAGTTGTTATTGGTTTAACTGGTTTTAGGTGATTGTGATCATTTCACTTAGATGCATTTGGGGTTTGTATTAATGCTAGACATAGCTTGATATAAACATGCCCTTGTAACTTCTACCGTGAATCGGGTTAGTCTAGACAGATAATCTTGTTTGCGTGGTCATATGAGTTCTTGAACTTAAACTGCGAACCAATTAATTGGACTAAGACATTAGCTAATTATTTTAGCTAGGAAGATTTGCTCACCAAGACATTGGGTTCAAATATTTTCGTGAACTCGACCAACATTAAATGGAATCTGTGAATGTTTCTAAGCATCCTTTAACGATTCAAAGATTGGTTTGTCTATGAATTAATCGGATTAGGAGTTAAGAAAGTCAATCCCCTACCCGTTGTGTTTTGGCGTAGTTCTTCGTTTGGTGTTTAGTTAATTCCTTGTTGTTAGTTTAGTTTATTTTCGGTTTATCTTTACATTTTTCCTCTGTCCAAATATAATTTGATCTAGTGAAATTGGTAATTGTTAAAGTCAATCCCTGAGGACGATAACTTTTTCTCATCACTTTACTACTTGTGCGACCCGATACACTTGTCGGGAAATAGCGCAACAAGTTTTTGGCGCCGTTGCCGGGGATTGACGGTGTTGACAATATTAAGAGTAGCTAGTAGGGTTGTAGTTTGGACTTTGCCTTTTTCTGTACATACTTATACTGTAAATTTTACTCTTATACTTGTACATGCTTTTTCTTTTGTTTAAATTTTCTCTCTTACTTTTCATTGGTTTGTGCGAGGCATCACCGACTCATGCGCATTAGTATTCTACCCGGAAATTGGAAGGTCGGTTCGCATAGGCCAAATACAAGCTTTACACACTATATGAGCCTAACAAGCTCAACCTGCAACTAAGGCAGAAAACAATCAAAGCCCACCTGCTCATCCTCCTATGGAAACTCTCATGGATTGCAAAATCTCTTCTGTGGAGGGATGTGGTGCCGGCATAGCTAAACAGACCGGGTAAAGTCTAGCTACGGACTATAAACTTAGCGCTCTTGGGAGGCAACCCAAGTTTCTTACCCTTTTATCTTTTTAATTTCGCTTTTAGTTTTATTTGTTGCTTTAATTATTGTTCTGTTTAGTCCTTGTATTTATTTTTCGCATTTTAATTCTGAGTGCCTTTGTTGATGGTCTATTTCTGTGCATAGCTTTCCTTTTTGGACCCCGCTCCCTACTGGGTTGTTATTGAGGATAATATGTTGTTTAGGTTTGGGGGGAGAAGATTTTGCTGTTATTATTGCTCTTGGATGCTTAGCTACCATCTTCAATGAATCTAGGGTTTGTATTAATGCTTGTCTTAGCCTTAATATAGACATGCCTCGGTAATCTCTTCTGTAATTCGGGTTAAGAAGATTGTTTTTAAGGTGATACATCTAAATCTTCTTTTCAAAAGGAATGTCTCTGTTTTTGTTGACCATCATATCTTTGGATTTTTCTTGATAGATTGGAATCTGCTTTACAAGTTTTATATTATTCTATTTTCAATTAATTCTTTACATAGTCATCTTGTTTAAAATTTAACTTAAATTTGGTTTTTCAGAATTTCTAGATTTATTTGAGAAATCTCAAGCTTTTTAATTAAAAGTTGTCGACCCTCTCAACCTTCTTAAAGCACTCTTTCAAAATCTTGAAATTTTCTATCTCTTTTTATGACAACATTTTGCTCAATAAGGGACTGCTTTCTCTAAAAAAAATGAGAAAAATAAAAAAAAAAGCAACACAATTCTAATTAAATAAAATAGAAGTGTGATTTAAGTTGAGGAAGTGTAGTGTGGATTAGGCGCACAACACTTGTTCTAACCAATGAATTACATTTTCTTAGCAAATAAAGGTGATGGTCAAGGTGTTGTTGTGTGGTTTAGGCGCACGGGCAACTCTTTGTTCCTTAACCTCGTTATCTTTTCTTCTTGCATAGGTTGAGGGGGAGATGTGTGGATTAGGCGCACTGTCTTCACTTCGATCACTTTTTATTAAAAATATCCCTTGTTTGAGAAGTTTTCCTTGAGAGCCGAAATTGTTATGAAAAAGATATTTTCTTTTAAGTTTGCGGAGAGTAATTTGAGAAAGTGAGGGTGTTTGCAATTTGTCTTTAAAAACACTTGGAAAAGTATCATGTTCATCTTTAAATTCTCAATTACTCAATGCCAAGTTTGGTTTTAAGAAGATGACTATGTGGAATTGAATTGATTTTGTTTAATGTTTTATGTTGTTGAGTACTTCCTCTCTATCTTGAAAAATCTGTTGGCTTCGTTTGGCGTGTGATGCGCTCTTTCCCGACAAGTGTATCGGGTCGCACAAGTAGTAAAGTGATGAGAAAAAGTTATCGTCCTCAGGGATTGACTTTAACAATTACCAATTTCACTAGATCAAATTATATTTGGACAGAGGAAAAAATGTAAAGATAAACCGAAAATAAACTAAACTAACAACAAGGAATTAACTAAACACCAAACGAAGAACTACGCCAAAACACAACGGGTAGGGGATTGACTTTCTTAACTCCTAATCCGATTAATTCATAGACAAACCAATCTTTGAATCGTTAAAGGATGCTTAGAAACATTCACAGATTCCATTTAATGTTGGTCGAGTTCACGAAAATATTTGAACCCAATGTCTTGGTGAGCAAATCTTCCTAGCCAAAATAATTAGCTAATGTCTTAGTCCAATTAATTGGTTCGGAGTTTAAGTTCAAGAACTCATATGACCACGCAAACAAGATTATCTATGTCTAGACTAACCCGATTCACGGTAGAAGTTACAAGGGCATGTTTATATCAAGCTATGTCTAGCATTAATACAAACCCCAAATTCATCTAAGTGAAATGATCACAATCACCTAAAACCAGTTAAACCAATAACAACTACTCCAATAATCAGAAAAGCAATTGTATTTAAGCATCCAACAACAAAGCTTCATAGATAGTTAATAAACATCAATCCCCTAACCCTAGAGTTTATCACAAGAGGAAGAAATACATAACAAATACACAACAAAATATGATCAAGAGGAAGGAGAAAAAGGAAGAAAAGCTTCAAACTCAGTAGAGAAGAGGTCTCCCAGCTCCTCCATCCTTGCCCTAGTAGAGCTCCCTTGCCCTCCAACCAAAAGATCTCCAAAACATCTGCAAAATAGCAATATATACAAGAAGGCTCGCAGGTGCAGAACCGGGGCGCCTAGGCGCCAAGCAAAAATAAGGAGGAAATGGGGCTGGCGCCTGGGCGCCCTGGGTGGCGCCTGGGCGCCAGCCCAAAATAGCTGGAAACAAGGAGTGGCGCCTAGGCGCCCTGGGTGGCGCCTGGGCGCCACGTTCTGACTCTTTGGCAGGGAGTAGAGGGGCTGGCGCCTCCAGGCGCCCTGCGTGGCGCCTGGGCACCAGCCATCAGATGTGCAGCAGAACCTCAGATTCTCCATGTTCCAGACCAGAAAGGAAAGCCTACTAGAATGTACAACAAAAAGGCGTAAAAAGGCAAGGAAAGAGACTAAAAACAAGATAAAGCAAAGAAACAACTATGTACAAAGCGGAAAGCAAAAATGAAGGACAAAGCAAGGAAAAGGATAACAAAAACGGACAAAGGAAAGGAAAAAGCCCTAAAGAAGCAACCAAAATTAACCAAAATAGAGGACTCATCAGCGTGGTTTTTAGATTAGTGTTTTGCTTGAGGACAAGCAATAGTTTTGGTTTGGGGGAGTTGATGAGTCCTCTATTTTGGTTAATTTTGTTTGTTTCTTTAGGGCTTTTTCCTCTCCTTGATTCCATTTTTGTTAGCTTTTTGCTTGCTTTGTCCTTTATTTTGGCTTTCCTCTTTGTACATAGTTGTTGCTTTGCTTTATCTTATTTTAATCTTTTTCCTTGCTTTTTTTACGCCTTTTTGTTGTACATTCTAGTAGGCTTTCCATTCTGGTCTGGAACATGGAGAATCTGAAGTTCTTCTGCTCATCTGATGGCTGGCGCCCAGGCGCCACGCAGGGCGCCTGGAGGCGCCAGCCCCTCAACTCTCTGCCAAAGAGTCAGAACTTGGCGCCCAGGCGCCACCCAGGGCGCCTAGGCGCCACTCCTTGTTTCCAGCTATTTTGGGCTAGCGCCTAGGCGCCACCTAGGGCGCCCAGGCGCCAGCCCCATTTCCTCTTTGTTTTTGCTTGGCGCCTAGGCGCCCCGGTTCTGCACCTGCGAGCTTTCTTGTATATATTGCTCTTTTGCAGATGTTTTGTGGATCTTTTGGTTGGAGGGCAAGGGAGCTCTGCTAGGGCAAGGATGGAGGAGCTGGGAGACCTCTTCTCTACTGAGTTTGAAGCTTTTCTTCCTTTTTCTCCTTCCTCTTGATCATATTTTGTTGTGTATTTGTTATGTATTTCTTCCTCTTGTTATAAACTCTAGGGTTAGGGGATTGATGTATATTGACTTCCTATGAAGCTTTGTTGTCGGATGCTTAAATACAATTGCTTTTCTGATTATTGGAGTAGTTGTTATTGGTTTAACTGGTTTTAGGTGATTGTGATCATTTCACTTAGATGCATTTGGGGTTTGTATTAATGCTAGACATAGCTTGATATAAACATGCCCTTGTAACTTCTACCGTGAATCGGGTTAGTCTAGACATAGATAATCTTGTTTGCGTGGTCATATGAGTTCTTGAACTTAAACTGCGAACCAATTAATTGGACTAAGACATTAGCTAATTATTTTGGCTAGAAAGATTTGCTCACCAAGACATTGGGTTCAAATATTTTCGTGAACTCGACCAACATTAAATGGAATCTGTGAATGTTTCTAAGCATCCTTTAACGATTCAAAGATTGGTTTGTCTATGAATTAATCGGATTAGGAGTTAAGAAAGTCAATCCCCTACCCGTTGTGTTTTGGCGTAGTTCTTCGTTTGGTGTTTAGTTAATTCCTTGTTGTTAGTTTAGTTTATTTTCGGTTTATCTTTACATTTTTCCTCTGTCCAAATATAATTTGATCTAGTGAAATTGGTAATTGTTAAAGTCAATCCCTGAGGACGATAACTTTTTCTCATCACTTTACTACTTGTGCGACCCGATACACTTGTCGGGAAATAGCGCAACAGCACAGCATTCCATCCTCAGACTGATGGACAGTCCGAAAGGACAATTCAGACTTTAGAGGATATACTAAGAGCTTGTGTGATGGATTTCAGTGGAAGTTGGGAAGATCATTTGTCTCTTATTGAATTTGCTTATAACAACAGTTACCAAGCCAGTATTCAGATGACACCTTTTGAGGCTTTATATGGGAGACGGTGTCGATCTCCTATAGGTTGGTTTGAACTTGGTGAAACCAAAATATTTGGACCTGAGATGATACAGGAAGATATAAATAAAGTTAAACTGATCAGAGAGAAGTTGTTAACTGCTCAGAGTAGACAGAAGTCTTATGCGGACAACCGACGACGTGACCTTGAATTTGCAATAGGTGATATGGTTTTCTTACGAATCTCACCTATGAAGGGAGTAATGAGATTCGGGAAGAAAGGCAAGCTTAGTCCGAGGTATGTTGGCCCATATGAGGTTGTAGACAGAGTGGGTAATGTGGCATATCGCCTAGACCTACCTTCCGACCTAGAGGGAGTTCATCCAATATTTCATGTGTCCATGCTACGGAAGTATCTTCCTGATCCTTCTCATGTCATTCAACCCCAAGAAGTTCATTTTGATGAAACTCTCACCTACGAAGAGGTACCAGTAGCTATCCTTGATAGAAAAGTCAAGAAATTGCGTACCAAAGAAATTCCTACTGTCAAGGTTCTTTGGAGAAATCATTCTCGCGAGGAAGCTACGTGGGAAGCAGAAGATGAGATGTGGAAAAACTATCCACATTTATTTGAAACTTGAGGTAAGATTTTAATTCGGAGAACCGAATTCTTTTAAGGGGGGTAGAATGTAATACCCGTTAATTTCAGAATATAACTCGCTTAAGAGTATTTTAGAATTTTACAACGTTACTTTAGTTATTTATTTTGGTCATATTTAATTTTCATATTTAATTGTTCTCTTTGAATATTATTTATGAAAATTGAGTTAAATGACTGGACTAAATATTTACACAATGTGGGATATATTCTAAGAATGGTGAAATTCATGGAAAAGTGGTTTCAGAATGGTCAATTAGTCCATTTATTGTAAATTGACTGGATGGGTTTGGATGTTGGGTTATGGATACCCATGGGTTATTGAATAACCCATTAGAAATATTTAATATAAAGTTTCAATAGTACCCCCCTCATTTCTCACGCAGAAGGAAAAGCTGAAAACTGAACAGTGGAAGTTTTCTCTCCTTTCTTCATCCTCTTTTCAAATCCTTTCCTTGATCTTCAGAGTTTTGATTATTTGTTCGGTTCAAAAGCTTTGTAAGGATCAAAGGTAAGCTTTAATCTCATTATTTTCCTTAAATCTAAGTTTATATGGAAGATTAGAGGAGGTTTTGTTCTTGAAGATTTTGATGATAATTCGTGAATCTCAGTTGTTTTAGAAGTTATATTTGAGTTATAATCGGTTAAAAGAGTTGAGATTCTGGTTTTGAATCAAAAGAAAGGAAATGATGAATTTTTTGAAAGATTTTCTGCAAAATTCGAAGTACTGTAGCAACTGAAAATCTGGAATTTTTCTTCGAGTTACTGTAGCGACCAGAAATTTCGGAAAAAAAAATCTGGAAAATTTTCTTCGGGTACTGTAGCAGTAACTGTAGTGTCGGCAGTCAACGTTACTGTAGCAGTCAACGTTACTGTAGCGAACCGGCACTGTAGCGAACCGTTACTGTAGCGAACCGGTACTGTAGCAAACCGTTACGGTAGCAATGTCAAATTCAAATGAGACAAAATTTACTAGTGGATATGTGTTCACCCTTAGTGGTGGAGCAATGTCATGGATATCAGCTAAACAAACTCTTATAGCTAAATCCACCATGAAGTTAGAGTTTATAGCTCTGGAGTTGGCTGGTAATGAGGCAGAATGGTTGAGAAACTTCTTGGCATGTATATCATTAGGTATAAAACTAGCACTATCTGTGTTTTTATATTGTGATTGCCAAGCGGTAATAGCCATTGAAAAGAATAAAATTTATAATGGAAAAAGTAGACACATTCATTTGAGACACGATAAGGTCAAACAATTGCTAAAGGATGAAATAATATTGATCGATTATGTGAGGTCAAAAGTGAACCTAGCTGATCCTTTGACTAAACCCTTAGGTAGAAATTTAATTAATAAGACATCGAGGGGAATTAGACTTAAGCCAATATGAAATTAATAGTGGCAATAACCCAATCTTTGTGATTGGAGATCCCATGAAGAAGGTTCATATGTGTAATAACAAGTAGTCTGTTAATTCTGCTAGTACTATTTTCTCAATTCATTTTCTATAACGTTAAGTGTGAAAGTAATATAATACATTGATTGGTGGGTTGAGCGTAAACTCTTTATAATCTTTATAGCCCTACATTGAGGGTAGTATATTCATTGCAGATACACTTGATGAAGTCACCTATATAAGTATGGAGTAGGGTCGTTCCTATGAGATTGTGGCAAAATCTCTAGAGCACTCATGAATACCAGACATGCGCACGGCCAAAATAACGCATACAACAACGTTAATAGCAGAAATGTGGGGGGAAGGGTAAGATGTGACTGCTAAGATCTCTAACTTACGACTAAAAGTATATTAGTTCATAGAAGCTATATGCTTCACCAATTACTATGTGAATTAAATCTTAATTGTCTATATCAGGTTTATAGTCTAAAAAGAGACATCTAATTAATACATCTACACCTATATACATAATCCTAAATTTTTTTTTGAAATATCTTTTGAAATATGTGGGGATTGTTGTAAAAATAGCCTTGCAAAGACTTTGTATTTCAAAAGAGAAAAACAAGTCCTACTTTGCTTGGAATAAGGAAGGGAAGAGCCTTTATATACTAATATATGTTAGTAGGCTAATAAAGGGCTAAGGGAAGTGGTAAGCTCACGTGCTCACAATCTGAGCCAGTGCAGTACAAATCATCTAATTTTAATAAAATGGACTGGACTTAGTTTTTTTTCTTTAAAAATAATATGTTTATTTATTTATTTTAGCTTACCTGAACATAGGCATATTTACCAATTACGAAATTGACTTGGTCAACGTCAGGAAATTAAGGACTTTCATAATTTTTTAATATTTTTGAAACAACCCATAAATTTCTTGAAACTGTCCATAAATTATTTTAATTTTCATAACTTTTTTTTAATTTTATTTAATTTTTGTGTATGTTTCATTTATAGTTCAGCAGTTATAAAAGAAGCTCTCCTCCCCCTCATTTTTTCACACTCACATAGCCAACAGTTGTGTTTTCTCTCTTCTCTCTATCTCTCGCTTTCTGGGTTGTTCTTTTATAATTTCTATTGTTCTATAGCCTGAGTAAATCTCAAAAGAATATGTTTAATCCTGGAAGGAGTATTGTAGATGCATGATTTTTTTCTATGGTCACGGAATAATTTTCCTTAAGTACAATGTCTCCTATAGACGAGACTCAGATTATTATTGTGTTGGTTTCTTTATTTTTACAACATGTGTTTGGTACACGTAAAAGATTAAAACAAAAAAGAGAAAAGAAACAAAAAGGAATAGAAAAAAGGATTAAAAATGTGCTTGGTATGACAAAAGGAAAAATAGAAAAAGTGGAAATGAGATAAAATGAAATTACAAAAATAACCCTTCTTATATAATATAGAAAAATTTTCTCATAAGGAAAAAAAGGAACAAAAAGTCTCACTTAACATTAATCATCTTTCTCTTTCTCATGAGTTAAACTGTAGGAAAAAAAAAACTTAGAGCACCTTCATCATTTGTATCATCTTCCACTATTTGTTGTATCACCAAATTTACTTCCATTGTTTGTATCATCAAATTCCCTTTAAGCAACTGGAAAAAAAATACAAATTAAAAAACAAAAGAAACAATCTAAAAATTTTCGCTTTTGCACTACTATTTGTTGGAAACAAACTCAGAGCACGTTGAAGAAGAGTTCAACAACCGACTTCCGATGAACAACTTTGGAGAAGACTCGTTGCAACTTCTTTTTTTGGTTCACTATCTTCGACTTTTGGCAAACTCACCGGTGGTCAACGATGGTGCTGCTGACAAAGGGCTAAGCTGGCCAAGGGACAACCATTGAGGGGTAGAGGCATTGGTCTACTTTGGCAAAGGGCAAACTGGTCAAAGTACAACCTTTCCCAATAATGCCGAGCATTCCTTCAACTTTGGGATGAAATGTAATATACGATTAATGAAATAGAATGGAAAACCGGTTTTCCATGAAGAAAAGCATGCTGCCTCATTTTCCTGCCTACCAAACACAAGAAAGATTGCCTTTCATCTGCTTTCCCTTTTCTTTGATGGATTTCATCTCTACCAAACGAGTTCTAAGAGTTTGGAAAGTTTAGAGATTGGTTTACGAAAAAATAAACTACAGGAACTAACTTAAAAATTGAAGTAAACTTTGAGGACAAGATGATTAATTTTCCCATAATAATAATTTTAGGCCACAAAAGTTTCAAAAATAAAGTTGGAAGAGAACAAATAGAGAAGTCAATAGTTATAAATTCTTAGCAAAAGTATCCTTTTCATTCTTAAAGTTTATCTTCAATTTCAAATCTTTCCCCTATGTTTTTTTTTTCAATTTCATCTTACATGTTTCTTTTTCGTTTTAATTTTATCTCTAAAGCTAACATTGTTAATATAATTAATGAAAAATGTTGACGTAGACTTTTCCATGTGACACGTCTACTACTAATATGTTATACTAATTGATTTTAATTTTAATTTTGTCCCAAACATTTTATTATGTTTCAATTTTACCACAAATAATTATTTTTATTTTTCTCTTTCATTCTAAATTAACATTTAAACGTTTAAATATTTAAAGTATATATGGAAGAATTTACTTGTCATTTGCAAGAGTTTACAAGTCATTTAGAGAGGTTTATATTAGTATTTTGCATCAATTTTGTTAATAGTGTTAGTCCTAAGAATAAAATCAAAACAAAAGAAAAATATATAAGATGAAATTAGCACAAAAAAATTTAAAACGAAATTAAAATTCAAAATAATCACTAAATATGTAAAAAATGCTTTTGCCAAAATGCTTTTGTTCATTTTTAATAGACACCTCTCTATTTATTCAAAGAAATGCATAACGATATTATGAAATAAGAAAATGTCACATTTTTTAACGGGGAATTTTTCCAATTAGATGTTCATATTCAGAACAAGACACTGCAACATCTAGAGTCATGTGCAAGGATTTCTTTTTTTCTTTTTTTTGGGTCTATTTGCATTAAAAAGAATTCTCTAATCGTTTGTTTGTTAATTCGCTTCTCATTGTTTAGCACGTCGCCCCGAGATTCCTTCAGCAACTTCCCATCCCACATCTCACTTCTCAGTTCTCACGCTTGAAATAACCAAAAGGAAAATAGAAATTGTCTAAATTTCTGTTAAAGTTGGCTTCATCGCCTCTTACAATTTTTTTTTTCGTTTTGATCCCTCTGGTCTTCTGCTGAAACCCTAATTTCCATGGCAGAGCCTGAACGTCGTCACCGGATATCAGTTCATCAGTCTCTCGGCGGTGGCTTAGGTAAGATCCTATAAGTTCATTCTTGAACAGAATCTCAGTCTCTTCCGGATCCATCAGTGTTTTTGCATTGTCCTTGTTCTTATTTCCCTGTCAATCGGAGCTGATCGAAATGAGTTGATTTTTTTTTCTTTATGTATATTTAATCATTGGTAGTTGCTGATGTGTTGCTCTGGAGGATATGGTATGGAGGAATTGTGGTAATGGTTGCAGCGACGGCATTGTGGTTTCTATTTGAACGAGCTGGATATAACATGTTGTCATTTGTGGCCAATGTTCTATTGCTGCTTGTTGTGATTCTCTTTTTCTGGGCCAAAGCTGCTACCGCTTTCAACAGGTATTTTGCATCCTTGCAACTTACTTGTCTTGGACAGTTTGCTTATGCGAATCAATATGACTGGTTGCAACTTGCAAGTATAATCTATGGGCGAGATTACTGAGGAGATATTGAAACTGTTAATCAGTTAAATGCTTTTTGTTTTTAAAAGAGAATGTATACTAATATATATATATATATACATTGTATCTGGTTGCTCTCTTAACTGAGAGGATATTTAAGTCTTTTTAAAATGCATGAGGAACATTTACTGGTAATTATACTTCCTTAAATTGACATTGATATGTGCTATACAGACCTCTCCCTCCCCTTCCTGATCTCCGAATCTCGGAGGATTCTATTGCTAATGCTTCTGATATACTGCAAATTGGGATCAATCGTGCTTTGTCAATTGCACATGACATAGCAATTGAGAGGAATGTGGTGCTTTTCATTCAGGTCTTGCGCTGATATATTTTTTCTCATTTTTATGTTAAATGAATTAGATTAGTTAAGCTCATCAGGTAAAGACTTTTATATTGACATTTCATTTATGCGAATTTGGGAATCAGATTGCTGCTGGATTGTGGATTATATCTTTTATTGGTAGTCTGTTCAATTTTCTGACTCTGATTTTTTTTGGTAAGTTCTCTGCTTCTGTAGTGTCTACACATTGTATATTCTCTTATATGAAATCTTCTCAATATTAATTTGCTTATATTGTTTCATATAATTTTTTTGATAGGTGTTCTTCTTAGTTTGTCAGTTCCTCTGTTGTACGACAAGTATCAGGACCAAATTGATTATAAGCTATATACAGTGCATGGGCTTATTCGAACACATTATAGGAAGTTTCACAGCAATGTTTTAAGGAACATATCTTCAAACAAAGAAAAGAAGATAGAGTAGGTAAGCATGCACTATTAATTGGGGGAGGGGGGTGTTAGCTTGTATGAGGAGGATAGTCACTTGCTTGAAAATAATCTAGCATGTTTTATATTTTTAAGCAATTTGTTTATCTGTACAATATCTGCACATGAAAGTGTATGGTACTACCTTTCAAATTATATTATAGTTCCTTATTCATCATTAGATAGGGATCATGCTTAAGAAAAAAGTAAGGAAGCAAATTTCTCTTTACGTAGACTTTTAACTCCTCTTTACATCTGCTCGTAACATGTGCTTATTTCTGTTGATAACTTACCATCACTATTCAAAAGACATCAGCATAGAAATGGTTGCACATAGGTCATTATTCATCTTCCCATTTTTCGTACCCCCATGGGAGATGCTTTGAATGAATTTTGATCAATGGACGCGCTACCTTTGTTGCTTCGCTTACCACTTGATTGTGAAAGTGGGAAAAGGAAAACAGAATATGCGGAAATAGGCGTATATCTGTGTCCTTCGGACTGTAACATGGCATGGTTTTGGCTCAGGAATCAATATTGATTGGGTTGATATTCCTGTAAGTGTATTTTATTAACACTACTTGAACTGAAGTTTTTGTTCTCCCAAGTAGAAAATGCACCAGAGAATGGGAAAACTCACCATAGCATATTTATATCCTATATTTACAAACTTTACATACATCTATATAAAAATTCATTCAATTCTTTTTGTACAATATATGACAAGTAATTATCTGATGGGAATTCTAAGAATTTGAATCTTGTGGATTTTTAAGAATTTGACAGTTTTAAGTTTCGGATTAGTTTTTTTTTGTTTTTTTAAATTTTTAGCTGATTGTCATATCATCACTGTCACTTTCTATGAGCTAACATCATGATGAAAGTCACCACTTGCCCCTCACCACAAGGGATCGGGGGTGCCTGCTCTTCGGAAAAGAAGAGCAGGCTGCTTTTTACTTGTAGCAACGGTTATGCAGCAACAATAAATCGTTGCTATAAATATTAATTGTGATATTTTTTTTACAAAACTTATAGCAACGGTTTTTAAACTGTTGCTGAAACCTGTTTATCAGTGTTGGCCACGGTTTTAACCGTGGCCAATAGGCAAAGCAGCCTGCTCTTCGGGTACGAAGAGCAGGCCCCCCCAGTTCCACCACAAGTTATCATTGGGTTCAAAATAAAATATTTTCATACAAATTTTACCTTTGCAAAACTTTTTCCAAGAATTAATCTCCAAAAAGAAAATTTTGTGATTTACGTAGACTTTTAACTCCTCTTTACATCTGCTCGTAACATGTGCTTATTTCTGTTGATAACTTACCATCACTATTCAAAAGACATCAGCATAGAAATGGTTGCACATAGGTCATTATTCATCTTCCCATTTTTCGTACCCCCATGGGAGATGCTTTGAATGAATTTTGATCAATGGACGTGCTACCTTTGTTGCTTCGCTTACCACTTGATTGTGAAAGTGGGAAAAGAAAAAACAGAATATGCGGAAATAGGCGTATATCTGTGTCTTTCGGACTGTAACATGGCATGGTTTTGGCTCAGGAATCAATATTGATTGGGTTGATATTCCTGTAAGTGTATTTTATTAACACTACTTGAACTGAAGTTTTTGTTCTCCCAAGTAGAAAATGCACCAGAGAATGGGAAAACTCACCATAGCATATTTATATATCCTATATTTACAAACTTTACATACATCTATATAAAAATTCATTCAATTCTTTTTGTACAATATATGACAAGTAATTATCTGATGGGAATTCTTAATGCGCCAACTGTATGCATGAATTAATGCACTCAACTTTTTGAGATGTGGAGAATTTGAATCTTGTGGATTTTTAAGAATTTGACAGTTTTAAGTTTCGGATTAGTTCGTTTGAATGTAAGAATCTCTCATGCTTTAATATACGCAGTTCGCCAGTTTCCCATAGCGTCCATGGAAGGGCTAATCTAGGTTTTTCCTAAACCAAAAAAGTTAAGGCTAAAACCCTAACCCAAAAGAGTTGATTGTTTTTCAAACACAGAACCGAAGTGAGATGGGAAAGCCCAACAAGCAACTTTTTTTAATATATATATAAACAAAATGGATCTGAAGGCGGATGACCCAAGAATCCGATGCTTCCCCCCGTCGAAGTCACCGAAGTATGTCCTTGCTTCATGCCCTCTGGAGCCACAGTCAACAGCGGGGAAAAGCCTTTGTCGGAAGGAGAGAACCTTTGAGCAAGCAACGGGCAGACTTTTGGAACATCTCACCAACTACCAAATGATATCAGGAGGAAGGGGCAAGCATCGAATAGAACAGGAAGAAGGTTGTAGCTTTAGCGGTAGGAAGGGGGATGAAAGCACCGGCAGTGCGGGGGAAGGGGGAAAGTGCCGATAGCATGCCGGCGATAGATCTACTATTGCATCATCGGCCCACTTTGAAGCTTCTTGTTCGCTCCTCCATCCTCGTCTCTGAAGCTCTAGAAAAGAGTCTGGCATTGAGAAGAAGGGAAACAGCAGGGGAGCAAGCATCTGCTGTGAACGGAAATTAAATCTCAGCTTCAACTTTCATAGCCTCCTCAAGAATGCAAAAACAAACACAAAAAAAAAAAAAAGAAACTCCTGAAAAAGGAGGAGAAAACTTCTACAAAAGAAAAGGGAAAAACTCCCACAATAGAGAGGGAAAAAATGACAAAAGGAAAGGGAGGGGGTGAGGGCTGCCTGAGGCAACCCTCACCATGGCGCTCAAGAAGATGAAAATCTAGCAGAGAGTATGTTAAAACTCTATTTTCAACTCTGGGGGTGATCATGTCCTCGAGTTTCAAAGGAAGGATAAAAAAAAAAAAAGGTTTGGAGGCTTCACAGTTACCTAAACTCTCTTTTGAAGATCATCGAGGTTTCTTTTCTGAGCTTGAGGTGGCCTGGATCTCTCGTGAAGCTAACTCTGGTTCCCACCAGCCACCACTGAATCTCTGAAGAAGACAGTTCTTCCGAGTCGATTCTGGGAAAGCAGCGTTCCGTCTTTTGGGCTTTGCTTGTTTCTGGGCCTTTGGGCCCTTTTCATGTGCCCAAAAGAAAATGGCACCTTCCAAGACATGAATTCTAGAGAATTATAATGGTGTAGGTATGATTACTCTCTAGGTGACTAGGTGCGTGTTTGGGAGCTCGGTAGATTAAACGTGGGTGGGGTAAATTAGGTTTGATTAAACGTGGTTAGAAAAAATTAAGTTGGGATGAAGATAATTTATGTTTGGAAGACATTTATGTAAACTTTTAATTTTGTTCAATTAGGTCCTTAATAATAATTTTTATTTTATCTTTTTCATGTTCTAAGACCACATTTAGTTTCATCTAGGTCCATAGGTTACAACTATATTTTGTTCTAAAATTATAGCTACTCCTACAAACTTTTAATTTTATTCAATTAGGTCCTTAATAATAATTTTTCTTTTATCTTTTTCATGTTCTAAGACCACATTTAGTTTAATCTAGGTCCATAGGTCACAACTATATTTTGTTCTAAAATTATAGCTACTCCTACAAACTTTTGATTTTATTCAATTAGGTCCTTAATAATAATTTTTCTTTTATTTTTTTCATGTTCTAAGACCACATTTAGTTTCATCTAGGTCCATTGGTCACAAATATATTTTGTTCTAAAATTATAGCTACTCCTACAAACTTTTAATTTTATTCACTTTGGTCCCTGCCATGCATGGACCCGTCCAATTCTTTTTTTTTTTTTCCTTCCAAACCTTCCCAGAATTTCTTCTTAGATGCTTTTAGGGCATATTTGATCATTTCCAACCCAAATCAAAGCAAAACATGAATTAAAATTGAGTTTTGGAATTTCCACAAGTTTTCGGTTCTGCTCTGTTTCTGCTCTGTTTTAGGTGCAGAAAACAGAGTTGTCTTTGCTCTCGGTTACTCTGTTAATCTTCCCCCCTTTACAGCCATTCAAATCGAGAGAGAGAGGTAGAAAAAGAGAGAGATCGAGAGGACTGAGAGGGATAGAAACCAAGACACATGGAGAGAAAAAAAAGAGAGAAATGTGGGGAGAGGAGTGCAAAAACTAGGCTCCTTTTTGTCACATCCCAGAAATTGAGCATGTGAAAAGATACTACTCATTTGATATAATTCTCAAACATACGTTATATACATATATTCTGTAAGGTTTTACATTCAACCTTAATCATTCATTCCACACTACAGAATTATATTCATCTGATAAGCAAATATAGACATACATAGTCTAATATTTCTATCTCATCGCAAGCCTAGGAGACCTATAGAAAATACAGAGCTTTTCTAATATCCACATTAATAAGTACTGGTGTCCCACCAGACAGAAATAGAGTGTAATCCCAAGGGGCTTCTAATCTTCCAACGGATACTCTTCTTCTTTGTTTTCTGTATCTGAAAAATAATCATAGGGAGTGTGAGTTTATTTAAAAACTCAGTAGGTAAATAACTGTACTATATAAAATATCAAAAGTACAAATACCACATTTACTCATATAATTAATTGTCTTATACATCGAGTAGTATGGGACTCTAACCCTTTCAAACTCATGAATAAGATTTCATAGATATACACCGAGTAGTATGGGACTCTAACCCTTTCAAACTCGTGAATAAGATCTCATCGGTATACACCGAGTAGTATGGGACTTTAACCCTTTCAACTCGTGTATAGATTTCATAGATATGCACTGAGTAGTATGGGACTTTAACCCTTTCCAACTCGTGTATAAGATTTCTTAGATATACACCGAGTAGTATGGGACTTTAACCCTTTCACACTCGTGTATTAGATCCCGTAGATCTTTACTCATTAATAAAATAGTGAGAATTCATCACATAGTACAATTGTCATGAAATAAATAATTTCTTCATACTCTTATTTCTACTGATCATCATATACTCCCATATGAAAAATTAATTGCTTATTATCCAAATAATATTGTAAATGGGACTTATATTGTACTTTGACTAGTAATATCAAATTAGCTGAGCAAGGTTATTCACTCACCTTGATGTTTGTCCAAGTTTACCTTGTTCCACACTAGAATTTGTGTAGGAAAATTTCCTAGTAAAATATATTACAAGGAATCATAAGAAAGGAAACAAAATCACGAAAATACGTAAAATTTTCTGACTGCTACAGTAACGGGTTGCTACAGTACGGTTCGCTACAGTGTCGGTTCGCTACAGTGCCGGTTCGCTACAGTAACGTTGACTGCCGACACTACAGTATTGCTACAGTAACCGAAGAAAATTTTCCAGATTTTGTTTCGAAATCCCTGGTCGCTACAGTAACTCGGTTTTTGCAGAAGTTTTTGCAGAAATTTCTAACAAATTCATCCTTTCCCTTCTTGTTTCAAAACCAGAATTTCAACTCTTTTAACCGATTATAACTCAAATATAACTTCTAAAACAACTGAGATTCATGAATTATCATCAAAATCTTCAAGAACAAAACCTCCTCTGATCTTCTACATAAACTGAAATTTAAGGAAAATAATCGGATTAAAGCTTACCTTTGATCCTTACAAAGCTTTTGAACCGAACAAATAATCGAACTTCTGAAGATCAAGGAAAGGATTTGAGAAGAAACTGAAGAACTGAGAGAGAAATGCTTTCTGCCTTCCTTCGGCTGAGTGAAAAAAAAATGAGGGGTACTATTGAAACTTTATATTAAATATTTCTAATGGGTTATTCAATAACCCATGGGTATCCATAACCCAACATCCAAACCCATCCAGTCAATTTACAATAAATGGACTAATGGACCATTCTGAAACCACTTTTCCATGAATTTCACCATTCTTAGAATATATCCCTCATTGTGCAAATGTTTAGTCCAATCATTTAACTCAATTTTCATAAATAATATTCAAAGAGAACAATTAAATATGAAAATTAAAAATGACCAAAATAAATAACTAAAATAACGTTGTATAATTCTAAAATACTCTTAAGCGAATTATATTCTGAAATTAACGGGTATTACATTCTACCCCCCTTAAAAGAATTCGGTCCTCCGAATTAAAATCTTACCTCAAGTTTCAAATAAATGTGGATAGTTTTTCCACATCTCATCTTCTGCCTCCCACGTAGCTTCCTCGCGAGAATGATTTCTCCAAAGAACCTTGACAGTAGGAATTTCTTTGGTACGCAATTTCTTGACTTTTCTATCAAGGATAGCTACTGGTACCTCTTCGTAGGTGAGAGTTTCATCAAAATGAACTTCTTGGGGTTGAATGACATGAGAAGGATCAGGAAGATACTTCCGTAGCATGGACACATGAAATATTGGATGAACTCCCTCTAGGTTGGAAGGTAGGTCTAGGCGATATGCCACATTACCCACTCTGTCTACAACCTCATATGGGCCAACATACCTCGGACTAAGCTTGCCTTTCTTCCCGAATCTCATTACTCTTTTCATAGGTGAGATTCATAAGAAAACCATATCACCTATTGCAAATTCAAGGTCACGTCGTCGGTTGTCCGCATAAGACTTCTGTCTACTCTGAGCAGTTAACAACTTTTCTCTGATCAGTTTAACTTTATTTATATCTTCCTGAATCATCTCATGTCCAAATATTTTGGTTTCACCAAGTTCAAACCAACCTATAGGAGATCGACACCGTCTCCCATATAAAGCCTCAAAAGGTGCCATCTGAATACTGGCTTGGTAACTGTTGTTATAAGCAAATTCAATAAGAGACAAATGATCTTCCCAACTTCCACTGAAATCCATCACACAAGCTCTTAGCATATCCTCTAAAGTCTGAATTGTCCTTTCGGACTGTCCATCAGTCTGAGGATGGAATGCTGTGCTAAGATTCACTTTGGTACCCAAAGCCTCTTGAAAGACTTTCCAGAACCGAGAAGTAAACTGAGGTCCTCGATCTGATATAATGGATATTGGTACACCATGAAGTTTCACTATTTCTTTAACATAAAGTCGAGCAAGTTTTGCTACACTGAAAGTGGTATGAACAGGAAGAAAATGTGCTGACTTAGTAAGTCGATCCACTATGACCCATATTGAGTCATTTCCTTTTGTTGACCGAGGTAAACCTACTACAAAATCCATAGTGATCCTTTCCCACTTCCATTCGGGAATATCTAGTTTTTGTATCAATCCAGGTGGTCGTCGATGTTCAGCTTTAACTTGCTGACAAGTCAAACATCGAGCTACAAAGTCAGTCACGTCTCGCTTCATGCCCTCCCACCAGTAAACTTGTTTCAAGTCCTGATACATTTTCACAGCACCAGGATGTACAACGTAGGGTGAACCATGAGCTTCCATTAAGATTTCATGTTTCAAAGATTCAATGTTGGGGACACAAAGTCTCCCATTAAACCATAAGACTCCCTCTTCATCTACCAAGAAACTTGGTGCTAGACCTTGCCTTGCCTTATCTCTGATTTTGACCATATCAATGTCATTTTCTAAAGTTGCTTTTACTTTTTCAACAAGGGATGATCTAACTGTTAAATGAGCCAGAAATGTACCTGACTCAGTGATCTCGAAGAATACTCCATCAGCTTCTAATTCTTGTAGTTCATGTATTAGAGACCTCCTTATAGTGGCAATGTGAGCTAAACTTCCCATAGACTTTCGACTTAGAGCATCAGCCACTACATTTGCTTTACCTGGATGGTAAAGGATGGTACAATCATAATCTTTCAGAAGTTCCATCCACCTTCGTTGCCTTAGATTGAGATCTTTCTGCTCAAAAATGTACTTAAGGCTTTTGTGATTTGTAAAAATTTTACAAGTTTCCCCATACAAGTAATGTCTCCAAATTTTTAGGGCAAACACTACAGCTGCCATTTCCAAATCATGAGTGGGGTAATTCAATTCATGCTTTTTAAGCTGACGTGAGCCATAAGCTATGACTTTACCATGTTGCATCAACACACATCCTAAGCCTATCTTTGAGGCATCACAGAATACAGAGTAACCCCCTGGTCCTGATGGTAGGATTAAGACTGGTGCAGAAGTTAAACACTCTTTCAATTGGGTGAAACTTTGCTCACATGAATCATCCCAAATGTATTTAACATTCTTTCGGGTTAACTTATTTAATGGGAGAGCCGTCTTAGAGAAATCTTTGACAAAGCGACGGTAATACCCTGCTAAGCCAAGAAAACTACGTACTTCAGACACAGTTGTTGGTCTAGGCCACTGTTTAACTGCTTCAATTTTACTTGAATCTACATGAATACCTTCTTGGGAAATAACATGTCCCAAAAATGTTACATGACTCATCCAGAATTCACATTTTGAGAGCTTTGCATACAACTGATGCTCTCTCAAAGTCTGAAGCACTATTCTCAAATGTTCAGTATGTTCTTCATGACTCTTTGAATACACCAAAATATCATCAATAAATACAATTACAAACTTATCAAGGAAGGATTTAAACACTCTGTTCATTAAATCCATAAATGCTGCTGGTGCATTTGTCAACCCAAAAGACATCACAAGAAACTCATAATGTCCATACCGTGTACGAAAAGCAGTCTTAGGTATATCATCACTCTTAATTCGTAACTGATGATATCCAGACCTTAGATCAATCTTTGAGAAGTATTTTGCTCCTTGAAGCTGATCAAACAAATCATCTATCCTTGGTAAAGGATACTTATTCTTCACTGTGACTTTGTTCAGTTGACGATAATCTATACATAATCTCATAGAACCATCTTTCTTTTTCACAAAAAGAACAGGAGCACCCCAAGGTGAAAAACTTGGACGAATGAACCCTTTGTTTAACAAATCTTCCAATTGTTCTTTGAGTTCTTTTAGCTCAACAGGAGCCATACGATAAGGTGGAATAGAAATTGGTCTTGTGTCTGGGACCAAATCAATACTGAACTCAATATCTCTTTCTGGCGGTAATCCAGGTAAATCTTCTGGGAACACATCTGGGAATTCATTAACCACATGAATGTCTTCTAACTTCTGTTCTTTCTTTTCTAAATCTTTGATAAAAGCTAGAAATCCCTGACATCCCTTTCGCAACATACGCTGGGCACTTAACATAGATATCATGTTGCAAGGTACATCACTTCGATCTCCTTGAAACACAAAATTACTACTCCCCGGTATATTAAAGGAAATAACTTTGTCACGACAATTTATAGTAGCATGACAAGAAGATAACCAATCCATCCCTAAAATCACATCAAAATCTAACATATTGAGAACCATAAGATCTATCTCAGTTTCCATGCCTCCAACGATTATTTTACAAGAACGATAACATGTTTTAACCATCAAAGTCTCTCTCATCGGTGTGGAAACCAAGAATGGTTCTTTAAGAATAATCGAATCAAATGCAAATCTCTTGGCAAATAGGGGCGACACATATGAGTGAGTAGAACCGGGGTCAAACAAAATACGTGCAGCAAAAGTATTAACAGATAATATACCTGTAACTACAGCATTGGATGTTTGAGCATCCTGTCGGGTTAGAGCATATACTCTTGCATTTCCTCTGCCAGCAGCTTGTTTTCCACGGTCACCTTGGCCTCTTCCAGAACCTCTTCCCATACTACCCCCTATTGAAGGGGTTGGTGTTTGAGTAATAGAAACAGAAATAGATTGTGGTCGAGGTGGCAAAGTAGACCCTTGACCTGGTCCTGTCATGAGCTGAGGGCACTCCCTTACAAAATGTCATTTTTGTCCACAGTTAAAACAACCTGTACCAACAGTGTTTAACCTGCATTCTCCGAAGTGAAACTTTCCACATTCAGGACACTGAGGTTTCTTCCTTCTAGCTTGAGTACCTCCTCTACTAGAAGAACTAAAACCACCCCTGTTCTCTAAACGAGGCTTAGCCACACTGGCTGTAGAATAAGATGACTTAGTAGGAGTGGCTGGAGCATGTTGTGATGCAGTAAAGGGTTTCAAAGTCCCTGAGTCTTCCCTTTGATCAAAAGATCTCCTATATCTAGCTTTCTTCTTTTGTCGATATTCTTCTTTATTCTTTGACCTCCTTTCCATAACCAATCTGTAAAACTCCGTCCACATAACTGGCGGTGTGCCTTGAATTCTAGCTTTCTTCCAGTTCTTCCACCATTTACCAGCCCTACCCTTTAACTGAAAAGAAGTGAATTCTACCTTTTGAGTAGGAGAACACCCTATAGCATCACAGATTGCTTCACAATCTTCAAGGAAACATTGTGGGTCCTCTTTGGGATCTTCCCCTGAAAAAGTAGGAGGCCTCATTTTCTGGAATTCAGACATTCTTACCTCCCTTACGTTATCTCCTCCAGCTAACTGAGCTGGTGGTACAATTTCAGCTTCAACAATAGGAGGATCCACTGGCAGGTTAGCTTGTGCAGCTCGACCTCTCATTTCAGCCTCAAATCGGTCAAATCGTTCATTCATCAAATTAATCACATGTGCAATAGTTACATTGCCAACGTGAGCATCAGGTTCGACTCTCCTTACTTGCTCACTAGTTGCGCCCTCAGTACTTTGAGCATGTAAACTATCACCACGGTTAGGATCATCTTGCACATGTACTGGTGGATTTATGGCCCTCCTTGGACCCATATGCTCATTATTATTAGAAGATCCTTCTGACATTGATCTGTCACAGATCTACACACATAACGAACAATTTTCAGACATAAACAAAATATCACTTTCTAGCCCCACTGAGAAGTTATCTATAAAATGACGTTATACTCTACAAGGTCTTTTATGGAACCTAATCCTATGGTCATGCCGCGGCTCATGACAATAGGGAAGGGCCCACAAAGATCACTTTGCTCTGTACTCTATAGGGGACCTATAAAACCTTTCCTCTGATACCAAATTTGTCACATCCCAGAAATTGAGCATGTGAAAAGATACTACTCATTTGATATAATTCTCAAACATACGTTATATACATATATTCTGTAAGGTTTTACATTCAACCTTAATCATTCATTCCACACTACAGAATTATATTCATCTGATAAGCAAATATAGACATACATAGTCTAATATTTCTATCTCATCGCAAGCCTAGGAGACCTATAGAAAATACAGAGCTTTTCTAATATCCACATTAATAAGTACTGGTGTCCCACCAGACAGAAATAGAGTGTAATCCCAAGGGGCTTCTAATCTTCCAACGGATACTCTTCTTCTTTGTTTTCTGTATCTGAAAAATAATCATAGGGAGTGTGAGTTTATTTAAAAACTCAGTAGGTAAATAACTGTACTATATAAAATATCAAAAGTACAAATACCACATTTACTCATATAATTAATTGTCTTATACATCGAGTAGTATGGGACTCTAACCCTTTCAAACTCATGAATAAGATTTCATAGATATACACCGAGTAGTATGGGACTCTAACCCTTTCAAACTCGTGAATAAGATCTCATCGGTATACACCGAGTAGTATGGGACTTTAACCCTTTCAACTCGTGTATAGATTTCATAGATATGCACTGAGTAGTATGGGACTTTAACCCTTTCCAACTCGTGTATAAGATTTCTTAGATATACACCGAGTAGTATGGGACTTTAACCCTTTCACACTCGTGTATTAGATCCCGTAGATCTTTACTCATTAATAAAATAGTGAGAATTCATCACATAGTACAATTGTCATGAAATAAATAATTTCTTCATACTCTTATTTCTACTGATCATCATATACTCCCATATGAAAAATTAATTGCTTATTATCCAAATAATATTGTAAATGGGACTTATATTGTACTTTGACTAGTAATATCAAATTAGCTGAGCAAGGTTATTCACTCACCTTGATGTTTGTCCAAGTTTACCTTGTTCCACACTAGAATTTGTGTAGGAAAATTTCCTAGTAAAATATATTACAAGGAATCATAAGAAAGGAAACAAAATCACGAAAATACGTAAAATTTTCTGACTGCTACAGTAACGGGTTGCTACAGTACGGTTCGCTACAGTGTCGGTTCGCTACAGTGCCGGTTCGCTACAGTAACGTTGACTGCCGACACTACAGTATTGCTACAGTAACCGAAGAAAATTTTCCAGATTTTGTTTCGAAATCCCTGGTCGCTACAGTAACTCGGTTTTTGCAGAAGTTTTTGCAGAAATTTCTAACAAATTCATCCTTTCCCTTCTTGTTTCAAAACCAGAATTTCAACTCTTTTAACCGATTATAACTCAAATATAACTTCTAAAACAACTGAGATTCATGAATTATCATCAAAATCTTCAAGAACAAAACCTCCTCTGATCTTCTACATAAACTGAAATTTAAGGAAAATAATCGGATTAAAGCTTACCTTTGATCCTTACAAAGCTTTTGAACCGAACAAATAATCGAACTTCTGAAGATCAAGGAAAGGATTTGAGAAGAAACTGAAGAACTGAGAGAGAAATGCTTTCTGCCTTCCTTCGGCTGAGTGAAAAAAAAATGAGGGGTACTATTGAAACTTTATATTAAATATTTCTAATGGGTTATTCAATAACCCATGGGTATCCATAACCCAACATCCAAACCCATCCAGTCAATTTACAATAAATGGACTAATGGACCATTCTGAAACCACTTTTCCATGAATTTCACCATTCTTAGAATATATCCCTCATTGTGCAAATGTTTAGTCCAGTCATTTAACTCAATTTTCATAAATAATATTCAAAGAGAACAATTAAATATGAAAATTAAAAATGACCAAAATAAATAACTAAAATAACGTTGTAGAATTCTAAAATACTCTTAAGCGAATTATATTCTGAAATTAACGGGTATTACACTTTTCTTCCTCCATCTTTTGCCAAAAGGTGACTGCTTCAGTGATGGGAGGGGCAGTAAAGGGACTTCAGCAAAATTACCTTGCCAACCACATTCAATGCAATGGAAAAGCTTAAACCTGGAGCTTCTCTGTCGACCACGTTAAGGACCCCTTTCAGCCAACCCCGTTGCTGCAACCTTGGTTCCCGATTGCTGCCAAACATCCCAACATTCCTTCAAACATGGTTGATCAGCTGGAAACGTGGGTGGCGGCAACACCAACGCTCTCCCAAACACACCCTAGGTCCTTTCTCCAAGCCTTGTGCCTCCAATAGATGAAACAGAAAAGCTCAAAAGCAAAATAAAAGAAATAGGTTTATAAATATATTTGATCATAGGTTGGAATTGGATTGTATTTAAGACTGATTTACAGACTTGACTTAAAATCATTCTTTTTTCACCTTCCTTTTTCACTCCCCATCGCTCCGGGCCTTCTTAATCTGTTAAAAAAAGGTTAAATTATTCCTGTAGTTTTTATATATTGCTTAATTTTTAATTTGTTTATCATGGTTTTAAAAATTGATAATTAATTTTTTACAATGTTAAAAATTCTTAATTTAGTCCTTGCCACTAATTTTTATCAATATTTTTTTTGAAAAGAAAATTTTGGTACGTAATAAACATATAGCATCTTAACACTTTTAAGCCAACTCATCTAAATCACTTAAAATAGGTTGCGTCACATATACATATATTTCTAATTTTACATCCATATTTACAATTACTCCTTTTGTTATATGGTCGAATGATGCAATGTGAAGTGTTAAAATGATACATGGTTAGTCATATCAATAAAATATGAAAAACATTAACAAAAAATTAACACAAATGAGTAGTTACTCAATTAAAAGTTTCTACATAATAAAATTAAATTTAAAATAAAAATTAAAAGAATGATTAAAAAAAGCTTAAAGTAGAAAAACTTCATTACCCCTTTCTTAGATCCAATTCCCTCAAATTCACGTTAAGCTGATGCCTCCAATAATTTGAAGTCCTTCCAGCTCCAAAGTCTTTCATATATGTATATATGGCAATAAGGTCTAAAAGCTAGACTTTTATTCGTCCCTGGCAGCCATCACTTCCATGGAAATTGTATATAAAATCGGAACATTTTGAAATCATTTTTTATTATGATTGAAAAGAAATCATATATTAATGCATCAATTGACTAGGAGCCCACCACTATATATATATATATATATATATATATATATATATATATATATATATATATATATATATATATATATATATGTATGGCTAAAAGCTAAACTTTTGTTTAGTTTCAAAGTATTATAATTATTTTAATTTAATTTTTTTATTTATTAAAATAATTTTTGATAATAAAAAATTTGTAATTTAAAAACAGTAAATTTTGTAATTTAATTAAAAATCTAATTAAAATGAAACAAATATAATTTTTTAAAAATTAAATTGAATCACTCAATTCTTTTTATATAGTAAAGTAAATACGCTTGGTTGTAAAGGAAAATTATTGGATTATGGAATTGGGGATTGAATATATATTTATGTAATATGACTTGATTAAAGTTTTTTCTTTAAAATGTTTATTATCAGGCTTGTTAACAGAAATTAAACATATATGTTTGCAATTGTTGTATTTATCATTGCATGTTATACTTGTATTAAATAAATATAAAATTATACTCAAATTTTTAACACATTTGATATCGAGCTTTTATAATTGATAAGTGAAAATATATTGTAGATCCATCTTAAGAAAATAAATGAATTAAAAATTATTCTAGAATATGAAACTTATAAGCACAATACTAATGATAAAAATTATTAACTAAATAAAAAATTTGTAAAATAATTTAACATATAAAAGAATTATTTAAGAATATATGCTTGAATTTGATTCCCTGCCAAAATTTTTGGAACAAAAGTGAATGAACTAAATTTGACTTCAAATTGTGTGCTTCTCAAAAAAACATAGACTACCAACTAATGCTAATTATTTCAAATAATTTGATACTTGTTACTCTTAAGCAAGATTTTAAGTTTGAGTCTTGTGAATAGAGAGAAAATATAAGTGTTAAAAGAACACTATACATTTGCGATTCGATTGATTTAAATAGATATAATTAATGTAGAAATTGTTGTCAAATTTTCATCAACATTTTTAAAATTTTGCTAACATAGTAATCATATACCACTTCAGACTTGAATCTCCTCCTGTAACAAGAGGGTCATGTTCATTTTTTTCAATGTATTTTAGCACATGTACTAGAATGATAGATTAAATTGACCTTTCATTCTAGCATATACACTAAGATACACTAAAAAAATTAACTCCTTATTTCAACACATACTGATATACACTCAACAAAACCCTTTTGTGATAGGAGGAGTATGCTTCCCTTCCACTCCACCCTAACACTTTGAATGTATACAATTGAAACCAACTCACCAAAATCACTTAACATATATAGTCATAAATATCAGTAAATTTTACATTATTATATACTTTTACTCCATTTGTTGATATGAGTAATACAATTCAAAATGTTAAAATGATAAGTGGTCATCAGGAAAATTTGAAAACAAAAAGGAACGGTTCAAATTTTTTTAAAATTATAAATGCTCAATTAAAAGATTAAAAAATCGAAATTAAAATGAAATAAAATTATGAAAAATGATTTAAAAATAAATAAATAAAGCATAAGAAAGTAGGAAACTTCATTACTCCTTCCATAGACACCAAATCCCCTGAATTCACGGAAACTTCAAGAAGTCCTTCTCCAACTTGGAAGTCTTTCTAAATTATCCGACATTTATTGCACCAAAAAAGAAAAAGAAGGATAATTTAATATATCTCCACTTTCATACAAATTGAAATGTAGACTGTATCCTTCCAATCTGTGTCAGTTGACTGCAAGTCCACCATCATCCTATTGCTTATAAATTTAATTTGCACAATTAGATTAGATTAGATTGAATTAATGGATTGGTTCGAATTCATTTTTTTCAAACCAGTTACCTAATAAAATATTTAACCCATATACATCAACTTGAACAAATCCACTTAACTTCATACTAACTCTTTTTTTTTCTCTAATTTTCTTTCTGTTTTCATATGATGTCTATGTTAAGTTGATTTATGGTACATTTAATACGAAGATAAGGAAAAAAAAAAAGGAAATGGGAATAAAAATGGAACATTTTACTAAACCACACTAACACTTTTAATTAAAAAGAAAAAAAAAATGATTTGGGCAATTTTTTATTATCTCTCATTTTCCTCACCCTCTCTCCTATTACATCACTATCTACCAAAGGATAAGTTAATTGAGAGTTCAACCTCTTAAGAGATTGAAGTTTTTGCTGTCAAATAACCTCAAAATTTATTTAAAGTATTTTTAATTGCCATACACATAAATGCCAAGATAATCATAAAAAATCCATAGACTTTCTATTTACCAAAAGCAAAAGTGTGGATATTGTGGCTGAAAAATATATTTTATTTTTGGGCATTAGAAGTTAGAACATAATTTATTTATCAAATCAAAATGTAAATACTAAAAAAAAAAAAGTTTGTTTATCTCTTTATTTAAATTGAAGGGAAAAATGAAATAAATAAATAATTGTAAAGTGAGAAAAAAGAAAAAAGCACATCAATACAATCAGTATTCTCTAATTGACAGCAAATATACACGCAGAACTTTTCATTGCTGTTAATATAAGATTTGTTTCACATTTTTTTATTTTAATTCAGTAATTCATCACAAATGAAATTTAAAATGAAACTATAAGGTGGTGATATATTAGAAACAACTAAAAAGAAAAGAAATTATAACTAATAACCAATGCAATCAATGAAGTAACCGTAGCTACCTTTATAGCCTAAGATGAGGTATATTTCTAACACTTGTTATCACAAGGCCAATGGTACTAGATTTCGTCAAATCAACACTCACGATTTAAAATCCTTAAACTTCTTGAAAATCTTTGGACTTCAGGGCGTTTAATTTGTGCAAAAGAAAATAAAAGGAGGGGAAAATTGCACGTATGGCCCAATAGCTAGACTTTTGATCACCCATGACTGCCATTTTAAATTCTAATATAAAGTAAGTAGAAAAAGTCAGAAATCGCTTTAAAGGAAACTGGTGTCTACACATGAAGACACTAGTTGTCTATAAATTGCCTCAGGTTTCATTTTGAAACCAAACAACCTAGTCTGTGTTTTCTAATTTCTATAACAAGCCCAAGCCAGCATGCTGATGAATATGCTTAACCTTAAGTTGAGTACTGTGTTTAGTGTTGTTGTGGTTTCATGCATATCTTTGGGTGCAGGGAATTCCAACATGATGAACAGTTGTGTAGAGACAGAAAAGCAAGCTCTCCTCAAGTTTAAAGGTGGCTTCATTGATGAAGAGGCCTTTCTATCGACTTGGAAAAGTGAGATCGATTGTTGCCAGTGGGAGGGAGTTTCGTGCGATACTGGTCACGTCCTTGAGCTTCTGGTCGAAGGTAATATGATCAGATTTGGAGGTAACATCAATTCACTATGTGAGCTGCACCATCTAAATATTTTGCGACTCAATGATATTGATTTTGAAGGAATGAGAATTCCCAAGTGCATTGGTTCACTTAGTCAACTGATAGAGCTGCAGCTTGCAGCTACAGGACTTGTTGGTACCATTCCTCAACAACTAGGGAATCTATCCAATTTGCAAATTCTAGACCTTGAGACCAATTACAATTTGACTGCAAATGACCTTCATTGGGTTTCTCACCTGTCATCTTTGACAAGTCTTAGCCTGCAGTATGTTGATCTAAGTGGTGCTATTGATTGGCAATCATCATTGTCAAGCATAGTTCCTTCTCTCTCAGAGCTTTACTTGGTAGGTTGTGGACTAATGCCTCATGTCAGACCCCAACCTTTCTCCCACATAAATTCTTCCACTTCTCTCACATTCCTCCATTTGGAAGTGAATCACTTGGACTCTTCAATTCTACCTTGGGTGTCTAATGTTAGCAAAGTCCTTGAATCTCTTTTTCTATCCAACAACTCTTTGCAACACATTATCCCTCAAGCTTTTTCAAATATGAATTCTCTTCAAAATTTGGATATCAGTTATAACTTTTTGCAACAGATTGATGCAGAGACATTTGCAAATATGGCTTCTCTTTCAGAGCTAGATCTCTCAAATAATTGTTTGCGACATATTCCTCCAAATGCTTTTACAAATAAGACTTCTCTAGAAGTTCTTGATCTTTCTTTTAATTATCTTGAGCGTAACATAGTGAACGTTATCTGCAATTTGCATGAACTACAAGCTTTAGTTTTGTTCCACAATAAATTGTCTAGCCAACTTAGCGATTGGATAAAACAATTGCATTGTGTCCAAGATAGTATAGAAACATTGATTTTAAGTGAAAACCCGTTTAGTAATGGGCCGTTTCCTGACTTGTCAAAATTTTCATCTTTAAGATACTTATTCCTTGCAAATACTAATCTTTATGGGTCAATTCCACAATCATTCAAGGACTCACCTCATCTTGTATCAATGTATTTAGGTCATAACAAATTGAGTGGGCCATTTCCTGTGTTTACAGGGCTTTCATCATTGGAGGAATTAGATCTTTCTTTCAATGAGTTAACTGAAATCCTTCCAGGTGGTTTTGGACAACTTTCTCAACTTTTGGGATTGTCTCTACAGTCAAATAAGTTGAAAGGTGTAATTAGTGAAGGACATCTATCAACTCTCACTAGCTTGGAATTTCTGGATGTCTCCCACAATTTGATTTCTTTCAACATTAGTTCAAAATGGATTCCATCTTCTCAACTAGAAACCTTTTATGCATCATCATGCATTTTAGGCCCTGACTTTCCAGCTTGGCTCAAATTTCAAAAGCAGCTTTCCTATTTGGATGTTTCTAATGGTCAAATTTCGGATTCCATTCCTGAATGGTTTTGGGACATATCTCAAGGTTTGGATTACATGAATATATCCCATAACAGTATTCATGGACCCTTACCAAAATCCATCACATTGCCCCATTACTTATATGTCTGGGATTTGAGTTTCAACAAATTGCATGGTTCAGTCACACGTTTTCCTCTGGAATTCACATACTTGATTCTCTCGAATAATATGTTCTCAGGGTCCATATCTTCTTTTTGTGCAACATCACAGTCTTATTTAACCTATCTTGACATGTCTAGTAATTTCTTATCTGGACAACTTCCGGATTGTTGGGATCAATTTTCATTCTTACAAGTTCTCAATCTAGCAAAAAATAACTTCTCAGGGAGAATTCCGCATTCAATTGGCACTTTGGAAAAAATTGAGATTCTCCATCTGAATAACAACAAACTCTCAGGTGAAATTCCATCCTTCAAGCCTTCTTCTAAGTTGAAGTTCATTGATTTTGGGCAAAACAATTTGCATGGAAGATTGCCCACATGGATTGGGCATTATCTACCTAACTTGATTGGTTTGCGTCTACATGCAAACAAGTTACAAGGAAGGTTACCTGCAAGTATATGTAGTCTTGTACATCTTCAGATCTTGGATCTTTCTCAAAACAATATTACGGGAACAATACCTCCTTGCCTAAATAACTTGACTGCTTTGTCAAATATATCAATTACAAGGCAAATTCTTTCTTACGCAAGAATTGAAAAGAAACCCCTTTATTATATTCTACCATATTCCACCCTCTGGCATCAGACACATATAACAACCCCCATCATGGAGAAGGCAACCCTGGCATGGAAAGGACAAGATGTTGAGTACAGCAAAAATCTTTGGCTAATGACAACCATTGACCTTTCTTGCAATTACTTAAGAGGAGAGATTCCCCAGAGCTTAATCACACTTCTGGCATTGGCTTCCTTGAATCTGTCGAGAAACAATTTCACAGGTGTCATCCCCAACAACGTGGGTGAGATGAAAATGTTGGAATCACTTGACTTGTCATGCAACTCTCTGTCTGGTGACATTCCAACAAGCTTTTCAGCTTTGACTTTTCTTAGTTACTTGAACTTGTCCTTCAACAGCCTATCGGGACAAATTCCACAAACCACCCAGCTTCAAACCTTCAATGCTTCCAGTTATATTGGAAACCAGGGGCTTTGTGGCTCACCACTCACACAAGAATGTTCAAATCCTATTGAACTTCAACGAAACAATCCCAACATTGATGCAGATAAAGATGATGAACTCATCAGCTTTGGGTTCTACGTTTGCTTGGTTTTTGGATTCATCATTGGATTCTGGGGAGTTTGTGGAACTTTGATTTTCAAACTTTCATGGAGACGAGCCTACTTTCAATTCTTCACTGACATAAGTGATTGGATTTATGTCCAAATAGTGGTTTCGAGGACAAGAATTATGAGAAGATTCCAACAATGAAAGTGGATCTATAACTAATGCTGCCCTTTTCAAATATAAAGTAAGTTTATTAATAGATTATACTTTAATTGTTCAGTATTAATGGGACTGAAAATTCAATAATTTTTTGTTGACTTTGTTTGAATGTTTAGGTGCATGGCGTGAGAAAATGAGCTAAATTCACATCTTGGTGAAGTTTCGACTATGGGAATGCTGCCAACTCTAGGTTTGGACTTGCATATGTTGACAATGTGCTCAAGAAGTGTTTCATTGCTATTTTCATTTTTCTTTTTCTTTTTTTTCCTTTTTTCCATCTTGTACTTTCTCACATTGATTGTTTTGTAAGTTGTTTAGTGTTGGCTCTTGTATTTCCGTATTTCATGTTTTTGTCTAAAAAGCGTTGGAAATAAAAATATTTGAGAGGTAGAATTGCTGGCACATGTACTCTTTTTTATAGCAATTTTATGCACAAGATTGAGAGACTACAATCATAATAATTAGTCAACAACAAATGAGAGTATTTGTTGATGAACCCAAAGAAGTCATGGGTTCAACCTGCAATATCCAATCCAGCCAAAAAATAATAATAAAAAATTAGGGTTTTTGAAGTGATCAAAATAGTGTTACTAAAAGATAGTCAAGATGATATATATATATATATATATATATATATATATATATATATAATGTTCCGATCCCAAACGATGGAGACTTTTTATCATCCCTAGTTGTTATCATAGGTTGTGTTGAACTCTCAAATTGAAGAGGAAAACTCGTTCCGAACTTTTTATATAAATTTGAACATCTCTAACTTTTTAAGCTAGTTTTTGGGCTAAATTAGGCTCAAATATTATTTTTAACAAGAGCATCTCCAACCTCTTAAAGTAGCTTTTAAGATAAGTTAGGCTCAAATATAATTATTAACATAATATTAGAGTCTCGTTAATCTTCCAATAGTGAACTGCTCATGCTAGGCCATCCATGTTACCCATATAGTTCCATGTTCCAATTGCTATTCTAGGCATGTAAGGGGTGTGTTGAAATCCAACGTCAGATAAGAGAATCTATTCCAAGCTCTTCATGTGGATTGGAGCATCTCTCATCTGGAGTTTGCTTATGGAATGAAACCCAAATACTATTCTTAACACTAACCAATGATCTTAATTACAAAAAAGTATATATATTTTTAGCGATGACTTTATTAATTTTTTTTTAAATAAAGGGTACTTTAATTATATATTGTTTCTAAATGTGTCTTGCAGCGATCGAGAGGACAAACATAAATTTCTGTTACTAATCATCTAATTGTTTTCGAACCTAATTAATTGTTTTTTGCTTTAAATTCAATTTCGTTATTATACACAACAATTTTTTTTAAATTAAAATAAAATTGGTCATTGAATTAATGAAGGTACAAGTATATGATTTACTAGTCAACCTGGTAATAATTATATATATATATATATATATATATATATATATATATATATATATATATATATATATATATATTTTAAAAGTAATAAATTACCAAATGTTTTCATACTTAGTCTTAGTAATGGGTCATTTGTTTGTATTTAATAAAAGTCTTAATCTAATTCGTTTATATTTTAAACCATTAAGTGTATTTTTTTTTATTTTTATTAAGTTTTTAATAAATCTGAATAGGTCTTAATAAATCAAATATTAGAACAAATATAAAAACTATTTAGATCTAAATTTGGATATTAAAAAGAGCTCTCGAAAAAAATTGATCCTACATTAGGTTGAATATGTCAGATTGTTTCAACCATCTAAACCAAATCCCATTAATGTTATATAAGGGCAAATTTTTACATATAATATAACAAATGTAACTCATATTATTATTTGTATAAAATGATTTTAAATTATAAAATAAAATAAAATTATTAATAACAAATTTTATAGTACCATATAATATTAAAGATAATAATTAACAAAAAATGTTTAGTTACTTATTTATTTGAAAATTATTTGAATATAATTTCTTCATATAAACTATTTATATGTGTTTAGATGGTAAAAACTAAACAATCTTAATAATTTAATATTCAAATTTAAAGATAATATCTTAATAATTATACGTATATTCAGATTCAAACATCTTAATAATTAAAAAGAACAAGGTCAATGTAATACCCATGAAAAATAAAATATAAATGTGTATTTACAAACTATGGTTACTATACTAGTATACGGTACTGTTTACCTGTATAATACTATTTACGTATACGATACTGTTCACTTATACAATTGAAATGTCAAGTACTAGATGTGGTTTGGTCATAAGAGAAAACTAGAAAGAAGTTCGTAGGAGAAAATGACGTTTTATGGGTGAAAATACCTTCAGGGACTAAATTGAAAGGACTGATTTGAAAAGAAACTTAAAAGTTTAAGAGAAAGGATAGTTTTCCCTTGAAGTTTCCAATAGTAAATAAAAGAAAAATTTTCCATCGTACGCGTAAGGTGTACAGTAACTGCATTATTAGAAATGTCATTTTCATGAATAGTAAATTGAATATTTTATTAGCGCATAATGTCAAATAGTACCCTTGACTTTTGCTATAAATAGGCCCTTTCATTTCTCTCCTTAAGTTTCTCTTGCTCTAATGCTGGGCCTCTGAGATTTTGGGCCTTTCATTTTCAGCTTAGGTAAGGATACTATGCTCTTTCTATGTCTTTCAATTTTAGAAGTTATTTTCTTAAGTATGCTCTGTGGTTGCGGCTTTGGCCGATCTTCCACATCAAAAAAACTGTCCTTAGTTGTTTATATGTTATTTTGATTCTCTGATTACCGAAATAGAATGTAAACTGTGAAGAATACATGTCTAGGAAAGTTCTGGCTAAGGAAAGACCTGGTTTTTAAGTGTGTCCAGTGTGACCCTCCACTCTTTCCTGGGAACTTACCTGGTGTACTCTTTTACATATTGTATTCTCTATTTCTGATATAAACAGTCTCCGTATATATGAATAGTAACTGTATGTATGAATAGTACCCATACGTATAAATAGTAACTATATGTATGAACAGTGTCTGTATGAAAACAATCCTAACGTGTTTTCTCTAATCTTTCATGAAAATCTCTGTAGCGGAATACTGAAATTCATCTGTGTACTCTTGTCCGTAACGACTTAGAGAAGTGATACTCGTACGGAATCCAGGTGAGTGGAACGACCCCATTTTAATAGAGTTTTAGCATTACTGGTGATAAAAAGTATGTCATAGGACACTCCCAAGATTCATAGGGAGAAATTGGATTCAGAATGACGAATATAATGAGATAATTAATCCAGAAGTATGGATAAGACGAAGCAAGTATCTCATGATGATGTGAAATTTGAATCATATAGTTATATACTATACCTGTTATATGGATGAGTATTATATTATGCTTCTAATTATGATATGAACTGTTGTACTATTGATTGTGATTGAGCGGGACAGTACCCCCTCTCACGGCAAGGCGGAAAACCCGGTTGAAAGAGTGTCTTGACCAATGAGTGTGGAGACAACGATTCCCTCAGTAGGGATATAGCCCGGATTGGTGATAAATCCGTGAGGCGCCCTAGCTAAGAGGATGAGGTTGTGCGTCATGGCGGAAATATACAGAATTGGTGAGCTGGCCTGTGTGCGCTCTCCGGGATATATTGTCATTGACGAGTACTAGTAACGTTTGTTGAATTGGATGAATTTTTATCTTCTTGTATGTAATTTCTAACTATGTCTATTGGTTGAGTATGAGCCTTCTGGTATGCTTGCATGACTGGTAATGTATTTGAATTTTATTAACACGAGGCCGATTCGCTCATTGAGTTTAAAAGCTCACATTGTTTGTACAACCTTTTTGGTCAGATCAGGTTGCCAGCGAAGGATATCTGCTAGAGGAGTAGATCACTTTGGACCTTCCCGTTGTCGGGTAGACCCATCTATTGTTGTAGATTATGTTGCTCTGTAATCGTCTAGGACATTTAGGTCAGGGGTTTGGTATTTGGCTTGTATTTCAGTACAATAAATGTATTTTATGTTGAGGATCTATTATTATATGCAAATAATCTCTATGAATTTCAAATAAGAAAATTTGATATATTTTCTTCAGGAATGGTTATTTTGATAATGACTAAACTCATGGGTAGAATTTATCGAAAAGCTTACAGTGATGGGATATTCATCATTGTGCCGGTCATGTGCCCAGAAAAAGGGTCGTGACGGTCAAATTATAATTTTGGTCCCTATAATTTCATCAAAATTGTAAATTTGTCCCTATACTTAATTTTCATGTAAAATAGTCCATATAGTTTTTCCATTCATGTATGTTAGTCTTTATCGTCAGTATAATTAACTTTGCTATTAAAATAATCCTACATGACAGTTAATATATACATTTGTGAACATGTCAACATATCAAATCATTAAATTTTACTCAACTTAGCTGTCATATTAACGAAATTTAATATAGACGCTAGGTTAAGAAAATTGAAAATTAAAGGCAAAATAAGAATTTTATTGACATGACAACTAAGTTGTGTAAAATTTAATGACTGGACATGATAACATGTTCATAAATATATACATCAACTGCCATGTAAAACCATTTTAACAGCAAAGTTAACCGTACTAATGAAATTGACTAACTTACATAAATGAAAAAACTCTAAAGACTATTTTACATAGAAATAAAATATAGAGACCAATTTAAAACTTTAGTAAAACTATAAGGACCAAATTTATAATTTAACCAAAAAAATGTATATATGTGTCTGTGTGTATTTAATTGCTCTTTTATTGTTTTTCTAGTTCTCTTATTTATGTTTGTGAAAAAAATAATATTATTATAAAAATTACAAAGGAAAAGAAAAAATAAAGTATAATATGCTTAAAAAAAATTGCATGAGAGAGAGAGAGAGAGGGGGGGGGGGAATGTTTCCTGAGTCCCACATAATGTGAGAAACAAGAAGTCTTCCTATTTCTAAGTCTACATTGCTCAGTTTTGGAAGTGGAAGGAAGTGCTCCTGTTGTAAAATGAGGGGTTTGAAAGCATAAAAATGCACCAACTTTGGGCCTAAACAATGGGTGAAGAAAGCTTGTGATTAACATAAATTTTTTTTGTGGGGGGGGGGGGGGGGGGGAGAATATTTTATAGTTATTTTCTTTTAATTTACAAAACAATTATGTTTTGTAAATTGTTATTTTTTTAATAAAAACTGGTTCACGTGATTTAATTTACAAAACAATTATTCGAACACATCATAGGAAGTATGACAGCAACGTTTTAAGGAACATATCTTCAAACCAAGAAAAGAAGATGGGGTAGGAACATATATTATGACAATTTTGTACGGCTCGTAAGAACATGTGAATTAATATTATGATTTATAAAATTGGTATAAAACAGCTAATGTGCTATTTGTAGCATAGCGTACATATATATATATATATGGCTTTAACATGGCTGAACATAATTCATTAAGGAAACAACAGCTAAGAAATTAAGAATGAACACATACTTTGGTTGTAATTACATCAAACACGACATGAGGCAAGCCTCATGCAAACTTGGCAGTTGGAACAGTTTCTGAAGTTGGTAATGTAACTGAACGCAACAACTCCAACGAGAAAACAAGACCCAGGAAATGAGAAAGGATAGTGTTTGCTGTGGCCTGTGAAACAAACAAGGATGGAGACAGTTTAGGAACAGTACTAAAAAGATGAAAATGATTGGAGCATTAATTTTAAATAATTCAACTAGGTGTTCACCAAAAAATGCAAGCTATTTTTCCCAAAAATAAAAATAAATAAATAAAGAAAAGAAAAGAAGAAGGTGAAGGTGAAGAAATGCAATCATCGCAGAGAAGCCTAAGGATACAGCTGCTCTGAATGGAAAGAGATGTCTAATTGTCTATTATGTTTAATTCCAAAATGAAAATTCTGTTTCTGTGAAGTTGAGAAATATGGAGACCATGTCTTGCAAGAGAGCAGAAATTTTATGAATACACTAGGAATGAAAATTTGTTTGCTGAACACAATATAGACTTTGGAGAGGAAATTACTGTATCATGTTAATAGATTCAAGAACCTTATTTAAATTTCTGCACCTGACTCAAAGAATACATCCCAAACTAAGCACTAAAGGTACGTTTGGTATAAATTCAAGAGTACAAGAGAGAGAGAATGATAATGGAAATGGAAATGAAAAACAAAAATATGTTTGGGATGATATAAGAAGAAATGGAAAGCATTGCATTTATTTTGTTTGTTATGAGGTTTAAAATGAAGAAAAAGAAAGAATTAGGTATGAATTTACTAATTTGCCATAAAACTAAAAAAAATAAAATACAAAAAAAGCCCTCTGCCTCTCGTCTCTCTCCCGTCCCTTCCTCTGCGAATGTCTCTCTCTCCAGAACTATCTCCTCTAACCGTCGTCTCTTTCTCTTTGTCTCCTCCGGTGTCTTCCTCCTCCTCCTTCTCCTTCTTCCATCTTCTCTCTCTATCTCTTAGTCTTCCTTCGCGTCTATTTTCTTCTCTCTCTATCTCTCTCTTCCATTGTCGTCCAACGACAACAAGTGGTGGCTATCGAAGAGTAGTGGCGGGCGGGGACGAGCGGTGGCTAGGGCACAAGTGGACCAACAAAAGAGGAGAAAACTGAAAAAAATTTAGGATTATGGGAAGGGTAAAACTGAGATTTCATTTGAAAGAAAATGGGATTACATGGGATATCTGATGTAATCCCCATGTGACGGTGTTGGATTCCATTTGTTGAGCCTTTGAAGTATACCAAATATGTATTTTACCTCTGTAGCTTGCAATTGCATTCCATTTCCTATACTTGTTGGGATACGAAACATCCCCTAAATTAAAACTGCATCTATAGAAACGATTCTTGAGATTAAACCAATATGCCATACCTGCACCAAAAACACATCCAGCGCAAGGACAGGGCTGTAGCCAGGTGACATTCCCGAGTAATATGGGTTCGCTGAGGAAGTGAGAGCCTTTCCAACCAACGCTCCAACTGTGGCTTGCATGCCAAGAATAACAGCACCCATTCCCAACAGGTTCAAAACTATACCATTTTTCAAGCTTTTCACAACGTCAGCACGAGCAGGGGCCTGAAAGCACAAGCAGTAACTGAGATTAACCAGTAAAAACTCACTAAACAGAGAAGGACCACTTAATATTACCATCTATGACCAGAATCTCCATATGCTAACAAAATATGTGATCATGATCAGAAAAGATAAATAGCAGTGATCAATCCAGATAGCTCATCTTCAAGTGCTATCAATAATTTGTTGAACACATCACAACCACTTATTTTTGGGTACCATGGGGTATGGGCAAACAATTATCAAGGCGTACAGTCAGATTAACTGTTTCATGGAGCTTGCAAGCCATTTCATCTAAAACTTAAAGGTCTCACAAGCTCCAGAAAACATCAAAATTTTTGTTAAGGATACTGCGGGTGACTTCTTGTTTTACTCATCAGTGACAAACTTTGAAAGTGCTGGTATCATGGGATGTTCCTTATTCTTCTAGGCATGAACTAAGGTTAGTTGGGGGTGGGGAAATTAAAACAACATCAAAAGACTTGGAAGTTAACTAGTGTAGATATTGACAGACTAACCAGGATCAAGATTAAGGCTAATATTCTTTCTTAATTTTTTAGTCTCTTTTCCTTCTTTACTCTCCTAAGGAGAACGAAGTAGCAAATGCCATGAGAACTGTGACAGCAACGATGTCCATGTTTTGAACACAAAAAAGGATTGGTTGAGTCATAATAATCCTTCCAATACTTTGAATTAGTAAAGAGCTCTAAGAAAATGGGAGAAGGCATTGATCCAAACTTAGAAATAAATATTAATGACAACTAAAAAGAATCTATGAACAATAAATTCAAAATAATTTTATAATGATTGAGTGCGATTGACATTGTTATTCATTCAGAAGGGTGAATACAAAGCAGAAAACGATTTCAATCTTAAACAGTTCAAAGGCATCTCAACACCATTATCACTAACACAGTACCTTCGTAGGCTCATTGGCAGTTCTTCGAAGCTTATCAGATAGTCTAATATATCCAAAAGACCAAAACACAGAAATAAAAGCTGCCGCTACTCCACCAGAAGTAGCATAAAAAGTTGCCGGTGATGTAACCTTCCCAGTGATAACAACGGAAAATGACAGTATGACAGCTGCCACCACAGTGCAGACTAGCTGACCCCAAAATCCAAAACTGCCCAAACGCTTAAAATGCCTCGCTGTCTTCTCCAATGTCTTCGAAACCTACAGCACTCAAAGCATAATAACTTCTGCTATAGTTACACATCAACAAAATAAGCGCTGACATTGCGAAGAATTTTAAAGCCAAAATATAATTGCCACTGCATTTCCAAGTGCATCAACTTAAACTAAAGCGATCAGATATAAAATTTAACTAACTACAGTTATGAGGAACATTTAACCCTAGAAAGGAATTCAAATTAGTCATATCATAATTTAAAACATGCAGCAGTCACGTAATTGAGTGCTCTCAAGGAATTCACAGACCCACATTCACGAGTTAGATATAGAGAGGATAATGAGAAAGAGAGAATACCTGAGCAAGTTTTGCTGCTTCTGATTCACCATTGGAGGGAGTGGAAGCTGGAGAAACCTGGGAAGAAGCATTTGCAGAGAAGGAAAGTTTCGCCGGTCGATAAAGATCCCTGACAGAGGAAGAAAGAGAAGAAGACGAAGATGATATCAAAGACTGAAAGGACTTATAAGGGGCGAGAGATAGTGAGGGCAAGGAATTTGGCCGGCAAATTAGACTGCGGAGGCGAGGAGCTGAACTGGAAGAAGCTTCCACCGGATCCGACGGAGCCACCGTGAACCTGACGGCGTTAGCCGCCGGCAGAAGTAGCCTTTGCATCCCTACAAGTGAGAGTGAGTGTCGCTCGCGGGAGGCAGTTTGATTCTTTGCTTCCTTTCTGTTTCACGTCACGGCTTCTCAGACTTTTGAATTCGGAAATTGAAGTGGCGTTTTGGGCCTGGAAAAGAAGGCCCACCAAAACCAATAGGGCCTAAGAAGCCCAAACTTTACTGTAAAATAAAATCATTTTCCATGTCGTCTGCCGATCAAATCAAATTTCAAGTAAAAGAAAAACTATATTTTAATTCTTTGAATTAATATTTAATTATATAAATTTTAAAATATAATAAAATATTTTTTAAATTTTTGGATAAATATATATGCATTATATTCTAGTTAACATTAGAGATAATAAATCATGTGATTTTAATTATGATGGCAATACTTGGCTTACCACAACATTGAATTTGTAAATTTTTTTAATTTTAAAAATCAAATGAGATTTAATATTTTCATTTTTTTATAAATTTCTAAGTTTTTTGTTATATCTAAAATTAGTGTATTAATTTTATAAGTAAATCTTAATTTAAGAAAACATTATTGACTTCTCTTCAAAGTAAAAAAAAAAATATTTATTGTCCCAAATTCTTTGCTTTATTGTATTAATTTCTATTCAAATTAAGAAATATTACAAGTAGTAGTTTTAGTATTAATGAGCTTATAAATTTACAAGACACAGTTTCATTCTTTAAATTCCTCTTGTGGCTCTTTTTTACACCAAAATACAGAAAAGTAAAATAATAAAAAGCCTAATCTTTTATGGTCGAACTTGATAATAATAAAAAAAATTACTTTACATAAACTCCAAAACATATTTAGAATAAAAGAATTTCGATTTCCTAAAAAAATTAAAATATCTCTAATATTATCCAATTAATTAAAAAAAACAGAATAACATATGTGCTGTCGAAGTAAAGAGAACAATACCAAGTCTTTCACCCCAAAAAGAATGGTATTTTAATCTTATATATTTATTTTAGGTTTCATTTTAGTCTTGTGTTTCAAAAGTTTTATATTGGTTATCCATATTGCAAACTAAAATCATATTATTTCAATCTTTTTCTATCAAAATTATTAGTTATTGTAACATAATTGACATCTTTTAAAAGTTTTATATAGACTAAGTCAATATAAGAAAGATGAAGTGTCAACTCTATTATAACGATTAACGATTTAGATGAGTGAAATAATGTAATTTTATAACATAGATTATGAAAATGAAACTTTTGAAATATATATGATCAAAATGAAGACTTCAAATAATAATAAAAGGTTAAAATACCATTAAAAAAATGGAGGACAAAGACAGTACCGTTGTCAAAGAGAGGCCTTGTACAGCAAGGTTTTGTGTTGGTAGTGTCAAAAATGAGACAGAGAGGTACAGGGACTAAAGGAAAAGAAAAAGTAAAAGAGAATATACGGAGTGAGATTTTTAGGTGCATTTCATTTCGGAGTAATTTCCCCTTTGAACAACTTTGAGCAAAGACAGATAAAAAAGTAAAGAAAAGCAAGGTCGATTTGTTTTGGAATATTTGCTTTAGATTGGTTTCTCTTGTTTTACACGTCTCTTCTTTCTTCATTTTGGTTTTCAAGTATCTGAGTGCAAATTGGTCTTGTTAGCATATGTGCCTGTTTGGATAGGCGTTGGAGGGCATTAAAAGTACATTTCCAGCATTAAACCCACGTTGCACTAAAATGGCAATATGTTTGGTTAGAGTTATATTTATCACCAAATGTGGAGATGATTCAATGTGGGGAAGAGTTGTTTCAAATGAAAATCGATTATGTTATTACGTTCGTAAGCTTGCCTTTTCTCTACTATCCTCCCTTTTCCTTGTCATTGTATAACTCCTTGTTTCCTCACACCTATGTTTTCATTCATAAAAACAGAGCATACACACACAAACTCTTTAAGAAGCCGAGAAATATGGGGGAAGAGAGAAAGAAAAGTATAATAGAGATGGATATAGAAATAGAAAGTGAGAGAGGGAGCTCTGGTTGAAAGAACAGAAATATAGAAGAGACGAAATAGATGCAAAGACAAGAAGCAAATACGTGACAATGACAGTGCAAAATAGGGACTCAAGTGAATATATTGAAAAGATTACAAGGGTTGATTTTAGCAAAGAACAAAACATATTCTCAAACTAGAGATCTAGATGAAGTAACATAAGAGTTTATACCAAGCAAAGGATAAAAAAAATTTTAGCTAAGGACCTAAGTGAATAAATGAAAAAATTTTGGATAAATGGTGAAATTAAAATAAAATATGGTTTAAATTATTAATTCATTTTGTTTAAATAATAGATAGTTCATTTTGTTTAAATTATTAATTTATTTTGTTTAAAACTTAATTATAATAGATATTTAGTTCATTTTGTTTAAAACTTAATTATTAATTAAAAATTAATCAATAATTTATTTTGTAATTAGTTCATTTTGTGCCCCATTTATAGCCTACACATTGAACAAAAAAAAAAGACAACAGATTATTTAATCATTGATGTAATTACAAAGTTTGAATTTAAAAAAAATTATGACATCTATTTTTTAATTACTTTTTTCTATATTTAACTTGATATGAGAAATTAAATAAAGACAAATGAAATAAAATAATATAATATTCATACTTTTTTTTTTGGTAATTACACTTTCTAAAGAATTTTTGTTAATTAATATTCAAACGAAATTCTAAACTCAATGAATATAAATGTACATAATACTCTTTCCATTAATAAATATATAAATTTGATCATTAGTCAATACATATATCAACATCTTCAATCTTACTGCATGTTTGGATCAACATCAGACTCCATTTAAAAAGCATTGGGGAGAGAGAAGCGCGATTGCACAGAAAAGTAAAGTGTTTGATTCTGCGTTTCTCCATTTGAAATTTGTTGTCTCCTTCTGTAGGCGTCGCTCTTTCTCTCTCTCTTTTTTTTGCCACACAGAGCTCACACACACTTTTTCGGCCAGCACTTCAAATCTACCATCACTCCCTCACAACTCTGTTTTCATTCATGAAAATAAAGCATACACACACACTCTCTCTCTCTTTAAGAAGCCAAGAAATATGGGGGAAGAGAGAAAGAGGAACATAACTACAGATGGATAGAGAGACAGAAAATGAGAGGGCTGAGAGAACAGAAACATAGAAAAGAGACGAAACAAATGTAGAGACAACAGAGGGAGAGGCAAACGAGTGAGATGAGAAATGAAGGAGAGAGAGAGAACGAGAGAGAAAGAATTATTTTATTTTTCCTTCAGTTTATTTTTGCTTTAATAGTTGGATGTATTTACTTTATTTTCCCTTCATTTTATTTTTGTAAATTTGAGGATAATTGGTAGTAAATTTGAAGACTAGAAAGACATTTTTAAAAGACATCAAGAAGAAAATATCTGACAATGCAGTATAGGGACCAAAGTGAATAAAATAAAAAATTATAGGGGTTAATTTTAGAAAAAATAAAACATATTATCAAACTAGAGACCTAGATAAAGTAACAGAAAGTTTATATTAAGCAAAGGACAAAAGAAAAATTTTAGCTAGGAACCTAAGTGAATAAATAGAAAAAGTTTTGGGTAAATAGTGAAATTAAAACAAAATTTGGTTTAAATTATTAATTCATTTTGTTTTAAATAATTGATAATTTATTTTGTTTAAAACATAATTATAATGGATACTTAGTTCATTTTAATTATAATAGATAATTATTTTGTTTAAAACATAATTATTAATTAAAAATTAGTCAATAATATATTTTTGTAATTAGTTCACTTTAGGCCCACTTGTAGCCTACATTGAGAAAAAAAAATTATTTAATGTAATATCCCAATAATTTACATGAAAAATTTGCTTTTTGAATTAGTGAAGAAAATGTGGGAATAGAAATTTCAATTTTTAATTTAGGAAATTTTTTACAAATTCTCAAGGACTAAAGTGAAAAGAAAAGAAAGTATAGAGGACTTTTGAGAAATGACCAAGTAGGAACCCGAGAAGAAGAATAGAGCTTATGGGAATGAATTATGAGTCCGGTACCGAAAGGATGATGGATTTGGGATTAAAGTAGAGTTTGAGATATTGAGAGGGACTAAAGTGAAATAAGAAAATCTGTGGGGCACCTAGGATTTAGAAACACCTGAGGTGAGATTTTATGAATTTGCTTTTGCTAGTCTTGACTAAGGGTCAACTGGAGAGCAAGTGATAATTTCACCTGACCTAGATGTCCTAGACGGTTACAGAGCAACATACTGTATAACAAAAGAAGGGCCTACCCGACAGCGGGAAGGTCCAACGTGATCTACTCCTCTAGCGGATGTACTTCGGCGGCAACCTGATATGAACAAAAAGTTTGTACAAACAGTGTGAGCTTTTAAACTCAGTGAGCAAATCGGCCTCGCGTTAATAAAATTCAAATACATCACCAGTCATGCAAGCATATCCGAAGGCTCAAGCTCAACCAATAGACATAGTTAGAAATTACATACAAGAAAAATTCATCCAATTCAACAAACGATACTAGTACTCGTCAATGGCAATTTATCCCGGAGAGCGCACACAGGCCGGCTCACCAATTTTATATTTTTCCGCCATGACGCACAACCTCATCCTCTTAGCTAGGGCGCCTCACGGATTTATCACCAATCCGGGCTATATCCCTACTGAGGGAATCGTTGTCTCCACACTAATTGGTCAAGACACCCTTTAACCCGGGTTTTCCGCCTTGCCGTGAGAGGGGGTACTGTACCGCTCAATCACAATCAATAGTACAACAGTTCATATCATAATCAGAAGCACAATATAATACTCATCCATATAACAGGTATAGTATATAACTATATGATTCAAATTTCATATCATCATGAGATACTTGCTTTGTCTTATCCATACTTCTGGATTAATTATCTCATTATATTCGTCATTCTGAATCCAATTTCCCCCTATGAATCTTGGGAGTGTCCTACGACATACTTTTTATCACCAGTAATGCTAAAACTCTATTAAAACAGGGTCGTTTCACTCACCTGGATTCCGTACGAGTATCACTTCTCTAAATCGTTACGGACAAGAGTACGCAGGTGAATTTCAGTGTTCCGCTACAGAGATTTTCATGAAAGATTACAGAAAATACGTTAAGATCGTTTTCGTACAGATACTGTTCATACGTACGGGTACTATTTATACGGTCACTATTCATACGTACGGTACTATTCATACCGAAAATACAGAATACAATCTGTAAAAGAGTACACCAGGTAAGTTCCCAGGAAAGAGTGGAGGGTCACACTGGACACACTTAAAAACCAGGTCTTTCCTTAGCCAGAACTTTCCTAGACATGTATTCTCCACAGATTATATTCTATTTCGGTAATCAGAGAATCAAAATAACAGCTAACGACAGTTTTTCTGATGTGGAAGATCGGCCAAAGCCGCAACCACAGAGCATACTTAAGAAAATAACTTCTAAAATTTGAAAGACATAGAAAGGGCATAATATCCTTACCTAAGCAAAAACGGAAAGACCCAAAATCTCAGAAGCCTAGCGTCGGAGCAAGAGAAACTTAAGGAGGGAAGAAGAGAAGTTGAAGGTGTGAGTTTATAAGTGAAATGGAAGGGCCTATTTATAGTAAAAGTCAAGGGTACTATTTGATACTATGCGCTAATAAAATATTCAATTTACTATTCATGAAAATGACATTTCTAATAATGCAGTTACTGTGCACCTTACGCTTTATTTACTATTAAAAACTTTAAATGGAAAACTATCCTTTCACCTTAAACTTTTAAGTTTCTTTTCAATTCAGTCCTTTCAATTTAGTCCCTGAGGGTATTTTTACACATAAAACGTCATTTTCTCCTACAAACTTCTTTCTAGTTTTCTCTTATGACCAAACCACATTTAGTATTTGACATTTTGATTGTATAAATGAACAGTACCATATACGTAAATAGTATTATACGGGTGAATAGTACCATATACTGAAATAGTAACAGTAGTTTGAAAACACACATTTATATTTTATTTTTCATGGGTATTACAGAGTATATAGGTGGCCTCACCTATTTTTTCTTTATTTTCTCCTTTCCTCTCTCTCTCTCTCTTCACCTTCTCTCCTCTCTTTCTCTCTCTACACTCCAACTCCACAACCGGGCTTTGGAGGGTGGATCTCGGGCTACGGGGCGAGCCTCTAGGAGCCAAGCAACGTAGGGAAAGTAAGGAATCGAAGTATAACTTTCTATTTCTCAAGCTTTTCTCTATTTTCTAGTTTTAAGAAAGTTTGGGGTAAAAATCGAGATTCTGGCTTCGTTTCTCGATTAAAATTGGTGTTTTTGGTGTCTAAATACTCCTTAGACATTAAGGTGAGATCCTATGGAAGAAATCATGAAAAACGGTGGAAATTTGGCCGGATCTGAACCAAATCCGAGGGGAATCGCAAAAGGTCGTGATCGTGGCGCCCAGGCACCAAGGTTCAAGGTTTCGGGAAGGAAGAAGGCCTTGACGCCCAGGCGCCAGGTTTGTATTGGCGCCCAGGCGCCAGATGTACTGAAAAACTTAGCTTATTTTGATCAGTCATAACTTCTTCATCCGGACTCCATTTTGGGCAAACTTTATATCGTTGGAAAACTCTTTGAATCTAGTTTCCAATGGTATAAGTTTCATTTAGATTTTCATTACCGGTTAGGAGTTATGACTTAAGATGTGAGTAAAGGTCGAGAGTAGTGGTAGGAAATTTCTATATTTTGTAACCCTGATGGTTTTTATCTGGTTACAATAGGAATGGTCAAAGTGCAAAGTGGGAGTAACGAGAGCGTGAAATCCAGGTGAGTGGGTTAATACTTGCTATGATTAAATATCTGTTATTGACTTTTTGCATCATAGTGGAAATATGTTGTATATCCAAGTTTGAAGAGGATGATGTGGAACGATGAGGCATAAACAATTGTGGAACGTGTCTGGTAATGTATATAATTATATTTTCTTATTTTCTCATGAATGGAGGTTATATGATGGTTTGTCAATGGCATGTGAACTGAGTTGAAATATATCATACTTTGATTGTTGAGTTCATTCATATGCGGATAATTGAAGTATGATATTGTTGAATAATTGTTCTATATTATGGATTATGTTGTATACATGCTATGTTGCTGGAACCATATTGATTATGTTGTGACTTGAATTGTAAATGACTGAGTTGTGTGTGTGGCTCAAGATTATGATTGAGCATGTTCTTGGATGCGATTGTGATTGTGTTTGACTAGAAAGGAAAGGCATGGTGGTGCACCCCATGGAGAAATTTATGTGAAGTTATAAGGGTGGAGATTATAAATGGAGCGATAAGGGTGGATTCGGTGGGGGCCGCGGGCAACGATCCAAAAGTATTCTGGACGACCCGGTTGATACGGGAAATGTGTGTGAAATTGATTTCACCGATTGCTGTTGTGAATTTTGAACTATGTTGAAATGTATTTGATTTACTTGGATATTGTTGTGAAGTATTATGAATAATATTATATCATATGATGATCGATTTACGTATGATTGCTGCATGTTATCATTATGATGCATGATATTTTTTTGTCATAGTGTTGTGTTATCTACTCATTGGGCACGTGGTTTGCTTATACCCCTCTTATTGATATTTTTTTCAGAGTTGACAGCTGAAGGTAAATATCGGAACAAGGAATTATGGATCCTTAGTCCATGATTACCTTTTCATTTGTTCAGGATAAAGGTATAATAGTTAATTCTTATTCTAAGTTGTATAAATCTAAAAATCTCTGTAATCGGGTAGGTTCATTCAGTGATGTAATGTCAATGACTGTAGTGTGTATAGAGAACTCGGTTTGGTTGCATGAAAAAAAAAGAATGGTATGATGCTTAAGAGAAAGATAGGCTTACGGAAGTGAAATGAAATTTACTTTCCGTGCCGGTCACGTGCTCAGATTTTTGGGACGTGACAAGTTGGTATTAGAGCTTTGGGATTAGGTCTCCTACCGATTAAAGAGTAAGGTAACCTTAGTGAGATCTCCTCTATCGTGGTGAACCCGGGCACGACTATAGAGAGATGGCTCCACTGAAGGTCCTGTAAGATGTTTTCATTTCCTTTTCCTCCAAGACTTGTCTTTTCTTATGAATTATGTTTTTAGTTTTAGTTTTAGACAGATATGGCTATACTTTTGAACTCGGTAAAGGAAAGGTTATTATTTGTTTTGATTCCGTTGCTGTCGGATCAAATTGTATGTATGGGGCTTTATATGTTAAATTCATGATTGATTTTGTGTGACTGATTTCTTTTATCTTTCTTAATTTTATTATTACTATTTTTTGGAGTATCTTCCCATAAAAGAAACCACTGGCATTAAAAGCAGAAGGATTACATTGCAAAAAAAAAAAACAATTACTCATGCATGAGTAATCTAAAAGCGAGGTGGTCTCGGATTAAGAGGGTTGTATTGTATCATCACTCCTCGACCGTTCCTTGGAGCGAGAGACAGAGCAATGTCGCGGAGGGTAGTGTAAATCCCATTCATACAATCAACACTTCTTTGTTGTTGATTGCAGAAGCACTGGGTAGACCAATAGAAGAACCTGTCTATTCTTGAAGTTATTGCCGCATTATTGCGTTTAGTTAACTTCTCCAGGTCTTCTATCATCTTTTTCAGATTTTTCACCTCCTGCTCTAGACAGGCGATTTTGTCCTCCGAGGTATGGCCCGTGCTAGTCTCCTCAGCTTCCTCGTTCTTCTTCATTTTATTCTCCTTATGCTTCTCTAGAGACCCTTCAAAAGGTCTTTTGCCTTTGTCTTTGCCCAGACTTAAGTTTAAGTCGAGCTCTTCTCTCTTGGCATCCACTGTGAGATCAATGTACTTTCTTGTGGCCATGATTTGAAAAATTTAGAAATTTATGTAGGAGTATGAGAAGAGAGGAATGCTGGGAAGTTGTAGGCTCAGAGATGATTATTCTTTGTGGTGTGGTAATTGAGAACGTTGGGACAGTTTTTATAGAGGAAAAATTTGAACTTAGAGACAAAGAAGATATCTCTTCGCCGCACCCTACACGCTTAACCTATGGATTTCTGCAAGTTGGAAGCTAGAAGTCTAGGGTAGGCATGCACACCAACAACTCGTCGCATTAATGGCAAAACCACGAAAGTCAATATTCGGTGGATTTGCGGCCGATTTACACTTGATTTTTCCATTTCTCTCGTTGGCATTTTCTGAAATTGAAAGAAGTCGACAATGTAGCCATTAAAGATTGCCTTGGATGCTTTTATGATAAACTAAAATGTATTTCTATGCTTTCTTGTATTGTTCTTGAAAGCCTTCAGTTGAGTATAATATACATGATTGATTGAATTATACTGTGATTATATGTATCTAAATACATATGATATGTATGTATGTTATTCATGCATAGAGAGTGAAGGGTATTTGTTATGGCCAGTAATATTATGTAATGATTCTACATACATTCAGAGAATGAGAAGTCAGAAATTTAAAAGGATTTGAATAGATGAAAATATATAGATAATGATGTATCTCCATATTTATACATATATACATATATGCTCGTAGAGGCAAGTGAAAGGTAAAAAAAAAATTTCTCACTTTACGGAACGTTTGATGTGTAGATGTGAGAAGTTTTTATTTTAATATGTATGTTTGAAAATGTGTAAGCTTAGGGCAAAGCCACGGATTAGAAACCTAGATAAGGCTAGTATGAAGCTACCTGTTCATGGAGTAATATCTCGATTTAAAATTATTGGATAAGACAAATACAGAGTTAAGAAGTCATAAATTGAAGCGGCGATTAGTTGAATAATTTGAGCAAGAGTCAAATGTTAGCCGAAATTTTTGAGGAAATCTTTTGTATTAGATTATATTTTGTTATTTTCTGGCATGCTTATCAGAGACCGTTGGCATTGCGTCGGATAAGGTCTGTAGGTTATCTTTAGAGTATGATGTAAAGGTTTTGTAGCCCTAAATTTCGTCTATATATAATGGATGCCTCATTACGCTGCTCACTACACTAAGAGTTTATATCTATAAGCTTTCTAGCATCAAACTTCTCCTTCTGTACAACCTTTATAGCTCAAAAAAATATGGCCGGCAATAAATCTTTCAATTTAAACTTTGAGGCTGGCAAGGTAGAGCTGGATCTAAATCTTAGCCTGGAGAATTATAAGAATAAGAGATCCATGGAAGAGTCACCAGAGGCTAAGAAAAGAAAAAGGGATGTAGTAGAGTTAGAGGATGTTAGCACAGCAACACCTTCTAATAATGAGCTTGCGCTTATAAAACAAAAGATGGAGGACTTGGAAAGATTGATAAACCGCCACTTTGAGGAACAGGGGAGATTGATAAATCGTCTCTTTACAGAACAGGAGAAGCTTTTGAACCGTCATTTTAGGGAATTGGCGAATAGAGTTGATAGACATTCGATGTTTGCAACTCAAAATTTTCGTGATCAACAAGCGAGATGTATTGACTGTATGAATGGAGTGACTTCTGCACTTCGCCAAATTTCCCAAACGTTTCCTCCAGAAACTCTTTCTAGGCTGCAACAATTAGCTTCCTCCTTAAGGTCTGAAGCACCTTCTTCTTCTAGACCTGAAGCACCTTCTGCATTTCAAAAGCCTCCTCGTTCTTAATTTATCCTTTCTTTTGTTTGTACCTAAAGCTACTGTTTGATCTAATGTTTACGTATTAAAATTATCTGTTTTGTAAATCAAGTTCAGCTTGTTGCCTGTAACTTATGTATTAGAAATAAAAATTTTCGTATTTGATTTTTTTTTGTTGAGGCAATTCTTTTACTGAAGAAACTTGAGAAATAAAAATATGTTGAACTTGTTATATTTTGTACTTGATTGTGAAAATTCTAAGAGAGAGAATGAGATATAGACAAAATATCTGCATTTGTTTCAACCTTGAGTTTTGAATTCGGAGGACCGAATTCTATTAAGGGAGGAAGAATATAATATCCCAATAATTTATATGAAAAATTTACTTTTTGAATTAGTGAAGAAAATGTGGGAATAGAAATTTTAATTTTTAATTTAGGAAATTTTTTACAAATTCTCAAGGACTAAAGTGAAAAGAAAAGAAAGTATAGAGGACTTTTGAGAAATGACCAAGTAGGAACCCGAAAAGAAGAATAGAGCTTATGGGAATGAATTATGAGTCCGGTACCGAAACGATGATGGATTTGGGATTAAAGTGGAGTTTGAGATATTGATAGGTACTAAAGTGAAATAAGGAAATCTGTGGGGCACCTAGGATTTAGAAACACCTGAGGTGAGATTTTATGAATTTGCTTTTGCTAGTCTTGACTGAGGGTCAACTGGAGAGCAAGTGATAATTTCACCCCGGGCGAGTATATAGGTGGTCTCACCTATTTTTTCTTTATTTTCTCCTTTCCTCTCTCTCTCTTCACCTTCTCTCCTCTCTTTCTCTCTCTACACTCCAACTCCACAACCGGGCTTTGGAGGGTGGATCTCGGGCTACGGAGCGAGCCTCTAGGAGCCAAGCAACGTAAGGAAAGTAAGGAATCGAGGTATAACTTTCTATTTCTCAAGCTTTTCTCTATTTTCTAGTTTTAAGAAAGTTTGGGGTAAAAATCGATATTCTGGCTTCGTTTCTCGATTAAAATTGGTGTTTTTGGTGTCTAAATGCTCCTTAGACATTAAGGGTGAGATCCTATGGAAGAAATCATGGAAAACGGTGGAGATTTGGCCGGATCTGAGCCAAATCCGAGGGGAATCGCGAAAGGTCGCGATCGTGGTGCCCAGGCGCCAAGGTTCAAGGTTTCAGGAAGGAAGAAGGCCTTGGCGCCCAGGCGCCATGTGTAGCGCCCAGGCGCCAGATGTACTAAAAAACTTAGCTTATTTTGATTAGTCATAACTTCTTCATTCGGACTCCGTTTTGGGCAAACTTTATATCGTTGGAAAGCTCTTTGAATCTAGTTTCCAATGGTATAAGTTTCATTTAGATTTTCATTACCGGTTAGGAGTTATGACTTAAGATGTGAGTAAAGGTCAAGAGTAGTGGTAGGAAATTTCTCTATTTCGTAACCCTGATGATTTTTATCTGGTTACAATAGGAATGGTCAAAGTGCAAAGTGGGAGTGCCGAGAGCGTGAAATCCAGGTGAGTGGGTTAATACTTGCTATGATTAAATATCTGTTATTGACTTTTTGCATCATAGTGGAAATATGTTGTATATCCAAGTTTGAAGAGGATGATGTGGAACGATAAGGCATAAACAATTGTGGAACGATAAGGCATAAACAATTGTGGAACGTGTCTGGTAATGTATATAATTATATTTTCTTATTTTCTCATGAATGGAGGTTATATGATGGTTTGTCAATGGCATGTGAACTGAGTTGAAATATATCATACTTTGATTGTTGAGTTCGTTCATATGCGGATAGTTGAAGTATGATATTGTTGAATAATTGTTCTATATTATGGATTATGTTGTATACATGCTATGTTGCTGGAACCATATTGATTATGTTGTGACTTGAATTGTAAATGACTGAGTTGTGTGTGTGGCTCAAGATTATGATTGAGCATGTTCTTGGATGCAATTGTGATTGTGTTTGACTAGAAAGGAAAGGCATGGTGGTGCACCCCATGGAGAAATTTATGTGAAGTTATAAGGGTGGAGATTATAAATGGAGCGATAAGGATGGATGCGGCGGGAGCCGCGAGCAACGATCCAGAGGTATTCTGGACGACCCGATTGGTACGGGAAATGTGTGTGAAATTGATTTCACTGATTGCTGTTGTGAATTTTGAACTATGTTGAAATGTATTTGATTTACTTGGATATTGTTGTGAAGTATTATGAATAATATTATATCATATGATGATCAATTTACGTATGATTGCTGCATGTTATCATTATGATGCATGATATTTTTTTGTCATAGTGTTGTGTTATCTACTCACTGGGCACGTGGTTTGCTCATACCCCTCTTATTGATATTTTTTTCAGAGTTGACAGCTGAAGGTAAATATCGGAACAAGGAATTATGGATCCTTAGTCCATGATTACCTTTTCATTTGTTCAGGATAAAGGTATAATAGTTAAGTCTTATTCTAAGTTGTATAAATGTAGAAATCTCTGTAATCGGGTAGGTTCATTCAGTGATGTAATGTGAATGACTGTAGTGTGTATAGAGAACTCGGTTTGGTTGCATGAAAAAAAAAAGAATGGTATGATGCTTAAGAGAAAGATAGGCTTACGGAAGTGAAATGAAATTTACTTTCCGTGCCGGTCACGTGCTCAGATTTTTGGGACGTGACATTTAATCATTGATGTAATTACATAGTTTATATTAAAAAAATATTTTATAACATCTATTTTTTTAATTAATTTTTTTTGTATTTAACTTGATATGAGAAATTAAATAAGACTAAATGAAATAAAACAATATAATATTCGTACTCTTTCTTGTAGTTGCACATTCAAAAGTGTTTCTGCTAACTAATATTCAAACAAAGTCTATTTTTTAAAATCACTTTTCTTATAACAATTTCTAAACATAAATTATGTTCATACAACATCAGTTATGCTCAAAATCAATTTTGCTCAAGCCTAAGTTTACCTAATGAGTTTCCAGACACTCCCTTACTATGCAAAAAATGTTCTAGCCAGTTGTTGACTAAGATTGGTCACTGTGTTTTTGTTTAAAAAAAAAAGATATTTCATATTAATGAAAAACATTAATATTTATGATAATTAAAAAAAATTAAGGCCTAATTTGAAATTCTTATGTAGCTCATTTTAGCCAACAATCAACTAAATCATTTGTTGCATAAGTAAATTGAACATGCTAATATATGCATTGACTAACCGTTAAAAACTAATAAATCTACTAATGGAAGAGATAAATTGAACATTTTTAAAAAGGTATGTAAGTTTTTTATTGAATTTGAAAGTTAATTGAAGTAAAGTGTATAAACCTATACGTTTAAAAAAATTTAATATATATATATATATATATATATATATATATATGTTTGTGTGTGTATAGTTTGTGCACGTGTTTGTTCAACGCAACAACATTATTTTAGTCAACACTAAACCAGTTGAATAGATATGTTAAAATGGGTTAGTAAAACTTAATCCAAACAGAGTTCATGCCAAAGAAAGAGGGAGTGTAGTTGGGCCAAAATTAGGCAATGTTGGACTAACCAAAATTAGGCAATGTTTTATATAACATAGGTCCATCTCTCTCTGTATATATATATACAGAGAGAGATGGACCTATGTTATATAAAACAGTACCAAAAAAGAGGATAAAATTATATTAATAGAAATCTTAAAAAAAGAATTAGACCTTAATTTTGACTTTTCGAAGACAAAAGTATGGTTGGTTAGTCCAACATTGCTTAATTTTGGCCCAACTACACTCCCTCTATATATATATATATATATATATATATATATATATATATATATGAAAGAATTGGCCTATTAGAAAAGAAATATTGGAAAAGTATATATATATAAACTTACTTGGCTAGCTCATCCTCATCACTATCAAATAGATTAGTTCAATTCAACTCATTACAAGGCAATTATTTGATTGGGTTGAATTGACCAGTTTAAAATGGATCATTTTTATAATATATATATCTATTCAATATGATCTAGGAGTCTAAACATATTAAACCATTTAAATTTGTGTTTAAATAAGTCAAACCATCTTAAACCAATCCAATCTTGTGATCTTTAGGAGTCGAAACCCTCACCAAAATGAAGATAGTTCGTTGGAAACTTGGGTAGAATTGAAATAGGAGGATTGATTTCCAATAAGGTAGGCAACTAAATTATTGAGTTTTTGGGATTAATAGGCTTCACTTCGAACATGCATGCTAAGCTCACTGCCATTCGCCAAGGCCTCCTAGTTGCTTTGGAGATCGGTGCCACATGTGCCACTCGTTGAGAGAGGTTGCTTAACTCATACACTAGGTGTGATTGTTGAGGATATCAAACATATCCTTAATGAAAATACAAGTTTCAGCATCATTCATACTTTCATAGTCTTAAAAAAGCTGATCATTATGCTTATGTTCTTGCTAAGTAGGATTACAGGAGTTTCACTATTTTTTACATTTGGGATGAATTACTTTTGATGATTACTCATCTTTTTTAAGAGTTAGTTTTTTTCTTCTTTGCTTCCTCTTATCTATCAAAAAAAAAAAAACTATTAAAATTCATCTCAACTATTTCAAAAGTTGGGCCAAGATAATATATTAAAATAATTTTGTTTTGACAAATAATTGGATAATAAATACAAAATCACCCAAATCTTTTTGTTAATAGAATTATGTAATTATAAAACTTTTTGTTCTGTTTTGTTAAGGTTAATTATTTAAAAAAATAAATCTCTGTAGTTTGTCCCGTTTTCACATTACAACCTTGTGGATAATGTCAATCAAGAGAAATTTTTAAAATTAGTAAATGGCCAAATTGTAAAATTAAAGTTCAAAATAAATATAAGGCCCTATGGTGTCCATGTAAACCACATATTATTCAATTAACACTTGTTGAACTACACAATACGTACCAATGTGAAAGTGAAAATAGTCCAAGGACTTTTTATTTATGTAATTATGCCTTTTAAACCTTTTGTTTTTAGTTTTATCGATTGAACCAATGACATTACACAAGACTCTAAAATAATAATGTCTAGAATTTTATTGTCCCAAAGCATTTCTTTTTGTAAAATCAATCACTGCTTCAGATGGGAAAAAGGTTAAATGGGGCTTAGCTGGTGGCCTTGTATTGAAATGGCATGTGTCTGTGAATTTAATTAGACCTCTGTCAATCTTGTCCCCTGTAATTGTTTAAGAAAATTATTAATTTAACCTTCAAAAATTATAATTTCCTTATTTTAATTTTTAAAAATTAAGTATTTCACTTTAATTTTTACAAAATTTGTATTTATTTTAATTTTATCTTTTTATATTCATTAAATTGACTTTTTTAACAAAGAAATTTTTAAAATTTTATAACAATAAATTTTAAGATTTAATAATAAAAATTATATTCAGATACATATAATTTTTAAAAAATATAAATTAAGACATTTAATTTTTAAAATGTTAAATTGAGACAATAATATTTTTTGAAAGCCTAAATTATTGATTTATTCTAATTTTTTATATGTGGCTTTTGCCGACTTACATTGAAATGTGTTCTCGAGAATTTGGCTCTTTTAAGCTGTGACTATGATACCAACACTGACATCTAACAAATCGATCGGATTGATTAATTAGACTAAGAATTAATTAGAGAATTAATTTAGAATAATTTTTAAAAGTGAGAGATTGAATTGGTTAAATAAACCAATTGAACTAATTTTTTTTAATTTTTTCTTATTTTATAATCACGTAATGAAGAATTTAATATTATAGATCAATTAATTTTAATAAAAATATTAATATATTGATATTTTATATATTTGATATTAATAAATATTATATTGATTAATAATATTTTTTTATTATTTAATTATTTTTTGTTGTGAACTTTTGATTGTAGATGTTATTTTGTGTAATTTGATATCAAATTTTTTTATTAAATTTATAAATTTATATTTATAGTATTTAATTATATATATTTTTTAATATTTTAAAGTACATTGATTCAACCATAGTTTGACTATTATTTAATCGTTGACCATTGAATTGATATTTTTACTGGTTCAATTTTAAAACCTTGAATACCATATGGAATTACCTGAATATTGCTACATTTTTTTCCATTCTCTCTTGCTCTTGGACAATGCTTGGTTCTTTTTTTTTTTTTTTCAAGATGAAAGTTTCACGTGAAAGCTGTTTTTTTTTTTGGAAATTACAAGCATCCTCCTAAAAATTCACATTTTAAAACTAGTATGTCTGTCTCGTGAGTTTGAAAACAACTTAGTATGCTCGTGACTGAGAATAAACAACATAAGCAAACAAAATTTGGGACCTTGGGATTTGGATTTTATGATTCCCTTTTTTTTATTGTACAGATTCTATCTATTTTTTTTTTAAGCATGTATAACATCACACAAGTAACAATTAATTATAATGAACAATAAAAATTTTTTTATCAAATTTTAACGTAATTATATTTTTGAGATTGAGAGAGTTTTAACTTTACTCAAACTATATTATTTGAATTTAATATATTATTAGATACTAATAGTTATAACAAAAAAAAATTGGCTCTTGGATTGTAAATAAGCAAAATTGTTTGTCAGTTATTCGAATTAGAGCAGTTAGATTTTTTTGACTCATTAAGTTTGCAAATTTGAAGCATTCATATATTCTTGCTTAATAGGTTATTTTTTTAAAATATATTTTTCAATATTTAAATTATATCAATCAAGATCAAGGCATTCTACGAAAATTTCATTAGTGTTCGCCTAGGACAAAGCCAGTTTAATTATGTGACCAGTAGAACCGTGGAAAGAAGTATAAATCATAAGTATAATACTATTTATAAATTATTTAAATTCAGTTTGTTTATGAAACAAAACCAAGAATGCTCACAAATTTTCACTCAAGTAATTAAATATTTGAATTCATATTTAAATTCAATTTGTTTTAAACAAACAAGTTTCGATTTGACGTGTATAAAATCAATTCGATTATAGCCGTACTCTCGTCTGTTCCCCACAAATTAAACACAGGAATTTCTTTCTTCTATTGTGTATGGTCTACTCAGGATGCAGTTACACCTAGGAACAGAATCTCATCAATACGAGAAATTTTTATTTTCTTAATTAAGATAATTAATTGTAAAGATTAGTTGTGAGTCATCAGACAAGACTTTTCTATTCTTATTTAGAACAAGAGAGCATCTTGTGAGTGAGACGTTAACGGTTAGATATTGATTTTAGTATTGAACTCAATTAATATTTTTGTTAATTATTTAATTAATCAAATGATTAATAGTATATGACTTAAAAAAAAAATATATATATATATATTATTAATCGCTTGATTGTAATAAAATAATTGAGTATTAGAGCTAACTTGTCTTGGTTTAAACCCGTGATGTTGGATAAAAAACTTGATGTAGGATTATCTTATCCTTTACATGAAGTTTCTCATGTCTAATATGTGGAAATTAAATATCTTAGAGATGATCAGTAGAATTGAGTCAAATAAAAGAGATTAGTTTTTATAAAATGATAAATTCAAATTTAAATTCTCTTTAAAAGAAATGTTTATATTTAATATGTAATATTTTAAAAAAAAAATTGCTTCTGATAAAAAATTATACGTAGAAAATAAAGAGACAAATAAATAAAACTATCTTAGAGTTGGAATATGAAGAGTGGATTCGTTTTTACTTATTTTAATAGCAAAGAAGAATGATTGTTATATCCAACTGTTGAGGTTGCAGTCCGTGAAAGCACAGGAACATCTGCCTTTAGCTTTCTATATATCTTATCTGCTCGTACCGGTGAAATGATTGATATGACAACGATTTGGTTGAGGTTGTTTGATGTTTATTTTTTAATAAGACTGAGTTTTAATTTTATAAATAAAAAAATTAATGTTGACAAAATTTTATATATTTATGATTTGAGAAAATTTATTAGAGTCTAACTTTTTGAATGTAGTATTGTGAAATAGTTTGGCTCCGATTTAGGCTTGCGGGCTTTTTCATAGAGATCGAGTTCGTTGTTTTAACCTGTAGGCTATTCTTTTTTTTTTTAAAAATTATATTAAAATAATATAATTTAAAAAAATTTTAATAAAAAATTTTAATATTTTTTACTAAAATACAATATATATATATATATATATATATATGTAATATTTTTAAATAATTAATAACTTTAATTTTTTATATTTTTTTTTAAATTAACTATATTATATTTAAATTTAAAAATTCTATAGTTATTTTAAAAAAATTATAAAAATTTTTATATTCAAATTTATAATATTTATTGTATATAAAGTTATAAAATATAGAAATACGATAAAGTAAGATTATTTATATTAAATAATATGAATTATTTATACTAAATAATATATGTTTTTGTAAAAAAAATAAAAAACTTTTAAAAAAGGACTAGCTCGCAAGTCCCAAGAGCTAAAGGAGCCAGTCCATTTCTGCTCGATTTTTAATAAACTTATTTTTTTCAACTCAAGACCACTTATTTATAGGCGCTTCTTGACTAGTCTAGGGGTGTACACAGGTTCGGTTCAGTTCGGTTTTAAGCTTGAACCAAACCGAACCGAACATAATCGGTTCTCAAAGTATTAGACCTATTCGGTTTAATATTTTGGGCGGTTCGGTTCGGTTTTCTGTGAGTGGTTTGATTCGGTTTTGAGCGGTTTGATATCCTAAATAAATTTTAAAAAAAATTCACTTTTATCTTTTTTTTTAAAAGCTTACTTTTACAATTTTACTAAGTGTTCATTGTTTAGTGTTCATTTTTTTTAACAACCCATTTTTCTTATTCAATTATAATACTTATTATTGGGTACTTATCATCACTGGTTCATCACAAAAGGGAACATGTATGATGGAAAATTGGAAATGAAAGTATGGAATAGATTGGGATTTAGGACTGGGAGTGGCCGAGTGGGATTGGAACTTGCGTTGAAAGTATGGAATGAGTGGGAAGAGAGTTACTTTAGTTTTTTTTAATTATATATATTATATTATTTATATAATATATTATTATTATTATTATTATTATTATTATTATTAATGGTTCGGTTCGGTTCGGTTTAACCGAACCAAACCAAACTAAAATCGAAAAATTGACCTAATTGAAAAAATTGAGATATTAAAAACCAATTTGGACCTTCTTTGCTCGATTTTTGTTCGATTCTTTGCGATTCAGTTTGGTTTGATTCGGTTTAGTCGGTTTGGATTGGTTTTGTACACCCCTAGACTAGCCTGCATGCCAAGGGCCAAATTGACAGTACTACTTGAAAGGTTGAATTCTTCTACTATTAAATGTGTATTTAGGAATCTAGTGGATTAAATGTGAGTTCGACAAACTAAGTCTGATTGAACGTGGGTAGAGAAAACTTAAGTTTGGATGAATGTGATTTATATTTAAGAGACATTTGGGCAAACATGATTTAGAGTATATAAACGTGGTTTGGTGCAAAACATCATGTTTGAATGTTGGTGTGTAAACGTGATTTGAAATGTGTAATTATAAAAAATAAAATAAATTTTATATTTTATTTTTTGATGTACTACTATTATTTATTGTCATTTATTTAAAATTAACTTAGTGTATATCATTGTTTTAAATGAACTACTTTTTTTATAAATGAATTATTGACTAATTTTTTTAATAATTGACTAATTTAAAGCGCTAATAAATTACTAATAAATTGGTGAATTATAATTAAAGTGCTAATAATCACATTAATTAGTATTATTGTACATAATAAGTTATATAAATATAAATCTATATAAATATTTACATAATAGTTTAAATAAATAATTTAATCAAAATTAATTAGTTTTTACTTGGTATATAAGTTTTAAATTAAACTTTAGTTCAGTCCGTCTTTATTCTGTCCATGTTTTTAATTCAAACCAAATTTTGCTTTAATTTCATCATTTACTTCAAACGTTTCTATTTATTCACTTAGGTCATTAGTTAAAATTTTTCTTTTGTTTTCAATTGATTTAAGATCATATTTAACTTCATGTAGGTCTTTAGTTCCAGATATATTTTGTTTTGAATTTAAATCGACCTTTACAAACTTTTTAGTTTATTCAATTAGTCTCAGATCAAAATTTTTCTTTTATCTTTTGCTTATTTTAAGATCATATTTAACTTCATATTGGTCCCTAGTTCCATAATATATTTTATTTTAAATTTAAATAGACCCCTATAAACTTTATATTTATGCAGTTTAGTCCCTATCGACATTTTTTCTTTTGTTCTTTACTTAATTTGAGCTCATATTTCACTTCATTTAGATCCATAGATTAAGAATATATGTTGTTTCGAAATTAAATCAACCCAAGTAAACTTTTCAATAATTGTAGTTTAGTCCTTACTGCAACTTTTTCTGGTTTTCTTTACTTTTCTCTTGGGTTTGGCTTCCAAATCAACCCAGAATTTCCTTTTAACTTATTTAAAGATTCATTATATCATTTTAGACCAGAATCATGAAAGAAAATGAATTACAAATCAAGTTTTACAATTAAAAAACTCATTTTCTTGTACTCGTTTTGGTTTTTTACATTCACTCTCCTCCTTCTCATTTTTGGCTTGGATTGGACTGAAACTTCAATCTTTCAGTCCTACAAACTACTCCCTAAATTTCCAAAAATTTTGAGCCCTCATTGTTGTTTCCCACCCCCCATCGTTTTCTCTCTTTTGCTTTGAAAAGTTTCCTCTTTTCTTGAGTTGAGAAACAGAGCATGAAACTTCTGTCAGTTGCTTCTTCTCTCCTTAGCAGCGAGGTATAGGAGGAAATCAGGATTAATGTCACATCCCAAAAATTGAGCATGTGAAAAGATACTACTCATTTGATAAAATTCTCAAACATACGTTGTTTACATATATTCTGTAAGGTTTTACATTCAACCTTAATCATTCATTCCACACTACAGAATTATATTCATCTGATAAGCAAATATAGACATACATAGTCTGATATTTCTATCTCATCGCAAGCCTAGGAGACCTATAGAAAGTACAGAGCGTTTCTAGTATCCACGTTAATAAGTACTGGTATCCCACCAGACAGAAATAGAGTGTAATCCCAAGGGGCTTATAATCTTCCAACGGATACTCTTCTTCTTTGTTTTCTGTATCTGAAAAATAATCATAGGGAGTGTGAGTTTATTTAAAAACTCAGTAAGTAAATAACTGTACTATATAGAATATCAAAAGTACAAATACCACATTTACTCATATAATTAATTGTCTTATACATCGAGTAGTATGAGACTCTAACCCTTTCAAACTCATGAATAAGATTCTTAGATATACAACGAGTAGTATGGGATTCTAACCCTTTCAAACTCGTGAATAAGATCTCATCGGTATACACCGAGTAGTATGGGACTCTAACCCTTTCAACTCGTGTATAAGCTTTCTTAGATATACACCGAGTAGTATGGGACTTTAACCCTTTCAACTCGTGTATGGGTTTCATAGATATGCACTGAGTAGTATGGGACTTTAACCCTTTCAAACTCGTGTATTAGATCCCGTAGATCTTTACTCATTGACAAGATAGTGAGAATTTATCACATAGCACAATTGTCATGAAATAAAATAATTTCTACATACTCTTATTTCTACCGATTATCATATACTCCCATATGAAAATTGATTGCTTATTACCCAAATAATATTGTAAATGGGACTTATATTGTACTTTGACTAGTAATATCAAATTAGCTGAGCAAGGTTATTCACTCACCTTGATGTTTGTCCAAGTTTACCTTGTTCCACACTAGAATTTGTGTAGGAAAATTTCCTAGTAAAATATATTACAAGAAAACATAAGAAAGGAAACAAAATCACGAAAATACGCAAAATTTTCTGATTGCTACAGTAACGGTTTGCTACAGTAACGGTTTGCTACAGTGCCGGTTCGCTACAGTAACGTTGACTGCTACAGTACCGTTGACTGCCGACACTACAGTAACTACTACAGTACCCGAAGAAAATTTTCCAGATTTTTTTTTTCCGAAATTTCTAGTCGCTACAGTAACTCGAAGAAAAATTCCAGATTTTCAGTTGCTACAGTACTTCGAATTTTGCAGAAAATCTTTCAAAAAATTCATCCTTTCCTTTCTTTTGATTCAAAACCAGAATCTCAACTCTTTTAACCGATTATAACTCAAATATAACTTCTAAAACAACTGAGATTCACGAATTATCATCAAAATCTTCAAGAACAAAACCTCCTCTAATCTTCCATATAAACTTAGATTTAAGGAAAATAATGAGATTAAAGCTTACCTTTGATCCTTACAAAACTTTTGAACCGAACAAACAATCAAAACTCTGAAGATCAAGGAAAGGATTTGAAAAGAGGATGAAGAAAGGAGAGAAAACTTCCACTGTTCAGTTTTCAGCTTTTCCTTCTGCGTGAGAAATGAGGGGGGTACTATTGAAACTTTATATTAAATATTTCTAATGGGTTATTCAATAACCCATGGGTATCCATAACCCAACATCTAAACCCATCCAGTCAATTTACAATAAATGGACTAATTGACCATTCTGAAACCACTTTTGCATGAATTTCACCATTCTTAGAATATATCCCACATTGTGCAAATATTTAGTCCAGTCATTTAACTCAATTTTCATAAATAATATTCAAAGAGAACAATTAAATATGAAAATTAAATATGACCAAAATAAATAACTAAAGTAACGTTGTAAAATTCTAAAATACTCTTAAGCGAGTTATATTCTGAAATTAACGGGTATTACATTCTACCCCCCTTAAAAGAATTCGGTCCTCCGAATTAAAATCTTACCTCAAGTTTCAAATAAATGTGGATAGTTTTTCCACATCTCATCTTCTGCTTCCCACGTAGCTTCCTCGCGAGAATGATTTCTCCAAAGAACCTTGACAGTAGGAATTTCTTTTGTACGCAATTTCTTGACTTTTCTATCAAGGATAGCTACTGGTACTTCTTCGTAGGTGAGAGTTTCATCAAAATGAACTTCTTGGGGTTGAATGACATGAGAAGGATCAGGAAGATACTTCTGTAGCATGGACTCATGAAATATTGGATGAACTCCCTCTAGGTCGGAAGGTAGGTCTAGGCGATATGCCACATTACCCACTCTGTCTACAACCTCATATGGGCCAACATACCTCGGACTAAGCTTGCCTTTCTTCCCGAATCTCATTACTCCCTTCATAGGTGAGATTCGTAAGAAAACCATATCACCTATTGCAAATTCAAGGTCACGTCGTCGGTTGTCCGCATAAGACTTCTGTCTACTCTGAGCAGTTAACAACTTCTCTCTGATCAGTTTAACTTTATTTATATCTTCCTGTATCATCTCAGGTCCAAATATTTTGGTTTCACCAAGTTCAAACTAACCTATAGGAGATCGACACCGTCTCCCATATAAAGCCTTAAAAGGTGCCATCTGAATACTGGCTTGGTAACTGTTGTTATAAGCAAATTCAATAAGAGACAAATGATCTTCCCAACTTCCACTGAAATCCATCACACAAGCTCTTAGCATATCCTCTAAAGTCTGAATTGTCCTTTCGGACTGTCCATCAGTCTGAGGATGGAATGCTGTGCTAAGATTCACTTTGGTACCCAAAGCCTCTTGAAAGACTTTCCAGAACCGAGAAGTAAACTGAGGTCCTCGGTCTGATATAATGGATATTGGTACACCATGAAGTTTCACTATTTCTTTAACATAAAGTCGAGCAAGTTTTGCTACACTGAAAGTGGTATGAACAGGAAGAAAATGTGCTGACTTAGTAAGTCGATCCACTATGACCCATATTGAGTCATTTCCTTTTGTTGACCGAGGTAAACCTACCACAAAATCCATAGTGATCCTTTCCCACTTCCACTCGGGAATATCTAGTTTTTGCATCAAACCAGGTGGTCGTCGATGTTCAGCTTTAACTTGCTGACAAGTCAAACATCGAGCTACAAAGTCAGTCACGTCTCGCTTCATGCCCTCCCACCAGTAAACTTGTTTCAAGTCCTGATACATTTTCACAGCACCAGGATGTACAACGTAGGGCGAACCATGAGCTTCCATTAAGATTTCATGTTTCAAAGATTCAATGTTGGGGACACAGAGTCTCCCATTAAATCATAAGACTCCTTCTTCATCTACCAAGAAACTTGGTGCTAGACTTTGCCTTGCATTATCTCTGATTTTGACCATATCAATGTCATTTTCTAAAGTTGCTTTTACTTTTTCTACAAGGGATGATCTAACTGTTAAATGAGCCAGAAATGTACCTGACTCAGTGATCTCGAAGAATACTCCATCAGCTTCCAATTCTTGTAGTTCATGTATTAGAGACCTCCTTATAGTGGCAATGTGAGCTAAACTTCCCATAGACTTTCGACTTAGAGCATCAGCCACTACATTTGCTTTACTTGGATGGTAAAGGATGGTACAATCATAATCTTTCAGAAGTTCCATCCACCTTCGTTGCCTTAGATTGAGATCTCTCTGCTCAAAAATGTACTTAAGGCTTTTGTGATCTGTAAAAATTTGACAAGTCTCCCCATACAAGTAATGTCTCCAAATCTTTAGGGCAAACATTACAGCTGCCATTTCCAAATCATGAGTGGGGTAATTCAATTCATGCTTTTTAAGCTGAGGTGAGCCATAAGCTATGACTTTACCATATTGCATCAACACACATCCTAAGCCTATCTTTGAGGCATCACAGAATACAGAGTAACCCCCTGGTCCTGATTGTAGGATTAAGACTGGTGCATGTTAGCCCTAATGTATTATGCTATAAGTTTTGATGATGACAAATATGTGAGAATTATAGTATGATTTAATCTTCTTGGCCCAATGTATGATTTAATCTTTCTTAGCCCAAATAGTATGATTTAATTTTCTTGGCCCAAATGTATGATTTAATCTTACTGGCTCAAATGCATGATTCAATCTTTCTTGGCCCAAATATATTTAATGCTTTATATATTTTAATATAGTAGTATAAATTGATTTTTGATAAACTTTATTGGTTATTGAAAAAGTATGATAAAGTTTATTGATTGTTGTAATATAATTTGAAAAAGAATACTTTTTCCTGTACCACTTTTGAAAAAGAAATTTGATTGTTGAAAAAGTATGATAAAGTTTATTGGGTGTTGTAATATAATTTAAAAAAGAATATCTTTTACTGTAGCACTTTTGAAAAAGAAATTTGATTGTTGAAAAAGTATGATAAAGTTTATTGGGTGTTGTAATATAATTTGAAAAAGAATATCTTTTACTGTAGCACTTTTGAAAAAGAATTTTGATTGTTGAAAAAGTATGATAAAGTTTATTGGTTGTTGTAATAAACTTTGAAAAAGAATACTTTTTACTGTAGCAAATTTGAAAAAGAATATTGATTGTTGAAAAAGATTGATAAAGTTTTTTGGTTGTTGTAGAAAGGTTGAAAAATGATGATGAAGCTTACTGTAGCATTTTTGACTAAAGCAGTCACTATAGCAGTAATGTTTCACTATATAAAGGGGACTTCACAACACCATTCACATCAAGCTTCAATTGTTCATTTCTCATATTATCTTGAGTTCCATTCTCTCTAAATTGTTAGAGAAAAATTCTGAGCTTAATTTCTGCGTTATCTACACTTTGAGAGTGTCCACCATTATTTTCCTTAAGCCTTTAAATTTAGTTGCTCAAGGATTGGTTCCTTGAGTTAGTGTTTGAGAGAAAACACGTTGTAAGGGGGATAGACACCCTTGAAGAAAAAAAAAGATCTATGTTGTAGTGGTTTGCAAGTACCTGGATTAAACTTGCAATTATAGTGGAAATACTCAAGTGGTCTCTTGAGGACTGGATGTAGGCTTGGGATTAGCTGAACCAGTATAAATCTCCGAGTTTGCTTTCTCTATCCCTACTCTATTTACATTTGAAGTTAATTAATTAATGCTTTGCGTTTATATTTAATTTTTACCTCAAGTATTAATTAATTTGTGTAGATTTATATTTGCTCCTTAATTCCTTGCACTATAAAATTATTCATCTTGATAAACATTTTGATTTTCTGAATTAAATTATTATCTTTAACATTATCCAATTTCAGAAAATCATTTTAACTTCCAATTAAGTTTTGTGAAAATTTTTATAAAACCCAATTCACCCCCCCTCTTGGGATCCAACCATTTCTTTCAATTGGTATCAGAGCTTGGGCTCTTGATTTGAGACTTAACCGTCTAAGAGTAAACATGGTTGGATCTAGTGAGTGGTTTATTTCTGAAAATTGTTCTTTCACAGAACCTCCAGTTTTTGATGCTAATCATTTTCAATATTGGAAGTATGAAATGAAAATGTTTTTAATTTCAGTAGACCATAAACTCTGGGAAGTTATAGAAAATGGTTTTGATATGCCTGTCAAGGAAGAACAAGGAAAATGCATTCCAAAACCCAAGAGTGAATGGAATGATATTGAAAGAAGTTTAATGCAACCAATGCTAAGGCAAAATTGATTATTTCTTGTGCATTGAGTCAAGATGAATTTTTCAAAATGTCCAACTGTGCAACTGCAAAAGAAATGTGGGAAATTCTTGAAGTTGCACATGAGGAAGATCTTATTGCTGAGGAATTAAGGTATAGAAGTTTCATTAATGAACTTGAAATTGCTCAAATGAACAATTACAAAACCATTAATGAGATACAACTTGTGCTTAATCAATTGCAAGCTCTTGGTGTTGAACTTACAGAAAAATCTCAAATCACCAAGGAGATAGAAGAAAAAGAAAAAGGAGAAAAAGAGAAACCACAACCAAAAGCTGAATCATCAAAGAAAGCTTACCTATCTTCTATTTGGGGAAATAGCAATTCTGATGAGGAGAACAAAAATGAAGAAGCCAACACTTGTCTTGTGGCCAGAGATAAAGATGAGGTAAATTCATTTGACTATTCTTTTGAAGAATTACAAGATGCCTTTGATGATTTACATGAAGAATCTCTAATACTTGCAAAGAAACTAAATGTTTCAAAACAGAAACACTCTTCTCTTGAAAATGAGTTGGAAACATTGAAAAACGAATTTTCTATTTCCAAGGAAGAGAATTTTGTTTTTGAAAATCAAAACAAAACTTTGCAAGAAGAGAATTTGATTTTAAAAGAAAATATCTCTACCAACAAAAATTGCTTTTGTACCAAGTGTGATTCTTTGAAAAAGAAAAATAATAATCTTAAAAACACACTTGCAAAATTTTCTCAAGGTAGAGAAATTTTAAATACTTCAGTTTTGAAACAAAGAAGAAGGTTTAACAAAGTTGGTCTTATTTCTAAAAAGAAATCAAACCAAAAGCATTCTAAAAACTTCTTTGTTTCTGTAAAGATGTCCAATAGTCCAACTTGCACTTGTTTTTATTGTGGACTGAAAGGACACAAATCTTACTCATGCTTTTATAAGAAAAATCTTGTTCATGGAGTAAAAATGAAATGGGTTCAAAAAGGAACTCATGACCCAGGCGGACCCAAAGAAATTTGGGTACCAAAAACAAAAGATTAATTTGCAGATTCACCTCGAAGCAATGAGCGGAAATGACATTTTAATGGCTACATCATTTAAATTTTACTTCCTTGCATCAAAAGGAGGCAATGGATAAGTAAACATATAAGCTGGAATGCATTGTAAGAAATTTGACTGATATGTTTACTGCTCTCTAATGCTTTGTCTGTTCTCTAATATGCCTTACATCTATCCTTGATACTCATGCATGCTATATCTGAAAATAATTGTTAGGTGTGCAGATTATAGATTCGAATTTTGTTTTGAGCTAAAATCTTTCTTCCAAATTTTGCTCAAACTATCCTTTTTACCGCATCATGAAAACTTGCTTCTATTACACGCACATTTTTCTTGTCTTCACAACAATAAGATTACTCCTACCTATAGTATTTATCCTTGCTGTAATCTTATTTAAATATTTTCAATGAAATCAAATATTTTGCAAAATTGCATTTCATGAAAGCATAGCACTTTTATTAATATGGCATATCTTGAACATAATGTTGCTCCTAGTGCTCGAGATTTATTTGAACATTACTGATTTGAACATCAAAGTGCTCCACCAAAAGTGTTTTGCAGGAGTTAATCCTCTAAAGCACATTATTTCCTCTGCTCTCCGAAATCAGTAAGATTTATAGTTTTGAAGTTGGTTGGTCGACCAACGAAGCCTACATTGAACCAATGCTTGATAGATCTTGCAAATAATCAATCAATTAAGATCATTTAAATTGCAAGAAGACAGGATCAAAAGAAGAACAATGAGAAAAACAAGGATATCAAAATCTTGAACAGGAATTTCAAGAAGCAACAAAAGTTTGCCAAAATTGATGAGTATCTCTATCCTTTACTTCTTCATTATTTAATTGAATGATACTCCTTGATCTCAATTGAACATTCTGGCAAATTTTTTTTTACTGTCATACTTTCATTGCAATGACATATTGTTTTCTGACATCTTACATACTTGATCACATCATGACATATAAAAATATGTTAAATACTTAAATTATTTTTTTAATACATCATGGTTTGAGCATTATACATATCATCTCTTTTACATAAGCTGTAACTTATGAACCATTGTTTATGGATTATAGTTTATATCTGATTATATCTTATTAATCCATATTACCTCAATTATGTTACTACATACTCTGATTATAATATGTTTTATCTTGAGTAAGTATGTAACTTGCTTTTGCTTTGAAATGATGATATATATGTCCATGTCAGAAAATTCTTTCCATCTTTAAAATGGATATATATTTTTCAATATATATATACTGTGCTGAATTTGTGTAGCTGATTTCTGTTATCTTTCTTTTTATTTTTGTACCGTTCAATAAAAGAAACTACTTGCATTAAAAAAAAAACCAAAGGATTACATTGCAAAAAAAAAAAGGAAGGTTTGCTCATGCATGAGAAATCTACAGGCGAAGTGGTCTTGGATTAGGAGGCCCGTATTGTATCATCACCCCTCGGCCATTCCTTGGAGCAAGAGACTGAGCAATGTCACGGAGGGTAGTGTAAATCCCATTCATACAATCAATACTTCTTTGTTGTTGATTGCAGAAGCATTGGGTAGACCAATAGAAGAACCTATCTATTCTTGAAGTCAGTGCCGCATTGTTGCGTTTAGCTAACTTCTCTTGGTCCTCTATCATCTTCTTGAGTTTCTTCACCTCCTGCTCCAGACAAGCAATTTTGTCTTCTGACGTATGGCCTGTACTAATCTCTTCAGCTTCTTCGATCTTCATCTTCTTCTTTCGATTCTCCTGAGATCCCTCCAAAGGCCTTTTACCCTTATCCCTGCCTAGACTCAAGTTTAAGTCGAGCTCTTCCTCCCTGACCTCTACTGTGAGATCAATGAACTTTCTTGCTGCCATGGCTTGGAATTTTTTTTTTGGAGTATGAAGAGAGAGGAATGTCAGAAAGTTGTAGGCTCAGAGATGAATACTCTTTGTGGTGTGATAATTGAGAATCCTGGGCAGTCTTTATAGAGAGAAAATGATGACTTAGAGCCAACGAAGATATCTCTTCACCGCACCCCTACACGCTCATCCTACGAATTTTGCTAGCTGGAAGCCAGAACTCTAGGGTACGCATGCACACCAACAACGCGTCGCATTAATGGCAAAACCACGAAAGTTAATTTTCGGTGGATTTGCGGCTGATTTAATTTGTTTTGATTAAAAATTTTAAGGATTAATAAAATGGTGATAAACAGAACCGTATTTCTCTGCTTTGTTGTGTTGTTCTTGAGAGCTTTCAGTATAATATACATGATTGATTGCATCATGCTATGATTACATGTATCTAAGAACATATGTTGTGTATGCTATTCATGCATCATGAGCGAAGGCTATGGCTAAGAATAATATGTCATGATTCCACACGCACTCATAGAAAATAAAAAAAAAAATTTAAATGACTTGAATAAAATGATATGTGTAAAGAATGATACATCTTCATAGTTACACATACTTACATATAGTGCTTTTGTGGGCAAATGAAAGGCAATGATTTCCTTGCATTATGATAATGCTTGATGCATGCGACCGTAAGCAGTTAATTTTGCCTTTAATATTTGATTTACATTACTAACTTAAGCATCGGAGTGGTTGTCAAAATTTTTACAGGTACTCATCCTCAAGATACATATATGATTACATTTGTTTAATATGCATTGGTTGAGGGGGAGCCTAATCTATACTTAAATCCTCTATATCTTTAAGCTCACTTTATCTGATATGCAATGTTTTCCTTAACTATATATTTTTGGCATATCAATGATAAGTTTTGATGAAATTTTACCCCATGACGTCATATGATATTCTTACTTAAAGAAGGAATACGCTTTAGCTTTATATATTGCCTTCCTTATACCTTTTTGTTGATGTCAAATAGGGGGAGAAGGATATGGAAAGAAAAATATGTGTATATTGTATAATGATTATTACATTGTAACATATTTTTCTTTGGTGATTTGTCATCATCAAAAAGGGGGAGATTGTTAGCCCTAATGTATTATGCTATAAGTTTTGATGATGACAAATATGTGAGAATTATAGTATGATTTAATCTTCTTGGCCCAATGTATGATTTAATCTTTCTTAGCCCAAATAGTATGATTTAATTTTCTTGGCCCAAATGTATGATTTAATCTTACTGGCTCAAATGCATGATTCAATCTTTCTTGGCCCAAATATATTTAATGCTTTATATATTTTAATATAGTAGTATAAATTGATTTTTGATAAACTTTATTGGTTATTGAAAAAGTATGATAAAGTTTATTGATTGTTGTAATATAATTTGAAAAAGAATACTTTTTCCTGTACCACTTTTGAAAAAGAAATTTGATTGTTGAAAAAGTATGATAAAGTTTATTGGGTGTTGTAATATAATTTAAAAAAGAATATCTTTTACTGTAGCACTTTTGAAAAAGAAATTTGATTGTTGAAAAAGTATGATAAAGTTTATTGGGTGTTGTAATATAATTTGAAAAAGAATATCTTTTACTGTAGCACTTTTGAAAAAGAATTTTGATTGTTGAAAAAGTATGATAAAGTTTATTGGTTGTTGTAATAAACTTTGAAAAAGAATACTTTTTACTGTAGCAAATTTGAAAAAGAATATTGATTGTTGAAAAAGATTGATAAAGTTTTTTGGTTGTTGTAGAAAGGTTGAAAAATGATGATGAAGCTTACTGTAGCATTTTTGACTAAAGCAGTCACTATAGCAGTAATGTTTCACTATATAAAGGGGACTTCACAACACCATTCACATCAAGCTTCAATTGTTCATTTCTCATATTATCTTGAGTTCTATTCTCTCTAAATTGTTAGAGAAAAATTCTGAGCTTAATTTCTGCGTTATCTACACTTTGAGAGTGTCCACCATTATTTTCCTTAAGCCTTTAAATTTAGTTGCTCAAGGATTGGTTCCTTGAGTTAGTGTTTGAGAGAAAACACGTTGTAAGGGGGATAGACACCCTTGAAGAAAAAAAAAGATCTATGTTGTAGTGGTTTGCAAGTACCTGGATTAAACTTGCAATTATAGTGGAAATACTCAAGTGGTCTCTTGAGGACTGGATGTAGGCTTGGGATTAGCTGAACCAGTATAAATCTCCGAGTTTGCTTTCTCTATCCCTACTCTATTTACATTTGAAGTTAATTAATTAATGCTTTGCGTTTATATTTAATTTCTACCTCAAGTATTAATTAATTTGTGTAGATTTATATTTGCTCCTTAATTCCTTGCACTATAAAATTATTCATCTTGATAAACATTTTGATTTTCTGAATTAAATTATTATCTTTAACATTATCCAATTTCAGAAAATCATTTTAACTTCCAATTAAGTTTTGTGAAAATTTTTATAAAACCCAATTCACCCCCCCTCTTGGGATCCAACCATTTCTTTCAGTGCAGAAGTTAAACACTCTTTCAATTGGGTGAAACTTTGCTCACATGAATCATCCCAAATGTATTTAACATTCTTTCGGGTTAACTTATTTAATGGGAGAGCCGTCTTAGAGAAATCTTTGACAAAGCGACGGTAATACCCTGCTAAGCAAAGAAAACTACGTACTTCCGACACAGTTGTTGGTCTAGGCCACTGTTTAACTGCTTCAATTTTACTTAGATCTACATGAATACCTTCTTGGGAAATAACATGTCCCAAAAACGTTACATGACTCATCCAGAATTCACATTTTGAGAGCTTTGCGTACAACTGATGCTCTCTCAAGGTCTGAAGCACTATTCTCAAATGTTCAGTATGTTCTTCATGACTCTTTGAATATACCAAAATATCATCAATAAATACAATTACAAACTTATCAAGGAATGATTTGAACACTCTGTTCATTAAATCCATAAATGCTGCTGGTGCATTTGTCAACCCAAAAGACATCACAAGAAACTCATAATGTCCATACCGTGTACGAAAAGCAGTCTTAGGTATATCATCACTCTTAATTCGTAACTGATGATATCCAGACCTTAGATCAATCTTTGAGAAGTATTTTGCTCCTTGAAGCTGATCAAACAAATCATCTATCCTTGGTAAAGGATACTTATTCTTCACTGTGACTTTATTCAGCTGACGATAATCTATACATAGTCTCATAGAACCATCTTTCTTTTTCACAAAAAGAACAGGAGCACCCCAAGGTGAAAAACTTGGGCGAATGAACCCTTTGTTTAACAAATCTTCCAATTGTTCTTTAAGTTCTTTTAGCTCAACAGGAGCCATACGATAAGGTGGAATAGAAATTGGTCTTGTGTCTGGGACCAAATCAATACTGAACTCAATATCTCTTTCTGGCGGTAATCCAGGTAAATCTTCTGGGAACACATCTGGGAATTCATTAACCACATGTATGTCTTCTAACTTATGTTCTTTCTTTTCTAAATCTTTGATAAAAGCTAGAAATCCCTGACATCCCTTTCGCAACATACGCCGGGCACTTAACATAGATATCATGTTGCAAGGTACATCACTTCGATCTCCTTGAAACATAAAATTACTCCTCCCCGGCATATTAAAGGAAATAACTTTATCACGACAATTTATAGTAGCATGACAAGAAGATAGCCAGTCCATCCCTAGAATCACATCAAAATCTAACATATTGAGAACCATAAGATCTATCTCAGTTTCCATGCCTCCAACGATTATTTTACAAGAATGATAACATGTTTTAACCATCAAAGTCTCTCTCATCGGTGTGGAAACCAAGAATGGTTCTTTAAGAATAATCGAATCAATTGCAAATCTCTTGGCAAATAGGGGTGACACATATGAGTGAGTAGAACCGGGGTCAAACAAAATACGTGCAGCAAAAGTATTAACAGATAATATACCTGTAACTACAGCATTGGATGTTTGAGCATCCTGTCGGGTTAGAGCATATACTCTTGCATTTCCTCTGCCAGCAGCTTGTTTTCCACGGTCACCTTGGCCTCTTCCAGAACCTCTTCCCATACTACCCCCTATTGAAGGGGTTGGTGTTTGAGTAATAGATTGTGGTCGAGGTGGCAAAGTAGACCCTTGACCTGGTCTTGTCATGAGCTGAGGGCACTCCCTTATAAAATGTCCTTTTTGTCCACAGTTAAAACAACCTGTACCAACAGTGTTTAACCTGCATTCTCCGAAGTGAAACTTTCCACATTCAGGACATTGAGGTTTTTCCCTTCTACCTTGAGTACCTCCTCTACTAGAAGAGCTAAAACCACCCCTGCTCTCTGAACGAGGCTTAGCCACACTGGCTGTAGAATAAGTTGACTTAGTAGAAGTGGTTGGAGCATTTTGTGATGCAGTAAAGGGTTTCAAAGTCCCTGAGTCTTCCCCTTGATCAAAAGATCTTCTATATCTAGCTTTCTTCTTTTGATGATATCCTTCTTTATTCTTTGACCTCTTTTCCATTCTTCGGGCCACATCAACAGCCTCTGAGTACGAAGAGTAATTGTTCATATTAGAACCCACTTGATCATATAAGGCATCACGAAGCCCTTCCACAAACTTTTCTATTTTCTTCCTTTCAGAAGGAATGATTTCAGGGGCATATTCAGATAATTTAACAAACTGAGCTGAATACTCGTCAACAGTCATGGTTCCCTGCCGTAGATACAGAAAATCTCTGGCCTTGGATGATCGTTCACTTGCTGAAAGAAATTCATCCATAACCAATCTGTAAAATTCTGTCCACATAACTGGCGGTGCGCCTTGAATTCTAGCTTTCTTCCAGTTCCTCCACCATTTACCAGCCCTACCTTTTAACTGAAAGGAAGTGAATTCTACCTTTTGAGTAGGAGAACACCCTATAGCATCATAGATTGCTTCACAATCTTCAAGGAAACATTGTGGGTCCTCTTTGGGATCTTCCCCTGAAAAAGTAGGAGGCCTCATTTTCTGGAATTCAGACATTCTTACCTCTCTTACATTAACTCCTCCCGCTAACGGAGCTGGTGGTATAATTTCAGCTTCAACAATAGGAGGATCCACTGGCAGGTTAGCTTGTGCAGCTCGACCTCTCATTTCAGCCTCAAATCGGTCAAATCGTTCATTCATCAAATTAATCACATGTGCAATAGTTGCATTACCAACGTGAGCATCAGGTTCGACTCTCCTTGCTTGCTCACTAGTTGCGCCCTCAGTACTTTGAGCATGTAAACTATCACCACGGTTAGGATCATCTTGCACATGTACTGGTGGATTTATGGCCCTCCTTGGACCCATATGCTCATTATTATTAGAAGATCCTTCTGACATTGATCTGTCACAGATCTACACACATAACAAACAATTTTCTGACATAAACAAAATATCACTTACTAGCCCCACTGAGAAGTTATCTATAAAATGACGTTATACTCTACAAGGTCTTTTATGGAACCTAATCCTATGGTCATGCCGCGGCTCATGACAATAGGGAAGGGCCCACAAAGATCACTTTGCTCTGTACTCTACTATCACCACGGTTAGGATCATCTTGCACATGTACTGGTGGATTTATGGCCCTCCTTGGACCCATATGCTCATTATTATTAGAAGATCCTTCTGACATTGATCTGTCACAGATCTACACACATAACAAACAATTTTCAGACATAAACAAAATATCACTTACTAGCCCCACTGAGAAGTTATCTATAAAATGACGTTATACTCTACAAGGTATTTTATGGAACCTAATCCTATGGTCATGCCGCGGCTCATGACAATAGGGAAGGGCCCACAAAGATCACTTTGCTCTGTACTCTATAGGGGACCTATAAAACCTTTCCTCTGATACCAAATTGTCACATCCCAAAAATTGAGCATGTGAAAAGATACTACTCATTTGATAAAATTCTCAAACATACGTTGTTTACATATATTCTGTAAGGTTTTACATTCAACCTTAATCATTCATTCCACACTACAAAATTATATTCATCTGATAAGCAAATATAGACATACATAGTCTGATATTTCTATCTCATCGCAAGCTTAGGAGACCTATAGAAAGTACAGAGCGTTTCTAGTATCCACGTTAATAAGTACTGGTATCCCACCAGACAGAAATAGAGTGTAATCCCAAGGGGCTTCTAATCTTCCAACGGATACTCTTCTTCTTTGTTTTCCGTATCTGAAAAATAATCATAGGGAGTGTGAGTTTATTTAAAAACTCAGTAAGTAAATAACTGTACTATATAGAATATCAAAAGTACAAATACCACATTTACTCATATAATTAATTGTCTTATACATCGAGTAGTATGAGACTCTAACCCTTTCAAACTCATGAATAAGATTCTTAGATATACAACGAGTAGTATGGGACTCTAACCCTTTCAAACTCGTGAATAAGATCTCATCGGTATACACCGAGTAGTATGGGACTCTAACCCTTTCAACTCGTGTATAAGCTTTCTTAGATATACACCGAGTAGTATGAGACTTTAACCCTTTCAACTCGTGTATGGGTTTCATAGATATGCACTGAGTAGTATGGGACTTTAACCCTTTCAAACTCGTGTATTAGATCCCGTAGATCTTTACTCATTGACAAGATAGTGAGAATTTATCACATAGCACAATTGTCATGAAATAAAATAATTTCTACATACTCTTATTTCTACCGATTATCATATACTCCCATATGAAAATTGATTGCTTATTACCCAAATAATATTGTAAATGGGACTTATATTGTACTTTGACTAGTAATATCAAATTAGCTGAGCAAGGTTATTCACTCACCTTGATGTTTGTCCAAGTTTACCTTGTTCCACACTAGAATTTGTGTAGGAAAATTTCCTAGTAAAATATATTACAAGAAAACATAAGAAAGGAAACAAAATCACGAAAATACGCAAAATTTTCTGATTGCTACAGTAACGGTTTGCTACAGTAACGGTTTGCTACAGTACATGTTCGCTACAGTAACGTTGACTGCTACAGTACCGTTGACTGCCGACACTACAGTAACTACTACAGTACCAGAAGAAAATTTTTCAGATTTTTTTTTTCCGAAATTTCTAGTCGCTACAGTAACTCGAAGAAAAATTCCAGATTTTCAGTTGCTACAGTACTTCGAATTTTGCAGAAAATCTTTCAAAAAATTCATCCTTTCCTTTCTTTTGATTCAAAACCAGAATCTCAACTCTTTTAACCGATTATAACTCAAATATAACTTCTAAAACAACTGAGATTCACGAATTATCATCAAAATCTTCAAGAACAAAACCTCCTCTAATCTTCCATATAAACTTAGATTTAAGGAAAATAATGAGATTAAAGCTTACCTTTGATCCTTACAAAGCTTTTGAACCGAACAAACAATCAAAACTCTGAAGATCAAGGAAAGGATTTGAAAAGAGGATGAAGAAAGGAGAGAAAACTTCCACTGTTCAGTTTTCAGCTTTTCCTTCTGCGTGAGAAATGAGGGGGGTACTATTGAAACTTTATATTAAATATTTCTAATGGGTTATTCAATAACCCATGGGTATCCATAACCCAACATCCAAACCCATCCAGTCAATTTACAATAAATGGACTAATTGACCATTCTGAAACCACTTTTGCATGAATTTCACCATTCTTAGAATATATCCCACATTGTGCAAATATTTAGTCCAGTCATTTAACTCAATTTTCATAAATAATATTCAAAGAGAACAATTAAATATGAAAATTAAATATGACCAAAATAAATAACTAAAGTAACGTTGTAAAATTCTAAAATACTCTTAAGCGAGTTATATTCCGAAATTAACGGGTATTACAATTAATGTGAAGCCCACCACGTTCAACGTGCCTCAGAAGCTATGCTGGATCACTTTGGAGTCACCTACAATGGAGTGCTGCTCAACATGGTTTACTGCTCAACGTAGTTTAGTTCATTGTGCTTCTAAACCATTTCGAAATTCCTTCAAACCACGTTTGCTTGAGAAAACATGGGTAGAGGCAAATTCAACGTGCTCCCAGACATACCCTAAATCACCTTGAGATTTGTGTGTTTAGTAATTAAAAAATACTTTATGCAATCTCAAGATAATCTAATAATAAAAATTTCAACATCTTAAGCTTGAACTCTCCATAGACTTATCCTTGTGATTTTATATATTTCAAAATAAATTAGTCAAAATTTAATAAGTTTTTACTTATTAATGATTAAAAAAAGAAACTTTTTTTTGTTTGAACCATTAATATATAAAATTAAAAATTTCATTGAGTTTTGAATAATTGAGTTAGGTCACAAATATGTAAAATTCTTTTAATCTTATTTTTTTTTTCATTTACAAGAATTGAACCTAATATTTTATTTAAAAAATAAGTGAAGAGCCACTTGGACTAATTAATATTTGATTTTAAAAAATAAAAAAATAAAATGTTTGATACAGTAAAGGTGCAAAACTCTTACCGACTTTGTCGCTCCATGTTATTAATTTATTTCCTAATATTATGAGAGAGATTCTCCCCACAAATTTGGGATTAGAATAATCTCTCTCTATATATTTTTTTTTTGAATAATCTCTCTATTTTTCACACTTTGAAGGAGTCGATAAAATCCATATAGTAAGCATAGACAAACTACAACTCAGAATAAATGGAATAAAGCTCAGTTTGATTTCTCTCTTTCTTTCTTTATTATATTCTTTGAGACAAAACTAGCAGTTAGAAAGCTGCTACTAGCCGTTGCAAGATTTCTTGACGAATTAGGAAAGTTAGCAGATTAATCTCACTTTTGACTAATTCAAATCACATACTTTTTATTTATTCTGATTTCTTGCTTTTTGTAACTGCTGCACCATATGTTTATTTTGTACTGATCGGCTTTGATATTGTTCCTTTATAATAGCATTCCCTTCAATTATAGACATATTTTATATTTCCCTTTTTAATAAGAGGATATGAAAGCTAAAAGAATTAAAATCAACCATGCTAACTCTTGATATACACCTTAGGGATGTAGGCCTTGTTTGGGTAAACAGCTTATTTAAGTGCTTATAGAATAAGTGCTTATCATATAAGTGCTTATATATAAGCTATTTTTATAATTAAAGAATTTACGAGGATAAATTTCACATAAGCTGTTTTCAGCTTATTTTCATAAGCTATTCAGAGTAGCTTATGAAAATAAGCTGAAAATAGCTTATTTTCATGCCATAAGCTATTTCTATAAGCTCTTCCAAACGTTCACATAAGCGCTTATGGCATAAGATAAGTTAGATAAGCTCAAAATAAGCTTTTCCAAACGGGCCGGTAATCAGTTGAAAAGGCAAAGCCAAAATGTCTGAAAGATTTATCCTTATAATTGAGTCCCATCAATGCAAGTAAATTAGTGTAATAATTGTCATAGTAGTAATATTGGATTGGATTAACCTATCAATTTCTTCAACCCAAACTAACATGTAAGATTGGATTAGTGGGTTTGTTTGATTTTTTTTTTTCCATCTTCTCACTAATTAATTCGAATAACAAGTTTAAAAAATTTCGACTTGAATCAACTTGTCCCCTCTTTTTTTTTGTTATATATATATATATATATATATATATATATATATATATATATATATATTCAACTTCCTTCATTTTGTATATAATAGAAGAAAATGTTTGAATAACTTATGTTGGGGGTAATGAAATTGGAAAGAAAAATAAGATATTAGACCAATTGATATCGTGAAAAAAAGGTAGATGTGAAAGAGAATTTAAAATTATTTGTCAAACATAGAATGAGTAATGGTTAATACTTGTCTTCACATTTTTTTTTGCTGCAAAGCTATATTTTTTATTTTAAATTTTATGTTTCAATACTAATTATCTCTCAAGTTATGCCACCAAATGATTATATGTGGATAAAGATTATTTAATTTGTATTCATATATTTTCTGACTACTCTCAAAATATTTGATCAATTTAATTTATGAGTTTAAAAATATATTTATTTATTTAATTTTTTGTAAAAAAAATTAAACTCACTAGCCCAAACCAATCAAACTGAATTATAAATAATTGCTAACTCATCATGCAAATTAGAATTGTATCCAATGTAACCAAAAAAACCAATGACCCAATTACTTGCCTCATCGGTCATCACCAACGAGACCCTCTATGCTAATTACTCTAACCTATTTTATCGATTCAGCTTTTAAACTTGCCTTTACCTTCTTTCATTAATTCTAGATGTCATTGATAATTGTTTGCTTTTCCTTTTCTAAATTTCACACATGTTCAATGTTGTACTCAACATATTCAACTTTCCCTTTAACTCATAGTTGAACAGTGTTTAGTTAAAATATATTTTTGATCTTTATAATTTCATCTAATTTATGTTCTGATTTAATGGCAGACTGACAACATCTTATGGTAGGCAACTTTTTTTATAATTTTTTCAAAATACAGGAAGTAATTTACACAAAAATAAAGTATAAAAATTAAATTAAAATAAAAATAAAATTATAAGAACTAAAAGTATATTTTTAATTTCTTATTTTCTTTCTCTACATTGAACGTTGACAATAATTGTCCCTTGATTGTAGTTGTTTTATTTTTGTGTTTACTTTTTCGAAATTTGCAACCTTAATCACTTTAATTACAGCATCTTTGATTGTTTTTTTCCGTTAAATTCTTCTTTTCAAATAAGTTCCAACCAAAAATTTCAGCATGTAATCTGTATCAATACGCTTTTTTAGATTCCCGAATGTGAAAAGGTTTACTTTGCTGTAAATAAGAAATGAAACAGTATATTGAACAAATTACAATCAACCATAAATCATACTTATGTTCAACTAACAAATTTCTTTTTAATGCTTTACAAGGAGACAATTAAGTTAATTTTATTATTAAAAAAATTGTAGAGATATAAATCGCACAATCGCCCGTGCTTTTCTTTTGTTAGACCTTTTTGAATTTTGCCCAAATTATTATTTTATTTTTTTTAACAAAGTTTTAAACGAATCCGAATACTTGCCTGGCGCAAAAGCTAAAAATAAGCTGCTTGGTACGGGATGAATGAAGTTAATGATAGCACTTATTTAATAATAGTAATATTTGAATCCAATAATTATTAATATTTAGGGTTTAAAGTTTAAGATTTATAATAATATTTAATTTAATTTAATTTATCATAATTTATTTAATTAAAAATTAGGGTCTAAGATTTAGAGTTTAAAGTTTAGGGTATACAATAATATTTAATTTAATTAATTAAATATTAGGATTTAGAATTTAAAATTTAGAGTTTAGAATTTACAATAATATTTAATTTAATTTAATTTATCATAATTTATTTAATTAAAAATTAGGGTCTAAGATTTAGAGTTTAAAGTTTAGGGTATACAATAATATTTAATTTAATTAATTAAATATTAGGATTTAGAATTTAAAATTTAGAGTTTAGAATTTACAATAATATTTAATTTAATTTAATTTATTATAATTTACTTAATTAAATATTAGAACTTATGGTTTATGATTTATAATAATATTTAATTTAATTTATTATAATTTATTCAATTAAATATTAAGATATAGAACTTAGAGTTTAAAATTTAAGATCTATAATAATATTTAATTTAATTTATTGACTATCAAATTTACAAAAAAAACTTTTTATAATTTTATACTAAATAACTGTTAAATTTAAACGATAACGATTATTGCATGCTCACACCTCTTTTGCAATCCAACAATTCACATCACTGATCACACGTTCGTAGATTATTTAAATGGCAATAATCATCGTGAGCCAAACAAATAAGAGTTTTGAACACAAAATACAATATGGAGATTCAACTTTGTCTATTCAAATATACCATAAACAATATAGCCATTACCTATCTATTTGCCACTTTTTTTTTTTTTTGTGGCTCTGGAACCTTTGGTAAGTTGAAGAGGTGGAATTCCAGTCAAGTATGGGCTTTGACTCACTTGGGTGTCTCATTGCACCTATTAGATTCCTCTGTTATCTTTGCCGATAATTTTCTGCAGATTATTTAGTTTTTCCAAGTTTCACACACAGATTTTGCTGAGCGGTACCACATTAAAAACTTATCCTTTTTGTCAGACATATAATAAAACTCGCTTTTTAATTTTTCTTGAGTAAATTACGGTTTGATTCTCAAAAGTTTATAATTTTTTTAATTTAATTTTAAAAAAATTAATATTTCAAATTAATCTATAAACAATTACTTTTATATCAATTTAATTCTTTTATTTATTAAAATAACTTCGATAATTAAAATATTAAAGCTAAAACAATGACAAATTTTATAATTTAACAATAAAAAAAATAAAATTTAAAAGAAAATACAATCTAGTGTGCTGAAACTTACTTTTTTCTTTTTTTAGTTTTTTGAGTAAATTATTAAATTTTATTTTCAAAAATTATAATTTTTAAATTAATTCTTAAAATTAAGTGTTTTATTTTAATGTTTAAAAAATTATGTTTATCTCAATTTAATTTATCTATTTGCTAAAGTGACTATTAATAATAAAAAATTTAAAATTCAACAATAATAAATTTTATAATTTAATAATAAAATAAATAAATTAAAAAAATATTTTTTAAAGACTACATTAAAATATTTAATTTTTTAATGATTAAATTAAAAAATAATAATACCTCACGAGTTAAATAAGTAATTTACCCTGTTCTTCAACTTTCATTTATGTTCTGTTCTTCCCTTCCTTTCTTCCTTCCTCCTCCTCAACCACACACTAATGAAGTCAAGCCTCTCTGCTTTCTTTCTCTTCTCCTCCCTCTTCCTCTGCCAAAAACATTCTATCTGCTCGCAAAAAGGTCCCTCCATTAATTGCTCCTTCCACATCCATATATTTGGTGAACAGAACAAACATTGCGCAGTAGTTGGTCACCATCTCTCTTTTCTTCCCTCGCTCTTCATCTCTCTACCTTATTCTATTTCTTCTGCAACATGAACTCTTATCACCATCTCAACCAATCATGATCAAGAACCTCCATTATTTCTGGTGTAAAGCTTCCTTCTTTCTTCTTCTTCTTCTTCTACTTCGTTCCTCTGCTCTTAACACTGATGGGGTTTCTCTGCTGTCCTTCAAATACTCCATCCTCAGCGACCCATTATCAGTGTTACAGACCTGGAACTACAACGACGAGACCCCATGTTCGTGGAACGGAGTAACCTGCGAGGAAATCGAAAACCCCGACATGCTCAGAGTTACGAGCTTGGTCCTCCCCCACAGCCAGCTTCTGGGTTCGATTTCCGACCAACTAGGAATGATCCAACACCTTCGACGTCTCGATTTGTCCAACAACTTCCTCAATGGGTCTCTTCCAAACTCTCTCTTCAACGCTTCAGACCTTCAAGTTCTCTCTCTGGCCAACAACGTCATCTCCGGCGAGCTGCCGGAGTTAATCGGTGAGCTGAAAAGGCTTCGGTTTCTTAACCTCTCCGACAATGCCTTCGCTGGGTCGGTCCCAAAAAACATTACTGTTCTTCAAAATCTGACCTTTGTGTCTCTGAAAAGTAACTACTTTTCCGGCGAAGTTCCCGGCGGGTTCGACTCTGTGCAGGTTCTAGATCTGTCTTCGAATTTGCTCAACGGCTCTTTACCGAATAACTTCAGCGGCGTAAAGTTGCGTTACTTGAATCTCTCTTTTAATAAGATTTCTGGAACAATTCCTCCCGAATTTGCGAAATATTTTCCGGGAAACTCCACCGTTGATCTCTCCTTCAACAATCTCACAGGGCCGATTCCAGAATCTCTGGCTTTGATGAATCAGAAAACGGAGTTTCTCTCTGGAAATGAAAATCTCTGTGGGAAGCCTCTGAAAATCCTATGTTCTGTTCCTTCGACTCTATCCACTCCTCCAAACGACACAACAACAACATCGTCTCCTGCCATTGCAGCCATACCGAAAACAATCGACACAAACACGACATCATCGACGACAACGGAAAATGGGTCGTCAAGAAATGGCCTGAAACCGACAACAATTGTAGGAATCATTATCGGAGACTTGGTCGGAGTAGCCATCTTAGCCATACTCACCTTCTTCGTCTACCAGCAAATCATCAAACCCAGAAATGCAGAACCAAAAGAAGACCCATCTGTGAAAAATAAAACTCCGAACCTTCACTTCTCCTGCTTGAACCCCAGAAACGACTCTGCTTCAGAAGATACAACAACAGGGTCCGGGTCCGAGAGCGACGAGGACTGTACCAAAATCTGCATGAAAAGCTCGGAATTTCCGAAAGTGAGTCTGGTGATGGTGGACGCAGACACGAAGCTGGAGCTGGAGAGCCTTTTGAAGGCTTCGGCGTATGTGTTAAGGACGAGGGGAGAGAACATAGTGTACAGAGCGGTGCTTGAGGATGGGAGGGTGTTTGCAGTGAGGAGGATCGGAGAGTGTGGGATTGAGAGGCTGAGGGACTTCGAGAACTGTGTGAGGAGTGTTGCCAAGATCCGCCATAGGAATTTGGTTAGGGTTCGTGGGTTTTGCTGGGGAGACGAGGAGAAGCTTCTCATCTGTGACTACGTCTCCAATGGCAACCTCGCTTCTTGCTTCGGTCACAGTAAGTTCGCCCTCTCTCTTCCCATATTTTGTTCTGCATTTTCTTTACTTTCGTTATTGAAAATTAGCCTTTGAAACAGTAAATTGATTTACTAAACTAGATCGAACTCTATTGATCAAATTTTTAGTTGGGTTTAAATATGATAGTCTGGTTAAACTAATATTAAACTAGTTGTTAAAATCGACTAGTTAGAAAGTTCAAGTTTAATTTTATTTATTTTTATTGATTATTATTATGTATTTTTAAAAAAATTTTAAAAATTTAAATTATTAAAAAAAATTTATAATTAATATAAATATATTTGTAACATATCGTAAGTAATTTAATATTTAAATATGGTAACATATACATTAATTATATATTTAATATATTTTAAAAATTATTCGTTTGACTGACTATTGATTTTTGTTTTGACCAGTTTGATTTTTTTTTAAACCTTGAGTAAATATATCAATTTAATTTTAGAAAGATTATATTTTTTGTTCATATGTTTGCCAAGATAATTATTGAAAATGACATTTTAAAATTTAGTAATAGTAAATTTTATAATTTAACAATAAAAATGATTAAATTGAGATAAATAAAATTTTTTAGAACTAAATTGACATATTTATTTTTGACAACCGAATTAATTGAGACAATTGTAATTTTTTAGAATTAAATTAATAATTTATTTTTTAATAAATATATTTATATTTGATATACTGAAAATTTCATTAAGTGAAAATGTAATTTTCTTCGTCAATAGTTTCAGAAAAATCATTAGTTATTTTGATCCTGTGTGATTTGTCATGACGATTGTCACGCAATAAATCAATTTTATTTTTTGACAATTCCATATGTTAGTGGATAAAGTGAATGATTATGGATTCATATAGAAAGTAGCAGTTTGGCATGCATTCATATCCTTTTGTGTGTGTGTGTGTGTGTGAAGCATCTAATGTGTTGCTAATATCATGAACATGTGAAATAGTATAACTGACAAGAAGATCGAAATGATATATTTTTTAAGAGTTTGAAGTGATTTTATTTTATTGGCCAAATTGGAGGGATTTGATAGTGATTATCAAAGAATTATGGACGATATAAATATAACGGCATCATAAAATTTGAAATTTTTATATGTAACTTAAAGTGGTGAATTCTGACTACTACAAATATTTGACATGTAGTAAATTTGAACACAATTTTTTGTTTCCTTTAAAAATGTGAATGCTACATAGCCAATTTATCTTTAGTATACTATAGTGATAATATATGTATGATTTTTTTATAAAACTATATTTGCAATTTGTGATTGATATTTAGGAAGAGGTTGGTGTTCTTCTCCAATGAACTTACCGTTAGAGGTGAGGCTAAAGATAGCAAAAGGAATAGCACGAGGCCTAGCTTTCATCCACGACAAGAAACACGTCCATGGCAACATCAAACCCACCAACATCCTCTTAAACTCCGAAAACGAACCCATAATCAGCGACTTCGGGCTCGACCGTTTCATACCGGCCGGTTCATCATCAGCCAGGCCGCCCGTTCACCAGAGAACGCACCAACAAGCAGTCCCCAATGTCGGTTCATCAAGTGGGACCCACCAATTGAACCCCTATAAAGCCCCAGAGTCTCTTCAGAGCCTTCAGGCCAACCCCAAGTGGGACGTGTACTCGTTTGGGGTTGTGTTGTTGGAGCTTCTGACTGGGCGGGTTTTCTCAGACCGGGAGCTGGACCGGTCCGGTTCGGTGGAAGAGGAGAAGAACCGGGTTTTGAGGATGGTTGACGTGGCAATCAGGAAAGAGGTGGAAAGTAGAGAAGAAGCTGTATTGGTGTGCTTGAAGTTAGGGTTTAGTTGTGCCTCTGTTAAGCCGCAAAAGAGACCCTCCATGAAAGAGGCTTTGCAAGTCTTGGAGAAAATCCCTAATTCTTCACAATAATTATATATTTGGAGACCCTTTTAGTGGATTAAAATTAAAGTGATTATCTTTTTTGTTTTTACTGTAATCAATTAATACTGAATAAAAGAAATTTTTATTTTGGTTTACAACTGTTAATATATAAAAATTTATTGAGATTCAACTAATTTGATGTGAGTTAAAAATCATTATAACATATAAAACTCTCCTAGTGTAGATTTATTTTACTTACAAAATTTAAATTTGAGATATTACTTTAAAAACCAAAAAAAAAAACTTAAACTAAATCGTTGTAATTTCTTTTTTGAGGGTAAAGAAGAGAGAAGGATTCGTTGATGAGAGAAAGTGAATGTGAGTTTGAGAAGAGAATCAAAAGTGGGAGATGGCAGGGTGAAGGTGACTGATAGTCGAATGCTGATAAAGATTCTCCAAGAGATATTGACTGTTTGTATTTGCATTATTAAGAATATATGTACTGTCAGCTTTTGTCACCATACTAATTTTTTCATCAAATTTTCTAATGTACTAGGTCATTTATAATGATTGGACTGGGGATAATGGTTAGGGCTCTTAAATAGTCGGCCCACCCTGTTTTAGTCTAAATCTTGTGGTGTTAGAGGGAGTCCGATTTCTTTATTTGGCCCTGTATTTTATTGAGCCAAATAAAATGTTCAATTGGTCCATGTTACCCCACTTCGAACAATCAAATTTAAGGGATTGTTTGGTATGCTCGAGCAAGCAGGAAAGAAAAGCGCCTTTCCAACATTGTAGTATTTTTCTGTCGTTTAGTATGTTATATTATATCAGTTGGAAACGGAAGTTGAATTTCACTCTTCCTTCAAAATCAACTTTTTGGTTTCCATTGCATTGTGGATGGAAAACCGGTCATTAAAATAGAAAGCAAAGTAAAATTCTTTATTTGCCCATTCATTCAAATTTCAATTGCGTGACACTCGTCCCGCTTGACTCTTGATACCGGAGATCATCAGATGCAGCTGCCGGCTAGTCGGGGGACTGCCAGGCGCTTGGCAACTTCTCGACCGGTGACTGCCAAGCGCCTGGCAGCCAGTCGATCGGCTCTCGGCAGCCAATCGACCGGCTCCCGACAGCCAATCGACCGGCTACTACAAAGCATGCCAGTCGATCAACGGGCTCCTGACAACCGGTCGACCGACCATGCTGAGGGTTTAAGGGCAAAATAGTAAATTATTTTTATATTTATTTTTATTATCTTTAAAAAATATAATCTTATTTTTTCTTTCTTTTTTAATATATACCAAACAAGTTTTTTTTTCCTTTTCCTTCTCCTTTTTCCATTCTCTCTTCCTTTCCATTTTTCTATTTCCTTTCCATTTATACTCTTTCTTAGATACCAAATGGCCCCTAATAGTATTGAAAAACTTAACAACATGTTGTTCTCAGAGAAATAACAAGGGATTTGTTACCCCTTAGAAGTAGATAAAAGTTAAGATACGTTAGATTATACATAATTTATGGATTGAAAATTTTAGCTCAATTTTCAACTCATCAAGGATTGTGGCTGGCCAGCCCATAGGCTAATTTTTTATTACAAGTATATTTTTAATTATTTTAAAACATTAACAAAGTATTGAGATTATGAAACTTTAAAAGATTAAACTAAACGTTAAAAATTAAAATTTTTTTAACAAACCAATGGCTTACTCCAATTCATCTAAATTTTAAGGGTTTCAGTGAGTCAAACTAAATATCTTTCTTTAAAATTGACTATAAAATTAACTCCAGCTCATCTAAATCCTATTTTATTTATAAGGTTGTGGTGTATTGGCTCAATAGACTAAGTCCATTTTAACACCTCTAATAATAATAACTATATTTTGGGTAGCACTGTCAAATTTGGCGCATAGCCTGTGAGCTAGCTCAGGACCGTTTGTAAATGAGCGATTTTGGATTAAAAAAAAAATAGGTCCATTTAAAAATGAGCCTAAATTAGCTACCTCTTTTTTTTTTTTTACAAAAAAGTTATTTAGTATAAATAATCTTATTTTATCATATTTTTATATTTTATAACTTTATATTCAGTAAATATAACAAACTCGGATATGAAAATTTTTGCAATTTTTTAAAAATTAATATAGAAATTTCAAATTTAAATATAATATAATTAATTTTTAAAAAAATATGAAAAATTAAAGTTATTGGTTATTTAAAAATATTAGAGAAATAATGTTTTACATATATAAATTATATATTAATAAAAAATATTGACTTTTTTTACTAAAAATTTTAAAAATTATATTATTTAAATATAAAAAAATTAAGAAAAAAAGTGGTCAACGAGCTAAGGCCGAGTCTTGGTTTTAATGAAAAATCCTATAAACTTAAATAAGCTAACTTGTTTTACTTTTAGCCAGTCACGGGCTAACTCGAGGCGTTTGATAGTACAAATTTTGGGACACAAATATGTTTTTTTCTCTGTGCAATCAACAGAAGCCATGCTTTTGGGTTTGAATATAAAATCTCCATGTCACTCATCATCGGCCGAAAGTTGTCAAATTTTTAGCAAGCCCACTGAATAAGCTTTTAAAACTAACTTAACGTATGAGCCGTCCTGGCCCAATATAAAAATTTTTGACCCCCCACCCCCCCCAAAAAGAAGGAAACTAGCCTCTGCCATTTAAAAAAAAAACTCTGTTTGGACCTTATTGTATTCTTTAATTTTTCAACTAGGCAGGACTAGCAATAGTAATGGTCGAATGTTTGACAAAAAGGTCGTCTCAATCTTAAATATCGAGACCAATGTTCTGAAAACTATCAAGTCATTGATATTAACTAGTAGGGTTCGTTAACATTAGAGAGGACACCCAAGCTACAAGAATTAAAAATAGAACTATATTCAGTATAGATTGTTTTTATATAACCAACAATATTTAAAGTGGCTTTAACTACAAGAATTAAAAATATACAATTTTTTTAACATTAATTTTCTCTATTTATAAGTGTCAAACTGAAGACTTTGTTTAAAATTAATAACATTGATAAATAAATATATAATTGTAATAAAATATATGAAAAATTAACTTCAAAAAAGATTCAAGCATTAGCCGTTGAATGTCAATGGCTAAGAGCTTGTCTCAATATTAAGCTATTTCACTAAAAATGATTCAGTTAATTTTTTTTAATTTTTTTCATAATCATGTTTGAAGTACTGGCAAACATTAATTACAGATAATTTCTTTAGTGAGATTAGAACTTCAAAAAATTACCTTGTAAAAGAACTCCTTCCACTATATGTAACTCAATTGGTTGAGATGAGATGGAGCCGAAAGCAAACAATGTCAATAAGTTAAGAGAGTATAGATTTCAGTGATGAGAAGTCCAAAGAGTATCAATCGACAAATATTTCTTTAATTATAAGCTAACTTCTAAATTGACTGAGATGCACTCACTAAAGAGGATCTCATTCAATTGGAGTACATAGTTGATGTTCACATTAATTTATTGCAGCACCATGAACACAATCATAATTGAAAGCTTTGGTATCAATTGATATAACTTGCATAATAAAAAAGTGTAAATTATTGATTTAGTGTGATTATGTTGTTTCAAATTAATTTTTAAAAAATCAAATATTTCAATTTGATCCTTAAAAAATTTTATTTGTTTTAATTTTACCCCTCTATTTATCAAAATAACTTTAGGCAATGAAAAATTTAAAATTTAAAAATGATAAACTTTATAATTTAACAACAAAAATGATCAAATTAAAATAAATTATCAAGATACTAATTTTTTAAAAATCAAATTGTGACAAATGTAATCTTTTAAATGTTAAATAAGTAATTTACTCAAAGAAAAATTTACTTAAGAATAACTCACTTAATATATAAGAGTGTCTTATAATTTAAATATTATTTTATATTTTTATTTTTAACTAATATCAAAATATATTAGTACCTGTCTTTTGACACGTCAAAATTTTATATGGAGAAGTGGAATACCAAATATACCCTCACCAACCTAAGGGGAATATGCTTGCTTCTTAGTTCTTAGGGCCCACGTGGATGCAGTGCTAGTACTACACTACTACTAGATACTTTCAGACGCAGATATTTTATGTCCCCAAAAAATAAATAGACTGCAATATGATTCATATGAATTGAGATACCAAAAACTGTCATATTTGAGAAGTAATAATAAATAATTAATCCCTAATTCCCGCGTGATTTCCACGCGAAAAGTAGCGCGTGATATCCGTAATCCCGTTCAGTTCATTGTTTCTGTTTGGTTTCGGCTTTCATCTCCCACCTACCTAGCTTTACCTTCCCCGTTTGGATACTCACGTAATCATCCGTCAAATAATAATAAAGTTTTTTGGCAAATTATTCAAGTATTATATTTATTTTTTGACATTATGAGATATATATATATATATATATATATATATTGTAAAATTCTTTCTGAAATACCAATAATATTGGGTTTAGTAAAAAGAGGTAGTTTTTTACAAAATGATAAACCTGTGTTTGAATCTATATTGATAAAAATATTCACATTTAGTATCCGATAATATCTCAAATAGAATTAGAGATATCAAATCCAATTCTAATTAAATTGATTTAATAAAAATTAATTAAATAATTAGATTGATTAAATAAATATTTGCAAAAATTTATTTAATTAGATTGGTTGTTGGATGATTATAGTAATAACTAGTCCAAATCAAACCAATTGATTACATATTAAATAGTACATTATATACTTTATATTTTAAATGTACTATATATTTAATATGTTTTTTATTTTTAATAAAACATTTAAAAGACCATAAGTTAATTCCCATTTTTAATAAATGGACTTATGTTAATTTAATGTTGTCAACTTGTTATTAATTATAGCGTTATATTTTATGATGAATTCTTTATAATTTTGTTGAATAAGGGTATTTTATTGTTGAAATTTTTTAAAAAATTGTTTCATTTTCAAAAAAATTTAACACTTGAAAAAACTGACTATCCTATCCAATTTAAATAGATTATAATTGAATTGAATTAGTTTAATTTTATATAAAATAATTGGATTGATCAGATGAGATTTATTCCCATCCAATTAAATTAGATCGGTTGATTAAAATGACTAAACCTAACAAATCTAAAGTGATGAACACCGTTAAGTAGGATTGTCTCCAATAGAGAATAACTATAGAAAAAAAAAACTTTTTCTAAAAACACCCTTATATTTACAAAATTATTGTCCATCATATATAAAATTAATATGGACAATCATTTAGTATTTGATCAAATGTAAATGGCTAGTGTTTCCACGTAAAAATTGGATTAATCTTTAAACATACACACATATAATACTTGAGTATTCTTATATTATGGTATTACCATTCTTTATGTGTCAACATTGTTTAACAATTAACAATAACATGTACATACACTACAAAAAAAAAAAAATTTTGGTGGCGACTAGTCTAAAAGTCGCCACTAAAAGTCTTTGGTGGCGACTTTTAGTGGTGACTAAAGTTGTTGGCGTAAGTCCGTGGCTGATTCTTTTGGTGGCGACTTTCAAAAGTCGCCATCAAATGTCACATTTAGTGGCGATTTTAGTCGCCACCAAAAGTCACTCGTCATCTTTTTAGATTCGGATTGGCCAGACGGGTCGACCCGAGATCCATTCGACTCGTGCGGGTCTTGGCCGATCCAATAACTCGCTATCCCGAGCTGACTCGATTTTTTTGTGTGCAATATTCAAGTTTATTTGAAATTAAACCAAACATGTGCATACCTGAGATTCGAACCTGGGTCCCTTGCTTGCAACCATGTGTGTCTTGCCATTCTGCCACTGCTTCATTTGTGTTATGTAAGTGCAAAATATTATATATATATCTATATATATAATCTGTTAAAAATATTTTAGATCAAAAATATTATAAAACAGAAATAAAATAATATCAAACTTAACAAAAAGCAAATATATTATTACTATTGGAGTCACCACAAAAATCCAACTTCAGCTAATTTCATTAAAAAAAACGATTTCAGTTAAAAAACTAGACTTCAGTCGTCACCGATAATTTAATTTTTTAAAAAAATTAAAAAATTAAATTTCTTTTAAATAAAATTAATAAAAATAAAAAATTTTGAATTTTTTAAATAAAAAAATGACTTTCTTAATTTTTTTATTTTATTTTAAAAAATCTGATTTTTTTATTTTTTTTAAAAAGACTTATAGTCGCCACCAAAAGTCTAATTTTTTATTTTATTTTAAAAAATCTGACTTTTTTATTTTTTTTTAAAAAAAGACTTTTGGTGGCGACTATAGTCGCCACTAAAAGTCTATTTTTTTACTTTATTTTAAAAAATTAAACTTTTTCTAAAATAAAAAATTAACTTTTGGTGGCAACTATAGTCGCCAACAAAAGTCTGATTGTTTTAAATTTTATTTTAAAAAAATTCAAATTTTTTTAATATTTTTTATTTTTTTAAATTAACTTTTAGTGGCGACTATAGTCGCCACTAAAGGTCTATTTTCATTTTATTTTTTTTAAAAATCTAAATTTCTTTTTTTTTAAATTAGACTTTTGGTGGCGATTCTAAAAAGTCGCCACTAAAAGTATGACTTTTAGTGGCAACTATAAGAGTCGCCACTAAAAGTATGACTTTTAGTGGCAACTATAAGAGTCGCCACCAAAACTCAACTTTTGGTGGTGACTTATTTAGTCGCCACTAAAAAGTCGCAACTGAAATTCAATTTTCTTGTAGTGATATATATATATATATATATATATATATATATGTATATATATATATATATATATACATATATATATGATACCATTTTTCGCCCTGGCCACTGGGGATCGTCGTCCTGTTGACTAACCTAAGGTCTTCTAACTCTGGATTTTTAAAACTAAAAGCAGAAGATTTTTATAACATATATTCTTTCTTGAACAATATAAATTCTAGAAATGGAAGAGATAACAAAATATTCAAATTCTATTACAAGCATTAAATCAGTAAAAGGTATTGGGATAAAATGAGTAAAAGAAATTCTCATATTAATTTCAGAAGAAATTACAAGAGAGTTTTGAATTTACAATATTGAACAAGCAGCTAATTCCTATGCAGAAACGCTTATAGAGAGTTTTGATATAAAGTGTTTTCTCTATTTTTCGTCTTCTGCCTAACTACTGAACTACTTCGCCTTTTGTAGAAATAAGAATGCGTATTTGAACAAGTGTGAAGTCCATGGATTTCAGAGGCTTTGGAGTCCGCGGATTTGAAAACTTTTGAATCCAAAAAGTTAAGACGCGTGGGCGGCTACTTTTCAGAAAGTTGAACACGAGCAGTCTTTCTTTTCAAAAAGTAACTTTGTCGTTTTGTGCCGACGCTTGCTTTTTGCTAAAGTATGTCTGCCACTTTTGAACATGCTGAGAGAGATCGGGAATCTAAATTATTAATCTGGCAGGAGCTTTGGATTCTTCTGCCGACGGCTTAACTCTACCATAGTCAGTCGTGACTGTGGTGGGTGAAGTCGATGTTGTAGCAGTCATCTTCGTTCTGAAACTGGCTGCTATCTTCTGTATTGAGATCTTCAGAGGGAGTTTTTTCTGAGGCTTTCTCTGAAAGCTATTGAACAAGACAGTTGAATTCTTCTTCCGTCTGAGCTTGTGCAAGTTCTGCCATTATCTGAGATTTTGAGGTCAGAAATGGAGACTGCTGTTGAACTGTTTGAGGATAATTTATTAGCTGGGGATTCTGCTTCAGCCATTTTCCACAGCCTTTTGTTGAGCAAGTTGGGGTTGTATGTAGACCACCATTTTAAGTTGAATGAGCGGCTTAGATAAAGAGGATAGCCGCTGTTGAGCCAATCTTTAAATTCAAAATCCCAGGACATAATCCAAGGTGTTCCAAATGTTGAGAAAAATTTTAAAAGCATTTGTCCAGTAGGGAAACTGGTTTGAGCAGAGAAAATTAAAAGAGATTCCTTCTCGTATGAGGGAAGGAATTCAGTGTTTGGGCCAAAAAAGAAAAACCAATCGGAAAACCAGGCTGAAAATTCCTGATTTCCTTTATTGAACCATATGAACCAAGAGTGGGAGAAGGGACGAATCAGCAAAGCATTGTACCAAGCCATTTTGTAATCCCAGTAATTAAATCCTGGTGGCTGGAACTGTCTTGAAAAATTCTTAAAAGAAAAAGGATGTTGATTCCATTGAGAAAGTGTCAAAACTTTATTAATTTTGAACTTTGAGTATTGAATTCGATGAGAGAAAAGAGGATCATACTCGTGAGTGAGCGTGATCGAGTTTGTATCAACCAAAATAAATTCATAAAAAATTCTTGTTTTTTGCAAATCGTCAGAAGAAAAGTATTTTCCTTCTTGAAAATATTTTTGAGCAATTTCCCTTGGTGTAATACCAAGGTTTGTTTTGATCCATTCGGGTTCAATGGGACAGATCGGTGCATAGACCGATTTTGAAACATATTTATCAGAAAGGGATCTCTTAAGCGGTGTTGCTTGAGAGAGTTGTACCAAGGAGGAAGAAGGGCGAACAGGGACGATGGCCTGTTTTAGAGAGGGCTTGATCATAGGTGAGAGGAAGAAAACGGTTGTGAGAAGAAGAGGGAGAAGAAGGAGTTAGAGGTCGATGACCTCTTATTTGTGGTCGAAGACCATCGCCGGAAGGGCTATTGAACGATGATGGAGTCACCAGTAGAGGTGACATTGTATGAACCAGTGGGGTTCTTTGAACATTTAGAGCAGGATCCAGTGGGGATCCATAATGTTCCTTCTTTACTTCTTTGCCTTTGTTCTTGCTCATCCTTCTATCTTACCCTGCAGAAATTCTCGAGTAAGGAAGTCAGGAAGGGCGTTTTCTTTCCCTTTTATATGCTGAATTTCAAAATCAAAACAAAAAAGTAATGCTTGCCATCTGGCAAAAACATGTTTTGAAACTAAATTTTGAACATCTTTTTCTAAAACAGATTTAGCGGATTTACAGTCCGTTTTGAGCAAAAAAGTTTTGTTGAAAACTTCTTTTTGAAATTTTTTGACAATTAAAATAATAGATAAAAGTTCTCTTTTTATTGTGGAGTATTTTTGTTGGGCTTCTGACCATACTCCTGAATTAAACCTAACTATTTGTTCTTTAGAACTTCCTATGGGCCTTTGTTTAAGGACTCCTCCATAACCTTCTTTTGATGCATCGGTCTCGATGATCATAAAGGCTTCTGGGTCTGCTATGCCTAAGCAGGGGAGTTTCTTAACTCTGGCTTTAAGAGTTTTGACAGCGTCCGTCATGGACTGATCCCAAGGTGGGGATTTTTTCTTAAGTCTAGAGTAAAGAGGTTTACAAATTACTCTAAGGTCTTGAACAAAATCAGAAACATAATTAAGACAACCTAAAAATCTTTGTAATTGATTTTTGTCAGTTATCTCATCTGGAAATTTATCAGCAAATTCAATAGATCGGTTAATTGGTTTTATCATACCCTGATGGATATCATAACCTAAGAACCTAATCTTTGTTTTGAACAGTTTCATTTTCTTGGCTGAAACAACTAAACCATTGTCTTTAACAAGTTTATAAAATTAATCAATGTGCCTAAAGTGTTGTTCTATGTTATTAGAGAACACTAAGACATCGTCTATATAAACTATTAAAAATTGAGAAAAATGATTAAAAATGGTGTTCATAATATTCTGAAATTCAGAGGGTGCATTTTTAAGACCAAAGGGCATTACGTTCCATTCATAATGTCCAAAGGGAACAGCAAAGGCTGTTTTGTACCTATCTTTTTCTTCAATTTGAATTTGGTAAAAGCCCGATTTCATATCGAACTTAGAAAATAAAGATGCTTTTTGAATACGACCGATTAAGTCACTCCTATCAGGTATAGGGTACCTAATCCATCTAAGAACTTTATTGAGGGGTTTGTAATTGATGACCATACGAGGTGCTCCTCGCTCTATTTCTGCCTGATTTTGAACATAGAAGGCTGAACAGCTCCAAGGGGACTTATTGGGCCTAATCAGCTTCTTTCCTAACAGATCTTGGATTTTCCTTTTACAGTACTCCAAGGTTTCTTTATTCATTTGAATGGGCCTAGCCTTAGTCGGGATTTTATCTTCACTAAAACTGGGCTCGTATGGAAGCGAGACTGTGTGTCTCTTTCTATTCCAGAAAGCGTTGGGCTTATCTGAACAGATTTCTTTTTCAAATCTTTTTTGAACAGATTCTATCCTAATTTGGATTTGAGGCTTTTCTACTTGTTCTTATATTCTTTTGTATTGAACTTCCTTATTGAGTAATTTAATTTGAGCTTGTTTTTTATTGATCAAATTAATACTGGAAATAGCTAAATTTTTTAGCAGATTGACATCTTGAGTTTTAGTAGGATTTAAAAATCTAAAGCAAAGTTCTTTGTTATGAACAAAAGTAGAAATTCCTAATTCTGAAACCTTAAAAGGGTAAATAAGGGTCAGAAAAGGTGTTCCTAAAATCATAGAGTGAGTTAAATTCCTAACAAGAATAAAAGTTGTATTAAACTTAATGCCTTGATTACATATCTTGGCATTGGTCAGTTTGTACCTAACTGGAAGTCTATTACCTCCTGCACCACTGAGACTTTCAGTGGTTTTCTCATAGTATTGAGTGGAAATTAACCCTTCTTGAAGACAATTAAAATCAGCGCCTGAGTCAATCAAAGCGACTAACTTGGTACTGAAATTGCCTATGGTAAAGTTGATTTCACTATACCATCTTTGAACAGATATTTGGGAAATTAAATTTAAATAATTTTCTTTTGGTTCAAAGCTAGTTTCTCCTAACTCATTTTGATCAGTGGAATTTCTAGTTTCCTTATTGGCCATTAAACTTAAAATATCTAAGGATAAGTCATTATCCTTTTGTTTGAGCAATTGAATTTCTTCTTTAATTAATTTAATTTCTTCCTGGAGTTCTTTAACAGAGACTTGTTCTTGTGTGGAAGTGTTTTGAAATCTATTAATTATTTCTTGAACGTTGTAAGGTTTGATTACGGGCTTAGGTTTAGGTTCGTCAGAATCCATTAAGTCCTTAATTTTGAGCAAATATTCTTTCCTAATTTCTTCATCAGTAATCTTGTCTAAGATTTCTAATAAAGTTTGAACTTTATCCTTATTAATAATATTAATCATTTTTGAACATTTACCTGATTGTTTTGAACATTCTTTACAGGTGCAAATTCCTATGTCTGAATGACTCTCGTCATCAGATGTTGAACTAGAAGATGAATTATTCAGTTGTTCTAACTGATATAACTCATTTTGAACACTAGACTGATCTGAATCATATTCTGACTCAGAGTTTTGATCTTCTAACAGAATACTCATAAGACTCTGTTTGTACTTTTCATCTATTTCTAATGAATTAATGCGTTTTTTGAGCCTGCAATGTTTGGAAATATGACCATACCTCCCGCATTTAAAACAAACTATATGTTTGCGATTGGTATTTTTGGAACTATGGTGTCTAGGTTTGCTAGACTGTTGAACAGGTTTATTTGTTTGGAATGATCTAACAGGTTTGTTAGGGTAACGACGATAAGTCTTCCTGACGGTCTGGAACCTGTGACTCTTTCTATTTCTTTTACTTTGAGCAGAGGGGGCTCGAATCTTTTCGATGCCATATTGATCACAGAAATTACCTAATTCTCTATGGGTGCCTTTTGACTCATGTTTTAACTTAGACTGAAGCTTCATATCATTACATATGATAAGAGCTTCGTTTGTAACATAATTAATTAATTCTCCAAAAGTCATTTGACCTAAGGGAAGTGTATTGTTGCATTTTTTCCTAATGCTTTCTTTGACTCTTTCGGTAAATAGGTTGGGTAAACCACCTAAAAACCTTTCTTTCCAGTAGTCTGCTTTACTATCAGACCGCGTATATAGCTTGGTAAGGAACATGTCCTTGTACCATCTAAAATCAGACATCGTGGGACATCTGAGGTTAATTAATTGGTTACCTATTCTCTGTTGGAAATCTGTGGGGTTTCCTACAAAGTGTTTTGTGAGTGCATAAATTAAAACTGCTACTGAGTCTTGAACATCTATTAATAAACCATTAATTTCTTCTTGTTTGATTGCGAATTTAATCGCAGATCTTTCAGCTTCTGTGAGATAGTTATCCCACCAGCCTTTTAATTGACCAGTAAAACCAGTTGTTAACATGGTTACTATTGAACTTTCTTCATTATTTTTGATTCTATACGCCGTGGCGCACATTGACATATTTTGAATTATTCCTAAAATTTGATGCTCGCTATGACCATCAATGTTCTATTCTACAATAGACTCGTCGTTATAGCTAGCCTCTGTAATTAAGCTATTTTCTTCATACTGGGTATCTGGGTAACTAGGTCTACGATAATAATTCCTAATCACTGGTTTTGGGTTCCTAAAGCTAATTCTATTAACTTCAGGGTCTTGATCAGTGTCTGGTTTATACATTGTGTTGATCTGGGGACCTTTTGATCTATTATTTGAGACATTAAGTTGATTTAATCTTTTGGTGATTTCATTAACTAAGTTTTGAGAACTAGAACCTAATTTTATTGACTTCAACTCTGCCTGAGTAAGTGTTGGAATCTTATACAGTGGTTGTTGAGGTATTGAACTTACCGAATTCTGTGCTAAGGAACTAGAAGGTGATTCTAGGACCTTATTGTTAACTACGTTCTCTATCCTATGTAACTGCCTACCTAATGTGTTGAGCGCTAAATTTGTAATATTATTTTGAGATTCAATGTTCTTGACATCTCGTTTTGAACTATGCTGTTCTTCATTACCTTCTACAGTTTTGAACGGAGTTGCTTCTATCTCAGTGCTACCTTTTGAAATTTTTAAATTTTCTAAAGGTGGGTGTACCGAGACTATCTTTTGACCTAAAGTAGTATCCCATTCTACTGTAATCCTAGAGTGGGTATTTACTTCTTTTTTAACAAAAGGATTTTCTATACCGTTGTTTGGACAATACATTTCGAACCAATCAAAAAAGAAAATATGATCTCCTATTTCTTCTAAAAAATCATAGTACTCTAATTTCCATTTTTGAACTTGTTCAGATGAAAATGTACGGAAATACCATTCTCGTTTTGACCTATTATGTGCCTGCATAAACTCTGCGTTTAGCAAAGGTTTATTCATTTTGAACTCCTTTTTTATCATAAGAATTTGTGATCTAGTGGGAGAGTGATTTATAGAAGAGTTTTCTTGAACTGACTCGTATATAGGTTGAGGAATGGAAGGTTGAAAATCTACTCCTATGAGACTAGTTGAAGTCTCAAGAGTTTCTGCTGCAGATCGATAATCTGAATCTACAGAGTGTCTTGAACTAAATTCTAATTCTGGGTTATTGAACATTCTAATTCTAGACGAGGATGATCTGTTCATAGATATCCTGACATGTCCTTCTGGACTTTGAACAAAGTTTCCTAAACTTCTAAACTCTATTTTCTTGGATGGTTGGATACTTTCCAAAATCCCAAGAGTCTGGAAATGCGGCCATGATTTCATCATGCCTGAGGGGTTTAGGAGTCATGATCATCGATTTTTGAAGATTAGCCTCCATTAGAATGGTTTCATTCTTTGGTGACTCTTTTTTAACAGAAATTCCTACTCCAGTTTTGGAGATTTTATAGTGAATTCTAAAAACTATAGAAAGATTATCCAGATGCTCGCTGAATATTCCTTCTGTGGTCTTGATATGCAATTTTAAAGCTTTTTCGACGTTTCTTAACGTCTTCATGTAATTAGGAAAACATTGAAAATAAATGGGACCATTGCAGAGGTTCGACTCTACAAGACTTAATATGGAATCTTGGAAGGACAGTGCATGTCTATCCTGGAGAAGAACTAAGACGGGATGGTTGATGCCTAACCTGTGCATAGGTTTGACAGCTACTTGGATTAATCCGATATGGATAAATCCAAAATTTTCTCGTCTGTGTTGATCTAATTGATTTTTATCTAATAAATTAATTGTTCTTTGACACTTTCCTAACGGAATCGTGCCTTCTATTGTTCTAATTATGTCTTGAACCTTAAAATTAAAAGTTAAATGCTTGTATACCTCACTAGGACGTACTTGGGGCATTTCCCAATTTCTTAACCTTTCTTCGGCTTCTACTATAGAAACCTCAGAATTATTGACTTCATCTTGATTTAAAGAACTATGATCACTAGAGACAGAGAAAACTCTGATCTCAAAACTATTTCTATTAAATAACCTTCTTACTAATTTAGACATTTTTAAGAAAATAAAGTTCTTAAAATACTTCTTTAGATCAAAAATTTCAAGCTCGTTTTGTAAGGAAATGAGGCAAGTAAACATGACGGAGTTGGTGCTTCAACATGTGCTTTTATTGTCAATTTACACTCTCATATATGACTGAAATTTTTAGTCGTCAATAATAATAATAATAACTAAAATGTATATAAAAAAGTGAAGAGTTAAATAATTTTTTTATTTTTAAATATTGTAGAATTACTATGATTTATATTTGTTTTGCAAATATTTAAAGATAAATTAAGAGAAAATTTACATGTATTAACGTAAATGCCAAACACCTAATATATAATAATATATTATCATTATTTACACAACAATAAAAACAAGAGTAAAACACTAATTTGGTTTATTTTAATTAGATTATTCTTTTTTGTCACTTTCAAGAATAAAAATTTTAAAATTCACCAATGTAAATTTTATGATTTAAAAATTAAAATAGTCAAATTAAAATAAATAAAATATTTAATAATTAAATTAAGATACTCAATTTTTTAAAAATTAAATAAAAAAATTAATCTGGCTAAATCATTAATTTATTCCAAAAATAGTTTAATAATAAAGAATCTCCACGTTTCAAGATACACAAGTCTCCGCAACAAAAATCTTGTTCAATCAAAACTTATTAGCCATAATAAATTGTCAAAGACAGTAATTACCTTCATTTTCTTTTAAATTTCTTGTTTTTCTCTTTGTTCATTCATTACAGTCGCCATTGTCGTTTTCTTGCTGTAAGCCCTACCTATTTTCAGCCTTCTTCACATATAATAAAACCCTGCATTGGTTTCTTGGGTCCCTGTCCCTTCAAAAGAGGGCGCGTGCATTTCACTTCCCTTCCTCTTCCCACATCACCACCTATAAAACCCACTCCTTCTCTCCCTTCCCTCGCCACATCTTTCTCGGTTCCTCCTCATTCGGCGCTAGCTTGCTGAAATCGAATTGCCGATTTCCCTCACTTTGACCCGAATTCCAACCTTCATCAATGGCGTCCACGGTTTCTTCACAAGCGCTTCGTATCACCCCATCGTCATCCAGACACCCCGCACTTTCTCTCTCCTCCAAGCTCCCTCTCTCTTCCGCCTTCTCCGTCTCTCTTCGCCCTCTCCGCCGCCGTGGATCCAGGCCGCTTGTGGTGGTGGTCGCCGCGGGTCTTGATGCGAAGCCAACCGTGCTTGTTGCCGAGAAGCTTGGTGAAGCTGGGCTTAAGCTGTTGAAGGACTTTGCCAATGTCGATTGCTCGTATAATTTGAGCCCCGAGGAGCTCTATACCAAGATCTCGCTCTGCGATGCGTTGATTGTGCGTAGTGGGACCAAGGTGACTCGCGAAGTGTTCGAGTCGTCTGGTGGGAGGCTCAAGGTGGTTGGCCGAGCTGGTGTGGGTATCGATAATGTGGATCTGGCGGCGGCTACTGAGCATGGATGCTTGGTGGTCAACGCACCCACGGCGAATACGGTTGCAGCAGCCGAGCATGGGATCGCGCTCTTGGCCGCCATGGCTAGGAACGTTGCTCAAGCCGATGCGTCCGTGAAAGCTGGTCAGTGATCAGTTCTAAGCCTGATTTTTATTTTGGCGGTTTGTGACTCTTTCAGCATTTTATCGTATACCTATGCGTGTCTAACTCTAAAATTTCGTTGGATACGGTTAGACCCTACTTTTTAATTAAGCTTCATTAAGTGCCATTATAAAGTGCTTTTATGAATATTTTATTGCTTTTCTGTTTGATTTCACTGACTTGTATCCTGTGCACTGGGAAAATCTTTTTGGTGCCAAGATCAATATGTTTTTGCTGCAATTCATTTATTCAAACCAGGAAGTCTTTGTGTGTTTTTTTTTTTTTCTTTTAGCCTTTCATTGAACAAAATGTTTCCCGGGTATGTGTATGAACGATTCTTATGAACTCCAATATGTGTGTGTGTATATATATATATAGATATATGCTTTATTCCGGGGGCCCCTTTCATTGTTACTTGTTAGATATGTGGATTGCCTCATATTACTTGCTTGAGTCAATAAAATGTAGGCTGCTGTTTAATTTATCCATAATATGCCCATTCCAGGGAAATGGGAACGAAGCAAATATGTTGGAGTATCCCTTGTTGGGAAAACACTTGCCGTCATGGGATTTGGAAAGGTTGGTTCTGAAGTTGCTCGTCGTGCCAAGGGGCTTGGTATGCATGTCATTTCTCATGACCCATATGCTCCAGCAGACCGTGCTCGTGCAATTGGCGTGGAGCTTGTGGGCTTTGATGAAGCCATTGCTACCGCAGATTTCATTTCCTTGCACATGCCTCTTACTCCTGCTACATCTAAGGTTCTCAATGATGAGACTTTTGCTAAGATGAAAAAGGAAGTTCGAATAGTTAATGTTGCTCGCGGAGGAGTCATTGATGAGGAAGCTCTTGTTAGGGCTTTGGATGCTGGAATTGTAGCTCAGGTTTTTGCCAATCTCATATTTGAAAGCACTAATGATTCTCTCCACTGTAGAAGGAGGTAAATAATTGTGCCTTTGTTTCAGGCGGCACTTGATGTTTTCACAGAGGAGCCACCCCCAAAAGACAGCAAGTTGGTTCTGCATGAGAAAGTTACTGCAACACCTCACCTTGGTGCGAGTACCATGGAAGCTCAGGTGTGTAGAGCAATCGATTATGCTCTCAAGTTCACTGCCCTTTCTTCCTCCATTACTACATAATTTTATGACCTTCAAATCTGATGAGCAGGAAGGAGTGGCTATTGAAATAGCAGAAGCTGTTGTTGGGGCATTGAAAGGGGAGCTTGCTGCTACTGCCGTAAATGCACCTATGGTTCCCGCAGAGGTACTATTTATGTTTTTCCTTTCTTTGGTCTAAGTTGAAGTTCTAAATAACATTTAGCTTGTGTTGCAAATACAACGTAACTTTGTTTAAATTTTGTATATGTTATCTGGTTTTGAAACATAGTGCTCTCTTTCAAGAACAGAAATAGGTCCGAGTTCTAAAAGCTTCTCGGCCTGCTTAGATGCTTTGAATTAATTAATTGATTCCCAAGCTTGTTTTGAGAACCTTGTTCAAAGAAATTGAAAATTGTTAACACTGAAAAGTATTTATCAGAAGTATTACACTTTTACTTGATTGTCTGTTATCTTAATTGAGGTTTTTGGAATTTGAGAAAATGAGTCATTTAAGTGTTAACAACCTACTAAGCCGAGTAGCGTGAACTTGATTTACAGTATTGGCTCGAGTTTGTTGCAAAACTGAGGTCCAAATGGGTTGACTTATACTTTATTTCTTCCTGAACGCAGGTGTTAACAGAGCTGAAACCATTTGTTGATCTTGCTGAGAAACTGGGGAGACTTGCTGTCCAGTTGGTAGCTGGAGGTAGTGGTGTAAAAACAGTGAAAGTGACTTACGCTTCTGCTAGAGCTCCCGATGATCTCGACACTCGGCTTCTCCGTGCAATGATAACCAAGGGTCTCATTGAGCCCATATCCAGTGTATTTGTCAATTTGGTCAACGCTGATTTCACTGCTAAACAAAGAGGGATCAGGATAACCGAGGAGAGAATGGTTATCGATGGCTCCCCTGAGAACCCACTCGAGTTCATCCAGGTCCAGATTGCTAATGTGGAATCCAGATTCGCCAGTGCCATATCAGATTCTGGTGAAATTAAGGTCGAGGGTTGTGTGAAAGACGGGATCCCCCATTTGACGAAGGTTGGATCTTTCGACGTTGATGTGAGCTTGGAAGGTAGCATTATACTTTGCAGGCAGGTGGATCAGCCGGGTATGATCGGAAAAGTTGGGAGCATTCTGGGTGAAGAGAATGTGAATGTTAGCTTCATGAGTGTTGGAAGGATTGCTCCACGCAAGCACGCTGTAATGGCAATTGGGGTGGATGATCAACCTCCCAAAGAGACTTTGAAGAAGATTGGAGATATTCCTGCCATTGAGGAGTTTGTTTACTTGAAGTTGTAAAATGGGTAGTTTTTTCTGCTTTATTTTTTAGTTTTACTTCTAATTTTGTTGTCTGATTTGCCCAGTTTTGATAAATCATGAAATGAGAGTTGTGGTAATGTAGTGGCGAGGGAAAAGAATAAGAGTATTACCGATTTTGGTTCCAAAAAATTATAATTTTTTTAATTTAATTCTTAAAAGATCAATTTCTCAATTTAATATTTAGAAGATGGTGTTCAATTTAATTTTTTTGTTTGTCAAAATAAATTTTAGTATTAAAAATTTTAAGATTTAATAATGATAAATTTTTTGATTTAACAATAAAAAAAATAAATCGAAACAAATACACTGATTGATTTTTTGCTTTCTTAGTTTCACTTTAATTTATAATTTCTCTCTCTATCTTTTTTTTTTTAATTTACGAAACTAGTTGGGCTGACACGGGTGACACCCTTCTCAAGAACATCACGCATGTCAGAGGCTACACAGGTTTCAACGTGACATGTAACATTTTTTTATTATTTATATTTACTTGATCTATTTATTATTTGACTGACTTGTATTTATTTGATCTCTTGAGATTGATTATTCTCTTTCTTCTTAGACTAAAGAAAATCTTGAAGAGTGCGCCACCTCTGAGATAGTGGGCAGTGCATCCATTCAAATTATATATTTTAAATAATATATATATATATATACACACACAAACACGCACACAACATTTATAACTTAACTATTCGATTTTTTTCAAAAAAATATAATTATTACTAGACAGGCTTGGAAAAAAGCCTGAGCTTTGTTTCTGTTTTAAAGAAATATTTTCATTGGAGTTTTGAGTTTTAAAACTCTATATCTCTCTTATTTTTTTTTAAATATGGGATATATATGAGTTTTAAAACTCAAAAAGTTCATCTCACGTTTTAAAAGTTCATCGTCATAGTGAATACATCCTCAAGATTATTTTAAAGAAATTTTATTTGTAGGTGTTTTCCGTATCAATTTAAAATTTTAATTCTAAGTATTCTCTACAAAACTGAATCTAAATTATTAAAATTATTTTTTTAACTGAACCAGCTGCTGTCAACGGCTCAGTTCATTTTAATTTGTTAAGAAAATGATCAGAACAATTTAGATTCAAACGAAAACGTTTTCATTTAGCGTGAGGCTTTAATTTGTTAAGAAAATGATCAGAACTATTTGGATTCAAATGAAAACGTTTTCATTAAGCGTGAGGCTTTAATTTGCCATTAATTATGTTTTTAAAACGTGAGATGAACTTTTTGAGTTTTAAAACTCATATATATCCCATATTAAAAAAAATAATGAGAGATATATAAAACTCAAACTCCAATAAAAATATCCGTCTTTAAAACAGAAAAAAAAGCTCAGGCTTTTTTCCGAGTCTGTCTAGTAATAATTATATTTTTTAGAAAAAATCGAGTAGTTATGTTATAAATGTTGTGTGCGTGTTTGTGTGTGTTTATATATATATATATATACATTATTTAAAATATATAATTTGAATGGATGCACTGACCATTCTCTAAGAAGAAGTGTTGCACTGTCAAAAATTTTCTTTAGTGTAAAAAAAAAGTGAAAAATTAGTCTCAAGTAGTCAAATAAATACAAATTAATCAAATAATAAAGAGGTCAAGTAAATATAAGTAATAAAAAATACCACATGTCACATTGAGACATGTGTTGCTTTTAACGTAGACAACACACGTGTGCTCATCTATCATTCTAACTATGTCACAATAAAAGTGATATGGTTTTGTAAATTAAAAAAAATGAAGATAGACAGAGAAATAAAAATAAAAAGTAAAATTAGAAAGGCGAAAAGTCCAAATACACTTATTTAAGGATTAAAGATTAATTTAAAATATTAGATTAAAATAATTATAATAGTTTATGGACTAAATCAAGAATCTATTCAAAAGAATAATAAAGCCTTGCAAATCAGTATGGTGGATTTTACAAATTTCTGTAATACGATAGACAATCAGGTTAGATTGTTTCAAAGTTCCTTTGTCTAGTTGTGTATTCCATGAACTCACATTAACCATTATATGCTGTGGTATATATGATCTGATGACTTACTAATTAATGAAATGCAGGTCTTGCTACATGAGACTTCTAGAAATTAATAAAAATATTAAAAGTGAGATGATATAAGTGATGAAATTTCTTATAAATGATTTTTATTGGCTTCTTAAACATTTAGGTGGTATAGTAAATTAATCTAAATATTGTTCTTCACTGCTAAGGTCACATAGGCCACTTGTTTATTTAGTATTTACTATTTGGTTTAATGTTTTTGAAATCGGTTTGATTATTGATTGAGTTGGTTTTTAAGTCATCGAATTTTTAGTTTAATCATCATATTATTAAATTAATTGTTGAATTAGAAGAATAAATTTTAAAAAAATTATATATATATATATATATATTCACAAATAAATTTTAAATTATTAATAATCAAATCATCAAGACATATATTTATAATTATCAATTTATTAAGGGTTCTTTGACTTTTTCAGTTAATTAACTTAATGAGTTAATCAAAATCAAGTCATTATTATATGAAATAATTGATGATAATGTAAAATTTCAGATAAATTTGATTCATTCAAATTAAATACAAAATGTAAATATCTTTACTGAAGTTGAATCTACTGAGCCAAATAAAGTGATGAACCTTCTTCGTCAAATCAATCAGCTATTTTTACTTGATAGATATCATAGTAGACAACTATAATTTTTTATCGTCTAAATCAATAATTTACTATTAAAAATATAATAATTAATTTTTTTTAAAATAAATGGTCAAAACAATTTATCATAGTATTAAAAGTTTTGAGTAATTTGCCATCCAGTGTCACGTGGCATCCTTTGGTTGGTTGCTTTTTAAAAGTAAAGAAATGTAAAAATTCTCAAAGGCAAAGAATTATTTTCTTAGCTATAGGGTTTGTTGTATACTTTTGTGAAGTGAAATCAGAAAGATTCCTACAATGCTTGGGGGTATGGAGTCTAGGAATCTGAAGCTTTTTAACCTTTCTTTATTAGTTATGCAAAATTGGAGAATCTTAAATAATGATAATAACTGTTTATAAAATTTTGAAAGTTAAGGATATAATTAGTTTGTAAAAATAATTTTATTTTAATTTTTAATTTTTAATTTTTGAAAATATTGTTTAAAATATTAAAAATATTTTTTTTGATGTTTTTAAATTTAGGTTTATTTTAATTAAATATAATTAAACACATTTTAAAGTTTATTTTATATTTTCAATAAAAATAAAAACAAAAATTGCTCAAAACAAACAAACAGGCTCTAAGTATTTCTCCTTGCATTCTTGAAGCCAAACTTAGTCACAACCCCTCTTATATTTGGAGAAGCCTTGTGGAAGGTCAAAGAGCTTTAAAGGAGATGATTGTCTTATGTGTGGGAAATGATAGATCTAACCAAAGAAGACACTGTGAAAAAGAAAAAAAATCTATTTGAGTTTAAATGAAATTAAGATAGAAGAGTAACATTAAAGGTGCTTTTAATTTGAAGAAAATAATCTATAAAGAATCAAATTGAAAGCCATCAAAAACCAAAATAGAATATTTCTCTCTCAACATATTACGTAATTTGGAAGGCAACATTATAGCATCTAGCAAACTATTGTAACCAAGAATTTTTGCCATTACAATTTGTTTTGTTTTCTTTTTTTTAATATGACAAGAGAGTTTGACGTTTGAACGCCAGTTCTTAACCCTATAAATGTAATCTCATATTACTTGAAGCGCTATAATTATATGTATATATATATATATCAAATTTATTTTTAATAAATTATAATAAATAAAAACTTCTTAATATTTAATTAATTTATGTCTAAACAAAAAATTAATTTGTATATTCCTCATCCTCAACGAAATCCTCCTTTTCAACTTATCCTCTTCCTTATATGGATGAATAAATTCAAATTTACTACGAGTCTTTTTTAAGATGAATAATAGCTTGCATTTTAATTTGTTTTTTAAATAAAGACTCTCTTGGAGATGGACCGTGCGCGTTTGCTTTTCACCCCGGAGAAGAGCACTCTGCTCTTCAGTGCGTGGGCCGTCCGATTAAAAAGATCAACAGACATAATTACTCTTCAATGGGAAACGGATGGGTCGGCCCATATCGTACATGCAATTTAATGAACGGTGCGTTTCATGTTGCTTTTTTTTTTTCTTACAAGCTTAGATAAGCAACACATGTCCAAGTTTTTGGAGTACCCACGGTCCTCGGTTCGGTCTGCCTGAAGACCGACTAGAACGTCCATTTGACTTTTTTTAAAAAATAAAACCCCTCAGCCATTGGAAGCTCGACACGTGTCCAGAAAGCCTCTTCCCCTTTCTTCTTCGACAAGCTCCAGATTTCGCACATTCCTGCCAGTCTTCAGCCAAAAATAGAGCCTCGTCCTTAATAGTGCCATTGCCATTCTCGGTCGTTGATCGTCGTTCTCCATCCTGCTCTCACCAGTATCGTCCTTTCTCAGTCGTGGTCATCGTTGATACTCGGTTCTCGGCCGTTCTCAGTCACTGTCATTGAGAGCACTGTTCTCCGTTGTCATCCTCTGAGCATCCTCTATCTGTGTAAAGGTTGTATATATATAGGTATTATGCGTTAATATATGTATTCTGTGTTATTTATATATATATATATATTCTGACTTGTATAAAGCAAGAATTTTAAAATAATTCTTGTTACAATGTTGTGACTTATATATTCTGACTTATATATGTATTCTGCATTAATTACAAAGTTGTATTAGTTGTGTATATATATATATATATATATATATCTATATGATATATACAAAGTCTTGTTATAACTTGCATCTCTTAAGAGATTTTACCATTAAATTTATACATCTTATATAAAGTAAGAATTTTAAAATAATTCTAACTAGTATTGTGACCCGTGCGATGCACGATTAAATTATAACTCTAAAAACTTTTGAAATTTATAAACATAATAATAATTACATTTGATTTATATGAAATTTATGAGTTATGACATATACTTTTTATACGTAAATAACTAAATATTTTTAATTGATTTATTAGTTGCATAATCGAATTTATTTTACCTACTTTAACTTTGATTTGAATTAATTTATTTATTTAATAGAATAAATTTAAATGAATAAAACAGGTAAATTAATTAATTTATTAATTTGTGGATTATTTGTTATTTGTTATAAATTATTTGTTGCATAGATCAGTGATTAATTGAATATTGATTTCATCTTTACTTTTAAATTCATATTTTTTGTTTCAATCGGATCCATAAAAAAAAATATTGAAGGTTGCTACTACATTTGGACTGAATCTCTAGGCCTTAGATTTTGTCTTTCAATAATTTGATTTTTATCTCTTTATTCATTCAAAGGATAATATTTAAAGATTCATATCTCAAACTTTGATTTCTATTAAATTAAAAACTATTTTGGAAGGAAATCAAAATAAAATTAAATAAAGTAAATTTTTTAATTCACATATCAATTCCATAATCAAATTTATTTTACATACTAAAAAAATCCTCTAAGACACTACAGTGGTCAAATAATAAAAGTTATTTTTTTAATTTCAATTCAAATCATTTAAATAAATTCAAATCAAATAATTAATATTATATGATGTCATTAATTTATCAAATTTATTAATTTATCTAATGTATTTATTTATTCAAATCAAGTCAAATTAAATAAAATAACAATATTTGCTAATTATTAATTTCACTTATTAATAATTATTATAATTTATTATAATAAAAGTATATTTTGCTATTTACTTTAACAATAACCCACATAATATATTAAATATATTGGGATCCATGTAATATATTCTAATAATAATACTATAACTTATAAATTTGTGAAATTTATAAAACTTATAAGATTTATGAGTTATGATATATACTTTTTAAACGTAAATATTTTAATATAAATTTTAATTATTTATACAAATATAAACTATAAATTTTAATAAAAATTTATGATAATAAATGACCACATTATATTATGATATAGAATAAGTTATCAAATGGAATAAAATAATAAGATGTATGTGTAATCAATAAAATTTTTTACAAAAAAATAATAATCAAATTAAAATGCTCATATGGAATTTAGGATAATGAACTGTAGAGAAATTTTATACATATGATTAATAATTAATTTCAATATGTCTTGATCATTGTGTATGTATATTTCAACAATTTATTATCTATATATTTCAATTCAAATCAATTCAAATCAAATAATAAAGGTAATAGTTTTTTAATTTCAATTCAAATCAAATAATTCATTTAATGTGATGTCATTAATTATCCTACCATGGTCAAATAATAAAGGTAATTATTTTGAATTTCAATTCAAATCTTTTCAATCAATTTAAATCAAATAATTAATCTTTTCAATCAATTTAATGACCATTTCTTTGACATGAGATGAATGTTCTTTACATACTATCCCAACACTTTTTGAACTTTCACCAAGTTTGAACCTTTTCGAACAAAAGAAAAAAAATCATGTCAACTTTGTTGGGAACTTCCTATTTCAAGATATCTTTCTCGTCTTTCTCTGTCAGTGTAGAGAGATCCACTATCACTCCAAAAAGATTAACATTCTTTCTCTCGCCAAGAACTGTCAAGTTCTCATAGTAACATCAAACCAAACCTAATTTTTTGTCATATGATAAAATCATAAATGAGATAATTTCATCTGAGCACAGTATTACATTACCAAGCTTCACATCCTCAGCCAATTTTTTGTAGCTAATACAGATTGTATTCTCATATCCATTTATGCTATAATCAGTTGATATGGTTATTTCTTGACCTTGTTTCAATTTAATAAGATTACTATCCTTCAAAAATTCAGTTCGAATCTCGGGCCCTTACAACATTAGAGACAAAATGAAAAATAAAGAACACCATAAAATTTGATTGTCTCCAAGATGTGAAGTGGATTCAAACAAAAGAACTATATTAAATCAAAGAATAAATAAATTAAAAAAGAAAAAAAATACTGGATCCGAGGATTTTACCTTTCCCTGTAATTATCATATTTTTGAACTCTTTGCTTATCAGTTGGGTCCCTTTTTTAGCATATTCGTGGGCGATATATTGTGTGATTGCTCTTGATTATGTGTATTGAGATGATTTTGATAAGTAATTTTACAAATGCTAATTTAACGATATCTAAGTGTGCTTATTGGAGATGTATACTTAATACTTACCAAATAGCTTTAGATTTTCGTTTTCAAAGACTGAAATTTGACCGAATGTCTGCATCAAAAGAAGCGAAAGTTAGTTGAACTGAAATTTAGAGACAAGTAATCCATGAATTGCTTTAATACTTACATTAAAAGAAATGAAACGTTTCTTTTTTGTGTTCGTCCTCTTTCATGTTAATGGGAACAAACTCGAATTCAAAATGTTTCTCGAAAAGACAAGTAGTAACCTACATGGTAGCCATCGAGAAGGTGCTTTCGTGAACTTTTATGGCTGCCATGACTAAGAAGATTATACTGATTTTGAGTGAAAATAGAATAGAGACAGAGGCGAGCTGTTTCTCTGTAGTCATGGCGGGAAATCTACTCTGAAGTTGATATGGGAGCCATCCGATCATTCCTCCATTGCTGCTTCTCAGTTCAACGCATGGCACTCAACATCCGGCCATTCTTGAAGTTTGAAACGCACTGTATTAGCTTGAGATCAAGCTTCAGATCGACACAGAGACAACTAATATAAACTTTCCAAACACAAAATTTTAAGCTTTAAACACTCAAATTTTACGATGATTCACAGTTTTAAAGGGATGGTTTGAATTCATTTGAATGTAATTATAGAATCAATCACACCAATTTACAATTAATATATTACAATTATTTAATTATTAATTAAATTTACAACAATTCATAGTTTTAAAAAGGATAATTTGAATTCATTTGAATGCAAATTTTTCAAATTAATTTGAATGCATTATAGAATCAATCACACCAATTTACATTTAATATATTGTAATATTCACATAATTTAAAAGAGAACCCTACAATACATTTCAAAAGGGTTGCTTAGAATGAATTTAATGTAGTGTCATTAATAGGAATAAATTTATTCATTTGCATAATTTATTCATTTAATTTTTATTTTTATTTATTAATTTTATTATATGTTATTTAATGACATCCATGTAATTAATGCTTTAGAGTGAAATTGTTTTAGACTATTATATAGATAGCAAGAAGTACACACGTACATATTGTTGAAAGCTTCTTTGGCCTAGATTGAATATATAATCATACATGCCTTCGTATCAAATTGAATAAATAAGCAGAAGCATATGTCTTGTTTTAAAATCTCATTTTATTCTTTTTAAAGAATTTTTGTTCTAACAGCACTTTATTTGAAGATAAGTGCTAAGGAGGCCTTGAAGTATATAAAATTTTCTTTTTGGTTGTCTAATAGCTAGTATCTCCTCATTAAGCGTGGAACTATTCTTGTTTGAGGTACTTAGTTGTCTTTCTCTAAATATTTTTTTTCCAACAAATTATAATCCTTAATATTATGTTTGTATGTTATTGTTGATTTAGATGGTGATTGGTGATGTTCATACTGAATTTTTACTTGTTAGTTATGTGTGTATGTTATTGTTGTTAATTATGTGTCTGTATTGTAGAATTGAAAACTTTGATGGCGGGAGAAATGAATCCCAAGGTAGGGTGGAGTTCGATAGTGTAGACACGGCTTGGAATTTTTGGAGGATCTATGGTTGTAAAAAGGGATTTAGAGTGAGAAAGGATGGTCATAATATGAGCAGGAAGGATAAAACTACAATTGTGTCGGCAAAATTTGTTTGTTTAAAGAAGGTTTTAGAGGGCCTGACAAGAGAGATGAGAAAACAAAAAATCCCCGTGAGGAGACTAGAACGGGGTGTATGGCTCATTTATCCTTGCAATTTGTTGATGGGAAGTATAGAGTGAAACAATTCATAGCGGAGCATAATCATGAGCTACACACTCCAGAAACAGCTCACATGCTTCCCTCACAACATATTTCTGAAGTTTAAGCCTACGAGATAGAACTAGCGGCGGACTCTGACCTTAGGGCGAAGGTAACTTTTGGTTTAATGAGTATTCATGCGGGAGGAAGAACAAATGTTAGGTATACTGAGGAAGATGTAAGACACCATCTTAGGTTGAAAAGAGAAAGAAGCATGGCTTATGGGGAAGCTGGTGTCTTAATCAGATACTTTCAAGAGCAATCATTAGAGAATCCTTCGTTCTTCTATGCATATTAGTTGGATGCAGAAGAACAAATCACTAATATATTTTGGGTAGATGCAAGGATGTTGATTGATTACGGGTTGTTTGGTGATGTGGTCTCACTTGATACCACCTTTAGTACAAATAAGAAGAACATGCCTTTTGCTGTGTTTTATGGTTTAAATCACCACAGGGGAACAATGATTTATGGAGCCGCATTATTATATGATAAGATGGCATAATCTTTTAAGTGATTGTTTGAAACTTTCCTACAAGCTCATGGGCATAAAAGGTCTGTCATCATCTTTACTGATCAGGACATTGCAATGGCAAGGGCACTATCTGAGGTTATGCTGGATATTGTGCATGGTCTATGTACTTGGCACTTGACGCGAAATATCACAAAACACCTCACTCGGATGTTGAAAGCACAAAACATATTGACCAAGATTTCACGTTGCATGTACGAAATCATTGATGAGGATGTATTTAAAGCAGTATGGTGTAAAATTGTGGTAGAGCATAATTTGGAGGACAAAAACTAGATAACATCAGCATATCAGGTGAAGGAGAAATAGGCTGCTTGTTTTATGAAGAGGGCATTCACTTGCGGTATTTGACGGACATAGCTAATTGAAAGTCTAAACTCAGACCTCAAGGACTTACTTAATCTACAAATAGATCTTGTTCAGTTCTTCAAACATTTTGAAAGACTTGTGGATGAGAAGCGGTATAAGGAGTTAAAAAGTGAGTATGATGCTAGGGAGAAAATCTCACACTTGTGCTAAAACAACTTTCTAAGAGTTATACCCCCACCTTTTTTTACTTGTTCCAATGAGAATATCATGAGTTAATTCGGACATGTGTAAAGAGAACGGACAAGAGCCAATTGATGATACAGTATATCATTTCTCTACTTGATACGAAGAAGAGTACACTGTGTTATTTGATTCTTCAAATCACATAGTCACGTGTTCTTGTTGGAAGTTTGAGGCCTTTGGTATTCTCTGTTGTCATGCATTGAAGGTCTACGACGTCAATAACATAAAATTACTCCCTACCATCAAGGTGAGAACCAGTATCATATACGATGCTATGGGGAGAGAGATAGAGGAGGACCCGAGGTTACATGCTACAAATCGATTTAGGGATCTCAGTCGGAAATCAACAGCTCTATCAGCTGAAGCAAGCAAATCAATGGAAGGAACCTCATTGATGTTGAACACCATGGCAGAGTTGCAAAAGCAACTTACTGACCTTCATTTGATGAGAAAGGGTACTGACGTCGATCTCAATGCCACCACCACTCCCACACCACAACCAACAAGATTCAGGCAGCGAAATGGAGTAAACAACAAAAGGCGCTATAAGAGTTGTGTTGAGGTTCAGGAGAAAAAGAAGCAAAGAGTAACAATAACTACCTTTTCATTTTACCTTTCTATGTGTTCTCTTTATAGTTATGTTTATCTTATTTTCCCTTTATATGTGTAGATCAACGATGTGGTACAAGTAGTATCTTGCTCAGCACCTGCAGCACCCTAGACACATGCTCTGGCATTGAGTTTCACTGAGTACTAACAGTTAGAACTTCTTAATTGAGACATTGTGCAATTTTTTGGGTTTTCTAATATGTTAGTAATGTAATGTGTTCTTTTTCTTAATTTATGCACCGATTGACCATCCTATGGAATCACTGGAAGATTTTCACTTTACTAACGACTTTTCACATACTAGTTAGTGAAGATGTTCACTTATGGTAAGTCTTTGTTCTATCCTAAGTTGATGTATTTTGAAGAGTTTTTGCATTTGGAGAAGTGCTTGTATAAATTCCCTTAGAGCTGTTCAGCCTTTTATGTTCAAAATTAGGCAGAAATAGAGCGAGAAGCCCCTCGCATGGTCATTAATTACAAATCGCTCAATAAGATTCTTAGATGGATTAGGTACTTTATCCTTGATAGAGGAGATCTAATTTGTCGTGTTCAAAAGGCATCAATATTTTCAAAATTTGATATGAAATCTGGTTTCTATCAAATACAGATTGAAGAAAAAGATGGGTACAAAACGACTTTTACTGTTCCCTTTGGTCACTACGAATGGAACGTAATGCCATTTGGTCTCAAAAATGCCCCTTCTGAATTTCAAAACATTATGAACTCAATTTTTAATAATTTTTCTCAATTCACAATAGTTTACATAGATGATGTCTTAGTGTTTTCTAATTCTACAAAACAACACTTAGGCACCTCGATCAATTTAATAATATTGTCAAGAAAAACGGCTTAGTCGTTTCTACTAAGAAGATGAAACTATTCAAAATAAAAATAAGATTTTTAGGTTATGACATCCACCAAGGAATAATCAAACCCATTAATCGTTCAATAGAGTTCCCAGACAAATTTTCAAACGAGATAACTGATAAAAATCAACTTCAAAGATTTTTAGGTTGTCTTAATTATGTTGCAGACTTTGTTCAAGATCTTAGGATAATTTGTAAACCTTTATATTCCAGGCTTAGAAAGAAATCTCTCCCTTGGGATAGTTCAATGACGAACGCCGTCAAAACTCTTAAGTCTAGAGTCAAAAAACTCCTTTGTCTAGGAATACCTGACCCAGAAGCCTTTATGATCATCGAGACAGATGCGTCAAAAAAAAGTTATGGAGGTGTCCTCAAACAAAGGCCCATAGGAAGTTCAAAAGAACAGTTAGTTAGGTTCAATTCCAGAGTATGAACTGAAGCCCAAGAAAAATACTCCACAATAAAAAGAGAAATTTTATCCATTGTTTTAAAAGTCAAAAGGTTTCAAAAAGAAGTGTTCAATAGAACCTTTTTGCTCAAAACTGATTGCAAATCTGCAAAATCCGTTTTAGAAAAAGATGTTCAAAAATTTAGTTTCAAAATATGTTTTTGCCAAATGGCAAACATTACTTTCTTGTTTTCATTTCGAAATCCAGCATATAAAAGGAAGTGAGAAAACCCTTCCAGATTTTCTCACATGAGAAATCTTGCAGGGTAAATCAGAAGAATAGACAAGAAACAAAAATCAAAAGAAGTGAAAAAAGAGCAATACGGATTCCCACTGGATCCTAGCAATGTTCAAAGAACCTCTACGGTTCAAGCAACGTCACCTTTACTGGTGACACCATTATCGTTCAATAGCCCTTGCGGCAGTGGTCTACGACCACAAGTAAGAGGTCCTAGACCTCAATCACCCTCTTCTTCAAACCGTTTTCTTCTCCTCACATATGATCAAGCCCTAAACACTCCTCCTCCTCAAAAGACAATCGTCCCTGTTCAACCCTCTTCTTCCATGATCCAACTTGGCCAACCAACATCTCTCAAAAGATATCTATATGAGAAATATATTTCAAAACCATGTTATGCACCCATTTGTGCCATTGAACCCGAACGGCTCAAAAATCATAACGCTTCTCCCAGAGAAGTAGCTCAAAAATATTTTCCAGAAGGACAGTATTTTTACAATGCTGAGCCTATAAAAACAACAATTTTTTATGAATTTATTTTAGTTGATACAAACTCGATCACGCTCACGCACGAGTATGATCCTTTAATTCCATCCAGAATTCAATATTCCAAGTTCAAAATTAACAAAGTTTTAACACTTTCTCAATGGAATCAACATCCTCTCTCTTTAAAAGGTTTTTCAAGACAGTTTTAGCCACAAGGTTTTAATTACTGGGACTACAAAATGGCTTGGTTCAATATTCTGCTGATTCGCCCCTTTTCTCACTCATGGTTTATCTGGTTCAATAAAGGAAATCATGATTTTCCAGCATGGTTTTCCGAATGGTTTCACTTTTTTGGTCCAAACACTAATTTTCTTCCCTCATATGCGAAGGAATTTTTAATCTTTTATACTCAAACCAGTTTTCATACTGGACTTTTACTTTTAAAATTTTTCTCAACTTTCGGAACTCCATGGATTATGTCATGGGATTTAGAATTCAAAGACAGGTTCAATACTGGTTACCCTTTGTACTTAAGTAGAACATTCAATATAAAATGGTGGTCAACATACAACCCTAATCTGCTCAACAAAAAAGTCGTTAAAAAGTGGCTTGCTCAAAACCCACATCTGATGAAATACTCTCAGGGTGTTCAACATCAGTCACCATTCCTTACCTCTAAGTCTCAAATCATGGCTGAACTCGCCAAAGCTCAAATAGAAGAAGAGTTCAACCATCTTATTCAACAATTTTTAGAGAAAGCTTCATCGGACAAAGCTCCCTCTGAAGACTTTAACCCAGAAAACAGCAGTGAGTTTCAGAACGAAGATGACTATTACAACCTCGACTTCACCCACCTTAGTCAAGACTGACTCTAGCTAGGTTAAGTCGTCGGCAGAAGAATCCAAAGCTTCAGCCAGATCAATAATTTTGATTCCCTCCAGCATCAATATGTTCAACAGGTGGCAGACATACTTTTACAAAATTAAAGCGTCGACACATAACGACAAGTCTATTTTTGAAAAAGAAAGATGTCTGTGATCAACTTTTAGAAAAGAAGCCGTCCACACGTCCTTGCTTTTCAGATTTCAAAATTGTTCAAATCCACGGATTCCAGAGCCTCTGAAATCCACAGACTTCACACTTGTTCAAATCTGCCTTCTTAATTCTATAAAAGGCGAGATAGTTCAGTAGTATAGGCAGAGCAAAAATAGAGAAAGAAAAAATTGTTAAAAACTCTATGTAATCGTTTCTAAGTTCCAAAAGCTATAAGCTATTTCAATATTGTAAGTTCAAAATTCTTTTTGTATTTCAAATTCTTCTTTTGTTTTTCAATCTTTGTAATCTTCTCCGTTCTCCGTTCAATATAATTTTGTTTCAAACTGTGTCTTTCTTTATTAGAATTTGTTCCAATACCTTTTACTGATTTAATGCTTGTTGTTAAATTTGAATATTTTGTTCAACTCAATAATTTAAGAATTTATATTGTTAATCAAGAAATTAGAATAGAATTTAGAGATGAGATTTTAAGTTCAGAATTTAGTTATGTTTTTATGTTTGAAGTCTTGTACGACTTCTTGTTCAATAGTTCTACCAACTAAGACAGAACCGCAACCTTAGAACTCTAAGATAATACAGAACGACGATCCTCAGCGGCCGTCGGAAGAAATGGTATCAGAGCCTAGTTCTGTTAATAGTAATCTTGTTAGTTTAGATTTATTTAAGAATTTATTTTTCTTAAGAAACTTTTAGCAAGTTAAGGGTTAGCGTTGGTCAGCCTTGTGACTGCGTTGGTAAGCCAGTAAGACCCAGGAGAGGCCGGTGTTTCCGTAGGAGGTGGTCCCGATAAACCTTAACAAACCTAAAGGAATTTTAAGAATTTTATTTTCTTAAATATGTCTGAATTAGTAAGAAGACTCTTTAATAGGAATAGTTCTGAAATCAACCTTCCCTCTACCTCTAGTGATCAAAATTCTGTAGATCAAGATGAGTTCAATAATTCTAAAGTTTCTATTATAGAAGCTGAAGAAATGTTAAGAAACTGGGAAATGCCTCAGGTACGACCTAGCGAAATTTATAGACATTCAACTTTTAATTTTAAGATTCAAGACATAGTCAGTACAATTGCATGTACAATCCCTTTAGGAAAATGTCAAGATTCAATTAATCTACTAGATAAAAACAAAATTGCTCAACATAGGAAAGATAAATTTGGGTTTATCCACATCGGATTAATCCAAGTAGCTGTCAAACCTATGCACATGTTAGGCATCAATCATCCTGTTGTGTTACTCTTACAGGATAGGCACGCTTTATCTTTTCAAGATTCAATGTTAAGTCTTGTAGAGTCGAATCTCTGCAATGGTCCAATTTATTTTCAGTGTTTTTTCAATTACATGAAGACGTTGAGAAACGTCGAAAATGCTTTAAAATTACATGTCAAAACCACAGAAGGAATATTCAGTGAGAATCTGGATAATCTTTCTATTGTCTTTAGAATTCATTACAAAGTCTCCAAAACTAGAGTAGGAATTTCCGTTAAGAAAGAGTCACCTAAGAATGAAACCATTCCTATGGAGGCTAACCTTCAAAAATCAATGATCATGACTCCTAAACCCTTCAGGCATAATGAAATCATGGCCGCTTTTCCAGACTCTTAGAATTTGGAAAATATCCAACCTTCCAAGAAGATATAGTCTAGAAGTTTAGGAAATTTTGTTCAAAGTCCTGAAGGACATGTAAGGATATCTATGAACAGATCTTCCTCATCTAGGATTAGAATGTTCAAGAACCCAGAATTAGAATTTAGTTCAAGACACTCTGTAGATTCTGATTACAAGTCTGCTGCAGAAACTCTTGAGACTTCGACTAGTCTCAGAGGAGTAGATTTTCAACCAATTGTTCTACAACCTATCTATGAGTCAATTCAAGAAACCCCTTCGGTCAATCACTTATCCAGTAGATCACAAATACTAGTGCTGAGTAAGACATTTAAAATTGATAAAGAAATGTTAAATAAAGAATTCATGCAAGAGTATAATAGATCAAGACAAGAATGGTATTTCGATACTTTCTCGAAAGAACAAGTTCAACAATGGAAATTAGATTATTATAAGTTTATAGAAAAATTAGGTCAACATATTTTCTTTTTTAAATGGTTTGAAATGCACTGTTTTAATAATTAGATAGACAATCCCTTTGTTCAAAAGGAAGTGAATACTCATACTAGGATAACAGTAGAATGGGATACCACTTTAGGAAAAAAAATTATTTCGGTTCATCCACCTTTAGAAAATTTAAAAATTTCAAAAGGAAGTTCTGAGATAGAAGCAACACCGTTCAAAACTGTAGAAGGTAATGAAGATAAACATAGTTCAAAGCGAGATGTCAAGAACATTGAGTCTCAGAATAATTTTACTAATTTAGCACTCAACACCACAGGTAAACAATTAGACAAGATAGGGAACATGATCAATAATAGAGTCTTAGAGTCACCTTCTAGCTCTTCTATTTCTGTTAGTTCCATACCTTAACAACCCTTGTATAAGATTCCGACCCTTACACAAGCTGAGTTGAGATCAATAAAATTAGGATCATCTTTTCAAAACTTAGTTGATGAAATCACTAAAAGATTGGATCAATTAAACGTTTCAAATAATAGGTCAAAAGGTCCCCAGATCAGCACACTTTCAAAATTATAATCTGATCAACAATTAGAAGTTAATAAGATTAGATATAGGAATCCAAGACCAGTCACTAGGAATTACTACCCTAGACCTAGTTACCCAGACACCCAGTATGAAAAAAATACTTTAGTTACAGAAGCAAGATATAATGGCGAGGCTATAGTAGAATGGAACATTGATGGTCACAGTGAGTATAAAATTTTAGAAATAATTCAAAATATGTCAATGTGCGTCACGACGTATAGGATTAAAAATAATGAAGAAAGGTCAATAGTAACCATGTTAACAACTGGTTTTACTGGTCAATTAAAAGGCTAATGAGATAACTATCTCACAGAAGTTGAAAGGTCAGCGATTAAATAATCGGTCAAACAAGAAGAAATTAATGGTCAAGTTATAGAAGTTCAAGATTTAGTAGTAGTTTTAATTTATGCCCTTATAAAACACTTTGTAGGAAACCCTATAGATTTCCAGCAAAGGATAGGAAACTAATTGATCAATCTCAGATGTCCTACGATGTCTGATTTTAGATGGTACAAGGACATGTTCCTTACAAAGCTGTACACCCGGTTTGATAGTAAAGCAGATTATTGGAAAGAAAGGTTTTTAGGTGGTTTACCTGTGATATCCCAAATTTAATTACCTTAGGAAATGAAGCTAAATAAATAAATGAGCAAGTAAATCAGGATAAAATAGTTATTAAGAAATTTTTGAGAGATATAAATAGAATTTATCCATTGAGTAGGGACCTATCTGAATAGAATAAAAATATTTGAGGGTTTTTATCATTTTCAACTAAAAGAAAAAAATGAGATAGTGATGTGTGTGAGGTGTGCGGTGAGAAAGAAAAGAAAGATGTGTGAGGTGTGCGGTGAGAAAGAAAAGAAAGAAAAGAAAGAAAAAAAAAGAGAGATGTGAAGTTTGACAAAGAATAATTAATTTATATATATATATATATATATGAATGTGTTGTGAGTCACAGTGGGGTGGAGAAGGAAGAACAAAAGAGAAGAAAGAAAGAAAGAGAGGAGAGAGAGAAAGAGAAGAGGGAGAGAAAGAGAAGAAGAAGAAGAGAAGACGATCGGAAATGCAGAGCAAAGAAATAAGTTTAAAAAGTTGAAAGGTTGAAAATCAGATCAGGTAGTTAGTCTTCCATAAAAGTATGATTATTTATGATTTATGATATCTGTGTTCATAATCAATTTTTACAGAATTTTATTTATAATTCCTGTTCTACATAGTGAATAAGAGAAATTTAATTATTGTGTGATGTTATGCTTTTATGGCTGAAATGATCTGTTCATGTATTTACATGTTTTTAATAAAGTGACTAGCTACTGAGATATTTTATATCTCACTTTTAGAAAATTGATCATTTCAGGAAAAAGAGCAAAAAGGGAAGGCTTTGATGATATTAATGATGATCTTGAAGTGTGGAAATATATTTTATAGTAGTTTATGATTCAAATATGTAAAGATAATAACAAATATTATGTAAATTATTTTTTGTATATATTCAAGCTCAGATATAATTAATGAGAATCTTGTAAATTTTCTGTAAGGTTACTATTCACATGAATAGTAAAATTCGTGAATAGTGAAATCTATAATTCTTTGAAAGAAAATTATTCAGAAAATTATCCAGTGAACCAATTTAGAGAAAAATTATTATTTTAAAAGGAAATAAAAATCGAGGTGTTACAAAATGGTATCAGAGGAAAAGATCTTGCCATCTTATGAAAAGGAAAATATTTACATGTAATTGTTTGATTTGTTAAAAGTATTATTTTTTATGATGTTTGTGTTTGAGTTGCTGTGAATGTTTGTTATGATTACGTAAGATTTAGAAGAGTATTTGAGTGAAAAAAAAAAGTAAGTCATATAAAGAATTGATTAAATATGAATAAAGGCATATCATGTATCTTTTGATGAATAAAGAAAATAATGGAGTCTTATTTGTAATGTATATCTGGCCAGTATATTTTACATGTAAGAAATCATTATTGCCTAAATTCATAAAAAGAAAAGGTATGCCGAAGTTGAATTAGAATTTACTTTGAGTGTGATAATTTAGATAAAAAAAATAGAGATATTTATCTCTATAAAATTAAGTACCTAGTGAAGTGTACATTGAATTATAGATAAAGCTTATATTTCCTATGATCATATGAATTATCCATGTGTTTGTTCTCTCTCTAAAAGTATTCTTGAAGATGGAATTCTACAAAAATGATATGGAATTCTTATTCCATGCCATATTAATGATTAGAAATGTTATTAGTATAAACATATCTATGTTTATGTAATAACTCTTAATTCTGTAGAAAGAATTTGAGTTAGAAGAAAGTATGTATGATTATGATGTATTATGAAACAAGTGAAGATATGTTTCATAATAGAAATTAAATTCTATAAAAATAAAATAAAATTAGAACAAAAAAAAAAGAGATTGCCTTGGATGCTTTTGTGATGCATTTTTCATTATTTTACACATTTTCAAGGATGGTTCAACTTAAAATTAGACAAAAGTCAAGGTAAGTGAATAACCTTGCTAAGCTAGTTTGATGTTATTAGTCAAAGTACAGTATAAGTCTCATTTACAATATTATTTAGATATTAAGCAATTAATCTTTCAGATGACAGTATATGATGATTGGTATATTTTTAGAAATTCAAAGGAATAAAAGTATGTATAAATTAATTTATTTAATGGTAATTGTACTGTGATAAATTTTCACTTGTTTATTGATGAGCAAAGATCTATGAGATTTAATACATGAGTTTGAAATGGTTAGAGTCTCATACTACTCAGTGTATAACTATGAAAACCTGAAAAGATCTATGGGATCTAATACATGAGTTTGAAAGGTTTAGAGTCCCATACTACTCAGTGTATAACTATGAAAACCTATGCACAAAGAGTTTGAGGGTTAAATTCCCAGGTCACTCGGTGCAAGTATCTACGGCACATAATGCAAAGTGATTGAGAGTTTGATCACCCAAGAAATCATACGCAAATCTACGGTACAAATGTAAAGTGATTGAGGGTTTGATCACCCAAGAAATCATACGCAAATCAAATAAATATAATACTACAGTTGTGTAAAATGAATGATAGATTGACTATGTTAATAAGTGTGATGTTTGTATTTGGAATATTTTCATGCACGTTGTGGTTGCAATTTTTATATGTGTATATATGCATTAGTTTGAATTTTGGGGACAAAATTCATTTAAGGGGGGAAGAATGTGATATCCCAAATTTAATTACCTTAGGAAATGAAGCTAAATAAATAAATGAGCAAGTAAATCAGGATAAAATAGTTATTAAGAAATTTTTGAGAGATATAAATAGAATTTATCCATTGAGTAGGGACCTATCTGAATAGAATAAAAATATTTGAGGGTTTTTATCATTTCAACCAAAAGAAAAAAATGAGATAGTGATGTGTGTGAGGTGTGCGGTGAGAAAGAAAAGAAAGAAAAGAAAGAAAAAAAAAAGAGAGATGTGAAGTTTGACAAAGAATAATTAATATATATATATATATATATATATATATGAATGTGTTGTGAGTCACGGTGGGGTGGAGAAGGAAGAACAAAAGAGAAGAAAGAAAGAAAGAGAGGAGAGAGAGAAAGAGAAGAGGGAGAGAAATAGAAGAAGAAGAAGAGAAGACGATCGGAAATGCAGAGCAAAGAAATAAGTTTAAAAAGTTGAAAGGTTGAAAATCAGATCAGGTAGTTAGTCTTCCATAAAAGTATGATTATTTATGATTTATGATATCTGTGTTCATAATCAATTTTTACAGAATTTTATTTATAATTCCTGTTCTACATAGTGAATAAGAGAAATTTAATTATTGTGTGATGTTATGCTTTTATGGCTGAAATGATCTGTTCATGTATTTACATGTTTTTAATAAAGTGACTAGCTACTGAGATATTTTATATCTCACTTTTAGAAAATTGATCATTTCAGGAAAAAGAGCAAAAAGGGAAGGCTTTGATGATATTAATGATGATCTTGAAGTGTGGAAATATATTTTATAGTAGTTTATGATTCAAATATGTAAAGATAATAACAAATATTATGTAAATTATTTTTTGTATATATTCAAGCTCAGATATAATTAATGAGAATCTTGTAAATTTTCTGTAAGGTTACTATTCACATGAATAGTAAAATTCGTGAATAGTGAAATCTATAATTCTTTGAAAGAAAATTATTCAGAAAATTATCCAGTGAATCGATTTAGAGAAAAATTATTATTTTAAAAGGAAATAAAAAATTGGGGTGTTACATTACCCAACCTATTTGTCGAAAGAGTGAAAGAAAGCATTAGGAAACAATGCAACAACACACTTCCCTTTAGTCACATGACTTTTGGAGAATTAATTAATTTTGTTACAAACGAAGCTCTGACCGTATGTAACGATATGAAGCTTCAGTCAAAATTGAAAACTAAGTTCAAAAGTACCCATAGAGAGTTAGGTAGTTTTTGTGATCAATACGGCATCGAAAAGATTCGAGCCCCCTCTTCTCAAAATAAGAAACATAGGAAGATCCATAGGTATCAACCTGTCAGGAAAACATATCGTCGATACCCTGAAAAACCTGTTAGATCATTCCAAACCAAACATACTGTTCAACAGTCTAGGATACCTAGAGATCATAGTTCAAAAAATACCGATCGCAAACATATAGTTTGTTTTAAATGCGGGAGGTATGGTCATATTTCAAAACATTGCAAGCTCAAAAAACGAATCAATTCTTTAGAAATAGATGATAAGTACAAATAGAGTCTTATGAGTATTTTGTTAGAATATCAAAACTCTGAGTCAGAATATGATTCATATCAGTCTAGTGTTCAAAATGAATTATATCAGTTAGATCAACTGAGTAATTCATCGTCCAGTTCAATATCTGATGATGAAAGTCATTCAGAATAGGAATTTGTAGTTGTAAGGATTGTTCAAAAAATAATACTTGTTCAAAAACCCTAAATGCACTCAATAGAGATAAAATTCAAACTTTAATAGAAATAATAGATAAAATAGATAATGAAGAAATTAGGAATCAATACTTGCTCAAGATTAAGGACATAATGGATTTGGAGGAACCCAAACCAAAACCTGAAATTAAGCCTTATAATGTTCAAGAGATAATTAATAGATTTCAATATAATTCTGTTCAAGAAAAAGTTTCAATAAAAGAACTTCAAGAAGAGATCAAAATTATTAAAGAAGAAATTCAATTGCTCAAACAAAAGGATAATGACTTATCCTTAGACATTTTAAGTTTAATGGCCAATAAAGATGTTAGGAATTCTGATGATCAAAACGAGTTAGGAGAAACTAGCTCAGTTCAAAAGGATAGCGATTTAAATATTATTTCCAGAATATTTGTTCAAAAATGGTATTGTTATGTTAACCTTACCATAAAAAGTTTTAATATTAAAGTTATCGCCCTGATTGACTCAGGTGCTGATCTTAACTGTGTTCAAGAAGGTTTAATACCTACTCAATATTATAAAAAAACTACTGAAAGTCTCAGTGGTGCAGGAGGTAATAAACTTCCAGTTAGGTACAAACTATCTAATGCCAAGATATGTAATCAAGGCATTAGGTTCAACACAACTTTCGTTCTTGTGAGGAACTTGAACGAACCCATGATCTTAGGAACACCTTTTCTGACCCTTATTTACCCCTTTAAGGTTTTAGAAATATGGATTTCAACAGTAGTTTCAGGCAAAGAACTTTGCTTTGAATTTTTAAATCCTGCTAGAACAACAGATGTTAACCTGCTCAAAAGTTTAGCTATCTCTAAAATTAACCTGATCAATAGAAAACAAACCCAGCTCAAAATGCTCAATAAAGAAGTTCAATACAAAAGAATTGAGGAACAGATAGAAAAACCTCAAATCAAAAGTAGGATAGAATTTGTTCAACAAAAATTTGAAAAGGAAATCTGTTTAGAAAAGCCCAACGCATTCTGGAATAGAAAGAGACACACAGTCTCACTTCCATACGAGCCCAGTTTTACTGAGGACAAAATCTCGACTAAGGCTTGGCCCATTCAGATGAACAAAGAAACCTCAACCTCAGAACTCTAAGATAATATAGAATGACGATCCCCAACGGCCGTCGGAAGAAGTGGTATATATATATGTGTGTGTGTATATATATATATAACTAGTATTCAATTTTTAAAATAAAAAAATGTAGATTTATATTTAGATATATTAAGCATAATGGCTAAGAAAGACGTTAATCAAGACAATAGTCAAGAAAACATTATAGAAACTAGTTCAAAACCTAATGATCATTATTTAAATATAATCTCTATGATTCAAGTTAAAAAATGGTATTGTAAAGTAACATTAATGATCAATAAGGAATATAGCTTAAAAACAATAGCTCTAACGGATTCAGGGGTTGATTTGAATTGTATTCAAGAAAGTTTAATTCCTACTCAATATTATGAAAAAACTACTGAAAGACTTAGTGGCACAGGAAGAAACCAACTACTCATAAGATATAAAATATCAAATGCCAAGATATGTAATCAAGGAATATGTTTCATTACAACCTTTGTCTTAGTTAGAAATTTAAATGAAACAATGATTTTAGGAACACCCTTTTTAACTTTAATTTATCCTTTTAAGGTTTTAGAAATAGGAATTTCAACAGACATATCAGAAAAAGAAATTTGTTTTGAATTCTTAAATCCTTAAAAAACCTAAGATGGTAATCTGCTCAAATCATTAGCTATCTCAAAATTAAATCTAATAACTAGAAAGCAAAATGTTAAATAAAGAAATTCATTTCAAAAAGATAAAAGAACAAGTAGAAAAACCCTAAGTTAAGGATAGAATAACTCTTGTTGAACAAAAATTTGAAAAAGACTTATGTTCGGAACATTCAAATGCCTTTTGGAATAGGAAGAAACAGATAGTCTCATTACTTTACTAACTAAGTTTTTCAGAAGATAAGATCCCTACAAAAGCCAGACCGATTCAAATAAATAAAGAAACCTTATAATATTACAAAAAGGAAATTCAAGATTTGTTAAATAAGAAGTTAATTAGGCCAAGCAAATCCCTTTGGAGTTGTTCAGCCTTTTATGTTTAAAATGAACCCGAAATAGAAAGAGCATCCCCTAGGATGGTCATAAATTATAAACCCCTCAACAAAGTGCTAAAATGGATTAGGTACCTGATTCCAAATAAAAGAGACTTAATATCTAGAATTTAACAAGCCTCTTTATTTTCAAAATTTGATATGAAATCAGGATACTATTAAATTCAAATAGCTGATCAAGATAAGTATAAAATTGCATTCATAGTTCCCTTTAGACATTCCAAAAGGAATGTGACGCCCTTTGGATTAAAAAATGTCCATTCAAAATTTCAAAACATAATGAATTATATTTTCAATCCTTATACTCAGTTCACAATAGTTTACATAGATGATGTTCTAGTATTCTCTAGATCAATAGAACAACATTTTAGGCAACTTGATAAATTTTATGAGATTGTTAAGAAAAATGGTTTGGTAGTTTCTGCTAAGAAAATGAAATTATTTCAGATCAAAATTAGATTCTTAGGTTTTGATATCTATCAAGTAATGATCAAACCTATAAGTAGATCAATAGAATTTGTTAGAAATAGATGATAAGTATAAACAAAGTCTAATGAGTATTTTATTAGAAGATCAAAATTCTGAATCAGAATATAGCACAGAAAGTGGTGGTGATCAAAACGAAATTTACCAAATAGACTATCAAAAAAGTTCATCAGAAAGTTTAGAATATGAAGACGAAAGTCATCCAGAAGATATAGGAATCTGTAGTTGTCAAGATTGTTCAAAAAATACCTACTAAAAAACTATTAATGTTATCAACTGAGATAAGATTCAAACTTTTGTAGAAATTATCTACAAAACAGATAATAAAGAAATAAGAAAAGAATATTTAACAAAGTTAAAAGACATAATAGATTCAGAAGAACCTCAACTAAAACCAGAGATCAAACCTTACAATGTTTAAGAAATAATACATAGACTTCAAAATAATCCAGTTGAAGAGAAAGTTACAATAAAAGAATTAAAAGAAGAAATCAAAATAATTAAAGAAGAAATTCAATTGTTAAAACAAAAAGATGTAGATTTATTTTTAGATATATTAAGCATAATGACTAAAAAAGATGTTAATCAAGACAATAGTCAAGAAAACACTATAGAAACTAGTTCAAAACCTAGTGATCATTATTTAAATATAATCTCTATGATTCAAGTTCAAAAATTGTATTGTCAAGTAATATTAACGATCAATAAAGAATATAATGTAATACCCGAGGTTTTACAATGAGCTGTCAACTTGGAATTTATTTAATTTAGGAATTAAATTTAAAATGTATGAATTGTTAAGGACTTGTTTGAAAATTTTATTAAGTTGCATAAATATTTTATTTTATTTTATTAGTGAAAAAGATCAAATAAGGAGTATTATAATAAATTCTAGATTTTTTGGTATAATTAAGAAATTTTACAATTTTCATAAGGACCCAAGTGAATTAAAATTTGTAAGAAGAGTAGTTTTATATTTTTTAAGCAATGAAAGGCCATTGTGCCACATGAATATTTTTGCTTCGTTGAATGTGGCTTCTAAGAGAAACCAAGAAAAAACACCTTTGGCCCTTCATTTTTGGCATATACGGAAATGAAGAAAATAGGAGACAAGCGGGAAAAAAAAGAAAGGAAAGAGAGAGAAATTTCCACTTTTTCAATTATTGCTTCCTGAAAGTTTTCTCCCTTCCTTCTCCCTTCTTCCATTTTCTTTGCGAATCAATTCGAGAGAGAGAGAGAGAGGGATGGAGCAAATGTTAACCAAGCTTCCTTCCTCTACCTTCTTCCCCTTCCTTAGGTGTAGCATGATAGTAAGGATTGAGGAAACTAGAACAGAAAACTAGGATTGAAAGGTAAGAAATTAGAATTTGTAATTTCTATTACGCAAAAAATTTATTTGAAATTCTACTGTATTTGAGACCTCTAAAGGCTGTTCAAAACCCTCTTCCCTCTCTTGGTTAGTTTCATAATGAAAATAAAGAGATTACTTGAGAATTTTGGTGAGAAATATATGCTGAAAATTGGTGGTACTGTTCACCTGTGATTTTACTATTCATCTGAGAATTTCTTCTCTTTTTTACTTTGATTTTGGGTAGAACCAACTAGATATACTATGAATTGGATTGAAACAAAATTAAGAAGCTGAAAAAAAGCAAGATTAAGAGAGAAAAAGCGTGACAGTAAACTATAGGGACTAAACTAAAAATATTAAAAAGTTTTCTAGAGTTGATTTAATTTCAGAAGAATTAGGAGCTGTGAAGAGAAAATAAGACAGTTTTAAATGCTTATGGTTTTATGTGTTTTTGGATAACCAAATCAACTCCTAAATTCATGAAATTTTGTGGAAAGATTCTTTTTATTGTGATAACCTAATCTAAGAAGTTTCAAGCTCATTAAAATTAGTTTGCTTAATCAAATAAAGATGAGAACAACACTTTATTCAGTGCAAAAGAATTTTAAATAGGTGTGAATTTTGGATTTTACACAATAAATAAACGACCTTATTTTGACTTGAAAATTTTATAATATCTAGATAAGACCACATACTAATTCGCTACCAAATTTTATAGCATTTGGCAAAGGTTTGATAGGCTTATTAAATAGAAAGTCATAACCTATACATATTTGGATAGTTCTTATCTTTGATAAATTATAGGGTCTCTAGAGGGGCCAAACGATAGAGTTAAATTATGAAAATTTTATCCTAGTATGTTAACATACTAATAAGGCTTTATACCAAATTTCATAATTTTTGGAGTTATGGATTAATACCAAAATGTTTCTAAAAATTGGTTTTTATTTTAACTTCAAAACAGAACAAAGCTAGGTGATTGATAGCCTATGTTCTGATTCGGTATTATCTCTTTGAATGACTTGTTCTTTAGGCCTTTGATGAGTTCCTTGGCATTTATCATCTAATTTGAAGTATAGAATTTTAGTTTAGAAACAAGGTGAGAGATCTTACCTTACCTTGTTTTGCTTATTTTATGTATATATTAAAAGTGTACTATAAATATATATATGTGTGTGTGTGTGTGTGTATGTGTGTGTGACATGAAATTAATGCATTCATGTTATGTATTGAAATGTGCAAGTGTGAGACTATTGTGAACTTTTCCTGAAATAGAATGCATATAGTCGCCTATATTTATGTAATGTGATTGTATTTGACCTTGAAAGAAACAGAAATGGAGTTATGGGATCCCATGGAATGAAATAAAGGTTAATTACAAATTTTTCCTTTTGAGGACAAGGATGAAATAAGGGTGGAATAAAACCACTATGGCCACATGGTATTAAATATGGTATTCGTATTTTAAGGGCAAGGTGAAATAAGGTTAGATTACAAATTCGTCCCTTTGAGGGCAGGGTGAAATAAGGGAGGATGGGCGGGGGCTGTGGGGTAATATTGGGGTAATATCCACTTTATGTGGATGTGATCTGAAAAATGTCTGGAAACTTAAATTAGAATTGTTTGAAATGTGATTTGCCTTGATCTTGAATGTGTTTGTTAATAATTGCAAGGTGATTTCAATGTGTGTATCTTAATAAATATTTTATACATCAAAACTTAGATGATTGTACTGTTAGTTCAATTATGTATATCTGCATGTATATATATATATATATATATATCTATATTGTATGTGAATATGGTAGGATTCTCTCAAGTAGAAGTTGTCTTCAGTTTCAAGTATAGAGGATTTTCTAGTTCGATGACGTACACGCCAAGATTACCTTCCTAATTGTTTAGGGTAAAAGTGTAATGCTTAGGTCTTATAATAAGTTGTATAAATTTAAAAAAGCTCTGTAATCGAGTATGTTAGTTCTGTGATGTAATGTGTATGACTGTAGCATGTATGAGAAATTCAGTTTAGCCATACTTTATATATTTTTTTTGTGAGAAAGAAATAGTTCACATATTTTAATTCTTAAATTGTGCAAATTTAAATTAATTGCATTTAAAATAATAATCAAAATCAGGATTAGTATTGTGCTTAAAAGAAAAATAGGCTTACGAAAGTGAGGTGAAATTCACTTTTCATGCATGTCATGAGCTTAGATTTTGGGGCATGGCATATAGCTTAAAAACAATAGCTCTGATAGACTCAGGAGCTAATTTAACTTGTGTTCAAGAAGGTTTAATCCCTACTCAATATTATGAAAAAACTACTGAAAGATTTAGTGGCGCAAGAGGAAACCAACTACCCATAAGATATAAACTATCAAATGCTAAGATATGTAATCAAGGAATATATTTTAATATAACATTTATCTTAGTTAGAAATTTAAATGAACCAATAATTTTAGGAACACCCTTTTTGTCACGTCCCAAAATCTGAGCATGTGACCGGCACGGAAAGTGAATTTCACATCACCTCCGTAAGCCTATCTTTCTCTGAAGCACAATACTAAACCTTATTTTGGTTATTCTTTTAAATGCAATTAATTTAAATTACATAATTTAAGAAATAAAACAAAACTAATTCTTTTCTCACAAAATGATAAGAAATTATGGCTAAACTGAGTTTCTCATACACGTTACAATGATACACATTATATCGCTGAACAAACCTACCCGATTACAGAGCTTTTCTAGATTTACACATCAGAATAAGTCCTAAACAAATAAAAGGTAATCTTGGCGTGAACGTCATCAGATTAGGAAGTTCTCCATACCTGAAACTGAAAACAACTTCTACTTGAGAGAATCCTACCACATTCACACACAATATAGGTACACATATATTCATGCAGATATATATAATTGACCTAACGGTATAATCATCTAATTTTTGGTGTACAAGATATTTATCAAGACACACACATTGAAATCACCTCGCAATTATTAACAACATATTTAAGATCAAGTCGAATCACATTTCAAACAATTCAAACAATTCATACAATTCCAAATCAAGTTCCCAGACATTTTTCGGGTCCCGTCCACAATAAGTGTCTGTTGCCCCACGGCCCCTGCCGCATCCTCCCTTATTTCACCCCTGTCCTCAAAAGGACAAATCTGTAATCCAACCTTATTTCACCCTGTCCTTAAAAGGACGAATATCATATTCAATATCACATGGCCATAGTGATTTCATTCCACCCCTGTTTCATCCCAGGGGATCCCATGAACTCCACTTCCATTTCTTTCGAAATCAAACACAATCACATTACACAACCATAGGCAACCATAATGCATTCCATTTCAGGAAAAGTTCACAACATAATCATATTTACACATTTCATTGTATATCATGAATGCATGAATTTCATGTCATATATATAAATAGAGTATACTTTTAATATATACATTAAATAAGCAAACAAGGTAAGGTAGGATCTCTCACCTCGATTCCAAGCTAAAATTCTACACTTCAAATCAGAGGATAAATATCAAGGAACTCATCCAAGGCCGCAGCTTGCATCCCAGCATGTTGCCTAACATCGATTGCATCATACATGACAATAAGACAAAACCCCAAATACACTGGAAACAGAGAATCGGCGACGCCATGGCAAAGCGCCACTTAAGTCATCAAGGCCGTACACAAGGCCGAATACGAGAAAGGCATCCCTTCTGAAGCAAACAATAGCCTGAAATCCCATTTCTGCTCCACAAAGAAATTCAAGAAAACCTTAATCGATTGTGCTATAATCCACGCAAACTACCCCGATACGAATGTTGGGTTCACTGCCCATGTAGCCATAAACGGACTAATCCGAAGCTTCACGTTTGCTGTTACGCCCAGCAAAGCTATCCCCAGCCCTCCGTTCAGGCCATGGCTGTGAACTATGATATCCAACATCTCCCACTTCAATACCAGTTTCCTCCCATGTTTCTCTTCTCACAGCCTCCTCTAAACTTTCACCTGGCTGGCTTTAGTAGCTTCTCTTTCCCTTTTAAGGAGAAGATTGAACTTTCTAGAGTTCAATATGTCTTCCTCTATAAAACCTGCTAAGCAGCTTCACAAAACATAACCGCTTGCTCACAAATTTCAGGCACCAGGTTACGCTCAGCAGAAACGTCGATCGCCCAATAAACGACGTCGTCGTCTGCACGCGAACCCAGATAGACCAACGATTCTACACTAAATTGAGCACCAGAACATTCCAAGAGTCCCCTCTATTTTTCTAAACCGATCCAGCCCAGATGCCAAATTAGCCGCGAGTCGCCGGACCCAGAAGTTGCAGAGGCCAAGGGTTTTACATTTCTGAAAGGCAAAACCTTAAAATTTGGGGAAAAAGCCGGATGTGAATTATCTAATAGTCGGTTTTTAGGGTTTCAAGATCTCTCGTGGATGAAATTGGGTCACTTGTTTTCGGAGATTTGGATCTCAGAGGGCTGCCAGCGAAGGCGTGAGACAGTAGGTTTATGGGCATGGTAGTGGGGAAAGCTCTTGTCAGAGATAAGGTTTGAAGGGAGAGTCTCCTAGTGAGAGAAATTACGGAAGAGAAAATAGACGAAGAACAAAGGAGGAAGAGCTTGATCATCTTCCATTTTTTTATTCTCTCTTTTTTTTTAATAAAATCCTCGGGGTATTACACTTTTTAACTTTAATTTATCCTTTTAAGGTTTCAGAATTAGCAATTTCAACAGACATATCAGGAAAAGAAATTTGTTTTGAATTTTTAAATCCTTCAAAAACCAAAGATGTTAATCTGCTCAAATCATTAGCTATCTCAAAATTAAATCTAATAACTAGAAAGCAAAATTAGATCAAAATATTAAATAAAGAAATTCATTTAAAAAAGATGGAAGAACAAGTAGAAAAACCCTAAGTTAAGGATAGAATAACTCTTGTTGAACAAAAATTTGAAAAAGACTTATGTTCAGAACATTCAAATGCCTTTTGGAATAGGAAGAAACATGTAGTCTCATTACCTTACAACTAAGTTTTTCAGAAGATAAAATCCCTACAAAAGCCAGATCGATTCAAATGAATAAAGAAACCTAGGAATATTACAAAAAGGAAATTCAAGGTTTGTTAAATAAAAGGTTAATTAGGCTAAGCAAATCCCATTGGAGTTGTTCAGCCTTTTATGTTCAAAATCAAGCCGAAATAGAAAGAGGAGCCCCAGCTTGGGATAGTTCAATGACTGAAGTAGTTAGAACCCTCAAAACTAAAGTTAAAAGCCTTACATGTTTAGGAATACCATATCTAAATGCCTTCATGATTGTCGAGACAGATGCCTCAGATATGGGATATGGAGGAGTACTTAAGTAGAAAAGAAAAAATAGTCAAGTTTTATTCAAGAAATTGGACAAAAACTCAAGAAAAATATTAAACAATCAAAAGAGAAATTTTATCTATAGTGCTATGTATCACAAAATTTCAAAAAGATTTATTCAATAAACCTTTTCTTCTAAAAATGGATTACAAAGCTGCAAAAAAGTGTTTTAGAAAAATATGTTCAAAATCTGGTTTCAAAATATATTTTTGCTCGTTGGTAAATAATACTTTCATGTTTTGATTTTGAAATTCAACACATCAAAGGAAAGAAGAATGCTCTACTAGATTTTCTCACAAGAGAATTCTTGTAGGGAAAATCAAGAAATGGAGAAGAAAAAATCAAAAGAAATCACTAAAGATTAATATGGATCCTCACTGGGTTGATCAATTTCTCCAATACTAACTCCAACACTGCTCAATACTCACCCTTCCGGCAATAGTATTAGACCACAAGGCATTAGGCCTTCCTCTCCTTCAACATATTCTTAAAACCGTTTTGCTCCATTAACCTATCATCAAGCTTTGACTACCTCTTCATCATCTCAACAAATTACTCTTGTTCAAACCACCAAAATGGTCCTTTTAACACCAGCCAAAAATTACGTTCAAAATATTTCTTACAAGAAAAAATATATAAAAAAGGATTGTGATGTTCCAATTGTAGTTATCGAGCCTGAATGGGTTGAACATCCAAACTCTACTGCTAGGAAAGTTACTCAAAAAATATTTCCAGACGGTTGGCACTACGTGCCTATATCTTTAGAAAAATCCAAACCTTTTTTATGAATTTATCCTCGTGGATACTAATTCAATAACCTTGACTCATGAGTACGATCCCTCCAATCTTTCAAGAATTTTATATTAAGAAATAAAGATCAATCATGTCATCACTCCTTCCCAATGGAATAAATCCCTTTATATACAATAATCTTTTTCAAGACAGTTCAAACCTCAAAATTTTGATTACTGGGATTACCGAAAAGCATGGTACAACATGCTCCTTATTCGACCCTTTTCCTACTCATGGTTCATATGTTTCAAAAAAGATTAGGTTATATTTCCTGCTTGGTTTTTAGAATGGTTTTATTTCTTTGGTCCAACAGCAGACTTTCTATCTTATTCTCAAACCGATTTTATCTCAAGAACAAAATTACTTCATTTCTTTGCAACCTTTGGAACAGCCTGGATAATGACTTGGGATTTTGATTTTACTAACAAGTTCAAATCAGGCTATCCAACTTATCTTTCAAGAACCCTCAATATTAAATGGTGGTTAAACTATAATCCAAATTTGCTCAATAAGAAAGCCATTGAAAAATGGATTTCTCATACTCCAACTCATCTAAAATATGATCAAAGTAATCAAATTTTTTTTTTATTTTTAACTTCAAAATCTCAAATTATGGCTGAATTAGCCACTGCTCAAACTGAAGAAGAATTTAATCAAATACTTTAAGCACTTTCAGAAAAAGCTCCAACAGAAAAGGCTCCGTCAGTAGATTCAAATCCAGAAGTTCAATCTCCTTATCAAAATGAAGACGACTGCTACAACATTGATTTAGCTAACCTAATTTAGTTTTGACTAGGGTTAACTATCGGCACAAGAAGACATCAAATAGCCAGCTCAAAAGTAAAGATCAAGAAAAATCAAAAGGTGTTCAACAGGTGGCAGACAAAATTTTTCAAAAAGAATCGTCGTTAGAAGAAGACAGGAAAACTTTTAAAAAGATGTCGACCTCGTGACCAACTTTTCAGACTTAAGATCAGTTCATATCCATGGACTCCAGAGCCTCTAAAATCTACGGACTTCAACGTTGTTCAAATCCGTCCTCTTAGCTCTATAAAAGCCTCAGTAGTTCAATTGTATAGGCAGAGGCAATTAGAGGCGAGCAAAAAACCTTGTTAAATTTTCTTTCACTTGTAAAAATACTTTTCATCATCTTCATCATCGTTTGCTACTTTGTTCATCAAGCTCGTACTTCAATCTTGTAAGTTTGTTTTCAATATGAAAATTTCAATTCATCAAAATATTACAATTCCTTTTACTGATTTAATGCTTGTAGTTACTTTTGATTATTTTGTTTATCTCAATATAAATAGAATTTACATTGTTTCTGAAGATATTTCAATTGAGTTTCAAGATGCTATTTTAAGTAGTGAATTTGAATTTCAAAAAATGTACTCTGATAATTAAATAAATTGTAAGTTAAGATAGATCTGGGAGTTTTCCGGTATCAGAGCATAGTTCTTTAAGAAGTCTACTTATAAACTTAGAAGTTTTAAGAGTTTTTTCTTAATAAGCTTTTAGTAAGTTAAGGGTTAGCGTTGGTTAGCCTTGTAACTGCGTTGGTAAGCCGTAAAGCCCACAAGAGGTAAGTGTTCTCGTAGGAGGTGGTCCCGATAAACCTTAGCAGACCTGAAAGAATTTTTAGAAATTAGTTCTTAAATATGTCTAAGTTAATAAGAAGACTTTTTAATAGAAATAGTACTGAGATCAGTCTACCCTCAACATCTTCTAATTATAGTAGTAATATAGAACAAGATGAGCATAATAATGCAGAAATTTCAATACAAGAAGTATAAAAAAGGTTAAGAAGTTGGGAAATGCCTTGGGTTAGGCCTAGTGAAGTCTATAAACATTCAGCATTTAATTTCAAAACTCAAGATATTGTTAAAACCATTAAAACTGCAAGAAATATAGGAACTTCTCAAGACACAATAAATCTGCTAGATAAAAACCTAATAGATCAACATAGAAAATAAGGATATAGTTTTATAAATATAGGATTAATATAAGTAGCTGTTAAGCTAATGCACAGGTTAGGTATCAATCATCCAATACTTTACTCTTACAAGATAAGCATGCCCTATCTTTCAAAGATTCAATAATAAGTCTGGTCGAGTCCAATCTTTGTGATGGACTAATATATTTTTAATGCTTTCCAAATTATATGAAAACGTTAAGAAATGTAAAAAATACTTTACAATTATATGTCAAGAATACTGAAAGAATTTTTGACGAAGGATTAGACAATTTGGTCGTTATATTCAGAATTCATTATAAAATTTCAAAAACAAGTGTATGAATTTTTGTTAAGAAAGAGTCACCTAGAAATAAAACAATATTAATGGAAGCTAATCTTCAAAAAACCATGATAATGACCCCAAAACCGTTAAAATATGAAGAAATTATGGCTGCTTTTCTAGATACCTAGAAATTAGATAGAGTTCAACCTCCTAAGAAAATAGAATCAAAAAGTTTAGAAGGTTATGTTCTATTAAATATGAAAAGGTCGCAATATTTTAGAACAAGAATGTTTAGAAATCTAGAATTAGAGTTCAATCATAGATACTCAGTAGATAGTGACTATAGATCAGCTATAAGTAATCCTCAAAATCAAAATAGTTTAAGAAGAGTAGATTTTCAACCGAACATTCCACAACCAGTATATGAAACTGTTAATGAAGAACCCTCAATAAATCACTCACCAACTAGATTACAAATTTTAGTAATAACAAAAGAATTTACAATAGATAAACAAAAGCTAAACATCGAGTTCATGAAAGATAACAACAAACTATGAGAGAATGGTATTTCAAAACTTTTTCAACAGAACAAGTTAAACAATGGAAAGAAGAGTATTATAAGTACTTAGAAGAAATTAAAGAAAACATTTTCTTTTTTACTTGGTTTAGTATGTATCGTCAAAATAACAAAATTAACAACCCTTTCGTAGAAGATACAAAAAGGATCAACACTCACAGTAGGATAACTGTAGAATGGGATACAACATTAGGACAAAAAATTATATTAGTTCATCCACCCTTAGAAAATTTAACATTTACAAAAGAAAGTTCAGAACTAGAAGCCACCCAGTTCAAAATAGTAGAAGGAAGTGAAGATCAACCTAGTCAAAAGAAAGATGTTAAGAATATACAATCTTAAAACAATTACACAAATTTAGCACTCAATACCATAGGAAAAAAACTAGATAAGATAGAAAATGTAATCAACAATAAAACTTTAGAAGCCTCAATAAGTACCTCTTTTCAAAACAAAATAAGTTCATCCGTTCCACAACAACCTTTATATAAAATACCAACCTTGACAAAAGAAGAATTAAGGTCAATAAATTTAGGAAAAACTTCTCAAAATTTAGTAGAAGAAATCACAAAAAGACTAGATCAGTTAAATGTTTCAAATAATAGATCAAAAGGTCCTCAACTTAATACTATATTTAAAATCAATATAGAAAGTAATCAGGATCAAAACTTAAATAGGATAAAATTTAGAAACCCAAGACCTACCGCAAGAAACTATTATGCAAGACCTAGTTATCTAGATACTCAATATGAAGAAAACTCGTTAATAACATAAGCTAGTTACTCAGGAGATTCAATAATAAAATGGAATATATATATATGGTCATAGCGAGCACAAAATCTTAGGAATAATCCAAAATATGTCAATGTATGCCATAGCCTACAAGATCAAAAATAACAATGAAAGAGATATACTTACAATGTTAACAACCGAATTCACTGGACAATTAAAAGAATGGTGGGATAACTATCTCACAGAGACATATAGATCAACAATAAAATTTACAGTTAGGCAAGAAGAAATAGATGGTAGAATCATAGAAGTTCAAGATGGAGTAGTAGTGTTAATTTATGCATTAACAAAACATTTATAGGAAACTCTATAGATTTTTAAGAAAGAATAGCTAATCAATTGATCAACCTTAGATTTCCAACAATGTCAGACTTTAGATGGTATAAAGATATGTTTCTAATAAAGTTATATACAAGATCTGATAATAATGCAAACTATTAGAAAGAAAGATTTTTAGCAGGATTACCAAATTTATTTGCAGAAAGAGTTAAGGAAAGTATTAGGAAGCAGTGCAATGATACAATACCTTATCAACACATGACTTTTGGAGAATTAATAAATTATGTTACCAATGAAGCCATAGTATTATGTAATGATATGAAACTTCAATATAAGCTCAAGACTAAACTCAAAAGTAGTCGTAGAGAGTTAGAAAACTTCTGTGATTAATATGGAATAGAAAAAATTCAAGCCCCTTCTTCAAAATATAAAAAACATAGGAGATTAGAGAAACATATAATGGTTAAGAAAACATATCGTAGATACCCTGACAAATCTTTTAGATCGTTCCAAACAAACAAAACCTATCAAAGCTCCAAAAAATTAAGGAATAAAACTTCAAAACACAATAGGCAAATCGCAAACCACAAACATTTAATTTATTTTAAATATGGGAGGTATGGTCATATATCAAAACACTGTCAACTCAAGAAGAAAATTAATTTGTTAGAAATAGATGATAAGTACAAATAAAGTCTAATGAGTATTTTATGAGAAGATCAAAATTCTGAATCAAAATATAGCACACACAGTGGTAGTGATCAAAACGAAATTTATCAAATAAATTATCAAAATAGTTCATTAGAAAGTTTAGAATCTCAAGATGAAAGTCATCCAGAAGATATAGGAATCTATAGTTGTCAAGATTGTTCAAAAAAATTTGTTCAAAAACTATTAATGTTATCAATCGAGATAAGATTCAAACTTTAATAGAAATAATAGACAAAATAAATAATAAAGAAATAAGAAAAGAATATTTAATAAAGTTAAAAGATATAATGGATTCAGAAGAATCTCACCCAAAACCATATATCAACCCTTACAATGTTCAAGAAATAATACATAGACTTCAAAATAATCCAGCTGAAGAGAAAGTTACAATAAAAGAATTAAAAGAAGAAATCAAAATAATTAAAGAAGAAATTCAATTGTTAAAAAAAAAGTAGATTTATCTTTAGATATATTAAACACAATGACTAAAAAAGACATTAATTAAGACAATAGTCAAGAAAACACTATAGAAACTAGTTTAAAACCTAGTGATCATTATTTAAATATAATCTCTAGGATTCAAGTTCAAAAATAGTATTGTTAAGTAACATTAATGATCAATAAGGAATATAGTTTAAAAATAATAGCTCTGATAGACTTAGGAGCTGATTTGAATTATGTTCAAGAAGGTTTAATCCCTACTCAATATTATGAAAAAACTACTAAAGACTTAGTGGCGCAAGAGGAAACCAACTACCCATAAGATATAAATTATCAAATGCTAAGATATGTAATCAAGGAATATGTTTTAATACAACCTTTGTCTTAGTTAGAAATTTAAATGAACCAATAATTTTAGGAACACCCTTTTTAACTTTAATTTATCCTTTTAGGGTTTCAGAATTTGGAATTTCAACAGATATATCAAGAAAAGAAATTTGTCTTGAATTCTTAAATCCTTCAAAAACTAAAGATGTTAATCTGCTCAAATCATTAGCTATCTCAAAATTAAATCTAATAACTAGAAAGCAAAATCAGATCAAAATGTTAAATAAAGAAATTTATTTCAAAAAGATAGAAAAACAAGTAGAAAAACCCAGGTTAAGGATAGAATAACTCTTGTTCAACAAAAATTTGAAAAAGACTTATGTTCGGAACATCCTAATACCTTTTGGAATAGAAAGAAACACGTAGTTTCATTACCTTACGAACTAAGTTTTTCAGAAGATAAGAACCCTACAAAAGCCAGACTGATTCAAATGAATAAAGAAACCTTAGAATATTGCAAAAAGGAAATTCAAGATCTGTTAAATAAAAGGTTAATGAGGCTAAGCAAATCCCCTTGGAGTTGTTCAACCTTTTATGTTCAAAATCAAGCCGAAATAAAAAGAGAAGCCCCAGCTTGGGATGGTTCAATGACTGAAATAGTTAGAACCCTCAAAACTAAGGTTAAAAGCCTTCCATGTTTAGGAATACTAGATCTAGACACCTTCATGATTGTCGAGACAGATGCCTCAGACATAGGATATAGAGGAATACTTAAGCAGAAACCAAAAAATAGTCAAAAAGAACAAATAGTTAAGTTTTATTCAGGAATTTAGACAAAAGCTCAAGAAAAATATTTAACAATCAAAAGAGAAATTTTATCTATAGTTCTATGTATCACAAAATTTCAAGAAGATTTATTTAATAAACATTTTCTTCTAAAAATGGATTGCAAAGCTGCAGAAAGTGTTTTAGAAAAAGATGTTTAAAATCTGGTTTCAAAACATATTTTTGCTCATTGGCAAGTAATACTTTCATGTTTTGATTTTGAAATTCAACACATCAAAGGAAAGGAGACTACTCTACCAGATTTTCTCACAAGAGAATTCTTATAGGGAAAATCAAGGAATGGAGAAGAAAAAATCAAAAGAAATCACTAAAGATCAATATAGATCCCCATTGGGTTCATTTATTTCTCCAATACTAGCTCCAATATCGCTCAATACTCGCCCTTCCAGCAGTGGTATTAGATCATAAGGCATTAGGCCGTCCTCTCCTTCAACATATTCTTAAAACTGTTTTGTTCCATTAACTTATCATCAAGCTTTGGCTACCTCTTCATCATCTCAACAAATTACTCCTGTTCAAACCATCAAAATGGTTCCTTTAACACCAGCCAAAAATTAGGTTCAAAATATTTTTCAAAAGGAAAACTATATAAAAAAGGATTGTGATGTTCCAATTGTAGCTATCGAGCCCGAATGGGTTCAACATCCAAACTTTATGCTAGGAAAATTGCTCAAAAAATATTTCTAGACGGTTGGCAGTATGTGCCCACATCTTTAGAAAAATCCAGACTTTTTTTTTATGAATTTATCCTTGTCAATACTAATTCAATAACCTTGACTCATGAGTACGACCCCTACAATCCTTCAAGAATTTTATATTAAAAAATGAAGATCAATCATGTCATCACTCCTTCCTAATAGAATAAATCCCTTTATACACAACAATCTTTTTAAGACATTTCAAACTTCAAAATTTTGATTACTGGGATTACCAAAATGCATGGTACAACATGCTCCTCATTCGACCCTTTTCCCACTCATGGTTCATATGTTTCAAAAAAGATCAAGTAGTATGCAGACTTTCTTCCATCTTATGCTGATATATAACTATACTGATATAACTAGTATAACTAATATACATATACATATATATATATATATATATATATATATATATATATATATATATATATATATATATGCATAACTATACTAATATATATTCTAATTTATACTGATATAACTACATATATAACTAGTATACTGATATACTGACTTAATATACATACTGGTGTATATATATAATTGATATACTGACTTAAACTTTCATTTAATTCAGGTAATGCCAAATCAAGAAGGCAGTTGATATTGCAAGAAGTGTAAAGATGAGGATGATTTATCTTTTTGGTTCATGAGCAATCATCTTTTTGGTTTATGAGCATTCTTTGTCTGTACAAGCAACTTGTTGATCATGTATTCTTTTAATGTGATTTTTATCAGTATTGGCAATGCTTTTGCACTTGGATGCAAATTGTTGATCATCTATTCTTTTAATGTGATCATCTATTCTTTTTGCTGCAATTCCCTTCCCAAATAGTCTGTTCTATGTTGGTCCATTTATGTTCAACCTGCTTGGTATGGTATAGGTGTGGGGCCAATGTTGCTTGTTGCTTATTGCTTATGCAAAATTAAGTTCTAATTAATTGAAGAGATCGAGATGGAAGATGTCAAAATGGTTATGATCGAGAGAAGACACTTATAAACCCAGTGAGACAAGAAAGACAGTTAACAGATCAATGATTTCTTGACATTTGGATGAATAAACTCAGCAGATTCCAACTGGGAATATATTTTGGATAGCTTATGAAGAGTATAGCCTCCCGTCGTGCTTGTTTTCTTCTTGCTTCTTCCAATTCACCAGAAGTTACAAAAATTTCTTGACCTGCTCACACAGCACAACAACGTATCCTCATTTTAATTATTTTTTTGCAAAAAGAAGCTCAGAGAATAAGTAACTTAGGATTTGCATTAAACCTACCTCATTTGGGTCCCAGAGAGAATAAAAGGCATGGCTTTGTTTCCTCAAAGATGAAACCAAAATCCCATAATCTCTATTGCTATCTCGCAGTACCTGACAAATTTACGCGTCCCCCAAACTTATGCTGCTACAAATTAAAGGTACAACCGAAGTAACCGTTGGCCCCTTCATGATGCATTCTTCAAATATCAGACAATACACACACAATTAAAGATTACAGATACAACCAAATTGTCTAATTTTCTCAATTCCTCCGTGGTGATAGGCTGAGAGAGAGAGAACATGGGAAGACAAGAGAGGCTTCAGACGATGGGGGACCTTCAGACGAGATAGGCTGCAGACGATGGAAGCATAGACGACACAGAACATTCGACAAGAGAACAAGAGAAGACGATGCTCATGTTGTTAAAAATTTTTTAAACAAAGAGAAAAAAAAGTCAATTAGACATCTAGGTCGGGTCCTCGGGCAGACCAAATCAAGGATCGTGAGTACTTCAAAAACTTGGACACGTGTCACTTATCTGAGCTTGTAGAAAAAAAAAAAGCAACATGAAACGCACCATTTCATTAAATGTGATGTACAATTTTGGCTGTTGGATTTCATTGATCCAACAAACTATTTGTTTCCCGCTAAAGAGCAATCGCGTCCATTGATCTCATTAATCAGACGGCTAGGGAGCATAGTGCTCTTTTCCAGGGTGAAGAGCGCGCTCGGTCCCTTGGACATGGTAGAACATGACCTTTTCTTTTTTTTGAATTTCTTTTAAAAATATTAAAATTTAGGGGATTAATCTTAAGCAATGGTCGAGATTCGCTCAGTAATCTGATGGAGGGCGGCGACAAGCGAAGCACCTGAAATCATGGATGAGCTCAGTGTCATGCACTTGCAGTGACTTTCTGACTCGGGCTGAAACTGAAGAGTCTGTAATTCGCGAACCAGCTCTCAATGGTTAAGCCTATAGCCATGAATTCTCAATTTCCATCTGCGTTCCTCTGCGCCTTGGTCCTCGCGATCTCCCTCCACTCCTTAGCTGCTACTACGGCTTACCCTTCCATCCCCGGCACCGTTGCCGTTGACCGCCCTCTCGCGAGCGACGGTGGTCTTGTTCCTCCGATCCGAGAAGTCTACGATCATGGTCGAATCTTTGATATCACTCACAAATTGACCCCCGACCTGCCAGTCTGGGACTCTAGCGATGGCCTTGGTCGACATTTCCTCTGGCTTGACAAGAGTATCAAAAATGGTTCACGGTCTAATGTCTCAGCCTTCAAGCTCGGCGTTCACACTGGTACCCATGTCGACTCGCCGGGCCACTTCTTCGACAACTACTTAGACGCTGGCTTTGACATTAACTCGCTCGATTTAGAAGTACTTAATGGTATGAATGGCTATGGTCTTTGTACCCTTATGTTTTATTCTGTTTTCTCTCTCTTTTTTCTTTTCCTCTGGGTGATGATTTTTTTTTTATATGTTTCCCGTTCCAATTTTTTGGGATGTCACTGGGGAGACGTTTGTTGACCATGTTAACACTGTTTGTTTGATGAAATTAAAACGTTATGGTTCAACAAGCGTCTCTAAATTTTTACGGTAGTTTTGTTATTATTTTAACTAAAACATATAAAATGTGCTCAGCTTCCTCTCTTCTGGCAGGACGGGAGGGTTCACTACACACACGCTTTCCAGACTTTCCACTCTATGATGCTCTTACTCTAATTCTTCGTTTAGAATACAGGGGGAATATGAGGGAAATGTGAATATTCTAAACTTCAGTTTAATGCTAACAATAGTCCAAAATCCATCTTTCCATAAGTGGAAAGAAAGCAAAAGGGAAAAATAAGAAATGATGTTTCGGTGTTTGTAAATTGAGTTCTTTCCTTCATTTTCACTCCCCTTATTTACATGATGGCATTCAAATGAGAGAGAAGAACTTATTTCGTACTTCCCTGTTTCTTACGTTTTTGTTCCTTCATTTTCTTTTTCTCCTTGTTGTAGAACAGAGGCTAAGTGATTCACCAGGTGCTCATAGTGGCGTCAATTATCTTTTCCTCCATGCTTAGTGTAAGCAGCTCTTTGGTTTCTACCATGTGAATAAAGCTTTGAAAGGAGAATAGTGGCAAAAGCATTTTGCTAAGGCATGCTACCGGCCTCTAGTAGATTTATGGTTATTTTTTAATTAAAAGATTTATGAAAGCAAATATGCAATTTGGGTCAGCCAAATCTTAAACTAGGAATATCTTTTTTCTCTAACTATCGCATGTTAAGCCTCTAGCTTTATGAATTTGCGGTCTGATTCTTGAGGAAGAAAATCAGCTATATTTGTGTTTTAAAATGTGTAAATCTACCACAGCAGTGAATGTTATATATGCTGCTGGTTGTCTCAATGTTTCATATTGTCCTTTTTGTACTGTATTGTTTTCTTTTTTAGCTTTCTGCTTTTTGTTTTGGGAATATCTGGTCCTCTTTCTATGTTCTTGCTCTGTTTAGTAACTGATTCTTCCTCATGGGATCACAGTCAGAACTCAGATGCTTTATCCTCCTCCTGTTATGAATTTGCTGGAGGTGTTGCCTATCCATTTGAAAGAATTTAACTTCGGTTTAAAATGTAGTGGAAGATACAAACTACTATTTCCTCCTTGTTTTAATTCATTTTTGTAATACCGTGGTTGTTCTTGTTGACATAGATGGTGGTAGATAACCTTTTTTCTATCTGTAGGCTATGCACTCTTGGTCGATGTTCCAAGGGATAAAAACATAACTGGTATGTATGACTTATAAACTTATGAGTCTACTTTTTAAAGATTCTTTATTTGTTTTCTTTGTTGAGTGTTGCAAATGTAAATCAGAGTTTGTAGTCATCTTGAGTGAAATTTGCCAATTCTCTATCAATTGAGAATTGTTGTTTGTGTATCTGATGACAAAATCTTTTTAATGGTCTGAATATATTTGTGTACTCTAAGGCTAATAAATTAACGATTATTTGGGGATGTAAATTTTGACATTCGGAAAAAAAAAATGTTTTACAAAATGATAAATATTCTAGCGGTGATGCTCTCAAGCATGGTGTTGAATGCTTTCCCATATACAACCCATTTCTGGCCTTTGCTAGTTTTGGTTTCTAATTCATTTTTATTCTTAATTTTTTTAACAGAAGCTTCTTATTTGGTTGAAATAATAAGGAAAAAAAAAAGATCTTGTACAATTTTATCTTCCCCTCAATGGTCTATATCATATTACAACTTTTATGCTTTTTTACAGCTGAAGTCATGAAGTCCTTGGACATTCCTAGGGGTGTACGTCGTGTACTCTTCAGAACATTAAATACTGACAGGTTACTTATATAAATTCCTTGTATTTACTGCTGTAGGATTATTTTCTTTTAATTGGTGTGGCATAAAAAGTGAATTGGATATGTTCTGTCATAGTTGTTGTGAAGGTGCTTGTGTCCATAACTCTTTCATATTGTATGAAATGATTTTTGTGTTGTATATATTTGAAATTCTTTATTATAATTTTATCTTAGGATTTTTCTCAGTTAAAAAAAGATGAATTTAAACAGATTTCAGAACAATTTTATAAATAAAGGAAAAAAGAAGTTTGAAGGGAATAATATAGTGCTCGTGTGCTTGCAAGTTAATGTTTATCTCACATTTTTCAAAATTGGCGGCAACAACTTTTTCTTATGAGGAGACCAACTGTTTTTACTTTTTATGTACTTCTTCAATCTCTTTATATTACTACAATTTTGCCTTTTTTATTTTCGGGCCTTATTCTGTCATTTCAGGTAAGGATGTATGCATATATATATACACACAAAGATACATATGTGTATGTGTATGTGTGTGAGAACCTAGACATAGCTAATGCATTTTCCTTCATTTTACATGTGATCTGTTCGATAAATAGGCTATTAGAGAGGAGGTGGGTGTGCTAAGCAGAGGTTATGCTTAGCACAAGATTGGCTAAGTACCATTCTTAAATGGATCTTAGCTAGGTGGAGTTTGCTGGTTTGAATATATTTAGATTAAAAATAATTTAGTAAATTTTTATGAAATTGATTTGGTTTTTTATCATACTTAGTTTATCCTAAGTTTGGCTTTAATATCAGATTTTGCTTGGTGAATTTTAACCTTTAAGTTATAATTAAACTAAAAAAAAAAAATAGCAAGTAGAGAGAAGGGGAGAGTGATAACAGTTTAGAAGAAAAAGTACTTATACAAATGACAATTCTTTGAAAACCAACTTTGAATTAGTTTTGCTTTGAAGACAAATTAGGCAAGAACTAATTTTTAAAATTTGAAGTAGTTACCAGAAGCATAAGATTTTAAAATCAACCCCATTGTGCCTAGTTAGCCAAATTTTGTATTTCATAGATGCCCATTAATAAAGCATTAAAATGCTTAATTAAATCTTGCAATTTTGATCTTGAAGATCCAAAATAGAATCTCATGTTGCCATCCTCTAGGTTAGTGATATTTACTAGCTCATTAGAAGCCACATGTGGACTGAAACTTGTTAAATGTCAGGCAGCTCATGTTTAAGAAGGAATTTGACACAAGCTACGTGGGGTTCAAGGAGGATGGAGCAAAATGGCTAGTGGAGAACACTGATATCAAACTCGTAGGTGAGATATAGATCTTTGTTAAGATTTGGGATGCTTCTTCTTTAGAGAATTTTTTCTGTCCTATCTCCTGAGTCAAATGACTTGAGTCCAAGTCTAGTTTTGCACTTGTACTTACTCTGACTATATAGGTTTCTTCCTAGATGTTATGCAAGATTAGATAAATATTTGATCAATTTTTCAATTTAAATAAGTTGAATTGCTATTATTTTCTTCTTTATTCTTAATTAAGATAGTGCGGCATAAATATAATGTGGGGATATTTACTTATACAATTTTACTTATCACATTTTAAGGATCATTTTTATTTATTGTTCATGTCATTTCGTGCATCTTAATTTGTCCTATCTCCTTATTGATTTTTGGGCTTATAGGACATGCTCTTTAAAGTATTACACATTTACAATTGTCTTTGCGGTGTATTTAGAACATTGTTTTACTCCTAACTCAGTAGATAGTCTTATTTTGAAACAAGGGAGTCAACCTTACAGATGACCATTTTTGGTCCACCAGCTTTCGCATTGATAGTGTTCAACGTTAGTTAGCATTGCCTCTCTCCATGCAGGCGTGGTTGAAGATTATCAATTCCTGGCCTCAGTTATTTAGTTCAGTAGTCTACATTTATGTTCATATTTTTAATACCCAGATTTGAGTCATGACTGTAGCTCTTTGGCATGGTACTCCAATATTGCATCTCCACATCATGGACATTTACTCTGCTACTCTGCTGCATAGCCTCAATGCCATTTTTTGTTTTTGTTTTTAGATTGTCATTTCATTCAAGTTATTAATAGATTCAGTTTGTTAATTACTTTGAGTGCTAACTTATCATTGTATCAACTGTGATAAATTTAGTTACATAGTGATATATAGCCATCAGGTTTTTTGGAAAAACAATGCTGAATGTTGAGTCGATGCACATGTGTGTTTATATATATATATATAAGGCTCAGTGACTTAAAACTCAGTCAACGAAGAAATAACAAAAGGCAGAACAAAAGGCAGGATCCTTTTTATGTATTTCTTAGTTACAGGACAACCTCTCTCTCTCTCTCTCTTCCCCTGCTCTTAAATTCTTTGTACACATCTTTCCTTTCTCTATGCTCTCCATTATCTATGTAACTATAAGTTCAATTTTTATGGAGTCTTGAGATGCTGGTTTACGTTTACCAAATAACTTAGTGAAACATCTCCGCTGTTCCAATTGGTGGTTGTCGTGTTTCTGATTTCTGCATAGTTATTGTCAAATCTAATTCACTTTCCTTTGATGCACTCTAGGAGTTGACTACTTATCTGCTGCTGCTTATGATCACTCAGTTCAATCTCATCTTGTATTTCTGGAAGGCAGGGTAAGAAAATGTCTGTCTTATTATGCAAATTCATGCATGCGTAACTTCGCACAACTCACCAGCTAATTATCGCCACCCTTACACTTTATAAAAAGAAAAATAAAATGAAAAAGATCTTGTCGGTCAAAATATATTAGGGATCCTTCAGTTTGGATTGGTCTATCTTCTTGAATTACAATTTTGAAACTTGTAGTATTGGTAATGGTGGGTGTACACGTAAGTGGTGATTTTGGTTTTTAGTTGCAAACTTTATACCCATGAATGTCGTGTGTTGTTTTTACCCAAGACAGCTAGTAACAACAACAACAACAACGACGAAGCCTTATCCTATTAGGTGGGGTCGGTTACATAGATCACACGACACTATTGAACTCTATCGATGACTAATTTTTTTGGTATCTCATTCACCTGAAGATTCCGTTCAATAATTTCTTTAAGTGTCGTTCTTGGTCTTCCTTGGCCTTTTTTCATAGTACTCCATATCATCTACTCAACTCTTTTTACTGGCGCCTCCAACAGTCTTCTTTGAATATGTCTAAATTACTTTAAATAATTTTCTACCATTTTTTTCAATAGGTGCCACTCCAACTCTATTTCGTATACAATCGTTACGGATCATATCTCGTTTTGTATGATCACACATTCATTGCAACATCCTCATTTCTACTACCCCAATTTTTTATTTTTGTTGTCCTTTCATAGCCTAACATTCACTCCCATATAAAATTGCTGGTCTTATAGCATTACGATAAAACTTTCCTTTGAGCTTATTAGGTACTTTTCTTTCACAAACAACTCCTGATGCCATTCTCTACTTCAACTACCCAACTTGTATCCTATGTGCCACATCTCCAATAATATTGCCGTAATTTTATATAATTGATCCCAGATACCTAAATTTTGACACTTGTGATATAACTTTATCTCCAATTTTAACTTTTAACTCGTTTCTAGCTTGTCATTTGTTAAACTTATAATGCATATATTCTGTCTTATTTCTGTTCAGGCGAAAACCATTTGATTCCAAAGTACCTCTCCATAACTCGAGTTTAGAGTCAATCTCTTCCCTTGACTCCGCAATGAGAACAATATTATTTGCAAAAAGCATGCATTTGGATATTTCTTCTTGGATGTGTTCCGTCGGAACGTCTAAAACCATGTTAAACAAATACGAAATCAAAGATGATCCCTGATGCAGGCCAATCTTAATAGAAAAGTCTCTTGCCTCCCCTCCAAACGTTCTCACACTAGTTGTAGCCCCCTCATACATATCTTTTATAGCTTAATATACGCAACCTGGACACCTTTCTTTTCCATGGCTTTCCACAGCACCTTTTTTCGTACTCGATCATAAACTTTTTTCAAATCCATAAAAGTTATATGCAAGTCTTTTTTTTTACTCCGATGCCTTTCCTTCAACATTCTTACTAGGTAAATAGCTTTCATTTTCATAGTAGACCGCCCTGGCATGAATCCAAATTGATTTTCAGAAATATTCATCTCAATTCTTAACTTATGTTCAATCACTTTTTCTCATAATTTTATAATGTGACTCATAAGCTTAATCTCTCGGTAGTTTGCGTAGTCTTGGATGTCCCCTTTGTTTTTGTATATAGGCACTAAAGTGCTTCTTCTCCATTCCTTAGGCATTTTCTTGGACCTTAGAATCTCATTAAAGAGTTTAGGCAGCCAGATAGTACCCTTCTCTCTTAAGCACTTCCAAACTTCAATAGAAATGCCATTAAGACCAACGACTTTACTATTGTTCATTCTTCTAAGAGTTTCCTTGACCTTGTCAACCGTAATCCTACAACAATATGCCAAATTTTGTTCATTTTCCAGAATTGTTAAATCTTCTATATCACTAGTTGACCATACTCTGTCATTAAAGAGCTTGTGAAAGTAATCATGCCATCTGTTTTTGATATCTCCATCGGTAACCAAAACTTTTCTTTCATAATCCTTAACTTATCTTACTTGATCCAAACTCTAGATTTCCTTTCTCTATTCTTCGCAATTTTGTAAATCTTTCGTTCCCTATTTTTCGTTCCTAATTCCTTGTAAAACTCTTCAAATGTTTTAGATCGTGTTTCACTTACTGCTTTTTTAGTCTCCTTATTAGTCTTCAGATACCTTTCCCAATTTTTCATGTTATTGTACAAATGTATAGTTTTAAAGCAATCTCTTTTATATTTGATCTTCTCTTGACCGCTCTTATCCCACCACCAAAATTCCTTTATCTCTTTGTCCAAAACTTTTTAATTCTCCTAAAAGTGCTTTAGCCACTTTTCTAACCTTCTTGGCCATCTCATCCCACATGATGTTAGCATTTTCTTGTAACTCCCAAGACCCTTCCTCCAACAGGTTCCTCTTGAAAGTATGTTGTTTCTCCCCTTTTAGCTGCCACCATTTGATCCTAAGGTTCATCGCATGCCGATACTTTTGTTTCCGACCCTTGATAAGCACGTCAAGAACCAAAACCTTATGTTAAGTTGCCACAGGTTCCCCAGGAATAACTTTACAATTTTGACAGATTTTTCTATCTGAATTCCTTACCAAAAAGAAGTCAATCTGTGACCTTGAAGCTCCACTTTTATAAGTGATTAAATGTTCCTTTCGCTTCTTGAAGCAAGTTTTGACAATGTTGAAATTATAAGCCATTGAGAAATTAAGTATAGACTGTCCTTTCTCATTAAGCTCCCCAAAACCAAAACCACCATGAACCCTTTCATACTGTCCTGCTTCTTTTCCTACGTCGCCATTAAGGTCCCTCCTGATGAAGATCTTCTCTTCTAAAGATATGCCTTTGACCAACCCCTCCAAATCTTCCCAAAACTTTTCTTTAAGATGTACATCCGTCTCTCCTTGGGGTGCATACGCACTTATGATATGGATAATATCTCTAACAGCAATCATTTTTAAGGATAGAATTCTATCTCCAATTCTTTTTACCTCCATCACATTCGGCGTCCATTCCTTGTCAACCATAATGCCTACCCCATTCTTTGTCCTTACTTTCCCTGTGTACCAAAACTTCAAACCTGAACAGTCAAACTTCTTAGCCTTTTCTCCAACCCATTTAGTCTATTTAAGGCACAAGATGTTAATTTTTCTTCGCTTCATAGTGTCCACAATCTCCATGGATTTTCTTGTCATGGTCCCAATATTCCACGTACCAATCCTGATCTTGTTCTCCTAGACTAGCTTCTTTACTCTCATTCGTCCAGGAACATGCTCATGTAACACTACATTCGAACAACGATGCAATGGCTCTAGCTCATTTGACACTGTACTCGAGCTATACAGCACATTGCTTCTGGGCAACGACATAGTATTAGTGGACCCTTGCTTATTTAACATTACATCCGGGTGCCAATGTAACGGCTCTTGCTCACTTGACACTGCACTTGAGCCATACAGTGCATTGCTTTCGGGCAACGTCTCAGCATTAGCATAATATTTTCGTTGATCCATGTTCATGAGAGTTTTGACAAAGTTTTACGTTAGCTGTTGAGAGCCTAATACAATCCTCCTCTTTTACCCGGGATTGGGACCGGCTATAAAACATAAGCAGAGTTCCAAGAGAGCTAGTAAATATCAACTAATTCTCTCTTTCCTGTATACATCCGCTTGAGAAATTGGTGGACCATTTAGATCTGATTGCTGACCTCTTGATAATTGATAAAAGTTGTAAAACTTAAATATGTAGTACCGTGGGCTGAAAAAAAGCACTATGTCCTTCTTCCTGTGTTCCGAGTAGATGTTTATACCTTTTTTGTCCAAAAAAACAAAAGATATTTACAGCAGGTGATCAGGTTTTAATGGTGAAACGCTTTTATTGTCAACACAAGCTCAATCTACCTTACGGATTTAGTACATAATGATTGCAGATTGAAATTCACTATGTTTCGTAGCCTCAATCCCTTTGCAGGAATAGGGAGATGAACTAAAACTCAATTTTCTGTGCATTTGTTTTATCTACTTTTTTGAGGATGCTGTCACCTCTAGACAAATAATGTTACTATTATCCTGAAATATAACTCTAGATTTCTTTTTCTTTTTGATAAGAAGAGATATAACTGTAGATTAATAGTACTAGATATGTTTTTTTTTTTTTTCCTCCTTCTCTCGAACCCTAGTTCTTAACTCACAATACCCCAATCTTGTACTGCTTAGTTACAGGTTCAGTGTTAGTCCTAGATATGGTTTGGAAGGAGGTTGCTAGCATGTGTATTTTCCTTGGACAAACAAAAACATATAATTTGTCATTTGTTGCTTGGATAAAGACCTGGCCTCTATAGAAATGTGCTGACAAGTCCAAACGCTTCAGGATATCATTCTTGTGGAAGGCTTAAAGCTCGATAATGTCCCAAAAGGACTATATATGCTCAATTGCTTACCCCTAAGGTTGGTTGGTTCCGAGGGCTCACCAATACGATGCATTCTGACCAGATAATATGTTCCATGTGAGTTTGAGGTGGCCAAACTTGGTTTTCAAGTTGTTGGGTATGTTCACATTTGTGCTTTTGATTCTCTACATTCATTTTCATATGTATTTTTATCAAATGCTGATGCTGAAAGGTGAAATCGATGCAGGAGATTGTGGAGCCCGAAAGCTGTATGGCAGTGTGAGTTATGTGGTTAGCACTAGTGTGGTGTTCATATGGAATAAGATGGTTAGGGATGTGGCCAAACTATTAGCTTTATGTTGAATAATGGATATGGTGTAGTTTTATGTTCATAGGTTTGGAAGTACTATTGTTGATAGATACAAAATAATGTGGCTGAACTTCTGTGGTGATTGCTGAAACTTCCCATGGTCACCTTGTTTGTAATCTTTTAGAGAAAAAAATAAATTAATCTGCAACTATTGTGCACTAAAAAGAAAGTGAGAATTCATGTGTGGCTCAAAAACTGAAAAGCAATTATTAGATAGTAATCTTGCAAACTTTGCAAAGGGAGAATGACACTGGTTTGCATCTCCAATATTGAGGATGTTCTCATGATAGATTACTGTAATAATTATTAGATAGTAATCTTGCAACTATGCTTTTTTACAGCTAAGCTATTAGAGTAGTAGCAGAGAATGAAAGATTACATAGACACCATTGGACCCATTTGAGTATATTATTGATTTAGTTTATAGTTTTTTCAAAGATGTTTCAATAAACTCTAAAAGATTGTATAATATGATCTATTTTATTGTTAAATGATAAAATTTATTGTTGAATTTCAATTTTTTTTGGCTAAAAGTTATGTTGGCAAAAAAAAATTGAAATAAATATAAATTTTAAAAATTAAATTGAGTCACTAAATTTTTTATGTTTTGTGGAAATTTTACATTTGTGCCATCGGCGCCTGGACGAAAAGGATGCTATGGACCTCTGAAATTGGATTCTGAACATTTGGGCCAAGTTCTTATGTCACCATGCATAATTGAAATTCTTATAAAGTTTTGATAGTAATCTAAAGAGACTGTTAAATATTAAAATGCTGTGTAAGTAAATCACTAAGATATCAAATAAGGCTAGAGCCATAATATAAAATAGTCCTTTTTTTCCTAAATTGAAAAATTACAAAATTATTTGGTAAAAATAATTATTATGAATAAAAAATATTCATAATTTTATAGGGTTAACCAATTTAAAAATAATAATAATTTAATTTTGACAATTATATAAATAAAATAAACTAAATTTTATAAATTTGACAAAAAATAAATAATATAAATATAATAAATTTTAAGAAATGAATTTTTAATAAAACAGATCAATATTATTTTTAAGAGTATATAAATAATTATTATATTAATATATGTAGCGGTATGGGTAAAGGAAAAAGATGTAATTATAATTTATTTTTGTTATATACAAAAGAAAAATATATTGTATCTTTCTCATTTTAAATGATTTTTTAAGTATTTTTCAAAAGAAAAATGTGTCACATGAAACAGATTCTCTACTGATTAGTACGATGTTGGATACTGTTAAGCCGTCAATCACACTTGATCCAACAGCTATTACCATGCCAACACCCAAATCCAGTATACAGGTATAGTTCACTGTATTCTGAAAACTGGTCACACTTGAAGCTTGCGACATTTTTTAAGAAATATATGAAAAAAAAAAATAGATTACTGCAATTACCATAATGTCCCCAATCGCCTTCTAAATTTTCGGCAATTCCGTTAAGGAACTAACGTAACGAACTACAAATAACCGCGCTACTCGCTACTGTATCTTCGTTTAGGATTGGATTAGGAATAGCACAGAGAGAGAGAGAGAGAGAGAGAGAGAGCGATGGAGGGAGTGTCGTACTCACGCATGCCGAGGGTGAGAATTCGGGAGATGAGGGACGACTATATGAAGTTCGAGCTGCGAGACACCGACGTCAGCATGGCCAACGCGCTCCGGCGCGTGATGATCGCTGAGGTGCCCACCATCGCCATCGACCTCGTCGAGATCGACGCCAACTCCTCCGTCCTCACCGACGAGTTCATCGCCCACCGCCTCGGCCTCATCCCCCTCACCAGCGACCGCGCCATGTCCATGCGCCTCTCCCGCGATTGCGACGCCTGCGACGGCGACGGCCAGTGCGAGTTCTGCTCCGTTGAGTTCCACCTCAGGGCCAAATGTGTGACTGATCAGACCCTTGATGTTACCAGCAAGGACCTCTATAGCTCTGACCCCACCGTCGTTCCGGTCGAGTTATCTGAATCCGTTGCCATGGAATCCTCTGACGGCTCCAGGGCTGACTCCAGGTATTCATTTTCTAGATCTCCGTATTGCATTCTTGTTTTTCAGAGAGACATAGATGAATACGTGGCATGTTTTTCCGTTGCAATTCCAAATGTCAACGTTGATTGGAGTGGAGTTCTACAAACTTACTTTGAATCTAACTCAAATTTTTAAATTTGATTGCAAGTTGAAAGTTACTTTTAACGAGCATAATTTTTTTTTTTCCAAAAAAAAAAGGGATTTGAGAATAGAGGTAATAATCAATCTAAATATTTACTTTTGTGTTTAAAATTACTTGAATTCAAACTAACTTCCAAAAAATTCAAACGCCAAATTAAACAAGGTAGGACTTTTACTCTCGTAACAATATATTTGCACGGTTTTCTTCTAACTAATGACTAATAGTTAGGATGATCAAAGTACCATATTCAGGAGCTGTAAAATTAATTCATCCGTATTCGGATATAAAGATTAAAAAAAAAAAAGGCTTCAAGTGTGAATACCAGAATTTTGTTACATGTTTATATTCGAAGCAAATTAACTCTTTAACACATTGGAGAGTCTAATTCACATTTAATCACGGTTATAATTGTGACTACATATATTTTTCACTACGGTTTTAATCGTAGTTATTATTGTGACTATAATAATCATGGTTAAAACTGTGACTAAAAACGCGTTGGAGTTGATCCGAATCCGTATATATATATATATATATATATATATATATATGTATGTATTAGTTTAATATTTGTAGTTGTAATATTTATATATCTGTCGTTATATTCCAGACATGCATGTGCTTTCATGGATCTATTTGAAGGAAAAAAAGAAAATATTGGTCCCTAAAATTTTTTCCTTCAAATAGGTTTCTGAAATTAAGTATAAAGAAAAAAAAGTATTGGAACCTATTTAAATTTTTTTTCTTTCAAATAGGTCCTTAAAAATAAGTAAAAAAAAAAAAGGCATTGGTGGCCGTGATCTAGTGACCAGAAAGAGACCAGCACACTTCAAGAAAAGCAAAGAAATTGCACGCTTGCCTTGACATGCCTTTTCAGTGCATTTTGAAAGGTCTAACATTTAGTACGTTTTTACGTTGTATGGAGGGGCATCATGATTGTGAAGCTGCGACGTGGACAGGAGCTGAGGCTGAGGGCAATAGCTAGAAAGGGCATTGGCAAGGATCATGCAAAGTGGTCGCCAGCAGCGACTGTAACATTCATGTTTGAACCAGACATTCATATCAATAATGAATTAATGGAAAGTTTGACACTTGAGCAGAAAACAGAATTGGTTGAAAGTTGTCCTACCCCTGTCTTTGAAATCGATCCTGCTACTGAACAGGTTGGCATCTTTTTGGTACATTTTTCTCCAACGTTTCACTGTTTTAATGGTATTTACCCGCTTCCGCTTCCGCCAATCATTTTGTGAGCTTCTGACTCATTTGTCTTATGACTCTGGTGTTTAAGATATATTTGATGCATTGCTTCCTGTTAAAATTAGCTCAGCGATATGCATGTGCTGCTCTTTTCTAATTATTGATGCGTAAAAACTTAAGTGCCTTTGCCACTCAAGAAAAATTGCTGACTTTCGTGCCTTCTTGGTTAAGGAGAGATTATAGAAGATAGTATTGTCTCTATACTGTACCACAGCTCGAGCTCTTAGTTATTAGATATGTCTCGAAATCTGTGTATGATTATTAAAAAAATACTTCATACTCTCAAAATTAATTCAATGGCCAAGTACTTGACCTTCGGAAAGTTTGAGTTATCCATCAAGAAACCCTTGTCTTGTCTTGTCTGGGCAGTTGCTTAAGGTTCTGAACGGTTGTTTCTGGTTATCTTTGTGCTATAAGCTATAACTTGCTATAGAATCTTCTGGGAAACAAATACAACCTATCCTTGATGATGGAAAAACCTTTGCAAATGAGATAATACACTGAGGCCAATGACTGTCACAAAGGTTGACTTTATTTTTTCTCTACTTTGCTCATTTGGCTACAAAGAAACTGCAAGGATGAGGGCATCAATTAAGATCTTAAAGGAATAACTCCTGGAAGTAGTGAATCTGATTTCAGTTTGCTTTCACCAACATGTGCAAGTTTTATGGAAGGTCGATGCCTAGTACTTGATGACTGTTGTTAGGTTTTCCGTTTCATGTGTGCTAGTCCTTTGTTGATGTTTAATGAATTATCAAGCATTAAAAAGTTTCTAGCAGTTAGCAGAGCCACATGAGAATATTTTGGAATGCACTGCATTCATGCAGCTTTGTCATAATAAATAAATTTCGTTCTTCTAGGTTGTGGTGCGTGACCATGAGGCATACACATTTGATGAGGAAGTAATCAAGAAAGCAGAAGCAATGGGCTTCCCTGGGCTAGTTGAAATCAGTGATAAGCCTGATAGTTTCATATTTACAATTGAATCCACAGGAGCAGTCAAGGCTTCTCAGCTAGTATTAAATGCCATGGAGATCCTCAAACGTAAGCTGGATGCAGTCCGACTATCAGATGATACAGTTGAAGCAGATGATCAGTTTGGCGAATTAGGTGCACATATGCGTGGAGGATGATCTAGATGCTAAACAGGACTTGTCAATATTGTTTTCTGTTTATCTTTTGGCACATGCTGATTCATAGATAGGCAATGTAGCTTCTCAAATCTTAATAAACTTTATAGCTCTTGAAGGAAAGTAGTCTCATCAAGAGATATGCTATGATTTTTTTTTTTAATTTGACTTTGTAATTATCATTTAGGATTTCTAGTTGGATAGTTGAGGTATTTAGGATTAATTATCAATAATTATGGAGTATCAATAAAGGCATCTGATTCTAGTAATAGATTAAATTCTCTAGTACTTATATTTGAATTCATATGGCATTTGCTGTGATTATTATGCTAAATTTATTTATTTAGAATTTCAATTGTTATTTTATTAATATATATATATATATATATATATATATATTTGTGTTTGGGATTTAGGATTCCTTTATTCTTTAGATATAGAAACAATCACAACATAATATATTACATTTGTAATAATTTAATATAATCATTGGGCTGCCGTGCCTGTTTGTAAAAGCTGAGCCCAATTTTGGCCACTGTTATGTTTTTGTCTTAATATATTTTAAAGTTGTCCTAGCACAGACTGGTGTAAGAATTTAAGCCCAAGCCCAAGTGTTTTAGGAATGGGCTAAGATTCTAAAAGCCCACCCGTAGGCTTACTACAGTTGACATTATTTGCTGTTGGAGCAGTACTATCTGGTGGGTCAAGGTTAAGGAATTCCAGAATTTTATGAAGGAGACGAAGTTTGATATATATTGATATAAAAATATATTTTATCTCCAAATCCAAAAAACATGGACTATACTTTCCTACCCATTAGCATATGTGTTTTGTGCCTTTGTGGCAGGTATTGTGTGCTCCAACCTGCTGTCCAAGATTAGCAAGTTTGTAGTTTTGTACAGACCTTACTGCAATCATTTTTCTATTTAATGGTTCAAAAATTCTTGAATATCTAACATTCCAAGAATGTGGAGGGAAGGGGGTGTGATCCAAAATTAACTCCTTTTCTATTCAATTTTCACGCCAATGCATGGACCAATCATGCAAATATTCCAAACTGTGACTTGTACTGACCCTCCCAGAAGCATTCACAGTTCAGAATGTACCATTCAAAGAGTCACGGGTTCTATCTTTTATGCTTAAATGTTGGTCCAGTAGCACCACCTGCAGACGTTACACATACAAACACACACAACCAAAGCAATGCCTATCAAGTTTTTGGACCATGTGAAGAAGCCATCCCTAGTTTTTTCTATTATCAATTTATGTTGGGATAGATATTTATTGGGTTAGATGAACCTGCCAATCAGTCAAAACTAATTTAATTTACGTAATTAGATTGAGTTAAAATGAGTTGACAGTTTGATTCGAGTTCATTTACTTTCAACTCACGATTAATGGTTCATGTTGTGGGTTGAGAGATTTTAACCCATGCCAACTTAAACTAATCCACTTAACCCTTTTTACATTTTTGTTTCTTGTTTTTTGATACATTACTTATGTTCAATTGAACACTTAGTCTCAAAGTTTAATTATACTAGAAAGACGGTTCTTTTTTTTATGGTTTAAATTAAGGTCATATCTTGAGATAAATTTTTAAAAAATTAAAAATGCTAATAATGTATTTTTTTTTTGGTTATTAGACAAAATTTTTAAAATTCAATCTAATCTAATCTAACCCACTTTTGATTGTTCGCTTTAAATGACTTAAGTGTGTGTTTGGCAACGCATTCAGCAACTCCAAATCAAGTTAGCAACTGCAATAAGAGCCAATAACCACGTTTTGCATGAAACAGGAAATGTTTGGTTGAGTGTCCACGTTGTGCATTAACCACATTTCTTCTCTGAAATCATGGTTGAAACACCGCACTAGCGTAAAGCTTCCAAGGCTCATTAAACGCAATTCAACCACTGCTCACCTACCCTTTTCCATAGTTGCCCTTTCCATAATTGTATTTTATTTTTGTGTGCCTTTGTTTGCCTAAAACTAGTCTCTTTGTATGTTTGCCCTTCCCATAAATATAATATATATATATATATATATATATATATGGATACGAATCATCTCCTGTGCCTTATGGTTGAAACACCGTACTAGCGTAAGGCTTCCAAGGCTCATTAAACTCAATTCAACCACTGCTCATCTGCCCTTTTCCATAGTTGCCCTTTCAATAATTTGTATTTTATTTCTGTGTGCCTTTGTTTGTTTGAATCTAGTCTCTTTGCGTGTTTGCCCTTCCCATAAATATATATATATATATATACACGAATCATCTCATGTACCTTAAAAGTGTAGGAGAGTCTTGTGTGCCAATTCTTTTATTTTTATTTTTTTATTTAAACGCTAAAGATTTTGACACGTGGCATCTTCTTCTTTTGTTTTTTGAAACGCTGCATGGATCAAATTTGATAAACACACACAACCAAAGCAATGCCTATCAAGTTTTTGGACCATGTGAAGAAGCCATCCCTAGTTTTTTCTATTATCAATTTATGTTGGGATAGATATTTATTGGGTTAGATGAACCTGCCAATCAGTCAAAACTAATTTAATTTACGTAATTAGATTGAGTTAAAATGAGTTGACAGTTTGATTCGAGTTCATTTACTTTCAACTCACGATTAATGGTTCATGTTGTGGGTTGAGAGATTTTAACCCATGCCAACTTAAACTAATCCACTTAACCCTTTTTACATTTTTGTTTCTTGTTTTTTGATACATTACTTATGTTCAATTGAACACTTAGTCTCAAAGTTTAATTATACTAGAAAGACGGTTCTTTTTTTTATGGTTTAAATTAAGGTCATATCTTGAGATAAATTTTTAAAAAATTAAAAATGCTAATAATGTATTTTTTTTTTGGTTATTAGACAAAATTTTTAAAATTCAATCTAATCTAATCTAACCCACTTTTGATTGTTCGCTTTAAATGACTTAAGTGTGTGTTTGGCAACGCATTCAGCAACTCCAAATCAAGTTAGCAACTGCAATAAGAGCCAATAACCACGTTTTGCATGAAACAGGAAATGTTTGGTTGAGTGTCCACGTTGTGCATTAACCACATTTCTTCTCTGAAATCATGGTTGAAACACCGCACTAGCGTAAAGCTTCCAAGGCTCATTAAACGCAATTCAACCACTGCTCACCTACCCTTTTCCATAGTTGCCCTTTCCATAATTGTATTTTATTTTTGTGTGCCTTTGTTTGCCTAAAACTAGTCTCTTTGTATGTTTGCCCTTCCCATAAATATAAATATATATATATATATATATATATGGATACGAATCATCTCCTGTGCCTTATGGTTGAAACACCGTACTAGCGTAAGGCTTCCAAGGCTCATTAAACTCAATTCAACCACTGCTCATCTGCCCTTTTCCATAGTTGCCCTTTCAATAATTTGTATTTTATTTCTGTGTGCCTTTGTTTGTTTGAATCTAGTCTCTTTGCGTGTTTGCCCTTCCCATAAATATATATATATATATATATACACGAATCATCTCATGTACCTTAAAAGTGTAGGAGAGTCTTGTGTGCCAATTCTTTTATTTTTATTTTTTTATTTAAACGCTAAAGATTTTGACACGTGGCATCTTCTTCTTTTGTTTTTTGAAACGCTGCATGGATCAAATTTGATAAACACAGCCAACTAGGATGTGACATGTGGCATTGCCTTTTTTTCTTTTAAAAATTATTTATTCATTCTAAACTCTAAACCTTAAACTTCAATATTTAATTAAATAAATTACAATAAATTAAATTAAGAATTATTGTAAACCCTAAACCCTAATATTTAATTAAATAAATTATAATAACTTAAATTAAATATTATTGTAAACTCTAAACTTTAAATCTTAAATCCTATACTCTAAAACTTAAATTCTAAATCCTAAATCCTAATTACTTAAATCTTAGATCCTAAATACTAAACTCATAATATAAAATATATCTTTGATTCAATATATTTCCAATATATGAATTTAAACAATTATTAAAAAAAAATTTTGGACCGTATCCTGTGCGCGCCACATGGCGCGCAGGACTCTTAATATACATATCTTTATATACACACACTACTTTCACAATTGAATTGATGGAATCCAACTCTATATCCTTCTGCAAATGTTGTAGACCAACTTCTGTGTGTACACTGAGAACAGACAGATTTATTGCTTGCTCATCTACTGTCCTACTGATTTCATTTATTGTTTCTCTACTTTGGGCAAAAGAAGCAGTCTTCATTTATTATTACCATAACCATATATTATTTTCTTCCTATCTGTGTACCCATGTCATGCATATACATTTACTTTACGTATTATGTGTATTGATTGTCGTTTATCAAAGAAATTTACTGACTTTACACACAGTGATCGTTAGGATGGTGGTTACTAATTACTTGTCAACTAACATCTATATGAAATTTATGCCTTTGCTTGTACGTGGGCTGTCACTCTTCACTGTTTAAAGATACCCAAATCTTTGTCTGATAAGCCACCTATGTTTACTGCATACACGGTATCAAATGTTCATAGATTTGTGACATGCCATGTCTGGCCCATCCAAATGTTAAAAAACTTTTATTATCCTTGTCCTTGGTTCAGAAGTGTCAATACCGGTTTAATCGATTGGGTCAACCCATTAAATCCCACAAATGAAGTGGGTTAAACAAATGATTCAACAACAACAAAGAACGACTCTTGATCCACCAAAATTCTTTAGGGCTTATGTTTTTTAATAGGTATAAAATGTGTTTTTTAAGGTTTAGTTTGCTTGTTTAGAAGTTTAGTTAATTTTTTAAAAATTTTATAATTTCAATACTTAGTTTTTAATAAGTGGTTAAACCCAATTCATGGCCCTTAATTCCCATTCATGACATATATATGGCCTAGCCTAACTTAACTCATGATTGCTATTGGTCTTGTAATGCTTGTATTGTATCGAGTTAGGTTAGCCTAATTGATAGTCCTACCTCTAATTTTGCAAAAGAAAAATTAAAACCCCATTTTAATATTTTATGATGGATTATTTTTCAAATTGGTCCCTAACAAACCTTTGTTTTCATTTTGGCCCCTCCTGGTTCAAAATCCATCCTAACTTAAAACATTTTTCAATTCCGTGCCTCTTAAAACATTTTTCTTTTCCACAAATATTACATGAAAATGGTCGGGTAGCCCTTGGGACCCAGAAAATTATTTGAGGACCCACTTATAAAGAAGGAAAGTTGAAGGGCTTTCTTCAAATAATTGATATCCCTGGACTTGGTTATTCTAAGTAGGTAATCAACCAAACTGTCATAAATTCCTTTAGTCAGTTCATTTAATATCTTTTCTGCTGAAAATGCCCCTCATTTATTATATCACTCTAACTTTTAACTCAGATCAATCAACACTGTAAACATATTCTATATATCTATATATATTTCTTGATGAATTTAGCCGTACAACTTGAAGCATATTAGAGCAATATGGCAAAAGCTAAATTATGGTTGGTGTGTTTGTGTTTTTTCTATGTTTGAGAAGAGGACAGAGACCACTTCTTTATATATATATATATATATATATATATATATATATATATATATATATATATATATATATATCTGTGTGTGTACACATGATGAATATTGAAGGACATAGGATGCTGATTAGGTGTGTGGGGAATGGGGCATTCATATTGAAGTGTGTAAGAGAGGGAAAAGATAATAAGAAGAAGAAAGGATTAGGACTTAGGAGGATAATAAGTGGAGTCACGCATCAGATGTGGAAATGCTAATTGACACAGATTTTGGGACCTCCATTTCTGATGCACTGGGGCCATCATGGGAATCCCCTTTGAATCTTAGGACCACACAAATATTTCGGATTTCAATCTCTAATGTTTCGCTCTCTATTTCAAACTAAGAAACATACATACAATGCCAGCTAGCTAGATTCATAATAAATAACAGAAACATGGTTCGTCCATGATCCTCAATTACGATTGACATTGTCATTGTCATTTAAAAAGAAAAAATTGAGAGATCTCAATCCAAATATTGAATAGCTCCCTTGGAGTTTGAGACATATTATGTTTATTATTAGATAAAAGTAATATTTGTTATTCAACTTTGACCTATTTTTCAATTATAACCCTAAGTTTTATTTTGTGTCTGTTATCATTTTTATGTTTTTAATTGGTTTTAATTATGCTCCTAAGTCTAGCATCCTCTAAAAATTTAATGCCAAGTGCTGATGTGGCATCAAATTTCACACACGTTAGTGGCAAATCATCAACTCTAGATGTGTCAGATGTTAGATGCTAACAAAATATAGTGTAATTTTCTTTGGACCAAATGTCTTTGAAAATTAAATTGTATTTTGGTCATTTTAAGGGATATCTAACATCTAGTACATTCAAGATAGATGATTTGATATTAATTTGTGCAAGATTAGATGTCACATCATCGTTTGGTATTAAATTTTTGGACAGTGACAAGCTCAGAGGCATAATTGAAACTATTTAAAAATATGAGTTATAATTGATACAAAAAAAATTCATAATTACAATTGAAATATGAGTTTCGGGAGCATGAATAGTACTTTTGCGTGTTATTATTATTATCATCTAAAAATTTGTTAGACTATAATTAATTTGATTTAAGTATGTTCAGGCCACAAATATGTAAAGTTTTTCACACTCTAATTTTCTCCATTTATAAGATATAAACTTAAGACTTTACATAAAGAAAATAAATAACAAATCACTGGAATGAACCAATATTGATATATCATGTTTATTTAAAAGCTAGTTAATTATAAATTATTAAATTAAGGCCAAAAAAATCCTCTCAACTTAAGGAATTATGTAGTTTATCCACTCTATTCTCTTAATTTTTTAAATTTTATGTAGAACTTTTCATTATTTGTTTTGTCCAATATTCTAACACTATTTATTAATATGGTTGCAGAGGAGAGTAATGAAGCAGCAATTCATATATAATCTCCTTTCTTTTAAAGAAAATAAAAAAAAATAGGAAATTGATATTAGTGTTAGGTTTTATTATAGTGCTGGTAAAAGGTTTTCCTTCCCTATTCTCCAAAAATAATAAAAAAATTAAAAAATGAAAAACACTTTGGAGACATGAGACTCATAATCATTAAGTGAAGAGAGGGAAGGGGAGCCCACAAACATACATGGTCTTCTTTTTGTTGTTCTTTTGCACTTTACAGCTGTAAGCAAGAAAGGACTGTGGAAGAATTACTGAATTAGTAAATTGTCTTTGTTAATTAATAATTTTAAAAATTTACATGCAAGATTTACGGGGCCTCACACTTCTCAAATCGCAATTTGGATTTTATTCTTTTGAGGTATTTTAATATTAAAGCCTGCATTACTATGAAAGCATGTGCTTCCAAAATTATTTTAAAAGAAGGATTTAATTTAACTAAAATCTAAATATAGTGTCAAAAATATAAATTCCACTAATCTTTCTTAAAGTTAATTCAATTATATTTGATATATTTTTTAAATATTATTATTGACTTGTCTAACTTTTTGATACATATTGCAATTTTTTTAAAATTTATTTTATATCAAATAAATTAATTAATGCATAACATGATATCTTAATTTTATTTTTCATATAACAACAAAGGCAGTTAAATTAGCTTTAAATTCTAATATAAAAGAATAATTTTATTCTTAATGTAATAATGAAAAGTTTTATTTAAATTTATAATTGAAAAAATTCTATTTTAAAAAAAATTTAATAATAGAAATAAATTAAAAATGAGATAAGTATAACATTTTAAATAAAAATAAAAAATAATTTAAATAAATTTCTAAAGAAATAAATATAATTTATCTTTCAAAAATATAACAAAAAATAATGGGAGATAGGAGGTCAAAAAGGAAAGTTGAAGACCACAAAGCTAAGTCCCCAAGGCATCATATTATTCTACAATTATTGGTGTGGGGAAATCATTCATTTACCACTAATAATCTCATAACCTTTTGTCCTTTGAAGCAACCTATATACAGAAAACACTTATATATAAAATTAATTATATATTTTTATCTATTTTTAATAAAAATATAGCATGTTAAAAAGTTTCTTGAAAAAAATAATCATGTAATGACGTGTTATAAAAAATATAAAATTATTTTTTAAAAACTATATATTTGTATGTTTTGATTGGAGAACTATACATTTGTTATATTCTGATTAAAAAACTTGATAACAAATATATAAAAAAACTACATCTAAGTTTATATATATATATATATATATTGAAAACTATCACTATTTAAAAATATATTGGACTAGGATAAATTTGATTTTGCCTGTCCAAAACACAAAATGTATAAAACTTTTTCAAAGCTGATTTTATCTATTTACAGTATTCAAATTTAGTGTGTGTGTGTTGGGGGGGGGGGGGGGAACATATCAAGTGAAAGGAATAATTTAATGTGAGAATGAGAGGAAAAAAATAATTACCAGTTAGATTACAAATCAATGGTTTATATTGATGTAGAATTTATTCATGTAAAAATTTAAAAAAATATTATTTTATATTAATAAATTCTTTATGAATATAAACTATTAATTTGTGATCTAGTCATATGTTATCAGTTTCACACTAAACTATTTCTCTTCCAAAATATTTTTCATATGTATATATATATATATATATATAAAGTCATGAAGTCATGATCTAGCATGCATCAGCTACTATGTACAGTCAACTATCCTTTTAAAGTGAAGAAAAACATCAAAAGAGCCAAACAAAATATTCCCACAAAATCAAAGATTTTGTCCCCCATTTGTAAATTCTCCTGCCTTTTTTGCATTATAACAAATTTTAGAATTAGTGGGTGCTCTGTCAAACTCAAAGTCAAAACTACTACATCAAAATTCATTATTTATTTGATAAAAATTATGTAGATCATAACATGTTAAGGAAAACTTTAATTAATAAAAAAAATACATGACATTTTTATGTACTTATGATCATAATTAATTTGATTTATTTTATATTTTATAAGTAGAGCATGTAAATAAAAATTTATTAACAAAATTAAATCTCCTTGGGGTGACTTTAGTGGTAAATATATAAGTTAGAATCCTAATTTTATATTTTGAGACCATATAGTAAGGAATTGTATCTTTGATCATGCAAATTAGGAAAATATTTATTAAGCTCTTATAGAGTTATTATTATTATTATTATTATTATTATTATTATTATTATTATTTGCAAGTGAATGTTATTGTCTAAATTTACTGCCTTGATTTAAAATTAATGATATGAATTTTATTAAAAAAATGATCATAAATTACATGACAAAATATAATAAATATAATACTAATTTTTTTAATATTACATGAATATTGAAAACGAACTTAAAAGTTAGAGAGCTAGGCAAATTGAGACAAATGCAAATTGACTTAGATATTTCTAAACATAATATTTTTTCCCAAAAAAAATAAATAAACCAAGAAGCATGACTTTTATTTTTTCTCAAATACACTGCCTTTCGGATACATTATCTTTATAGATAAATACATTATTCTCATACGCGTGAAACAAAGTAAGATGAACTTTAATTTTATTGCACAAAAACCCAAAAAGAAAAAAATAATAAAAGGAAAAGAAAACAACCAAAAAGGCACTATGGTGAATCCACTAAAATGATCATCATGAATCTTCCCATTCTCAAAAGAAAAAGATGAAGTCAGAAAAACAAAAAGGAAAAAAGAAAAATCTCTACCCAATTTAGTTAAAAGAAAAAACAAGTAAATTTCTTTTTGAAAAATTATAATTTTTTCAATTTTATTTTTAAAAATAACTTGCCTCAATTTAGTTATTGAAATATTACATTTGTCTCAATTTGATTTTTCTATTTATCAAAATAACCTTGGACAGCAAAATCTAAGATATAGCAACGAAAAATGATCAAATTGAGACAATTACAATATTTCATAGACTAAATTAAGACATTTGATACCACCAAGTACATAGATCAATTGGTAAAGAATTATCTTAACTTAATCAGAGGTCTCGAGTTCGAGTACCTAGGAATGCAACTGTATTAAAATTTGATAGGGAGAGCTTTGTCATTCATTGTGGATATATCCTACTCAAATTTGAATTAATCAACATTCGTAGTTTGGTATTTGGAAACTAAATGGTTGTTTACCAAAAAAAAGACACTTTATCTTTTAGGAGCCAAATTGAAAAATTAAAATTATTTAAGGATTAAATCAAAAATTTACTCCAAAAGAAAAGTTTGAGGAGTGTCAGCCACATGGGGTATCCTACCTTTCTTATGTCTTTTAAAAAGATTGTGCACTTAATCATACTTAGTCTAATCCAACTAAGTAACTTCTTGCAAAGTGAAGATTGACCATGTATTAAAAAGTTAATATGCAATGTATCCCACTAACTTTTTAATTGCTTCAAAAGTGTTTCTCCATGTTCTTAATTTCCTTTTCAACCAACAAAAAAATAAAAATAAAAATAAAAAGTTCTTAATTTCCTATGTTGTTTGCTTGTTGACATTAGTGTAATACATAAAGTTTGAATATTTGTAGCAAACTCAAAACTCTTAAATTAAATAAACAAAATTGACAAATCTAGTGCCATTTTTTTAAAGCCAGCAGCTTAGTTAGATTTGCTAATGACAAATCAATTCTATTTTTTTTAATGAAATTCTTAATTATTTTTATGAAGTGAATACCACAATTTTTCTCTTGACCAATCAAAATTCCAAATTTGACATACATAAAACAATATCTTCTTCTAAACAAAATTCCTAATTTTGTACAAATGCTCAATTCCCTATAAAATCTCTAATTTCATTCAAAGTTTGAGGATTATGTTTTCTAAATATCAAATTTGGTCAAATTAAAACATTTCAGGATGAAAATTGGTAAATTAAAAAAAAAATTGATCAAGCACATTCTATTTTCCATACATAACATATTACTGAATTGCCATTTAAACCACATGCATGGGTACTAAGGGAAAATTAGGCCAAAATACAAAATATTACACTGTATTTTACTTAAATTTTTTTAACAATTTCAAAATTGAATATAGTCTTGTCAATATGATGCATTTAAAATTTTACTTTTATGTACTCCTCATATAGAGATCAAATTTAAGTTTATAAAGAGATGTGTCATCTCCTCACTCTTACTAAATGATGTAACTCTCTTTCAATTTCTAGATATAAACGATCTTTAAAAAATTTTAACTTGTTACTTATTAATTTTTATGAACACCTTCCAAGGAATAACAAATAGCAAGCAAGTAAAATAAATTGAAAAAACTGAATCGTGTATATTTAAAATGTAGAAACATAATAATTAATATATATATATATATATATATATATATATATTTGAAAACTAAAAAAATTACACTTTGTCATAATATTATTTAAACACCAGTAACTGAATTATTATTTAAGATAATAAACAAAAATTTTGCCAAAGTAAACAACCAATAAGACAATGTATCAATAAAAGCAATTAAGCAACAAATGTTGTTGACTTTAGGTAAGGGATTAGACTGTAAAGAGGATTACGGTAAGTTAAATGTCATGTTTAGGTGAATGTGCTTCTTTGCTTCTCAATAATAGTACTGGGCACTCTGCCTCATTGATCACATCCAATTAATATTTTTGGACTGATCATTGTCCCAAGTTAGTTTTTAAGTTAATAGGTCATTGATTCAATCACCGAATTATCAGGTCAATTACTGACTCAATTAAATAAATTTAAAAATATATATATATATATATATATATATATATATAAATTTATAAATAAATTTAAAAATAAAAAAAATAAATATTTTATATATAAATTTTATACTTTAAAATTATAAATATCTATAATAATTTATACATAAAATCATAAATTAATATTTATAATAATTTATAAAATTATAAATAATATCATCTACATATAATAATTTTCATATTAAAATTATAGATATGTATATATATATATATATATATATATATATATATATAAAAGAGAATTGAGTCAATTCAAGTTGAACAAAGACTCGATCCCAACTGATCCAGGCCTTAGGTCATTGAATCCGTCCAAATCCCACAACATTACATTCAACGATTGAATTGGTTGTACAGTCTGAATTGAATATTAACACAAAAGAATATGTGACTGATAGATTGAACGTGATTAACAGTTGTAAAGACTTTTGACTTCACTACCAAACAAACCAATCCCTTCTTCTTTAGGTGATGTATCCAAAGCACTCTCTCTTCGTATATCACTAAACTAATATATTTTAGATTAAATTAATAATTTAATTGAAAGAGAATATTATTATTTCAACTTGGTTCCTAAAATATAAAATATATCAATTTTATCTTTAAAAAATTATATTTATCTCAATTTTATTTTTTTTAATTAAAATGACTTTTGACAACAACAAAAAAAATTTGAAACTTAATAACACTAAATTTTGAAATTTTACAACAATAAAAATTAAATTAAGATAATTATAGTTTTTTAAAAAAACTGAATCAATAATTTACTCATATTTACAAACTTTTTAAAAAAATTGTATTGAATTCATGACAGAACATCATTATATAAATCTGTCCAAAGTGGGTATGATCTAGAAGACATCATCCGTTTAAAACTAAAATCCTAGTCTAGTTCTCTATGGGATATCTCCAACAATTTTTATTCTCATTTTGATTACTCATATTTCAAAATATGTTCAAAACAGTCCTCCCTTTCTCAATCACCAAGCTTACATGAATTTTTTACACATGAAGAACCCAAATGGAAATAAATATTTCATCACCAAAGTAGATTTTTTTTTTCTTTTCGTTATCAATATTTGAAAACTCATTGAACTCCACTTAATTTTATTACAAATCAGATAAAACTATACAAGTATAAGTTTTTTTTAATACTAATTTGTTCATTTACAAACTTTTATCATAATAACTAAAAGAAAACAAATATCCAATCATTTAAACTAAATATAATTCGACCAAAATAAGTTTCGAGTTAAAAAATAAAAATAGTGCCAAAAACGTATTCTTCATTGCCAACTTTATCCTTACATCAAGAAACTTGAAATTTTACCACATCGCTGTTTGAACAAGGTTGAAAATGAAGACATAAAATGGAAGGCACCGTATATTGTAGCATCAACTGATTAACTAGTAAACACATCAAACACAAAACTTTTTGTTTATTTTTCAAGGAGAAGATCCAACAACCGCGACAACAACCCGATTAATCGGGGACAAGTTTATATGTTGTTGTTGTTGTTGTTGCTGTTGTTGTTGGGTTTTGATCTTCTTGAACAGAGGAGGTGCAGGTGACAAACATGATGATAATGATGATGACCCCAATCTCCACCAACCATTGAATGAATCAGATTCAGACCTAAATGCACCGTCAATAACGCCGTTTGGGCTCTCGGGGATTGAATCCTCATGCTTTCTCTTCCACATGTTATGTTTATAGTGATTGTTGGTGTTCCACACTTCAGCCATTGCTCTGTAACACTCCTCTGCTTTCTCCTGCATTCATTCACACCTTATCATGTCCCATCCTTGTGATTTTCGTTTATCTCAAATGTTTCAATTTAATTTCTAAAAAATCTTTCATTTCAATTTAGTTATTTTTATTGTTGAATTACAAAATTTACTGCTATTAAGCTCAAATTCTTTATTATCAAAAGTCACTTTAGTAAAGAGGAATACTTGAGACAAACATTATTTTTTAAAGACTAAATTAAAACTTTGATTTTTAAGGACTAAATTGAAAGAATTGTAATTTTTTAATGACTAAATCAATAATTTACTCTAATTCATTTATTTGGTTTTCTTAATTTAGCCTATATTTTGTCGTCAAAGTATTATATTTATCTTAATTTAATTTTTTTTATTGTTGCATTTCAAATTTTTCTATAACAGAAGTCATTTTGACAAGTAAGATAACAAAATTAAGATGCATATAATTTTTTAAGCACTGAATTGAAATACTTATTTTTTAAAAATCAAATTGACACAAAAATACTCTTTTGATGAACAAACCAGAGATTTACTCTAGTAATTATAGTCCCACTCAAGCTTCCTTCCAAGATTCTTTTGTACCATTCTGCTAAAAAAAAAAAAAATTGATTTCATTTCAACCCATAAAGAAAAAATTTATTCTTTAGGATATTCATAAAGACAAAATTAAATTTCCGGACACAAAAATACCTGAGCCATGCTTAGATTTCAATGCATATTCAACTTATCAAAAACAAAAAGAACAAACCTTGGTGAATTTAAGAACACAAAGAAGCTGCTTCTTATATTCTTCTGCATCACTGTGCTCTATCTGTTCTATAGCATGCAGCATCGTCGCAGTGGCCACCACAGAAGGAAGACAACCCACCATTCTTGAATCTAGGAGATAACGAACGTTTGTTCAATTTCAGTAAATATACAAATTCGTTTCTAAAAAATATACAAGTTCTTGAAAATTGAGTGATAGAATGAGTTAGTTCTTATATTATAAAATTATAAATTCAATACAAATTAATCTTTTTACAATAAATTATCTTTAAAGGACTAACAACAATAAAAGAACTCAATTATTTTGTAATATTTTGGGAGTAGATAACGTATATTTAACAATGTTTAGAAAATTGAACTTCAATAGTGGAATTGTAGTTTACATTTTTGAAAATTTTTTAAAATTATATAATATTCAGTAAAAAAAATTGAACCAGTTGAACAATCAAATGAGTCAGTTTTACTTATTTGACCAATTTTTTTATTAATCTAAACGTTCACTGATTCTTTGGTCAAAATTGGATCGAAAACTTGATTAATTCACCAATTTTTTGATCATACTGAAGAGTTCCATCTGATTCTTTAAACTATGATATTTAAACGTTCATGGGCTATCTGGTCAAAGAATAAATTATTAATTTAGTCTTTAAAAGATTAAAATTATCTTAATTTAGTTACTAAAATGTAAATAGTCGCTATTTTTTTAATAATAATTTTAAGATTTAGTAATAATAATTTTTTTAATTCAACAAAAAAAAAATAAATGATGACAAATGCAGTTTTTTAAGTTTAAATTGAAAAAATTTGATTTTTTAGGATGAAATTAAAAAAAATAAAATAAAATATTCTCTGAGGGACGAAATCAGTGATTTACCATTATTAATCAGTAATGCTTACCTGTGAGTGCAGAGAGAAGAAGATGCTCACATCGCTTGAGAAATTGCCAGTGAAGATGGGTCTTCAAGCCCAGCCTCCTGATGATGTAATCTATGAACGACAATGGCGTCACTGGGTGCATCTTCCATTTCAGACTCGACAGAACCAGAAGCTCCATCCTCTGAATCGTCTTCGCCTCGAACATGTACCTCGTTTCCCCTACCTTCAAAACCAGATCTGTGGTGTTTGAAATGAAATATAAAACAAGAACGAAAGAGACGCATTCAAAGGCTGTGTTCGGAACGTACTTGGAGGTCGAGAAGAAGAGGGACGTGGGTCTCTTCCACTTTGGCTGCCAGAGAGACGCACGTGACAGCCACGAGCTGGGTCATCCATGGCTTCTCTTTCTGAAACTTGAAGCTTTTAAGGAATCTGTCCAAGTAATTAATGGCGAGAGTGGAAGTGAGAGCAGAGAACCCATAATGCGCATTCACTCCGAGAATCCACTCCACGGCTTCAAGACGAGCCAGAGACAGAGAAGGCTCTGAAAAGTCAAAATCCACATTTCCCAGATTCAAAAACTCCTCTTGCTGCTTCTCTTCTTTCAGGAACAGAGAGCTCAGCTCTTCGTCTTCCCACAACAGATCATTCTCCGACAAAACCACAGGAAACACAGAAGCTTCAATTTCTTCTTCTTCTTCTTCTTCTTCTTCTTCTTCTTCTTCTTCTGCATCTCCTTGTTCTTCCCAAGTGGGTTCGTTACAGTAGAGAGAATCGAGGAGAAAGGACGGATCTTGGAAAGCCATGGAGTTCTTCTTCGTGGGGAAGAAGAGGGTTTAGGACTGTCAAGTGTGGAGGTTTGGTCATGGTAAAAAGGGAAGAGGGAGAGACAAAGCCATGAGTGTGGTGCGTGCAGAAGCAGAAAGCAGAGAAAGGGGGAAAAAGGTGATGGAGAGTAGTAGGAGGAGCAGAGCAGATAGGACTAGCAGGACACAGGATTGAATTTTTAGTTTCATGCTTCTCTTTATTTATATATATATATATATATATATTATATATCGTTAGTAAAAATGTTACAGGGAGTTACATTTTTTCCCGGGGATGTTGAATTCTATTATTTTTAAAATTTTTAAAATATATTTTAATTTTTTAAGTTTAATATAATTAAATACTCTAATAATAATATATTTTCTTAAAAAATAATTTACTAAGAAATACACTTTAAGTTTTAAAAGAGAAAATTTAGTATTTTGCTATGAGATAATTAAACATGTTCTTAATTACTGGTTTATTGGCCAGCCTATAACTGGGTAGTGCAAACCAAGTGAGACCATTCTGTTTGACACTGTTAGGATTACGTTATAATTATATTACATTAACACTTTTTTAGCAAAAACTAATAATAAAGATTAGTTAATCTATCACTATCAATTAAGATATTAGTTAGGGACTATGGGCATGGCATATGAAGGGTAATATAGTCTTGGAACCAGTTGGATTTAGTATTGGGGTCACTGATTTTCGATATCAGTCGTTCAATCTTGATCAAACAATTGACGATGAATTTTTTTTCTTTTAAGTTACTTACAACCAGTCATCCGACAGACAACCAGATAATTGATATCAAGAACTGATGGCTCTTGTACTAAAGTCAATTGGTTCCCATATGGTCTCCTTCCCCCAATTTGGCAAAAAAATATTTTCCTCATCCCGAAACTCATAATCTAGTGAAATATATTTTTTAATTAGAAAAACATGATAATTAATAACGTCTATACTATACTATTGGGTGTTGCAATTTGTGTGAGGCTCAGGGGATGTTTGCTTTAGTAGTAGGAGCTCATAGTCACGCGTTTGTTCTATCATAATCGCGTTCAAACCAATTTTGTGGATGTTTGGTTCAGCGTTCAAGCAAGGGAGAGAAGAATCCATTTTGTTGCAAACTTGAGTTTCATTGACGCGGGCTAGAGTAGCTTTTGTGGAATGAATGTGGTTTACCAACCTCTTAGGCGTCGTATATTACTTTGTTGGATCTAAATCTGTTCCATCTAGCTAAGTAGTTTAGCTCTTTTTAATAACAGTTTTGTGACTTTTAGCTACGGTTATAACTGTAGCTATTTTTTAACCACGGTTATAACCGTGGCTAAAATCACAAAACTATGGTTAAAAAAAATTAGACTCTTCAACTAGTTGAAACTAATCCAAATGTTACTCTATTACTCTCCCCTTATGAAATTCTATTTTTAAAAGTGTTCTACCTCACCTCGAGCAAACAGAGGAGAACAACGGAGTGGGAAGAGGAAAAAGGAATATTGCTTTCTCTTCTCTCTCGATCTCTCCTTCTCGCATTTGCTCTTCTCTCTCGACCTTTTTCTCGTTGGAGTAAAAAATAGAGGTTGGCGATCGTAGTAGATGAAAGATGAGGAAGACGAATCATTTTTCATCTTATAATTGAAATGTAATAATAAAATTTATAATTTAATTAATGTTTTAAAACATTAATAAATGAAACATATTAATGAATTTTTAAAACATTAATATAATTTATTGTTAAAAATTCATTTATTTTAGTATTAAAATATTAATATAATTTATTATTTTTTAAAATTATTATTAAAACATTAATATAATTTATTTTATGTAATAATGAGTAAAATTAAATAAGAAATAAATTAAGATAATATAAAATTCATATTCTTTCTAGTAATTACACATTCAAAAGTACTTATTTTAACTAATATCCAAACAAAATATATTTTCTAAAATTATTTTTCTAATAACAGTTTCCAAACATGAATCACATTTATACAAATTTAGTTTTGTCCAAAATCAGTTCTACTCAAAACTTAAGTTTCTAACTATTTCCAAACACTCCCTTAGTTGGAGAGGGATGAAAGGGCACACAGAGAGGAAGCAGGACCCAAATGAAAACAACATCTTATGTGCACTCTGTGCCTTCTCTGTTGTTATTTCATTGTTCTCTCTTTGTTTTCTTTCTCTTCAATCCTTTCTTTTTGTTCCTTCTTTCGGTTTTTCTCTCTGGGCTGCCTTTCCTGTCTGTCAACACAAGCACTCATTACCTCATTCATATAGCCCACATCATTCAATTTTATACCCTTTGAAAGTTACATTATTCTCTTAATTCTATTATTTTACTTATTTTTAATTTATTTTATTAATTAAAAAAATTTTGTAAATGAGTGTTTATAATTTTATAAAATTTTAATTTAATATTAACTAATAAACATCTTCCCGTGTTCCATTAAATTTTACTATAACCTCATTTGTTTGTACTTAATAAATATCTAAATTTTATTTATATATACAAATTTTAGACTATTAAGTGTGTTTATTTTTTTTTATTTTTTTAAAAAATACTTAATGAGTCTGAATATATCTTAATAAGTCTGAATATATCTTAATAAGTCATGTCTTGTGAGGAGTGGCAGTTAAATGAGTGTATATTGTCACCTTTACTGTGTATGACTTATGCCGAAAAGAAAAAATGATGAAATAAAATTAGCTCACATATCAGTCATCAGATGTGATGTAACACATATTAAGTAATTTAAGTGAGTTAATTTGAATAACGTATATTTAGAGTGTTACGACTATATATTATTGACTATGTTAATAAAATTTAATAGAATACTAATGAAAGTTAATTTAATGGCAATGACTAAATTAAATTTTTTGAGAATTATAAGCAACCAATTACAATAGTTCAGAGATTATATTGAGAATTTAGTCTCTTAAAAATAAATGGCTTGACTTAGTCCTTGAAATTTTAATTTTACATGATTTAGTTATTTAATATTATAAACGGTTATAAAGTTACTAAAAAATAGTAAGTTTAAATATACTTGAGGTCCCTATAGTTTTATTAAAAAATAATTTTTAGTCCTTATAGTTTAAAAATAATAAATTTAGTCATTGTAGTTTTCAAAACCATGAAATAAGTCTTCGGGGTTAATTTTTGAATAGTCAATCGTTAGTTAACACTAACTGCGATGCTGATGTCAGTATTAAAATCCATGTCAGTGCTGATTGTGTATAACTTATACTAAAGTGGACTAGCCACGTAGACTCTTTAAAAAAAGTTTCAGTTTATTCACTTAGCTCCTTAGTCAAAAATTTTCTTTTGTCCAATTTTTGATATAAACTTGTCTTCTACTTCATCTAGATCCTTAGTTTAAGAATATATATTTTTTTGTCAAAATCATCCCCTACAAACTTTTTAGTTGTTTACTTTAGTCTATGTTATTCACTTTCATGCTTTTTTCTCATGATTTGGTCCTCCAAATCAGTCCATAATTTCATTTTTAGTCATGATATAATTTGGAGGACCAAACCATGAGAAAAAAGAAGCATCAAAGTTAATAATAGGGACTAAAGTAAACAAACTAAAAAGTTTGTAAGGGATATTTTGACAAAAAAAATATTCTTAAACTAGAGACCTAGATGAAGTAGAAAATGAGTTTATATCAAAAATTAGACAAAAGGAAAATTTTGACCAAGGACCTAAATGAATAAAAGGTAAGGTTTGAAACTTGAATTTTAATTCATTTCTTGCATTGTTTTTGGATAGAAATGATATATTAAATCATATCATGACTAAAAATGAAATTATAAACTAATTTGAAGGACCAAACTGTGAGAAAAAAGTATAAAAATGAAGAACATGGACTAAATGGAACAAACTGAAAAGTTTGTAGGGGATGATTTTGACCAAAAAAAATTCTTAAACTAGGGACCTAAACGAAGTAGAAGACAAGTTTATATCAAAAATTGGACAAAAGGAAAATTTTGACCAAGGACCTAAGTGAATAAATTAAAATTTTTTTTTAGAGAGTCCACATGGCTAGTCTACGTCAGCATAAGTGGTACACAATCAGCACTGATATAGATTTTAATACTGATATCAGCATCCTTGTCAACGTTGACTAACCAAAAATTAACTATAGGGATCTATTTCATGGTTTTGAAAACTAAAGAGACTAAATTTATTGTTTTCAAGTCATAGAGACTAAAATTATTTTTCAATGAAACTATAGGGACCTTAAGTATATTTAAACCAAAATAGTAAATATAGCAATTTGGCCCCACAAAACAAATTAATTTGTACTAAGTCTATAATTTATAAAGACTTACTTGTTTAATACTTAAAGGGACTACACTTAGATGACATATGTTTTATAGACCAATTTGTATATTTACTCAGTTTTTTAAAAGTTGAGTATTGTTCAAACTAAAAGAATAATTTAATCCATTTAGAAAAATAGGGTTTATAATACACTTTTAATGATTTTATTTTAATATTATAATTTTTATAAAATTGAGTTCCTCTCATTTTAATTGATTTTATGCAGTCATTTAACATTATAAAAATAATGCAAATAAGTTATTTGGTTTTAATTTCATATGTACTAACAAATATTGAAGATGTTGTAGGCGCTCATTTGAGTCATTTGGATTGACTTAATTTAATTTTATCAATAAGTGAGCTTTTATTTATATATTTTTATCTACCAAAAAAACCAGAAATAATGTACTTTATTATCCTAAAATAGGAAAAAAGAATCTAGAATTTACAAAGCAATAAAATTAAACATGTTAAGAACTCAGATCTACTTTGAATATTTGGAATCCAAGAACATTATTTATATCTAGAAGTAAAGACCAAGTACGAAGTAAGGAACCCATACATATTGGCCTTATAGAGACAACCTTGATTTCTGTTGTGTTTGATTTTATCAAACACAACACAAGTACACACAAAAGAATCTTAAAATAATTTTTAAAAAAAATCTCGAAACTGTGAATTAGATATTGTTGTAAAACATAATGTGCGTACCAATGGTCTTTTAATTTATAACAACAACACGATATATAGTATTCAACATTTAAAAATTCAGTCTAAAAAAAATAATTATCTTATGACAAAGTGGCAAGAAAAAATTATAATATGATCTGGCCTATTTAACAATAACTTTGTGTGAATTACTTAAGAATTAATATGTTTTGGCTCATTTTGAAAAAAAGTTTACTTGTCTCATGTTGTTCAAATGAGCTAGCTTAGATCAATCTGTTTGTAAGAGATTGAGACATATATAATTATACACGAATCTTTCAAACTCATTTTTTTGATTGAGGAACTCAAACTCTTAATGCCATTTTCGTAAAATATTAATAAGTATACCTCTTTGAAATTTGTTTATGAGTCAATTATATGGTCCTCTTATATATTTTCAAAATAAAACAAATTGTTTTCTATGTACCTAGAAGATGCAATAAATTTTAGTTTTATTTTTTTTTTCACATCAAAAAATTTGTTACAATCTTTTATATGCTTGGTAACCTATGCATTAAAATATCCTTTATTAACTTAAGTATATATTCAGAATTTTTTTTTCTTATAGAAAAATAATATATTGGGGCATCTTTTTTTTTATTGATGATTTGTGATATTTTGTTGTTGTTAAGCATTTTTTGTAACATGATATTGAGTCTATGGGGATAAAAAATTAATATTATAGAAATAAATATTGCCTATAATTTTTAGAATAATATAATTTTCATAATAATAAAATTGCCTTATGCAAAATTGGGATCAGCTGTTGGAAATTGTAGTAGGAGAACTGTAATAATAAATTAATCTTTTCCTCTTAATCTTCCTTAGTTACACAATCCCTTATAGTGGAAGCTTGCAAGTGAGTATAATGAAGGAATTAACGGGATTAATTTTCTAATCCTAGATCGGTGTAGGTACAAACTGTAGCATATTAATTAACAGAACATAAAAGGGATGAACAGAACATGTACCTGGCATTACTGCGCTATCTATCTCGAACAGTAGAACAGAGGGAATTTTTCTTAGGGTTGTGTGAGAGTGGTACTACTCTCTGTCTGATAAGTTCTGTCTAGGGTTAGACTGATTAATGGGATGTCAGTCTATTTAGTATCAGACGAGAGCAGGGACTTCTCAACAGGCTATGTGATTGGCCCAACCCATCACGGGCCACTCACAATATAAAAGCCCAATCATAATATTCATATATTAAATGCTATATATTAGAATAATATAGTCAATATAATAATGATATTTAATAATTGATTAATGCTAATCCAAAATAGGATATATATTATATTAAATTTCAACAATTCTCCCACTTGGATAGCAATAGTCAATTATTAAAATACAATAATCATTAAGGCTAAAATACCAACTATATTTATAGCACATGTCAATAAACATAAGCTTTAACGATGCAGAAATAGTATGCGATAAGGAAGTAAATCATACAAAGTAAAAGCCCATATTTCATATAAAGAATAATGAATATGGATAAGCATAATTAATTAAAAGAAATATGCAATCCAAGAATAGTCCAAGCATCTGAAAATGCTAAAAGAGATATGATAACAAAAGTGACGTCATCTCATACATATCTCATAAGAATAACAATTGAGTAAATGTAAAATTTCAGACTCCCACTAACCCAAAACATCAAAAGACTTAACTAATCCCATATGGGTTACATGATTCTGAAAAGCTTTAACAGTTAAGCCTTTAGTTAGTGGATCCGCCAACATGTATTCTGTAGCGAGATGTTCAATACGAGTCTGAAACTCCAGAATTTTCTCTCTAACAAACAGATATTTGATATCAAAGTGTTTTGATCGAGAAGAGCTTCTGTTGTTTTGAGAGAAATGAACAGCAGCAGTGTTGTCGCAGTATATCACAAGTGGCCTAGAAATACTTTCAACAATGTGAAAACCAGAGATTAAGTTTTTCAGCCACACGGCTTGAGAAGTAGCCTCATAGCAAGCGACATACTCTGCCTCCATGGTAGAAGTAGCTGTAAGAGTCTGTTTAACACTCTTCCAAGAAATAGCTCCTTCTGCCATCATAAAAATAGAGCCGGAAGTAGACTTACAGTCGTCAGGGCAACCTGCAAAATCAGAATCAGAATAACCGATGACCTGAAGTTGATCAGACTTCTTGTAGGTCAACATGTAATCCTTGGTTCCCTGCAAATATCTCATGACCTTCTTCACGGCTTTCCAATGACCCAAACCTGGGTTGCTCAAGTATCTCCCTAAAGCATTAACTGCAAAAGCGATATCGGGACGAGTAGAAACTTGAGCATACATTAAACTGCCAACAGCGGAAGCATATGGGACCTTTCTCATTTCAGATATCTCTGAATCATTTTGAGGACATTGAGATTTAGATAGTTTGTCACCTTTCTGAACAGGTGCAGCACATGGGGAGCAAGAATGCATGTTAAACTGCTTGAGGATCTTTTCAATATATCCTCTCTTAGACAATCCCAGAATGCCACGTGACCTATCACGGTAAATCTGGATGCCTAGAACAACTGAAGCATCACCAAGGTCCTTCATATCAAAGTGGCTATTTAACATCAATTTTGTCTCAGTCAAAAGGTTAACACAACTGCTTGCAAGCAGAATATCGTCGACATATAAAACAAGAATTATAAAATTGCTCTCACTAGTCTTCAAATAAATGCACTGATCTGAAGCATTTTCCTTGAAGCCAAAAGAAGTGACAACACGATCAAATTTCAAGTACCATTGCCTGGATGCCTGCTTTAGTCCATAAATGGACTTTTTAAGTTTGCAAACTAAATGCTCTTTACCTGGTTCAATGAAACCATTAGCCTGAACCATGTAGACATCCTCGGCTAGATCTCCATTCAGAAAGGCTGTCTTTACGTCCATCTGGTGAAGTTCTAAATCAAAGTGAGCTACTAAAGCCATAACAACCCGAAAAGCATCTTTCGTAGAAACTGGTGAGAATGTCTCTTTATAATCGATGCCTTCCTTTTGACTATAGCCTTTCGCTACTAGTCTAGCTTTATACCTCTCAACTTTTCCATCTGGACTACGCTTAGTCTTAAACACCCATTTGCACCCAATCGGTTTGCAACCATCTGGCAATTCTACAAGATCCCAAACATCATTATGAGACATAGAAGCTAATTCATCATGCATGGAATTCAGCTAATCAGAAGCATGAGAACTAGAGATAGCCTCCTGGAAAGTGATAGGATCGTCATCATTATGGAGATCAAACTCATGCTCCTGAAGATACACCACATAATCAACTGGTATAGAAGGCTTGCGTACTCTCTGAGATCTTCTCAATAGAGGTACTTCTGCAATGTCATTTGGCGGTGCCACTACATCTTGCGGTGCAATTACACCTGTTTCAGTAGCATCACCAGTTTCCTGTTCAATAACAGGTGGTACCACTACATCATGTCCTCCTTGAAGTGTCTGATCATCATCATGAGCGACTGGAACCACAATATTCATGGGAAGTAAAATAGGCAACGCTGGAGCTGTGGTCCGATCTTCCTTGAGAGTGATTGGTCGTGGTGTATGACTCCCACTATCCAAATCATCCTCAAAGAATATCGCTCTGTCAGACTCAATAACTCGCGTAGAATAAGAAGGGCAATAGAATCTACAACCTCTAGAGCCCACGCAGTAGCCGATGAAGAAACCACTAATAGTTTTAAGATCAAGCTTCTTCAATTGAGGATTATAGGATTAACCTCTGCTTTACAACCCCACACGTGAAAGTGTTTCAAACTCGGCTTCCTTCCACTCATCAGTTCGTAGGGAGTTTTCGGCACAGATTTGCTAGGTACCTGATTAAGGATGTACACAACTGTCTTTAAGGTATCTCCCCAAAGAAAAACTGGTAATGATGTATGACTCATCATGCATCTTACCATATCCATGAGTGTTCGATTACGTCTCTCTGCAACTCCATTCTGCTCAGGAGTACCAGGCATAGTGTATTGAGCTTCAATTCCACATTCATCGAGAAATTTGGCAAATGGTCCTGGATTTCTCCCAGTCTCACTGTATCTACCATAATACTTACCTACTCTGTCGGACCTCACACATTTAATCTTCTTTCCAGTCTTTAATTCAATAGCAGCCTTGAAGGATCTGAAGGCATCCAAGGAACTGAATTTTTCTTGGAGGAGATCTATCCAATCAAATCTCGAGAAGTCATCTATGAAGGTAATAAAATACCTATATCCACCCATAGCAGTGGGTGTAATAGGTCCACATATGTCTGTGTGAATCAACTGCAACACATCATCACACCTATTTGCTCCTTTCTTCCTAGTCTTGGCAGTGAGCTTGCCTTTAATGCAATCGATGCAAGCGTCAAAATCAAAGAAATTGAGATCATGAAGAATGTCTTCCTTAATTAGTCTTTCAATCCGGGGCCTAGAAATGTGCCCTAAGCGTCTATGCCACAGCATAGAAGAACTTTCATTAGTCCTATTACGCTTATTTCCAACAACAGAGTTAACAGACATATTGTTCAAATTCAGCATGTAAAGCCCATCACATAATACTCCTGAATCGACAGTAACAGAATTAAAACGAATAAAAACTTTTCCATTACTGAATTCAAAAGTGTAGCCATATTTATCCAAAGCTGAAATTGAAATCAAATTCCTTCTCATACAAGGTACATAAACAACGTCTTTTAACAATAAAGTATGTCTAGAAGGTAAAAGCAATGTAACTACTCCTATTTCTTCCACCGATACTCTAGCTCCATCTCCCACAATGATATTGGATTCAGCATCACTTGGCTTCCTCAGGCTTGTGAACCCCTGTAAAGAATTCACAACATGAATGGTTGCACCTGAGTCAAACCACCAAGTATTGGGAGCAACATCAATCATATTTGATTCATAACAAGCCAAAGCTAGGAGTGTACCTTGCTTGTCAAGTTTCCTCTTTAGAGTATAACAATCATCCACCTTATGGCCATACTTCTTGCAATACTTGCAGTTTCCTTTGAAAAAATTCTTCTTTGGCTCTAAGTGTTGAGAAACTTTTCCCCCTTTCTTCTTGTCACGTTGAAACTTTCCTTTGTGACCTCTCCTTTTCTCAGACTTAGCACCAGAAGAAGAAGCAGCAGCAAACTGAATACTGTGTGCTTTCCTTTTCTTTATGGAATCCTCTTCTTGAGAGACAATGGCAATCATTTCATCAATCGTCCATTCAGTTTTCTGAGTATTGTAGGAGGTTTTCAGAACGTCAAACTGAGAAGGGAGTGACTCCAGTACTTGCCAGATTAGATAGCTCTCACCAAGATCAACCTTGAGAGACTTCAGTTTATTAAAATAGTGGACTAACTTCATGATGTGCTCACGAACTCCACTAATACCATCATATTTAGTCTTCTCAATCAGAGAGAGATACTGGCCTTTCTGAGCTTTGTCAAAAGTGGTGAATTTCTCACCAACGGACTTCAGAAAATCCTTAGCATTCTTGTTCTCTGGAATGCTCTGTCTAATAGACTTCTCCATGGTGTATTTCATCACCATGAGACACACCCTGTTGGAGTGCTCCCACTTTTCACGAGAAGCCCTTTCAGCAACAGTGGACTCAGCAGTAAGAGCTGGGGGCTCTTCCTCTCTCAAGGCCAAGTCCATATTAGTGATGGCCAAATACAAATCTAGAGATTCTTTCCAGTCCTCAAAATTGGTCCCATTTAGTGTTTTGACAGAAGTTAATTGCATAGGCAGGGAGGCTGGCATTAAAACAACAAAAAGAAAACATTTAATATGCATAATGTCATTATGCTATAAGAGAATTAAATGTTTCTATGTGCACAGCCAATCAAGCCTGTTAGAGAGAATTTCTTGTCTACCTGGTCCCGCCTAAGGGTCCCGGACCAAAATAAACAAGAAATATAATAATACAATACTTTAGACTTCATATCATTATCTAAATTTTGAATGCCGATAGGGTATTCAAAATAATTGATAGAGGTATGAATAACATGGTATTGTATAAGAGAATTACATTAATAATAATATACCGATAGGATATAATTATTATTAATGCAATAAATTAGACTAAAAATAATGATTAAAAAAAAGGATAAAATAAATGAAATTTTAATCATTTAAATCGAATATTTTGCATAACTGTGCCCACGATAGGTGAGTTCACAATCATACAAAATAAAAGGCAATTATATTCAACAGAATAATTAATTATTAATGAGGGAAAAGAATAAACAAACAAATAATAGAAAATTCAAAAATAATAAAAGGGAATAATTTTCATATGGACTGAAATTAATTCCATCACTAAGATAGCTTACTGGGGAGAGTACAACATACATAGATGTTGTTAACAGAGTGAGGAACTTCCACAAAAAATTTCAGCCCAAAAATCCGAGAGTACGATAATTAAAACAGCAAAATAGTCTCGGATTAAATACAATAAAATACTTAGGGGTCCCGAAAAATTTTCCAAAATTACCAAAAATAATATTATGTAATTATTTAATTTTTTAAAAAAAATTAAAAAATTTTGGGGCCTGAAAAACGCTGCACGCGCCCACACGCGCCAGGCCCGCGCATGGGCGTCGACAGGGGAGGTCATCCCCTTCGCCCGGATGACTGTAACCGGGTCGCGCGACCCGCGAGCGTGACCCGGTTCAATCTCACTCAAATGGCCACGAAAATCACGTTTTCTTGAGGGTTTGTGTTCAAAATCTTCCGAAAAGGAGAAGCCCTCAATCAATTTTGAAATTTAGTGGGTGTTTTTGGAGAAACCATTTTCGAAAGATTTGGAGAAAAAACGGTTTAAAAAAAACTTTGGATCTCTCAACTCCCTCGATGAAAACGTCTGATTTTTGGATATGTTACTCAAGTAATGGCGTAGATGAAGAACCCTAGATCAATTTAGGAAAACATTCGCTGATTTGAAAGCAAATCGAATTCGAAGTTTAATTCAAAAAAAATTTTTTAAAAAAACTTTAAATCTCACAAAATACCCAATGAAACTCTATGATTTTTGCATACTTCATTCGTGTTATAGTGTTGAATTGAAACCCTAAAACAATTTCGAGATTAACCCACTAAATTAGGACAAACGAAATTTGTTCTAAAATTAGGGTTTAAGGAATTTCGAAAATCAGAAAAAAAAATTGCTAATTAATAGCTATAGTTTGTACTACGAACCTGCCTCTGATACCATTGAAGGAATTAACAGGATTAATTTTCTAATCCTAGATCGGTGTAGGTACAAACTGTAGCATATTAATTAACAGAACATAAAAGGGATGAACAGAACATGTACCTGGCATTACTGCGCTATCCATCTCGAACAGTAGAACAGAGGAAATTTTTCTTAGGGTTGTGTGAGAGTGGTACTACTCTCTGTCTGATAAGTTCTGTCTAGGGTTAGACTGATTAATGGGATGTCAGTCTATTTAGTATCAGACGAGAGCAGAGACTTCTCAACAGGCTATGTGATTGGCCCAACCGATCACGGGCCACTCACAATATAAAAGCCCAATTATAATATTCATATATTAAATACTATATATTAGAATAATATAGTTAATATAATAATGATATTTAATAATTGATTAATGCTAATCCAAAATAGGATATATATTATATTAAATTTCAACATATAACTCTAAGGGAAGACCAAGTTATATGTAATCAATATTAAATACGATAATTTCATTAAGTAACAGAAAGGAAATAAATAGACTAAATCTCTTTAAGATGTGAATAGTGAACCTTAATTTCTATTAAAGTAAATAATTCAATTTTCAATTTAATTTCCTCAAAAATGAGTTATTTATTTCCTTAAATCAGATCACTTAATTATTTTAGCTTTAAGATAATCCTTAATATTATGCTAAAATTTTACATTTTTACTTATTTATACTTCAATTGGGCTATATATGGTACTTTAATTAAAAAATGTAGTATTAAATTACAAAAAAATAATTATAATTAATTTCTAAATATAAAAATATAAATTGAACTAAAATATAATACATCTTATAAGAGAACTGAATGTATATTTTAAAAATAAAAAGTAATTTTTGAAAAAGTACCAAAAAAGATAATGAAATTTACTCTTTATTTAATATTTTCCTTTTACATCATTATCTATAATTCTTTTGATAAAAAAACAGTTATATACAATACAAGACCAATATTGTGAGAAGCTAGAGCATTTGTTGGATGGCCCAACAATTTGGAAGTTGACTACGCTTAGTAGGATGTTAGGCTTCTAGCACCGTCTGATAAGAATGGAATAGGTGAGATCCACATGAGTTTCATCCTAACTTCTCAGTAATGAATTGTACTGAGGAGCCCAATTTGAGTGCGAATCTGAACTCAAGAAGTAGAGGTGTTAAAGCATGTTGGTTGACCCGGAAACTGGTCAAGCTGGGTTGGGCCGTTCCGCTAGGTGTGGGCTAGCAAGTCTAGCCCGTACTTTTTTTAATTTTTATTTAAATAAAAAATTAATAAAGAATAGTCTATTTTCTTAAAAAAAAAGGGAGAAAAATATAGATTTAGAGATTTGAAATTTAAAAAAAGCTAAAAATAAAATTATTTTGTATTTTTTAATTATTCTTTCTCTTTTTTAATATTATCTTTTTTATTAATTAATAATTAAAATCAAATGATTATACAAATTTGATATAAAATTATCTTTAAATAATTTTTTTACTTTATTTGTATTTTTCAATTTAACATATATTATTAATATTTAATATATGTACATAAAATAAAAATGTAAAATGTAAAAGAAAAAAAAATAGACCAACCTGCAAACTTTACAGGCCGAGTCAATTCTAAACGGTCCAAAAATGCTAGTCTGTCCCGCCTTTGGGGAACTAGAGTAGCTTTTGCATAATGAACGTAGTTTACCAACTGCCTAGGCATCGTATATTTCTCTGCTATCCTCGCCTTATGAAATTCCATTTTTGTCAACTGCTCTCTCTCTCTCTCTCTCTCTCTCTCTCTCTCTCTCTCTCTCTCTCTCTCTCTCTCTCTCTCTCTCTCTCTCTCTCTCTCTCTCTCTCTCTCTCTCTCTCTCTCTCTCTCTCTCTCTCTCTCTCTCTCTCTCTCTCTCTCTCTCTCTCTCTCTCTCTCTCTCTCTCTCTCTCTCTCTCTCTCTCTCTCTCTCTCTCTCTCTCTCTCTCTCTCTCTCTCTCTCTCTCTCTCTCTCTCTCTCTCTCTCTCTCTCTCTCTCTCTCTCTCTCTCTCTCTCTCTCTCTCTCTCTCTCTCTCTCTCTCTCTCTCTCTCTCTCTCTCTCTCTCTCTCTCTCTCTGCTAATGTAGTAGATGAAAGATAAGGAAGATGAGTCATCTTTCATCTTACAATTGAAATGTAATAATAAATTATATTATTTATCATTTAATTAATGTTTTAAAACATTAATAAATGAAACATGCAAATGAGTTTTTAAAACATTAATATAATTTATTATTAAACGTTCATTTATTTTAGTATTAAATATTAATATAATTTATTATTTTTTTTTAAATTTTTAAATCATTAATATAATTTATTTTATTTAATAATGAGTAAAATTGAATAAGAGTAAATAAAATAAGATAATATAAAATTCATACTATTTCTGATAATTATACATGCAAAAGTACTTTTGTTAACTAACATCTAAACAAAATCTATTTTTTAAAATCACTTTTTTGATAATAGTTTTCAAATATAAAATCACTTAAGTTTACCTAAAATCAATTATACTCAAAACTTAAGTTTACCTAACTATTTTTCAAACACTCCTTTAGTTGTAGAGGGATGAAAGGGTATACAGAGAGGAAGCAGGACCCAAATGAAAAAACATCTTATATGCACTCTCTGCCTTCTCTGTTGTTATTTCATTATTCTCTCTGTTTTCTTTATCTTCAATCCTGTCTTTTTTGTTCTTTCTTTCGGTTTTTCTCTCTGGGCTGCCTTTCCCATCTGTCAACACCAACACTCATTACCTCTTTCGTATAACCCCCATCAGTCAATTTTATACCCTTTGAAAGTTACATTATTCTCTTAATTCTTATTATTTTACTTATTTTTAATTCATTTTATTAATTAAAAAATTGTGATGAGTGTTTATAATTTTGTAAAATTTTAATTTAATATTGACTAATAAACATCTTCCCATGTTCCATTAAATTTTACTGTGACCTCATTTATTTGCACTTAATATATGTCTAAATCTTACTTATATATACAGATTTTAGAAAATTAAGTGTGTTTATTTTTTTGTTTTTTTCAAATTATTTAATGAGTCTAAATATATCTTAATAAATTATATGTCGTGAGAAGTGGCAGTTAAATAAGTGTATATTGTTACCTTTAATGTGTATGACTTGTGCCAAAAAGAAAAAATGATGAAATAAATTAGCTCACATATCAGTCATCAGATGTGATGTAACATATATTGAGTAATTTAAGTGAGTTAATTTGAATAACTTATATTTAGAGTGTTACGACAATGTATTATTGACTATGTTAATAAAATTTAATAGAATATTAATGAAAGTTAATTTAATGGCAATGACTAAATTAAAATTTTTGAGAATTATAAGCATCCAATTACAATATTTCAGAGATTATATTAAGAATTTAGTCTCTTAAAAATACACGGTTTGACTTAATCCTTGAAATTTTAGTTTTACATAATTTAGTTATTTCATATTACAAACGGTTATAGAGTTACTAAAAAATATTAAGTTTAAATATATCTAAAGTCCTTATAATTTCATTAAAAAAATAATTTTATTCCATATAGTTTAAAAACAATAAATTTAGTAATTGTAATTTTTAAAACCATAAAATAGGTTTTTGGGGTTAGTTTTTGGTTAATCAAGCGTTAGTCAACAGTAACTAGGATGCTAATGTTAATATTAAAATTCATGTTAGCATTGATTGTGTACCACTTAAATTGACGTGGACTTTCTAAAAAAAGTTTCAGTTTATTCACTCCTTGGTCAAAATTTTTGTTTTTGGTTCAATTTTTGATATAAACTCATATTCTACTTTGTCTAGGTCCTTAGTTTAAGAATATATTTTTTCTTTGTCAAAATATTTCCTACAAACTTTTCAGTTTATTCACTTTAGCCCTCGTTCTTCACTTTTATGCTTTTTTCTCATGGTTTGGTCCTCTAAATTAGTCTATAATTTTATTTTTAGTCATGATATGATTTAATCTATCATTTCTACTAAAAACCAATGCAAAAAATGAACTAAAATTCAAGTTTCAAAGCTTACCTTTTATTCACTTAGGTCCTTGATCAACATTTTCTTTTTGTCCAATTTTTGATATAAACTCGTCTTCTACTTTGTCTAGGTCCTTAGTTTAAGAATATATTTTTTTTTGTCAAAATCATCCCCTATAAACTTTTTAGTCTGTTCCCTTTAGTCCTTATTCTTCACTTTCATGCTTTTTTTTCTCATGATTTGGTCTTCCAAATCAGTGCATAATTTCATTTTTAGTCATGATATGATTTGGAGGACCAAACCGTGAGAAAAAACATGATAGCGAAGAATAGGGACTAAAGTGAATAAATTAAAAGTTTGTAGGGAATATTTTGTCAAATAAAAAAATATATTCTTAAACTAGGGACCTGGACAAAGTAGAAGATGAGTTTATATCAAAAATTGGATAAAAGAAAAAATTTGACCAAGGACCTAAGTTTATAAAAAGTAAGTTTTGAATCTTGAATTTTAATTCATTTTTTGCGTTATTTTTGGATAGAAATGATAGACTAACTCATATTATGACTAAAAATAAAATTATAGACTGATTTGGAGGACCAAACAGTGAGGAAAAAGTATGAAAGTAAAGAATATGGACTAAAGTGAACAAAATGAAAAGTTTATAGGGGATGATTTTGACAAAGAAAAAATATATTCTTAAACTAGGGATTTCGATGAAGTAGAAGGCGAGTTTATTTTAAAAATTAGACAAATGAAAAATTTTGACCAAACACCTAAGTGAATAAACTAAAAATTTTTTTAAAAAGTCTACGTGGCTAGTTCACGTTAGCATAAGTGATACACAATCAACGCTGATATAGATTTTAATATTGACATCAGCATTTCAGTCAGCGTTTACTAATGGTTGATTAACTAAAAACTAACTCCAGAAATCTATTTCATAGTTTTAAAAACTACAGAGACTCATTGTTTTCAAACTATAAGGACTAAAATCATTTTTTAATCAAACTATAAGGACCTTAACTATATTTGAACCAAAATAGTAAATATAGCAATTTGGCGCCAAATCATTTTTCAATCAAATTATAAGGACCTTAACTATATTTGAACCAAAATAGTAAATATAGCAATTTGGCCCCACAAAACAAATTAATTTGTACTAAGTCTATAATTTATAAAGACTTACTTGTTCAATACTTTTACTAAGAAATTAGATGACATGTGTTTTATAGACCAATTTGTATAATTACTCAGTTTTTTAATCTAGAAGGACTGAGTATTATTCAAACTAAAAGAATAATTTAATCCAATTAGAAAAAAATAGGGTTTATAATACACTTTAATGATTTTATTTTAATATTATAATTTTTTATAAAATTGAGTTCCTCTCATTTGAATTGATTTTATGCAGTCATTTAACATTATAAAAATAATGCAAATAAGGTATTTGGTTTTAATTTCATATTTACTAACAAATATTGAAGATGTCGTAGTTGCTCATTTGAGTCAATTGGATTGACTTAATTTAATTGCATCAATAAGCGATCTTTTATTTGTTTATTTATTTTTATCTACCAAAAAGACCAGAAATAATGTACTTTAATTTATTATCTTAAAATAGGAGAAAAGAATCTAGAATTTACAAAGCAATAAAATTAAACATGTTAAGAACTAAGATCTACATTGAATATTTAGAATCCAAGAACAATAATTTTATCTAAAAGTAAAAGACCAAGTACGTAGTAAGGAATCCATACATCTTGCCCTCATAGAGACAACCTTGATTTCTGTTGTGTTTGATTTTATCAAACACAACACAAGTACACACAAAAGAATCTTAAAATAATAATTAAAAAAAAAGAATCTCGAAACTGTGAATTAGATATTAATGTTGTAAACCCTAAACATAATGTGCATACGGATGGTCTTTTTTCAACTGATAACAACAACACGATATATAGTATTCAACATTTAAAAATTCAGTCCAAAAAAATAATTATCTTATGACAAAGTGGCAGGAAAAATTTATAATATGAGATGAGCTGGCCTATTTAACAATAATTTTGTGTGAATTACTTAAGAATTAATATGTTTTGGCACATTTTGAAAAAAAAAATTACTTGTCTCATGTTGTTCAAATGAGCTAGCTTAGATTAATCTGTTTGTAAGAGATTGAGATATATATAATTATACACGAATCTTTCAAACTCATTTTTTGATTGAGGAACTCAGACTCTTAATGCCATTTTCGTAAAATATTAATAAGTATAACTCTTTGAAATTTTGTTTATGAGTAAATTATACGGTCCTCTTATATAAATAAAACAAATTGTTTTCTATGTACTTAGTGAAAGTCAAACTTTTCATAATTTAGATCTTGATTTTCATAATTCACACAAACTGAATTATAAACATACCTGGATCTATGTTTGCGAATATGTTTTATTCTTCTAAATTTTTGCCTTTAGATCTCCTTGATGATTAGGAAGGAAAAATAATAACCGTAGCCCCTTTTCTGAACAACGTTCTTTTTCTTTGATTATTGTTACTTTAAATTTGAAATCAAAGTAAAAAGGGTAAATTACCTTTTGACCCTTATAAAGTTTTTAATTACGTCATAGCCTTTCAACCATCACAAGAAGGTTCCAATATATTAAAAACTTATCATTTAGGTCCTTTAATGTTATATTATGTGAATTTAATAATTAATGTCATTAAACTAAATTACATGGGCCACATATTAGAAAATAATCTAACATTCTCCCACTTGGCCCTTGTAATTACTTGATAGTTTAACAACAACTGTAAGTGCGCTCCATACATCAAATTCATTAACATCTCTAGACTTAGTTGAATTAGTTTTGAGTGGATCATGGTGGTCACATGTTATTTTGCAACATGATCCCTTCCATGTATCACAAAACATCCCTAACTCAACATCAACTTTAATTGAGGAAAACTGTAAGCCTCAACATATCATGTTATCTAACACAAACATATGTACATAGATACCAAAATGATAACGAGTATAATATGCAGAAACAGAACCATAATTGAATTCATAGTGTCACAAAACATAACAAGCATAATAAATACAGGACTATAATCAATACAGTAAGGCTTTGTCTATTATGCCCATATGCCCTACATGACCAAAAAATGATTTGGGCGGTAATTCCCTAGTTAATGGATCCGCTATCATCAGATCAGTACTGATATGCTCAATAGACACTCTTCATTTATGCACTTCTTCCTAACTAACAAATACTTCAATTCCATGTGTTTAGCACCCTTAGAGTACTTATCGTTCTTTGAGAAAAATACGACTATAGAATTATCACAATAAATTCTCAGGGGCCTGGATATACTGTCGACAATCCCAAGTCTCAAGAGAAAGTTCCGCAACCACAATCCTTGAACAGTGGCCTCAAAGCATGCCACGAATTCAGCTTCCATAGTAGAAACAGCAATGACCGACTGCTTTCCACTCTTTCATGAAACTGCTCCTCTAACTAATAGGAACAAGTAACCAAACGTAGACTTCCTGGTGTCCACGCATCCGGCATAATCTAAATCTGTATATCCGACCACTTCAAGATGATCAGACCTCTTGTATGTGAGCATGTGTTCTTTGGTGCCTTGCAAATACCGAAGAACTTTCTTTGCAGCTTTTCAGTGGTCCATACCGGGATTGCTTTGGTATGTACCAAGCATACCAATAGCAAAACTAATGTCTGGCCTAGTACAGGTCATAGTATTCATCAAGCTCCCAACCACTTATGCATAAGGAATTGTTTCCATTTCTTTACGTTCCAATTCATTTTTAGGACTTTGCATTTAATTGAACTTATCTCCCTTCTGAATTGAAACTATTCCTGCAGAACATTTATCCATTCTAAATCTCTCTAAGACCTTATTGATATATGCCTTTTGGGATAAACCCAAGAGTTTTCTATCCCAATCACATAGCACGCCTCACCCATATATTTCATTTCAAAGCTCTTAGAGAGAAACTTTGTCACATCATGTAACATAACTAAGTCATTTGCAGCAAGTAATATATCATCAACATACAAGACTAAAATAACAAATTTACTCCCACTGACCTTCATATAGATACACCGATCAACGATATTTTCTATAAATCTATAAGATGTGATGGTATCATTGAACTTGAGATACCATTGACGAAAAGCTTGTTTTAGTCCATATATTGATTTCTTCAGCTTACACACTAGATTTTCTTTTCCTGTGGTTAGAAAACCTTTAGGTTGATCCATATAGACTTCCTCTTCTAAGTCCCCATTCAGAAAGACAGTTTTAACATCTATCTGGTGAAGCTCCAAGTCATAATGAGCCACCAAAGCCATAATAATCTTCAAGGAGTCTTTCTTTAAAACTGGAAAGAAAGTCTCCTTGTAGTCAATGCCATCCTTCTGGGTGTAACATTTAACAACAAGTCTGGCCTTAAACGTTTCAACATTGACACTTGAGTCACGTTTGGTCTTAAAGACCCATTTACAACTGACTTTCTTAGAACCTTCAGGCAATTCAACCAAGTCCTAAATTTTGTTGTCATCCATTGATTTAAGTTCTTCCTTCATGGCATTAAACCACTTTTCAGCATTGTTACAGTCCATAGCTTGTTTAAATGAGACTGGATCCTTATCAATGCTCAATTCACACTCATTCTCAAGACTGTATACCATAAAATCACTAGGAATAACAGATCTCTTTTGCCTTACAGATCGTCTTAATGCTACTTCCTATTGTTGTTCCTCTTCAGGCTCCCCTCTAGGTACCCCTTGAGGTACCTCTTCAGGTTTCCCTTGAAGTACTTGTTGTGGTACAACAATTTGTTGATCAACAGTGATTAGTTCATTCTCTACAATCTGAACAGGTGGGTTTGAGACATAATTGATTTTTCTAGTACGTTGTGAGACTGTGATACAACGATAGAAATAACAACGTGAGAAAAAACCTTGGGTGTAGGTACTACAACCCAAATTTCTTGAATGTCCACCTTTTGTGGTTCCCCACTACCACTAGTTTGACTATTCTCAATAAACCGAGCATTGCCAGAATCTACAATCCTTGTAGTATGGCAAGGATAATAAAACCTATACCCCTTTGACTTTTCAGGATAGCCAATGAAAAAGTCACTGACTGTCCTAGGATCTAACTTCTTTTCATATAGATTGTACACCCTTACTTCTATTTGACAACCCCAAACATGGAAATGTCTCAAACTGGGTTTCCTTCCCTTCCACAGTTCATGAGGTGTCTTAGGAACTGCCTTACTAGGAACCTGGTTAAGCAGATACGCAGCGGTCTTTAATGCGTACATCTACAATGAAAGGGGTAGAGAGCAATTACTTAACATGCTCCTAACCATATCCATCAAGGTGCGGTTCTGTCTTTCAGCTACACCATTTTATTGAGGTGTGCCAGGCATTGTGTATTGAGTACAAATGCCCTTACTCTCAAGGAACCTTATAAATGGACCTGGACATTGTCCACTTTTATTGGACTTACCATAAAACTCACCACCTCTATCTGACCTCACTACTTTCACTTTCTTATTTAATTGCCTTTCCACCTCACCAATGAACACTTTAAGGAAGTCCACAGATTGAGATTTATCACGCAGCAAATAGATATAGCCATAACGTGAGAAATCATCAATAAAGGTGATAAAATATTTTTCACCGCCCCAAGAAGGGACATCAAAAGGACCACAGATATCAGTATGTATAAGCTCAAGAAGTTGAGTGCTTCTTGTGGCTGCTTTCTTTAATGTATGTTTGGTTTGCTTTCCCTTAATGCAATCTACACATATATCCATGTCACTAAAATCCAACTGAGGTAAGATATCATTTTTCACCAACCTCATTATCCTTTCTTTGGATATGTGACCTAATCTTTGATGCCATAAGAAAGCAGAACTTTTATTTGGTGCACTACATTTAATGCCTACACTACTTTCAACATGAAACAAAGATTCAGCAAATTCTTTATTCAAATTGAAAGGGTAAAGCAAATCATATAAAGTACCAGATCCATAAAATTACTTGTTTTTATACAATGCAAATGTACCGTTACCAAATTTGAAACAAAAATCTAATTTCCCTACTGAAACAAGATTCCTAGCACAATCAGGTAGATAGAGACATTTTTTAAGATCTAAATAACATCCAGTGTCTAAGATCAATCTATAAGTCTCAATGCCTTCTATCCGTGCTTTCATTCTATTTCCCATGAACAAATACTATTCAGTTCCTTTTATGGGCTGGATTGAACTGAATCCCTGTAAAACATGAGATACATGAGTAATAGCACCAGAATCTAACCACTAGGTATTATTAGGAACCTCTATAAGGTTTAATTCAAAGCATACAGAAACATAATGCATACCTTTCTTTTCAAACTAAGCTGTTCTTTTAGGACAATCTTTCTTTAAGTGTCCTATCTTGTTGCAGAAGAAACACTTAATGTTTCTTGATTTAGCCCTCAGTAACTTTCATTAGGGCCTTGCCCTTTCTTTTGTCCTTTTTGTCCTTTTTCCCTGGCTTGAACTTGCTGTTGCTAGCACCATCATGGACAGTGAGGTGGATGGAGTGATTCTTCATCTTCTTTAATCTCCCTTCCTCCTGAACCAACATAGTCTTCAATTCCTTTGAGTTCCACTTATCTTTGAGAGCATTGTAGTTGATCTCAAATTGGCTAAATTCAGTAGGCAGATAATTAATGATGAATTGTACCAAAAAATGATCACTCACTTCTATCCCTAAAGTCTTCAACTTTGCTGTTAGATTGGATATGTGAGTCACATGATCATAAATGGTCTGTGACCAGTCAAACTTCTTTGTAGTAAGCTCACTCATCAGGCTTCCTACAATTGACTTATCCACCAAGTCTGACTCAGAATACTCCTTCACCTTTTCTATGAATTCCTTAGCATCATCCTTTTCGGCATTGATGGCTTTACATTTTCAGCTATGGTCATCCTCATGAGGTACAAGCTCAGTCTGTTTGAACGCTCCCACAGTTCATAAGGCACAACATCATCATATGAACTTTCCTCATAAATGGCGCAGGCTTTTCCTTATTAACTATGACTACATCAATGTTTCAAAGACCAAGATGGAACTTGATTTGTTCAGACCATTCACCATAGTTCAGCCTGTTGAACTTCACAATGTTGTTCACCGATCCCGAGAAACTTGCTGCATAACAAATATACATACTCACCCATTAATGCTTTGAGATAAACTTTAAAAGATTCAGTAAATTTCACATACAAACTTTAAACATGCATTTAAGATTTCCTTTGGGCAATACTCAAATACATAAACACCAAAATGATGCCAAAATAAATTAGTATTTAATAGAAAAATCACAACATACATCAGTTAACTAAGTGTGTTATCTTTGGATATACTCACTAATTAACTTAAGTTTCATGAATTATCTCCTTAATGTTATAAATTACATGCAATGGTCCACCTTTAGGTGACCTCATAGTCATAAAATTTATAACTTCAATTGTTCATATAAGACAATCATGTCATTCCATTCATGGCATCTATAAAATATAAACGACTGAAACACACTTATAAATGTCTAAACTCCAATCCAACTAGACCACTTTGGTGATAAACTAGTTTCCATCATATAGATAAATTACAAAGTGTAAAATAACTTTCATAGTGAACATACATCCACATTCATATAATCCGGCACTTTATGTAATATCCCAAGAATTTATATGAATATTTAAAGCCTATTTTGAAGTTTAGTGAAAAATTTAATTACGTGAAAAATTTTCTTTTTGAATTAGTGAAGAAAATGTGAGAATAGAAATTTTTATTTTTAATTTAGGAAATTTTTACAAATTCTCAAGGACTAAAGTGAAAAGAAAAGAAAGTATATAGGACTTTTGAGAAATGACCAAGTAGGAACCCGAGAAGAAAAATAGAGCTTATGGGAATGAATTATGAGTCCGGTACAGAAAAGATGATGGATTCGAGGATAAAGTGGAGTTTGAGATATCGAGAGGGATTAAAGTGAACAAATCTTATAAGCTAAGGTGGCTATGAGCGATTTTATCGAAAAAGAAATTGGTGGGGCCCACGTGTATACACTTCTCCTTATTCTTTTCTTTTTCTCATTCTCCCTCCCGTAGCTTCACTTTCTCTCTCTCTCGATTATGCTTGCAAAGGAATTTCTTCATCAATCATTCATGCAATTTTTGCTTTGGGAAGGAAGCTATGAAAGTTAGGATGATTGGTAAGTTGATGTTCTTCTTCTTCTTCCTCTTATTACAAGATCAAATCCTTGGTTATTATTTTTGCAAAATTTTTGTAGAATATTTTAATGGATGAATTTAAGTGTGGATGTTAATCTAAAACATTCCTAGGTGGTTTATGATGTTATTAGAACAAGAAATTTGGAGAAAACTAGGAGAAATTCGTAGAATTTGGATATTTGAAAAAGTTAATGTTCTTGATGAAAATTTGAGATTTGAGCTTGGATTGTTGGTAGAAATTGGGGGTTTTGGTGTTAAAACACTCCTTAGACATTAAGGATGAAAACCCATGGAAGAAATCAAAAGAAATGTTGTTTTAGATATGATTTTTGGATTTTTGGATGAAGAACACGAAGAACATCGAAAATTTTCCCCAGAATTACTGTTCACCGAGAAAATTTTTCCAGATTTTCTCGTTACTGTAGCGTTGACTCGGTCAACGTTACTGTAGCGTTGACTCGGTCAACGTTACTGTAGCTGCGTTGACCGTTGACCGTTACTGTAGCATCAGTTTTTTTTTTTTTTTAAATATCGTTGAAAAGCTCTTTGAGTCTAGTTTCCAATGGTATAAGTTTCATCTGGATATTCATTACCAGTTAGGAGTTATGATTTGAGAAGTGGATGAAGGTCGAGAGTAGTGGTAGGAAATTTCTCTATTTCGTAACCCTGATGGTTTTTATCTGGTTACAATAGGAATGGTCAAGTGCAAGGTGGGAGTGCTGAGAGCATGAAATCCAGGTGAGTGGGTTAATACTTGCTATGATTAAATATCTTTGTTATTGACTTTTTGCATCATAGTGAAAATATGTTGAATATCCAAATTTGAAGAGAATGATGTGGGATGATGAGACATAAACAATTGTGGAACGTGCCAGGTGATGTATATAATTATATTTTCTTATTTTCTCATGAATTGAGGTTATATGATGGATTGTGAATGGCATGTGAACTGAGTTGAAATGTATCATACTCTGATTGTTGAGTTCAATCATATGCGGATAGTTAAGTATGTTATTGTTGAATAATTGTTCTATATTATGGGTTATGTTATATACATGCTATGTTTCTGGAACCACATTGATTATGTTGTGGCTTGAATTGTAAATGACTGAGTTGTGTATGTGGCTCAAGATTATGATTGAGGATATTTTTATATGTGATTGTGATTGTGTTTGACTGGAAAGGAAAGGCATGGTGGTGCACCCCATGGAGAAATCTATGTGAAGCTATAAGGGTGGAGAATATAAATGGAGCGATAAGGGTGGATGCGGCGGGGGCCGCGGGTAACGATCCAGAGGTATTCTGGACGACCCGGTTGGTACGGGAATTGTGTGTGAAATTGATTTCATCGATTGCTGTTGTGAATTTTGAATTTTGTTGAAATGCATTTGATTCACTTGGATATTGTTGTGAAGTATTATGAATAATATTATATCATATGATGATCGATCTACGTATGATTGCTGCATGTTATCATTATAATGCATGATTTTTATTTTGTCATAGTATTGTGTTATCTACTCACTGGGCACGTGGTTTGCTCATACCCCTCTTATTGATATTTTTTTTCAGAGTTGACAGCTGAAGGTAAATATCGGAACAAGGAATTATGGATCCTTAGTCCATAATTACCTTTTCATTTGTTCAGGATAAAGGTATAATAGTTAAGTTTTACTCTAAGTTGTATAAATCTAGAAATCTCTGTAATCGGGTAGGTTCATTCAGTGAGGTAATGTGAGTAATTGTAGTATGTATAGAGAACTCGTTTTGGTTGCATGAAAAAGAATTGTATGATTTTTAAGAGAAAGATAGGCTTACGGAGGTGAAATGAAATTCACTTTCCGTGCCGGTCACGTGCTCAAATTTTGGGACGTGACAAGTTGGTATCAGAGCTTTGGGATTAGGTCTCCTACCGATTACAGAGTAAGGTAATCTCAGTGGGATCTCCTCTATCGTGGTGAACCCGGGCACGACTATAGAGAGATGGCTCCATTGAAGGTCCTGTAGGATGTTTTCATTTCCTTTCCCTCCGAGACTTGTTTTTTCTTAGGAATTATGTTTTTAGTTTTAGTTTTAGACAGATATGGCTATACTTTTGAACCCGGTAAAGGAAAGGTTATTATTGTTTTGATTCCATTGCTGTCGGATCAAATTGTATGTATGGGGCTTTATATGTTGAATTCATGATTGATTTTGTGTGAATGATTTCCTTTATCTTTCTTAATTTTATTATTACTATTTTTTTAGTATCATCCCATAAAAGAAACCACTGGCATTAAAAGCGGAAGGATTACATTGCAAAAAAAAAAAAAGAAAATTACTCATGCATGAGTAATCTAAAAGCGAGGTGGTCTCGGATTAGGAGGGTTGTATTGTATCATCACCCCTCGACCATTCCTTGGAGCGAGAGACAGAGCAATGTCGCGGAGGGTAGTGTAAATCCCATTCATACAATCAACACTTCTTTGTTGTTGATTGCAGAAGCACTGGGTAGACCAATAGAAGAACCTGTCTATTCTTGAAGTCATTTCTGCATGATTGCGTTTAGTTAACTTCTCCAGGTCTCCTATCATCTTTTTCAGATTTTTTACCTCCTGCTCTAGACAGGCGATTTTGTCCTCCGAGGTATGGGCCGTGCTAGTCTCCTCAGCTTCCTCGTTCTTTTTCATTTTCTTCTCCATATGCTTCTCTAAAGACCCTTCAAAATGTCTTTTGCCCTTGTCTTTGCCTAGACTTAAGTTTAAGTCGAGCTCTTCTCTCTTGGCATCCATTGTGAGATCAATGTACTTCCTTGTGGCCATGATTTGAAAAATTTAGAAATTTATGTGGGAGTATGAGAAGAGAGGAACGCTGGGAAGTTGTAAGCTCAGATATGATTACTCTTTGTGGTGTGGTAACTGAGAACGTTGGGACAGTTCTTATAGAGGAAAAATTTGAACTTAGAGACAAAGAAGATATCTCTTCGCCGCACCCTACACGCTTAACCTATGGATTTCTGCAAGCTGGAAGCTAGGAGTCTAGGGTAGGCATGCACACCAACAACGCGTCGCATTAATGGCAAAACCACGAAAGTCAATATTCGGTGGATTTGCGGCCGATTTACACTTGGTTTTTCCATTTCTCTCGTTGGCATTTTCTGAAATTGAAGGAAGTCGACAATGTAGTCATTACAGAGTGTCTTGGATGTTTTCACGATGAACTAAAATGTATTTCTATGCTTTCTTGTATTGTTCTTGAAAGCCTTCAGTTAAGTATAATATACATGATTGATTGAATTATACTGTGATTATATGTATCTAAATACATATGATATGTATGTATGTTATTCATGCATAGAGAGTGAAGGCTATTTGTTATGGCTAGGAATAATATGTAATGATTCTACATACATTCAGAGAATGTGAAGTCTGAAATTTAAAAGAACTTGAATAGATGAAAATATATATAGATAATGATGTATCTCTATGTTTATACATATATACATATATGCTCGTAGAGGCAAGTGAAAGGTAAAATTTTTCTCTCACTTTATGGAACGCTTGATGTGTAGATGTGAGAAGTTTTTATTTTAATATGTATGTTTGAAAATGTGTAAGCTTAGGGCAAAGTCACGGATTAGAAACCTAGATAAGGTTAATATGAAGCTACCCGTTCATGGAGTAATATCTCGATTTAGAATTATTGGATATGACAAATACAGAGTTAGGAAGTCATAAATTGAAGCGGCGATTAGTTTAATAATTTGAGCAAGAGTCAAAAGTTAGCCGAAATTTTTGAGGAAATCTTTTGTATTTGATTATATTTTGTTATTTTCTGGCATGCTTATCAGAGACAGTTGGCATTGCATCGGATAAGGTCTGTAGGTCATCTTTAGAGTATGGTGTAAAGGTTTTGTAGCCCTAAATTTCGTCTATATATAATGGATGCCCCATTACGCTGCTCACTACACTAAGAGTTTATATCTATAAGCTTTCTAGCATCAAACTTCTCCTTCTGTACAACCTTTATAGCTCAGAAAAAAATATGGCCGGCAATAAATCTTTCAATTTAAACTTTGAGGCTGGCAAGGTAGAGCTGGATCTAAATCTTAGCCTGGAGAATTATAAGAATAAGAGATCCATGGAAGAGTCACCAGAGGCTAAGAAAAGAAAAAGGGATGTAGTAGAGTTAGAGGATGTTAGCACAGCAACATCTTCTAATAATGAGCTTGCGCTTATGAGACAAAAGATGGAGGACTTGGAAAGACTGATAAACCGTCACTTTGAGGACCAGGGGAGATTGATAAATCGTCTCTTTACAGAACAAGAGAAGCTTTTGAACCGTCATTTTAGGGAATTGGCGAATAGAGTTGATAGACATTCGATGTTTGCAACTCAAAATTTTCGTGACCAACAAGCGAGATGTGTTGACTGTATGAATGGAGTGACTTCTGCACTTCGCCAAATTTCCCAGACGTTTCCTCCAGAAATTCTTTCTAGGCTGCAACGATTAACTTCCTCCTTAAGGTCTGAAGCACCTTCTTCTTCTAGACCTGGAGCACCTTCTGCATTTCAAAAGCCTCCTCGTTCTTAATTTATCTTTTCTTTTGTTTGTACCTAAAGCTGATGTTTGATCTAATGTTTACGTATTAAAATTATCTGTTTTGTAAATCAAGTTCAGCTTGTTGCCTGTAACTTATGTATTAGAAATAAAAAATTTTCGTATTTGATTTTTTTTTGTTGAGGCAATTCTTTTACTGAAGAAATTTGAGAAATAAAAATATGTTGAACTCGTTATATTTTGTACTTGATTGTGAAAATTCCAGAAGAGAGAATGAGATATAGACAAAATATCTGCATTTGTTTCAATCTTGAGTTTTGAATTCGGAGGACCGAATTCTATTAAGGAGGGAAGAATGTAATATCCCAAGAATTTATATGAATATTTAAAGCCTATTTTGAAGTTTAGTGAAAAATTTAATTACGTGGAAAATTTTCTTTTTGAATTAGTGAAGAAAATGTGGGAATAGAAATTTTTATTTTTAATTTAGGAAATTTTTACAAATTCTCAAGGACTAAAGTGAAAAGAAAAGAAAGTATAGAGGACTTTTGAGAAATGACCAAGTAGGAACCCGAGAAGAAAAATAGAGCTTATGGGAATGAATTATGAGTCCGGTACCGAAAAGATGATGGATTCGAGGATAAAGTGGAGTTTGAGATATCGAGAGGGATTAAAGTGAACAAATCTTATAAGCTAAGGTGGCTATGAGCGATTTTATCGAAAAAGAAATTGGTGGGGCCCACGCGTATACACTTCTCCTTATTCTTTTCTTTTTCTCATTCTCCCTCCCGTAGCTTCACTTTCTCTCTCTCTCGATTATGCTTGCAAAGGAATTTCTTCATCAATCATTCATGCAATTTTTGCTTTGGGAAGGAAGCTATGAAAGTTAGGATGATTGGTAAGTTGATGTTCTTCTTCTTCTTCCTCTTATTACAAGATCAAATCCTTGGTTATTATTTTTGCAAAATTTTTGTAGAATATTTTAATGGATGAATTTAAGTGTGGATGTTAATCTAAAACATTCCTAGGTGGTTTATGATGTTATTAGAACAAGAAATTTGGAGAAAACTAGGAGAAATTCGTAGAATTTGGATATTTGAAAAAGTTAGTGTTCTTGATGAAAATTTGAGATTTGAGCTTGGATTGTTGGTAGAAATTGGGGGTTTTGGTGTTAAAACACTCCTTAGACATTAAGGATGAAAACCCATGGAAGAAATCAAAAGAAATGTTGTTTTAGATATGATTTTTGGATTTTTGGATGAAGAACACGAAGAACATCGAAAATTTTCCCCAGAATTACTGTTCACCGAGAAAATTTTTCCAGATTTTCTCGTTACTGTAGCGTTGACTCGGTCAACGTTACTGTAGCTGCGTTGACCGTTGACCGTTACTGTAGCATCAGTTTTTTTTTTTAAATATCGTTGAAAAGCTCTTTGAGTCTAGTTTCCAATGGTATAAGTTTCATCTGGATATTCATTACCAGTTAGGAGTTATGATTTGAGAAGTGGATGAAGGTCGAGAGTAGTGGTAGGAAATTTCTCTATTTCGTAACCCTAATGGTTTTTATCTGGTTACAATAGGAATGGTCAAGTGCAAGGTGGGAGTGCTGAGAGCATGAAATCCAGGTGAGTGGGTTAATACTTGCTATGATTAAATATCTTTGTTATTGACTTTTTGCATCATAGTGAAAATATGTTGAATATCCAAATTTGAAGAGAATGATGTGGGATGATGAGACATAAACAATTGTGGAACGTGCCAGGTGATGTATATAATTATATTTTCTTATTTTCTCATGAATTGAGGTTATATGATGGATTGTGAATGGCATGTGAACTGAGTTGAAATGTATCATACTCTGATTGTTGAGTTCAATCATATGCGGATAGTTAAGTATGTTATTGTTGAATAATTGTTCTATATTATGGGTTATGTTATATACATGCTATGTTTCTGGAACCACATTGATTATGTTGTGGCTTGAATTGTAAATGACTGAGTTGTGTATGTTGCTCAAGATTATGATTGATGATGTTTTTATATGTGATTGTGATTGTGTTTGACTGGAAAGGAAAGGCATGGTGGTGCACCCCATGGAGAAATCTATGTGAAGCTATAAGGGTGGAGAATATAAATGGAGCGATAAGGGTGGATGCGGTGGGGGCCGCGGGCAATGATCCAGAGGTATTCTGGACTACCCGGTTGGTACGGGAATTGTGTGTGAAATTGATTTCATCGATTGCTGTTGTGAATTTTGAATTTTGTTGAAATGCATTTGATTCACTTGGATATTGTTGTGAAGTATTATGAATAATATTATATCATATGATGATCGATCTACGTATGATTGCTGCATGTTATCATTATGATGCATGATTTTTATTTTGTCATAGTATTGTGTTATCTACTCACTGGGCACGTGGTTTGCTCATACCCCTCTTATTGATATTTTTTTTCAGAGTTGACAGCTGAAGGTAAATATCGGAACAAGGAATTATGGATCATTAGTCCATAATTACCTTTTCATTTGTTCAGGATAAAGGTATAATAGTTAAGTTTTACTCTAAGTTGTATAAATCTAGAAATCTCTGTAATCGGGTAGGTTCATTCAGTGATGTAATGTGAGTAATTGTAGTATGTATAGAGAACTCATTTTGGTTGCATGAAAAAGAATTGTATGATTTTTAAGAGAAAGATAGGCTTACGGAGGTGAAATGAAATTCACTTTCCGTGCCGGTCACGTGCTCAAATTTTGGGACGTGACACTTTATATGTAATAGAACATTTATATCACATTCGCTTTAATGCCCTTACGCAGATTAGATCGGTGGAGCCCCCGAAAGGTAAACGAAATGCACAATTTATTAATACATGGCAGTTTCGCCCTGCCGCTATAGCGGTATAAAACTACCGCTATAGCGGTATTTGATAGAGAAGATCAGAATTTTTTTAAAGACTCACCGCTATAGTGACAATATGACTCCGCTATAGCGATATGTGATAGGAACATCCAGGATTTTTTAAAGACCCACTGCTATAGCTGTTATAAACTACCGCTATAGCGGTACGGGGCAGAGTCCATTATATGATTTTCACAGAAAACAGTTATTACACCTAAAACCCAGAAAAGCGAACAATTCAATAATTAAAATAAATTCATGTACTGGGCATTCATTGGAAGGAAACTATTCCTTTGTCTAGAAATATGAAACTTGATATTGATGGATTCAAGAATCACATGAAACAAAAGAACTGTACGGTCCTCTTCTAGAAAACCGTGATTTCACAAGTAAGATTCATGAAGTATGTGTTGATAAAACTGAAACACATACGCACATAAATGAAATCTGGGATTTATCCGATGTATGTGTAATATAAAACACATATAATGTAATCGAGGAAAACACAGTAACCGCAAATGCATAAAATGCAAAATTGTGGAAATCGTAAAGACGCAATACGCAGAAACAATAATTTGCAGAAAACATTAACGTAAAACAGTAACGGGTATATTCATGAATTTCTGCGTTTTGTAGGAAACAAAGTTTATGGTGAATCATGAAAATCACAACCTGCCTCTGATACCACATGTAAGTCAAACTTTTCATAATTTAGATCTTGATTTTCATAATTCACACAAAACTGAATTATAAACATACCTGGATCCATGTTTACGAATTCAAATCTATTTCATTCATTTGAATTTCTACCTTTAGATCTCTTTGATGATTAAGAGGAAAAAACAGTAACCGTAGTCCTTTTTTTGAACAATGTTCTTTTTCTTTGATTACTGTTACTTTAAATTTGAAATCAGAGTAAAATGGGTAAATTACCTTTTGACCTCTATAAAATTTTTAATTATGTAATAGCCTCTCAACCATCACAAGAAGGCCCCAATATATTAAAAACTTATCATTTAGGTCCTTCAATGTTATATTATGTGAATTTAATAATTAATGCCGTTAAACTAAATTATATGTGCCACATATTAGAAAATAATTTAACACTTAGAAGATGCAATAAATTTTAGTTTATTTTTTTTTTCACATCCAAACATTAGTTATAATCTTTTATATGCTTGGTAACCTTTGCACTAAAATATCCTTTATTAACTTAAGTATATATTCGGCATTTTTTCTTATATAAAAATAATATATTTGTAGCATCTTTTTTTTAATGATAATTTGTGAATTTGTTTTTTGTTGTTAAGCATTTTTTTGTAACATGATATTGAGTCTATGGGGATAAAAAAAATTAATAGTATAGAAATAAATATCACAAATAATTTTTAGAATAATATAATTTTCATAATAATAAAATTACCTTATGCAAAATTGAGATCAACTGTCGGAAATTATAGTAGGAGAATTGTAATAATAAATTAGTCTTTTCCTCTTAATCTTCCTTAGTTACACAATTTCTTATGGTGAAGGCATGTGAGTGAGTATAACTCAAACAAGTAGAGAAAAGACCAAATTATATGTAATCAATATTACATACTATAATTCTGTCAAGTAACGGAAAAAAAAAACTAAATCTCTTAAAAATGTGAATAGTCAACCTTAATTACTATTAAAGTAAATAATTCAATTTTCAATTTAATTTCCTCAAAAGTGAGTTATTAATTTCCTTAAATCACATCACTTAATTATTTTAGCTTTAAGATAACCCTTAATATTATGCTAAAATTTTACATTTTTACTTATTTATACTTCAATTGGGCTATAGATGGTACTTTAATTAAAAAATGTAGTATTAAATTACAAAAAAAATTATAATTAATTTCTAAATATAAAAAATATAAATTGAACTAAAATATAATACATCTTATAAGAAAACTGAATATATAATTTGAAAATAAATAGTAACTTTTAAAAATTACCAAAAAAGATAGTGAAATTTACTCTTTATTTAATATTTCCTTTTATATCATTATCTATAATTTTTTTGATTTAAAAAAAACAATTATATACAATACTAGACCAATCTTATGAGAAGTTGGAGCATTTGTTGGATGGCCAACAATTTTGAAGCGGGATACGCCCAACAGGATGCTAGGCTTCTAGCATAGTCCAATAAGAATAGAACATGTGAGATCTACGTGAGTTCCATCTTAATTCTCAGCAGCAAATGATATTGAAGAGTCCAATTTGAGTGGTTATCTAAACTCAACAAGTAGAAGTGTCAAACGAGTCGAGTTGAGCCGTTTTAACGGGCCAGCATAATGCTAGCCTGATCTGACAAGTGGCAACTCACACCATTTTTTTAATTTTTTATTTAAATAAAAAACTAATAAAGATTAATCCATATCTTTAAACAAAAAAGGAGAAAGATATGAATTTAGTGATTTGGAACTTAAAAAAAAAGTTAAAAATAAAATTATTTTTTACTTTTTAATTATTCTTTCTCTTTTTTAATATTATCTTTTCTTATTAATTAATAATTAAGATCAAATAATTATAAAAATTTGATATAAAATTATCTTCAAATGCTTTTTTTTACTTCATTTGTATTTTCAACTTAATATATATTATCAATATTTAATATATATATATAAAATAAAAATGTAAAAAAAAAAAGTTAACACAAGTTACACAAATCAAACCAATTTGACTTAATTTTAAACTAGCCGAAAAATGCTAATTTGGACTGACATCTTTGTCAGCAAGTAGAGAGATGGAATTTGAGTTATTGTTGTAATTAGATAGGGAAAAAGTGCAGAGAGAGAGAGAGAGAGCCATAGGGTGTGGCAGCACCTAAGAGTATAACAAGACAAAAGCCGTAATCGTACTCTGTATTTTACCTCCACTTTATCTATATATAGCACTTTTAAGAATCACAATGTGTGCATAGTTAGTCATTTTATTAATATTCCAATTACAATTTATTCGAAATATTTAATATTATTATATATATATATATTATATAAGTAATATATTACTTTACCAAAAAAAATTAATATATTATAATTAATATATTAATATTTTATAATTTACAATATAATATTTATATATTATATAAATAATTATCAAATAAATATTAGATATTGTATCTATATGTTCATTTCGAGGGAATATAGAGGATCCAATAACAATATCATAATCTATTCAATATAAATTGAATAGTATTATAAAAAAAAATTGAATAGTTATTTTTTTGTTATTTATATTTTATCTGATATCCAAAATCTATCGAATATCGGATATATTAATCAGATGGATATCATCGGATATTCAAAGTACTCGAATCCATTGTTATCCTATACACCACTGGCACTACTTTATTGTTAAGCAAATTGACATTTATTATTTTTTTAACAAAGGTTTTAAATTCGAATGTTATGAATAAAAAAAATATTTTTAGAAAAAAATTATACATTAATTATCTAATCTATTTCAAATTAAACTAGTTAAACTTCTGTAAATTTTTATATAGTAATGGTTAAAAATAGGCTAAAATGTACAAAAACTCTTTGAACTAAAAAATTAGTATAATTTATCTTTTCTTACTTTCAAATTTATTGAAATATCCCCTTCATCTTTTAAAATTGTACAAAAGAAAGAACTTCATTAGTATTATCATTAGGTTGATTATTAATCAATATTCATGTAACAAAATATTGCTAATCAGATAAAATGTGCCCATTACATTGAGGTGACAATGACTTTGGTCAATTTGTTCTCTTCCTATTATATATTTCCCCTCTTTTTGTATCTTTTTTTATTTAACCGACAAGCAAAGTCAATTAAATATGTAAGTTATTTATATATTTAGAATATTCATTATAAGTTTCTGGGATATTAATGCATGCAAGTTTCAATGTTTCATTATCATCACTGAATTCTGAATTAAGAGTGAGAAAGAAGAGCATTGACCCCTCACAGTCTTACAAAGGCCCAATATGTCATAATTATTTCTGGGCTCTCTGACCTCCCACTTTTCCTCCATTTCTAAGGCCCAAAATATTTTCACAAAACAAGACCAATTTGTTCTTTTAAGTATATTATTAATTTAGTATAAAAAATAATATCATTTTTAACTTGGACTTTAAAAATTAATATGTTTTTAATTTAGTTTTTAAAAGATTATATTTGTTTTAGTTTAATTATTTTTATTATTAAATTTCAAGATTTTCTTTGTCAAAAGTCACTTTGATAAATTAATGGACTAAATCAAAACAAATATTATTTTTTAAGAATCTAAATTGAGACACTTAATTTTTAAAAACTAAATTAAGAGAATTACAATATTTTAAAGTCTAAATCAATAATTCACTAAAATATTCTATATAAATTTTCATTGTAAAGGCATTTCACATTTAGTCCAAAACTCCAAATGAACTATCCACTCTCACTGATTTGGCCATAACACAAGATATTATTGTGGTCTCTTAGCATTTGAATTAATTTCCTTGAATTTATTGTGTTTAATGCATTATGTTTTTAGTTATCTTCAATTATTTGAAAAGACGATATTATGACAGTTATCTGTGAAACAGAACCCAAATAATTATTCACCAATATTCGATATACATATTTGGGGTAGTATGATATTTCATTAAAATTAATTATTTTATCCATTCAAGCATTTTGGATGTATTTGCCTACACAAACACATGCAAGTAAGTAGAAAGTAGGCACCTCAAAAAAAATGCAAAAAACTCCTCTTTAATTTAATAAGTCGTATAATTTATCACTTAAATTAAATATGAAAAATAAGAATAAGTAATACTAAGAATAAACACAATATTTATTTCGTCTTATTTTGTTCCTTCTCGTTTTCAACTTTCAAAATTTTGTCTCTTATTATTTAAAGAAAGAAATTTGATAATATTGGACGTGGTTATATCAAATGTAAGCTGTGTTTAGCGTGATGAGCTTATAACTTATTTCATTACCTTATAAATTAATTAAGAGTGTTCAATGAATAAGTTTATTATAATAATTTATAACTTATTTTGAGTAGCTTATAGTTTATGTACTTTTCTTTTCTTTTTACCTTTGTTATTCTATAAAAATATCTATTATACCTTTCATATTCATTATACCTTTATATATAAATATAATAAAATATGTAAATATATTTTATTATATTTAATAAAATATAATAATATATATAAATATATTATATATGTAAAAATATATCATTCATATATAAAATATAATAAAATATATAAATATATATTTTTAATGAATTTTATATATATAATAATTTAAATAATTTAATTAAAAAAATGATATATTTATTTATATTATTTTAAAATTAAAAAATATATTCTTTTATATTATTTTATACTTTTCAACATCTATTTTTACCGAACATTTTTAATTCAATAAGTTAGCTTATAAGCTATCAACTATAAGTTATAAGTTAAAAATTAACTTATAAACTATCAACTAACTTATAAGTTATTCGCTAGCTTATAGGTTAATTTTACCGAACAGAACCATAATCACAAAATATGATTTATCAATTTTTAGTTGCTTTTTAACGCTAGTGTCAGTATTTTTAATATGCTTCTCTCGCTACACTTATCTTTTTTCCATTTTCCATTTTAATTTTCTGATTAATCATTGTTTTACAGCATCAACAATAACACAATCATGTTAAATATCTCAGTGGGAGAAAAATGTGATCTAATTATGGCCTTACCTTAAAGGCAAATTAATATCATTAATCCTTTTTCCATAGGATCTGTGTTTAAGGAAATAGAAAAAAGAAACAAAAAAGTGCACGACACTCAAAAAAAAAAAATTGAAAGAAAGAAAACATATAGATCTAATCTCTGATACTTCCCTTGTGCTTAGCAAGACTCCAAATCTATAAGTGGAATCAAGTTTCTCTTCTTCATATCTGTAAGCCAAAATCCGCCATAGATGAGTATTGATTTTTCCAGCTCAACAGCTTCTTTAAAACTCTCTCCTTAATCTAGTTTTAGATGAGCCTCAGATAGTAGACAACTCGAGGTATTTACTTGAAGCCTTCACGTATAGCTCTAGAATTTCCATAACTATCTGAATATCATCCTTGTTAGCTTTAGTGAAAATCGTGAAATCATCTGCAAAGAGCATATGAGAAACCATTGAGGCTATCCTAGCAAGTTTCATACCTATAATTCTCCCTTTAATCACAACATTAGTTATCAACATGAACAAAACTTCAGATTGAAATTTTGGCTAAAATTACAATTTTAAGGAAAATATTTTAAAAATTTATATTTTGGCCCTAAATTTTATTTTATTTTCATTTGCCTCCTATTTTTTGTTGATTTTAATATTTATGTATTTTGATCCCCTGAGCTAGAGATCCTAGGTCCGTCCCTACTTGGTGTTATAGTGGGACCAACAGAACCATTTATTCGAATTCTAAAAAACACAATAGATATAAAAGTTATAATTAAATCAATTCATTTCTTACGTAAACCAAAGGTCTCAAGAACTTTAACAAGAAAAACTCATTCCAATCTATCATAGGCCTTATTCATATCTAACTTGATAGCTAACCATTTGTTCTTGCTCTTCCTTTTCCTTCTCGGAAAATTAAAACCTCTCGCACTACAAAGATGTTATCTTGAATTATCCTTCCACCAACAAACACACTTCGATAAAAAGAAATGAGAGGGTCAAGCATTTTCTTCATTCTGTCTACCATCACTTTTGTCACAACCTTATAAAAAATATTATTGTGGGTTATTGATTGGTAGTGGTTCACTTCTAGAAAAAGAAACCATTACACCCATATGGGCCTGGAGCTTTATTAGCTCCTAACCCAAAAACAGCATCCTCACCCTCCTCACCATTAACCAGGGAAATAACATTGAATTGGGGATACATGGCTCGAAATTTCTGGTTGTACATGAGTCTATCAATTTTTTTAACGAACTCACGTATCAATACGATTATTCTACCAAGTGAACTAGTGAAGTGACTGTCATATATGGAGGTGGATTGTCTCCTACGTTTTATAGGTGTAAAAGAATCCTATGCGCTTTTAATTATAGTTTTAACTGTGACTATAAGTATTTGTAAAAATTGTGACTAAAAATTCAAATCGTGCATTTTTTAACCACAATTTTTACTATGACATTTTTAGCTACAATTAAAACTGTAACTAAAAATGCATAAGAGATAATTCACATCCCATATATATAAGCATCCATAGGTCCACAATGCATGAGGAACTCACGAAACACATTAATCTGAAAATTACTATGCATTCAGACTCCCTCCTTTTCATGGGGATATAAGATTTGGTTAAAATCAGTTATACAGACCAAGCACTATGAGGAGCGACATACAACTTCTTCAAATCTTCCCATAATATACGTCTCTTCAAATCTTCCCGTAATGTACGTCTATCAGCAAACTCAGGGCAACCATAGACAAAAGTAATATAACTTTCATTCCCCAGAATCATTGAATTTACAACGTGTATAGATATAATCCCAAAAATAGTTAAAGGTAAAAAATTTTTTTTACATCCCTAACGTTTACACTAAATTTTAATTTTGTCTCTAATATTTTCTTTTTATCAGTTATATCTTACATGTTTTATTTTTGTTTCACATTTATTTTTTTTTTACTAACATCACTTATTCTACTAACAAAAAAATGATGATTGGGTGATCTACATGATACACCTCAGGCAACTCCAACTCAGCATTTTCTGTTAGTGGAATAAATAATTTTAGTAAAAAGGATAAATTTAAAATAAAAATAAAATATGTAGAACATAATTTACAAAAAAATGTTAAGAACAAAATTAAAACTTGATGCATAGATTAAAGATATAAAAAATACTTTTGTCTAATTTAAAATATCAAAATTAAAATCACAGTTCCAAAACAAACAAAGTCCTCTAGACTTTCCAACAGAATCAAATAATAAATGATTGTTCAAACTTCAGCTTTCTCATTACATACTCCAATAATAAAATCATGGCTATTTAATTCTTTAACACCTCAGTAACGTTTCATATTTTATGGCATTTATTTACGTCGACATTCTGATTAGCAAATTTGATGGCTACGAGATTTCGTAGAAATGTGAAAAACAATAAGTAATCTCAAATTTGTAGCTTCCCTTACTTTACAATCATAAATTTAATTAGATGAACACAGGTGAATCAAGCAAAATCACGTTTATACGTTTTAGCAATGAAAGTTATAAAATTTTTAATTAAATAATAATTTTGAAATATTAACTCTTGAACAATAAAAATATCGATCCTCACAACTATTAGCCGTTATTATATCTAAATTCAAAATTAAGGATTATAAAATATGATATCCATTAAGCAAGTAAAACCTTTAGCTTTCTTCTACCATAGGCTATCTAGAATGTCTGATAAAAATTAAAACTTAATGCATAGGACAACCAAATCGTAGATCTACAACTTAATACACATTAAATTGAAGTCATAATCTTTGCCGGGTCCATTGACAGTTTCAGTCCTTTAGAAACGTTCCGATGAGTTTTTTCCTTCTTTGCTCTGTGCTAGGGTTTTTACATAGTCTCAGCCGTTCCTGGTGAGGCAGCCCTCACCTACCTTTTCTCCTTCACCCTTCTTCTTTTCCTTTCCTTTGTGAGATATTTTCTTCTTCTCTTTGTACAAGCTTTCCTCTTTTTTTTGAAAGAGTTTTACTATTTTTATTTCAACCCTAAAGACCTTGCCATAATAGTCTTTCTCCCTTCTCCTTTGCCGAAGATCTATCCTTATTTCACTGCAAGTCCCAATTTCCAACAGCTTAGAGGCCAGGGTCGAGAAGACAGTGGGGCGGAGCACGCTGAATCATTCTTCCTGGACCATGATCCAGTTGCTGTGTTGTTTCTCATTGCTCAAAGTGGTAGTGACGCCAAGCCAAATTAGTGTTACGAAGAGAAGAACCAAAGTGGCAATGACGCAGAAGTATCACCGGATACCGCCGAGTTTCTCCAAGGGCCCTTTCTTCTACTTTCCAATCAGATGCAGTGATGACCTCTAATGCTCAGCCACGCTCGTTTACGATGAATGCATTGAAGATTTGCTGAGGTTTGCTGGGTGGAAAGATTTGACCGGCAACTTGGAAACCCACGTCGTTGCTGGAAAAGGAGAACTCACTTGCGGCCTTAGACGTGCTGCGATGAAGGGGCAGATGTGGCTTGGAAGCCGGCGAGCTGTCTTTGCTTTCTTTTTTTTTTAATCACCTATGTTCTAGTATTGGGTAGTATTTGGGCTTTTGGTAATTCTGGTTGGCGGCAATTTTGTATCTTTTGGGTTGCTTTATTTTAAAGAAAAATAGCTTTTTGAATTAGGCATTACTTCTAAATTTATGTACCTGTTATCCCATGAGTTCAACTCTAAATTATAATTGTCTTATTTTGAAGTCCTATATTATCTCATGTATCTTAGGCTCAATGCCTTTTATTAATAGAAATTATTTCTATTTGTCCCAAAAAGAAATAGAAAAAAGAAGCGTTTCGATATTACAGAGCAAACGTGGAATGTGGAGGCTACAATTCTGCTGACAATATAATATTTTAAGGAATTAAAAAAAATTACAAAAAGCCTAGCTTTCACATAACTAAATCAAGTAGATCTGTACAAGCCATCTTCCAGGGTCTTCTTACTTCTTTTTTTTTTTTTTCTTCCTTTTTCTCACATGATGCCTTGTTTCCTTGCTTTGAAGGTAAATCCCTCCAAGGTCCTAAAGAGAACTTTTCTTTTAGGATTAGCTCTAGACCGTTGGATAAGATCATCTAACAGTTCAGATTAATTTTTCGTTTTTTTTAAATAATTACATAATTAATTTTAAAAAATAATAAAAATACAAGATTGGACTTATTAAAAATTAATCATGTACTTTTTTAAAAAAAATAAAAAATTAATCTGGATCTCATTCAACAGTTTAGATCTAGTCCTGAAGGGAAAGTCCCTTCCAAGACACTGGAGGGAATCCGCTTTCCCTTGCTTCACACATATAATTAAACAAACATCTCAATGGATAAGTTTATTGAAAGTTCAGCCTCTAAAGAGATTAGATGTTTAAAGAGATTAGATGTTTATAGCATTGAATCATTTTGAGATCAGTGTATGGTAAAGGTAATCTAAAAAAAATAATTTACACAGATTTTAAGATGATTTAAAGATAAAAACACTCAATCTCTTGAGAGGTTGATCTTTCCATAGACTTATCCTATCTCAATAAGGTGGTGGAGGATACATTCCAGGATACGGACCTGATAGTGCAGGGGAAGAAAAAAAAAACTCAAGTTATGAAAGAATTGAAGCAGAAAAGTATGAAAATAAAAGACTAACCAACAACTTGGTCCTTGCATCAATCTTATTATTTTAAGTAGTAGTTACTAATGTTTTGGGTTTAAAACTAAATAAGTGTGAAATAATGGCTTAAATTACATGTATAAAAATATGAAATATGGCATATTGTTTTAATGCCATGTGACTTAGTCTAAAATCATGTAAAATGAGTGGTTGAAAAGCTCTTAAGTTGGCCTCATTTTGTACTATATAAAATGAGTGATAGAAAAACTCTCAAAGTGGCTTCATTTGCAACCATACAAATGTGTGGTTAAAAATTGAAGAAGAATCAAAGTCATATTTGAACACCTCAGAGAAAGAAGCAAAATCGATTTTGACTTCTAGGAGGAGGAAGCAAATTTAGTCTTGACTTCTTTCAAAAAGACAAAGAGAAAGATGAAGCAAAATTGGTTTTGTCTTCCTTCATAAACTCTATAAATAGGGCTTCCTTCCTTTAACACAAAGTGTGACAGAAACAAGAGTGGATGTGAGCAAATGTGTGATCTTTGTGAGCTTTGGGTTATTGAAGCCAAGCTTAGGCTTTTAGAGAGAGGTATAGCTTAGGTTAACCTGTGAGGCCTTTGTGTGAGTGAGAAAAGTCATTGTACTCATTTTATTATAGTTGAAATTTCTTGCTGCTCTTTGTTTGTGGATGTAGGCATATTGCCGAACCACATTAAATTCCTATGTCCTACTCTTTTTTATTTATTTTTCTTGCACATTTAGTTTCTCCATATCAAGGCTCATCTACAACAATAAGTCTAAATGATATAGAGACCAAATTGGGAGTTTAGTCAAATTAAAATATGAAAAACCAAAATTACCGGGAGCATGATATGTGGAGGCGGGTTGAGGTGGCGGATATGGAGGTGGAGGATAAGCCAAAGGTGGTGGTGGTGGTGGGGGGTGATGTGGATATGGATGGGGCTGATAGGTAGTGGGAGGAGGAGGATAATGTGGTGGTGGATAGGCAGATGAATAAGAGGGATAGGGAGATGAAGCAGGGTAAGCCGAGGAAGGTGGTGGAGGGTAAGAAACTACAGATGGTGGTGGTGGATAAGAAGCAGGATGTGGTGCAGAATATTGGGGGACTTGGGGATTTGGTGCTGCCATATATGGTGGTGCTGATGGAGCATAGCTTGAAGCTGGTTTCTGCAAAGATGATCCAAACACATTCAAACATATATTGTGTATTGATAACTTCTAATCAACACCAATCATCTTGAAAATACATAATGAAAGTGTAGCTTACTCTAGCGTTTGCGTAATGCAATATAAGTTTTACTTCACCTGCATGTCTGCCAAAAGAAAAAAAATAGGTAGTTTAGAAGTCTGTCTTCACGCTATGCAAAGGGAGATTCCTATATCTATCAGACAAGTTTCAAGTTAAGATTTAGAAGAGTGGAAAAGCTAGTTGGAGAGTTGTAATCCAACTTCAATGAACACACAGAGTTTTTATTACTGCTAGCCATGTTAGAATTGTGAATTTATTTCATAACTATTTGTTATAACTTAATCCTATTTTTGGAATTAGTTTTCTAGGAAAATAGGAAGCTCCAAGGACATAAAATGAAACGTATTGTCATTCACTGTGAAGATTAAATTGTTGGCCAATTAGCGTTTGATAAACATGTTACAGGAAGCAAAATCATGAAAAAAGATTTTTTTTTTTTTAAAAAAAGTTGACTCCCACACAAAAAAAAAATTTATATAAAATATCTGGCTTAAATTGTTTAATCAACTCTTGTAACTCAATAATGGCTTTGCAAAGCCAATTCCTGATCTCCCTTCAATGAGTACTGAATACTACCTAAGAAGCCAATGCAGCCAATGCAGTAACCTGATGCAACGCTCAGGCCTTTTGTTTAACATAAAATTGTATGAGGTGAAAAATGTAACTTTATGCTGAACGCTTGACGGAGATGCGGACACTACTAGGATAAAACAGTTGAAATTTAAGTAATAGGTTGATGCAAAGGAGCAATATCAAACAAACCAGGGACATTTCCTCTGTGTTTACCTGCCAGTCTTCGTTTGAAGCGGCCAAGCAGAGTCATCAAAACCTTCTGAAAGAACTTTGTGCAATTGAACCCTGAAAATCACCAAATTCAATCATAAATGTGAACCAAACGGGCACTTAAAACATAGAAGCTTATAAATGAAGGTTGAAGCTTCAGGAATCAAAATTACTTTGCGCTGCCGATAAAATCATCGTAGGTGATTGTATTGCTGTTCCAAACAACTGCATTAATTTCCCTAAGCCCTTCAATCAACGAAAAAACGAACTTCTCTTGAAATACGGGGTTTTTTCCGCCATCTGCACAAGTCAATGTTTAAAAGATCACATCTCAATTTTCAAGTAAAATAGGGTTGGCCACAAAAATTCAAAACAGTAATTCCTTAAATGCTCTGCTTCGTTGATCTTGCGATTTTAACTCTAATTTTTCAAAATTTCTATAAAATTACCTAATTCACATATAACTCAATACCTGTGCAAGTTCTGGTTCGGAACTTGGAGCTACCATATTCGAGACAAACATAGGGATCCTGCCTCGAAATCCATTCTGTGTCTTTCAACTTTGTACATCCTACAACTGATCGATAAAAATACATCCAAACATGAGATTATTCCACAAATGAAACTTGAAATTAGTAACAGAGAAGCGAAAATGGCGGTTGTCTGTACCAGTAACCTCAAGAATCTGGCCTTGGATTCCAGTTATCGACATGGACGAACAATAAATTCTGCAATTGAGACGAGATTCGGTGTTTTAACCAAAAGTCTTAAGGATATCTACAATTTGATAATGTTTGATTCCACAATGGATCTTGTTCTATTTATATACAGGACAAGCGAGAGAGATCAAATTACCAGTATAATTTGGAAACAATACTTCAACGCGTGGATATATTGAGCTTCTTCTTGAAGTTGAGGAAAGTTCCGCTACTTGTGATTTCTAGGTTGTTCCCTGTGAGCTTCGATGAATATCCCCTATCTCTCATAAGTCATTATAAAGGGAGACCTAACGATAACGATGAATGAAACGCGTGGTTAAGTTGTACGACTCATCTTGACTCATTCCGTTAAACGTCACACTTTCTTATTGTACAATTGCTTTTACATTTTTCACGCTTCTTTTTTTCAAAAGCAGTTTTTGTACTTTGTTCAACGGTAATTTTGTTTTTGAATCAGGTTTACAAATTTCATTTTAGTTAAAAATGAGTTTATATTACTATTTATTTGAAAAACTCTTATCTGATAAGTGAATTTTAAAGAATGTCAACCAAAAAAAAAAAAAAGAAAACTACTTCAGCTCAAACAAAATCTTGGTAACTCATGTTTTGACAGCTTACCTTTTTTTTTTTGACGTCCAAAATCTAAATAGACTCTATGAAACTGATATATAATAATGTTATAAAAATATTTTTTTTAAAAAAATAACAAATTGTAATTTAGACCTTAATAATTTGGAGAGACACTTGAGTACTTGTTTAGTCTGGAAATTTGTATTTTTATATTTTTTTAGTTTAAATTATTATTGCATTGCCATTTTATGATTTTATTTTTTTAACTGTTAGATAAATTTTATTAAATATATTTTTTTAAATGAAAATTTATTTATTTTATATGCAAACATGTAATTAAGAAATTGAAGTGAAATTTGATCACACAGGTAATGTTGGAATATATTATTATAAAATATTTAAAATGTTAAATTACCTTTTAATTTACTTTGCTTTATGTTGAATGTTAAATCCTCATCTTCCTTCTCTTGAACGTTTCATCCTAATGCCCCTTTGATTGCTTCTAACATGCCAACGGATCTATATATATATATATATATATATATATATATATATATATATATATATATATATATATATATATATATATATATATATATATATATATATATACTTACTGTGATATTTTAGGTAGAAAAAAATATAGGTGAATCATAGACATATTTAGGTAGATCAAAAAGTTGAGTCTTAAATTGTTGTATCATTGAGCTAATAAATTTATGTAATATGTAACTATTACGTTAAGTAATATGATAAAATCAATTTCTCAGAGACATAAAATTACTTTGAAAAAAATAGAATTTCTAAGCTTCAATCTACGATCATATATTATATATTTTCTTGATGACATTGGTTTTCCTTTTTATTGTATTGATTCTTATTTTATAAGTTATTACTTCGTAACAAGCTAGTATAGTGCTAATAAGAAATAGTTTAAGGTTATGAATTTGAGCTATATTTATTATTTGTGAATATAAAGAATTATAATTCAAAAAATTTTAAAAAGTTCATGTGTTATTACACCCTCTTCATCCATATAAAGAAATAATTTTTTTCCAAAATTTGTGTAGTATATTTTATATTCTTATAATTTTCTATAAAAATAAAATTTATTGGAGTCAAATGGAATTAAAAATGGATAAACTCGATAACATAAAAATAAAAAAATAGCCAGCATGCACAAATAAAAAATGTCCACTACTATGTTTTTTTTAAATGTAATCCACTACTATTGATATCTAAGTAGAGACTAAAAGAAAGGCACACTTTTTTGTGGTCAGAAAATATTAAAAAAAGCCAACTATTCGAGGTCGTCATCCCTTTTTCGAGGTCAACACGCCACCAATTGGTAAATGTATTTAAAATCAAATCATATCAATTAAATAGATTAAAATTAAGTTATTGAATTGACTAAACTTAAAAAAAAGATCTAAATTAATTTTAAATCATGACAATAGAAGAATTTGATTTAATTGTTGATTTAGTTTAATTTATCCAACTATATATATATAACGAAACTAAGGCGCTCAAAAAATAAAACTAAATAGATCTATATATTTCAAAATCAATTAATTCAGTTGAATTTAATTTTGACTCAAAATCAAATTAAATCTCCCAACACCTTATCTATTAGATTCGTGTCCGACGCCTAACTTCACTCGTAAAGTTATGAATAAACTCCACCTACAAAGTAAATGACTTTTATGTCAATACAATACATTTATTTTGAAAGATTTGTTTTGAAAATAATTTTAAAATTAAAACAATGTTTGGAAGATTTGTTTTCAAAAACAAGATTTATATGATTTCTTGCAAATGTTTTCTACATAGTGTTGTGATCAATTTAATAAAATGAAATAATTAATAATGATATTTAAAAAATACAAGTTAATTAAGTTTATTATCTAACTACATAAATTATTAAGAATGTTTTTACACAATAATTTAAAATTATATTTTTAATAAAAAAATGCATTAACATAGATTAGTTAAAAAAATCTATGAAAGATGAAATAATAAATAACTCCACAAAAATTAAATAAAAAACACAAATTTCTTTATAGAAATTAGAAGGAAAAGAAAAAAGAAAAATTTCATTTACTGACGATATTCAACTGCTGGCTTAGGATTTAAGACTTTGGGTTTAAGGTTGTAATATATATTTTTGATTTTTGCGAAGATTTTGACTGCCACTAAAAGCTTTTTTTTTTTTTCTTGCTTATCACTTTTACATGAATGCTATTAATGAACTTAATTATTAAATTGCCATTGCTATTTTGAAGTTCTTTTACTCGCTTTTCTTCCAATTGTTTCATAGAACTAAGGATTTTCAGTGTTTTTATTATTTTTCTAATATGAGTAACTAGATTCTTTAGGCTAGGGTTTTGATGTAGCTCCTCCTTGAGAAACCAAAAAAGATATTTAAATAAAATTTAACTAATTTATTAATTTAATTAGTTTATTTTTAATATGATTAATTTTTTAGTTATCCTGTATTATTTAGTTATACATATAATATATTATTTATGTATAATAATAATAATAATAATAATAATAATAATAATTTTATATATATAGTTCAAATATGTTAATAATATATTATTTAAGAAGCAAAATAAAGTAAGTTAAAAGGTAATCTTTATATTAAGAAAAATTATTCGGGACACTTGTGTCTTTTATATTGTTACAATTTTCTTTCTCTCTAAATTTTTCTACTTTCGGAGGAAAAGAAAATAAGAAAAATGAAGAGATTTTTCACTTACATTTTCCCTTATCTTCCTTCCAACTAATTGAAACAAACAAAGTTAATTTAAAAAAATCTCTCTCCTCCCTTCCATTTCTCTCCAACCAAATAATACGTAAAGGGAGAAATATAAAGTTATGAAAAAATTAAAAATAATATATTACAAAAGAAATTTTTTTAAGTATAATAATAAAAGACCTTAAATATTATCCAAAAACTTTATGATATATATATATATATATATATATATATATATATATATATATATATATATATATATATATATATATATATATATATATATATATATATAAAACGGAACCAAACTACTCAAAAAATAAAATTAAATAGGTCTATATTTTTTCAAAACCGATTAATTCAGTTGAATTTAATTTTGACTTAAAACTAAACCTAATATCTCAATAGATTTGGATCATCTTGCGCGCTTTTAATCACAATTAAAATTATAGTTAAAAATAAAAATAAATTTAGCCACAATTATAATGTGGTTAAAAGCACAAGGGATGATCCATCCCAAGTCAACACTCTATTTATTAGATTCACGTCCCACGCTTAACTTCACCAATAAAGTTATGAATAAACTCCACCTACAAAGTAAATGACTTTTATGTCAATACAATATATTTATTTTGAAAGATTTGTTTTGAAAATAATTTTAAAATTAAAACAATGTTTGGAAGATTTGTTTTCAAAAACAAGATTTATAAATGATTTCTTACAAATGTTTTCTACATAGTGTTGTGATCAATTTAATAAAATGAAATAGTTAATAGTGATATTTGAAAAATACAAGTTAATTAAGTTTATTATCTAACTACATAAATTATTAAGAATGTTTTTACACAATAATTTAAACTTATATTTTTAATAAAAAATTCATTAACACAAATTAGTTAAAAAAAATCTATAAAAGATGAAATAATAAATAAGATAACTCCAAAAAAATTAAGTAGAAAACACAAATTTCTTTATAGAAATTAGAAGGAAGAAAAAAAAAAGAAAAATTTCATTTACCCACGATATTTTTAACTGCTACCTTAGGATTTAAGATTTTGGGTTTAGGTTGCAATATAATATTTTGGATTTTTGTAAAAGCTTTTTTTTTTCCTGCTTATCACTTTTACATGAACGCCCTTAATGACCTTAATTATTAAAATGCCATCGCAAATTTTGAAGTTCTTTTACTTGCTTTTCTTCCAAATTTTTCATAGAACTAAGGATTTTTAGTGTTTTCATGTATTTTTTTCATATGAGTAACTAGATTCTTTAGGCTAGGGTTTTGATGTAGCTCCTCCTTGACATTTTTTGAACCATCTCTTTGTTTAATCTAAGTTAACTTCTTATTGAGTGTTTAATTTTGTGCTTAAAGTTTTTTTTTAATGGTCTGACCAATCATAGATATGTTATGAGGTTTATGTATAAGCTTGGGAAAACTATACCTAAGCATGCTCCAAGTTGAACACCACAACTAATTGAACCTAGGGATCTAGTTTATTGATTGTGTAGTTACTTTTAAATTTCCTCCTCATGTATTCAAGCATTTGCTTATTTATTTAACTTAAGGAATTAATTAAGCAAGCAAGTTGAAAGAGAATAATTAAATTACCAAGGGATTGGAATTTAATAATCTTAATTAGAGGAAAAGTCATCAATTAGGAAGTTAATAATAGATTAATTATAGATTAATTTGATAGTTAAGAAGTTGGTGAAATCAAAGCTCTAGCTTCTTTTATTATTTGTTGTTAAAACCCAAGTCCTTTCTTGTACTTACGAAAGTTGTTCATTTTCTTTAATGTTTTATTTTCAGAGCTACCTTCAATTTAAATAACCATTTAAATAGCATTTCATTTTAGTTTTTGAGTACTTGACATTCCAATTTCTGTGGGTTGATACTCTTTCTCACTTTCTATTATTTAGACGATTGATATACTTGACAATTTTGCATCAACATTTTCATAAACTCTAAATCTAGTAATTACTAATTTTACAGCCATTAATTTTAATCATATACAAAGTTTAATTAAAAAGATTACAACTATTAATCACAAAGTTTAATCAATCAGATTACAACCATTAATCACAAAGTTTAATCAAACAAATCACAAAGTTTAGTCTCAAAGTTTAATCAAATAGATTACAACTATTAGTCACAAAGACAAAGTTTAAACAAAGAGAAACTAAATAAAGAGGAAACTGAGAAACTGAGAAAGGCATAAAGAATTGCAAAAACCAGATGGCAAAGAAGTGATGACTAAGACTGTTGTTGTCTAGTGAGAAACTAAGAAACTGAGAAAGGCAAGAAGAGTGTGAGGCCAAGTCTACAAGGCCAACTAAAACTATGCGAAGCGAGGAAGAAGAGCGTTGCAAAGAGGACAAGGTAGAGCCGAAAGGAGATTTGGAAGAGTTAGGTCACAAACACAAATGTCTGCTTTTACCATTGAAAGTTTTACTCTTTGCAATGATTATTGCCACTTGGCAATCTTATTACATAGACACAAACATCATTAGGCTCATGCCCAATGGATAAATTTCCTAAGAAGTTTGTCAACCACTTAGTCTCATTTTCAACCAACTCTATAAATTTATATAGCTGTTCTCTCAAAAATATCTTCTCACCACTAAGAGTGAGGTTTAACCATTAGTGAATTTTTTTTCTTATCTAAATTCAGAAATTCAATTAATATCATTGTATTATTTTAATACAACGAAAAATTCACTTTATATGATATCATAATTCATGATACCTCTCATCTTCTTTCATTAAGATTGTATATCTAGACATTCATCTGATATACAACAAATAATATGTCAGGTTAGATGAAGCTCATCAAAAGTAGAGTCAATTCTGTTTTTTCTTAATTGAGTGTTAAAATCATAAGAGATATTCACATAATTTGTCATAAAATTGATCAAACTTTTGAATTCTTTTGAACATAATGTTTTGTGACAACAAAAGGTTATCACCTTTATTTCTTATCATTTCAACCTTCAAGTCACACTTACTTCACCTATGGCTTTCTTAAACATGTCATCAAATATCTAAACTAGATATTGGCACTTTTTCACAATTTAAAATATTTTCTAAAAAGTACAATTTTTCACATGATTTTATAAAGCCTACAATAGTAAAAATAAAATTAAAAAAATAAATTCTATTAATCGATTTTGTTTTAATTCTTTTGACCATTCACCAAAACTTGAAATGTAGAATTAAAAAAAATTTACAAAGAGATAATTCATATTTCACATAGCTTTAAAAAACTCACAGTAATATGACCATAAAATTTTATTATAAAATTTCAAAATTTTCACAAACACAAATTTCAACATTTAAAAAGTTGAATATTCACACATAAGTTTTAAGAAAGTCTTTTCATATTATCAATAGTTATGTCAATAGAAATTTATGAGATATCTTCAATATTCAAATATATTAAACCCATAAAATTTCTATTAAACCACAATAACATTAACTATTGACCAAAACATTTTTACAAAAATTTGTATAGTTTTATAACAACATACTTATAAATCTCGCACTTGTTGTTATAAAAGAAATACTCAAAAATTTTTTTCATAGAGCACAATATAAGCTTGTAAAATATCCCCATACTTTTAAATATTTTAAAATTTGAAGGAGTATAATACCACAACTTATATGTACTTAATTTAGTACATAATTAACTCATATAAAGTCTCAAAATTATTATAAGTGGGTATCCAAACACACAATATATATGCATAAATATATTCATCCGTCATATAATAATATTATATAAGAAAATAATTACACATAATCATTTAGAAACTTCTCAATTTCAAAATTTTTGTGACCAATAACTCATCACTATTGCACCTCTTTGTACAATAAAAATGTTGTAAAAAACTAGCATTCGTAAATGCTTATTCTAATTCTTACTTATAACATATCATCATCTCAATGAGATGACATTGTCAATTTACAAATTGACCCAACGTTTTAAAATTTATTGTGCCTCTTTGTATAATAAAAAGGTCATAAAAAATTAGCATTTGAAAATACTTACTCTAATTTTTACATATGGCATATCATCATCTCAATAAGATGATTTCTTCAATTTAAAAATTGACAATATATCATCTCAATGAGATAATTTTCTTGATTTCTAAATTGGAACAAAAATTTTTATATGCCAATGTTCACAAGTTTGCTCACAAATCTACAAAAAATTCAGTTCCAAAATGACAAGTATAATTTACAATATTGTTTAACAACAATAATAATTTAGGTGAAAACATTTTGATTTTGTAAATTTCTATAACCCCCACATTGATGGTTATAGTGCCATTTTCAAGAAATCCACAGTTTCTTTCACCTAAAAAAATATAATATTCATATGAGACTTTTTATGTGAAATTTCTTAATGGTCAAAATATATTTATACATATATTCTCTAAAATATACCACAAGTATATAAATATATGCATTTTCTCAAAGCATAATTAGATTTCACATAGCTTCCATATCATATATTTCTAAATCTCATGCACATATATATATATATATATATATATATATATATATATATATATATATATATATAAGTGAGGGCATATGCGTGCACTAATTAACTCTGATATATTTGTGTGTATATCAGTGAGGGCATATGAATTTTGTTATATATATATATATATATATATCACTATATATAAAACAATGACAATAATATCCAATGTATATCTATATATTATATATGTATATTTATAATATACACACTTTGATATGCACGTACACCCATATATATATATATATATAAAATTTGTGAACACACACTGATAAAGGCGCACAGCCATATATATATATATATATATATATATATATATATATATGCAATAATAAAAGACAATAATTAAATCTCAAGGCATAATTATACCCACAGAAGCACAATAAGGAAGTCATCTCTGTACTCCTCAAACCAAATAACAAATCAAAAACTAATCCTCAAACTCAAAATATATGGTTTGGTCCAAATAACCAATTACAAAAGTGATGATTAAAAATAAACAAGTAATTAAAATTTAAAGAAGATAATTTCAAAACCATAAATTGATTTCTGATAAGTCAAGCTTTAAGAATCACAATCAACACTTTAATCAATTTTAATTTTCGTATAAAATCAAGACATGAAACTTGTCCCAGAACATGACACACGACTGATCAACACATCAAGGAACATGCCTGTAATTTCAAAGCAAATACTCTGGCTTTATACTAAAACCAAATGGTAGCAAATTAATTTCACAGTTTTGGTACAAACCTGATTTGCGACAGTAGACATTCAAAACAATTTTGATTCAATTTTAATGAAAAAATAAAATAAAACCACGGTAGCAATTTAAAAGAGACTGAATTTTCATTGAGTCATTCTAAGGCAAAATCCTTCTTCATGAATTAAGGAATATAAAGTCGTATGCTGGGCAACACAGTATTCCACAATACCAAAACTATTGGGAAGCCAATAATAAGGATGAGGTATAAAGTACCCGAGATGACGTGTTCCTTTCGATTTCAACCCCTGTCGTGTTTCCCTTGTTTTTACTCTATGTTCGTCGATGTTCTATTTTTCTCTGAATTTCCAGTCCAAGAACTGTGTTCTCTCACGTGACTCCTCAATTTTTATAGGTTGTATTGTAACTCTTTCCTTAAGACTATTGGAAAAAATGAGAAAATTATCAGGAAAATATAGCCTGAGTCGTGCGTTGGTTGACACTGTTCTTAAGGAAAGATTCGTGGCTTTCCTCCTAGAATAAATATGTCCTTTTGGGATAAAACTCAGGTCACAAAACAGTAGAGAAAGAAAAGTTGTGTAACCCAATATCACAAAGATTATGTTAGGGTTCTTAAAAACTAGAAACAAGAGATGAATGATAAATATCTCAAAAAAAAAAGACAATTAATTTATAATTAAATATAAAAAGATAATTATAACAAATCTGATCATGAGATAGTGGAGATAGTGAGTAATGATTAGTTATAAAGATAATATTATAATTAAATTTAAAATAAGTAGATAATTATATATAACAAACATAATTTTCACCATGTCAGATAAGTATGAAAATAATTAAATTATTTTTTTAAAATTATTTTCATAACAATTTAAAATATTCTTTTTGAAATACTCTATTTTTTACAACAACCTTCTAGTAGTTTAACTTTATCCCAACTTCTAATTCTTTTGAGAGATAATTTTCGTTGAAAATCCATAATGAAATCCTGACCAAACTACAGTCAAAATTAATAAACAAAGGAAATAAATAATAAAAAAGAAAAGCAAAAGTGACTGACGTAACAATTTTTTTTTTTTAGTAGAAGACTGACCAAGTCGCGCAAGAAAATTTCTGAATGAATGCAACAACCATAACTTTCATTTATTATCATCATATTGATTAACTTGCTCATTCTTTATTCCCACAATGAAATCACGGTTATTGAATTCTTTAACACCTCAGTCACGTTTTATATTTTATGACATTTATTCACGTCAATTATTTATCTTAAGTCAATAAGACAAAAGGATATAGACAATAGAAGTGAGATGCCGATCACATTACTCAACATTATGATTAGCAAATTTGGTGGCTACGAGATTTCGTAGAAATGTGAAAAACAACAAGTAATCTCAAATTTGTAGCTTCCCTTACTTTGCAATCATAAATTTAGATGAACACAGGTAAATCAAGCAAAATCACCATTATGCGTTTAGTAATGAAAGTTATAAAATTTTTAATTAAACAAATATTTTTGAAATATTAACTCTGGAGCAATAAAAATATCGACGCTCACAATTATTAGCCGTTATTATCTAAATTCAAAATTAAGGATCATAAAAAATGACATCCGTTAAGTAAGTATAATCTTCAGCGTTCTTCTACCATAGGCTATCTAGAATGTCTGATAAAAATCAAAACTTAATGAATGGGACAACCAAATCGTAGATCTAGAACTGAATACACATTAAATTAAAGTCATATAGCTTTGCCGGGTCTATTGACAGTTTCAGTCTTTTATATACAAAGAAAACTTGAAATGTGAAGAATACAAATTCGCTGATAACATAATATTTTCAGGAATAAAAATGAATACAAAACGCCTAGCTTTCACATAACTACTAAATCAAGTAAGGTTTTTTTTTTTCCTCTTACACGATGCTTTGTTTCCTTGCTTCACACATATAAGTAAACAGATATCTCAATATGGTGGTGGTGGGTACATTCCGGGGTACGGACCTGACAGCGCAGGGAAAAAAAAAACTCATGTTATGAAAGAAAGGAAGCAGAAAACATGAACTGTGGATTAAAAGATCAATTTGGTCCCTGCATCAATAGAACTATTTCCTTTTAGTTTTGAAAACTTTAGTTAGTCTAAAAAATAAACTCGGTGCACTTGGTCCTTCCAACATCCCTAGAGTATCTGGCAAAGAGATTAACAAGTAGCGAGTCTATGATGTGCACTTGGTCCTTCCAACATCCCTGGAGTATCTGGCAAAGAGATTAACAAGTAGCGAGTCTATGATTAAGCAAATATACAAATTAATCCTTAAAAAATATATTTTTATTATTTAGTTCTTGAAATTTAAACGGAGTTAGTGTTTATAAGTTACAAATTTAGTATAAATTAATCTTTTTATAACACTAAATTGCATATTAATATATCTTTGAGAGACTAATTTAATAACAATGTATATCGAGTTCATAATATTTAGGGATGAATCAGAATCATGAATTGAACTTTCAAGGACTAGATAATGAACCCAAGTATCCCTGAGGGAGTAAATGTTAATAGTCTTATTATTTTAAGAAGCAGTTACTAGTGCCCTGTGTTTAATACTAAATAAGTCTAAATGATATAGAGACCAAATTGGGAGTTAGGTCAAATTAAAATATGAAAAACCAAAAGTACCAGGAGCATGATATGTGGAGTCGGGTTGAGGCGGTGGATATGGAGGCGGAGGATAAGCCGAAGGTGGTGGTGATGGGTAATGTGGATATGGGTGGGGAGGATAGGTGATGGGAGGAGGAGGATAATGTGGTGGTGGATAGGCAAATGAATAAGAGGGATAGGTAAATGAAGCAGGGTAAGCTGAGGAAGGTGGAGGATGTGGTGCAAAATATTGGGGTACTTGGGGATCTGGTGTTGCCATATATGGCGATGCTGATGGAGCATAGCTTGAAGCTGGTTTCTGCAAAAATGATCCAAACACACTCAAATATCAATTATTTTCGAAATTATTGATAACTTCTAATTATCAACATCAATCATCTTGAAAATATATAATGAAAGTGTAGCTTACTTTGGCATTTGCGTAATGCAATATGAGTTTTACTTCACCTGCATGACTGCCAAAAGAAAAAATAGGTAGTTTATAAGTCTGACTTGAAGCTATGCAAAGGGAGATTTCTATATCTGCCTATAGTGAAAATCAGACAAGTTTCAAGTTAAGCTTTAGAAGAGTGGAAAAGCTAGTTGGAAAGTTGTAATCCAACTTCAATAAACACACACGCACACACAGAGTTTATATTACTGTTAGCCACGATGGAATTGTGAATTTATTTCGTTTGTTATAACTTAATCCTATTATTGGAACTAGTTTTCTAGGAAAATTGGAAGCCCTAAGGACATAAAACGAAGCATAGTTGTCCTTCATTGTGTAGATTTTCTTATACATTATTTTAAGAACCGGCCCGGTCAACGACCAGAACTGGTCTTTGAGTCATCGGATCATTAGTTCAACCGTTAGATTATTGAGTCAATTGCTAAACGAGATAATATATATATATATATATATATATATATATATATATATGTATGTATATGTATGTATGTATGTATGCTCATAAGTAAATATCAAAATAAATAAAACAAATAATTTATATACAAATTTAACAATCAAAATATCCTTAAAAAATATATCTTAAAGTAATTTTAGTGCACAAATATCATATATGTTTGATAAATAATAAATATAATATTTTATAATTATATTAGTAAATTGTAAACATAAAAATAAAAGTAATTTATTTTTTAATACATGATGGTTATTTAGTTATTTATAACTTTATATGATATCGCAAAATTTGTTACTAACATTATTCAACTTTTATGATTAAAAATCGTTTTAGATAATATAAAATATAATGTACATAAAATAATAGCATTTTATGTTTTAAAATATTATTACTGTTCATATATATATATATATATATATATATATATATATATTGGTGCACTTATATGATAATATAGCTTGCTTTTTTTATGGTTTAAATGTTGTTTTTCTTCTATATATGAGGTTCTAGGTTTAATACTGGTTAGACCATTTTTTTTTGTATGTTTTTTTTGTTGAAATCTAAAAAAAGACTCGAGTCTCTGGTGCAACCGGATCATGATCGGTACGAGTGCATCCCGATTTAATGAGGTGACATGGACCAAGTTAGACTCTGGGTCGTCGATTTCCAAATTAACCCGATTAGGTTGGTCCAAGTCCAAAAACAATTTTCTTATATTTGAATGCCTATGTCTTAATTAGTTCATGTGACTAAAATATCTAGCTTAAATTGTTTAATCAACTCTTGTAACTCAATAAACATAATGGCTTTGCAAAGCCATTCCTGATCTCCCTTAAATGAGTATTGAATACTACCTAAGAAGCCGATGCAGCAAATGTAGTTATCTGATGCAACGGTCAGGCGTTTTGTTTAACATAAAGTTGTATGAGGTGAAAAATGTAACTACTAGGGGATATACAGTTCATGAAACAACCTAGGGACACTAATTTCCTCTATGTTTATCTGCCAGTTTTCATTTGAAGCGGCCAAGCAAAGTCATCAAAACCTTCTGAAAGAACTTTGTCCAATTTAACGTTGAAAATCACCAAATTCAAACCAAATTATAAATGTGAACCAAACGGGCATTTAAAACTTAAGAAGCTTATAAATGAAGGTTGAAGCTTCAGGAATCAAAATTACTTTGCGCTGACGATAAAATCATCAGAGCTGTATGTATTGCTGTTCCAAACAATCGCATTAATTTCCGTAAGCCCTTCAATCAACAGAAAAACTAACTTCTCTTGAAATAAGGGCTTTTGTCTGCCATCTACACAGGTCAATGTTTAGAAGACCTCATCTCAACTTTCAAGTAACATAGGGTTGACCACAAAAATTCAAAATAGTAATTCCTTTAATGCTCTGCTTCGTTGATCTTGCAATTTTAGCCTAATTTTTCAAAATTTCCATAAAATTATCTAATTCACAGATAACTCAATACCTGTGCAAGTTCTGGTTTTGAGCTTGGTGCTAGCATATTCGAGACAAATATAGGGATTCCTTGGAGTCCATACACCCTTCAACTGTTGTGGAAATTCGAGCTATTTTTTCACTAATAATAAATTCAATAATGCTCGACAATTAGCCTACCATGTGGGAGGCAAAAACATAAAGCAATATAAATAAAGAGCACAAATTAAATAGAGAACACCAGAAATTTAATGAGGTTCAGCCAATTTATGCCTACGTTCTCGGACACCAACAAAATATATTTCTATAAGAGACAAAGGAGAAAACTAAGCCTTTAGAAGAGATATTAGGCCTTTGTTTTGGTGTATAAAATACAAAGAAGAAGGCTTCATTATATAGCCTTCATTCCTTCCCACTTTGCAAACCCACATGATGTGGGACTTAGAAAAGAGCCACCAATGCTACAGGAGCCCACCAAAACAACAAATCTCCACCTTGGTGAATTTCAAGTCCCAGCCAAAATTATAAAATCTTTTTTACTAGAAAACTATCTACAGTAGTTTCTTCAAATGCGCCTATGGCACTATCTATCTTCAAATCTTCACAATATTAATAAAGTCCAAACAATGTTAGAACTTGATCGACATCACCACTTTGGTCATCATGTCTGTAGGATTTTTAGCTGTGTGGATCTTCTGAAGTCGTATTTCACCTTCTTCGAGAATTTTCCTTAGAAAATGATATCGGACATCTATGTGCTTCGTTCGTGCATGATAGGCTTGGTTCTTTGCTAAACAAATAGCACTCTGACTGTCACAATGAACTTTGACATGCTTCTAACCAATTTCCAAGTCTTTAAGCAATCCTTGACGCCAAATAGCCTCTTTAACAGCCTCTGTAATTGTCATATACTCTGCCTCTGTGGTAGATAAAGCAACTGTTGACTGTAAAGTAGACTTCCAACTGACCGGTGCCTTTGCAAGAGTAAGCACATAACCGGTAGTTGATCGATGTTTGTCCAAATCACCAGCATAGTCAGAATCACAATATCCAACTACAAATTAACCACCTTTTTTATCCTGCTCAAACGTTAAACCAATATCTATGGTATTCAGAATATACCGTATAATCCATTTAACAGCTTGCCAATTTCCTTTACAAGGATCATGCATATACCTGCTCACAACCCCAACTGCTTAAGAAATATCATGTCTTATACACACCATAGCATACATCAAGCTACCAACAGCATTTGCATATGAAACTTTCAACATATATTCTCGTTTAGTATCATTCTTCGGAGATAAATCAGCACTAAGTTTTATATGAGGAGCAAGCGGGGCACTTACAGGTTTTGTCTTGTCATCCATGCCAAAACGTTGTAGCACCTTTCTCAAATATTGTTTCTAAGTCAGACAAAGTTGTCCCAATCTTTGATCTATGCTAATCTCCATACTGAGAATCTTCTTAGCTTCTCCTAGATCTTTCATTTTGAACTCTTGCTTCAACTGTGCTTTTAACTTCTCAATCTCTCCTTGATTTCTTGAAGCTATCATCATATCATCAACATATAAGAGAAGATAGATAAATGATCCATCTTGTAGCTTACGCAAACATATACAATGGTCGTATTTGGTCCTTGTGTACTTCTGCCCCAACATAAACTTGTCAAATCGTTTGTACCATTGCCTAGGTGATTGCTTTAGGCCGTACAAGGATTTTTCAAGTTTGCATACCAAATTTTCTTTTCTAGCAACCTTGAACCCTTTTGGCTGAGTCATATAAATTTCCTCCTCCAAGTTTCCATGTAAAAACGCAGTTTTCACATCAAGTTGTACTAGTTCCAAATCCAATTGAGCTACCAAGGCCAATAAGATTCTAGTGGAGGAATGTTTCACCACAGGAGAAAAAACTTCATTATAGTCAATTCCTTCCATTTGAGCGTAGGCCTTAGCCACTAACCTTGCCTTGTAGTGAATGCTTTTCTTGTCAGGAAATCCTTCTTTCTTTGCATATACCCATTTGCATCCAATTGCCTTCTTTGCCTTTGGTAGACTTGCTAGTTTCCGTGTTTGATTTTTCTGAAGAGACTGCATTTCTTTATTCATAGCATTCTTCCACCTATCATCTTCTGAACTTTGAACTGCTTCTTGGTAAGTGGTAGGAATTTCATCATTGACAATTATAGATGCATAAGCCACCATATCATCGAATCGAGCAGGTTTGTGTCTTACTCGTTGTAGCTTTTGTAATGCAATTGGTTCTTGTTGCTGTAGAGGTTCTTGGGTTGGAACCTCCTCTTCTTCAGACTCCTCTTCTGCCATAGGAGTTTCTTTATTTTCTTCATCGATTACTGGGATAATGCTTCTTTCAAACTCCACCTGATTTAGAGTTTTCTCCACCTATTGCGGAGCACTATTGATCTGTTGAATATTGTCTTTTGTTACCTTTTTCAACATGGAAGATTCATCAAAGGTAACATTCCTGCTAAAGATTATCTTTCGTGTTTTTAGACACCATAGACGGTATCCTTTCACACCAGTAATGATCCCCATGAAGAGTGCCTTTTTTGCTCTCGGATCCAACTTTGATTCCTTAACATGATAGTATGCAGTAGAACTAAACACATGTAAGGAATCATAGTCAGTAACAGGTTTTCCAGACCAGGCCTCTAGAGGTATTTCGCCACCAATAGCAGATGATGGCAAATGATTAACAAGATGACGCACATATCTCACTGCCTCAGCCTAAAATTGTCTGCTTAACCCAGCATTGGACAACATACACCGAACTTTCTCCAGCAATGTTTGGTTCATTCATTCTGCCACCTCATTTTGTTGTGGTGTATTTCTAACTGTAAATTGTCGAATAATGCCTTCATCTTGACAAATTTTATCAAACGGATCACTTCGGTATTCACCTCCATTGTCTGTTATGAGTTGTTTGATCTTTTTGCCAGTCTGAGTCTCTATCATCTTTTTTCCACTTAACGAAACAATCTAACACTTAATCCTTTAACTTCATAGTGTACACCCACACTCGTCGAGAGAAGCCATCAACAAAGGCAATATAATAATGTTTACATCCCAAAGAAACTGTCTTAGAAGGTCCCCATACATCAGAGTGAATGTAATCTAAAATACCCTCGGTATCATGGATTGCGGTGCCGAATTTCACTCTCTTTTACTTTCTCATCACACAATGCTCGCAAAAATCCATCTTACAGGTTTGTACACCTTTCGACAATCCTCGCTTCGCTAAAATTTGTAAGGATTTTTCACCTGCATGCCCTAACCGCATATGCCATAACCTAGTTATATCTGACCCATCATCATCAAGAGTAGCAACTGCAACTGTCCCAACAATTGTATTGCCGTTATAGTAATACAAACTATTCTTCCGGGTACCTTTCAACATCACTAGGGCTCCAGAGATGACTTTTAGAACTCCATCTCGCATTGTCAATGATAATCCTTTGGATTCTAGGACACCCAAAGAGTTGAGATTCTTCTTCATGTCTGGTACATATCTAACTTCTGTTAGAACTTTAGTTGATCCATCATGGTTCTTTAAGTAGATTGAACAATACCAGTTGATTCGCAATATGTGTTATTTCCCATGTAAATAATACTACCAGCTACTTCTTCAGATTCAGTGAACCATTTCCAGATATGACAAATATGTTGGTTACAAGTTGAGTCAAACATCCATTTGTCAGATCGCCTTGTTGACGTTGTAGCAACTAGTGAAAGATCTGAATCTTCATCGTTGAACTCAGCTACATTTGATTCTGCCGGAGCTTTGCTTTTATCATCTTTGCCCTTATTTTTCAATTTTGGAAATTTTTCTTCCAATGCCCCTTCTCTCTACAAAAGACACATTCGTCTTTGCTCGGTCTGCCTTTTGACTTAGATCTCTCTCTCCTTGCTTTCTTCTGGCCTTGTGGTCTGCCTCTAGCTACTAGTGCTTCTGCTACCACCTCTACTTGCATGCTTTCCTCTCAATTCTTTTTCCTCAATTCATGGCTGTATGGAGTACTGCACACTTTACTAAGAGAAACTTTTTCTTTCCCATGAAGTAACATGGCTTCTATAAGTGCATACTCATCAGGCTGGGAAAACAACAACATTAGGGTCAAATCTTCATCTTTGAAAGTATCATCAGCATTCATCAAATTAGTTACTACCTTATTAAAAGCAGTAATATGATCATTCATGGTAGTACCAGGTTTATAACTAAATCAGAATAATTTCTTCTTCATATATAGCTTGTTGTAGCCGTTCTTCTTCAGGAATTTGTCCTCCAATGCCTTCCACAACTTACTTGTAGAAGTTTTCTTTGCGAATGAATACTTCTGTTCTTTGGAAAGACATGATCGAATAGTACCACACGCCAACTGATTGATGGTCTTCTAATCTTCTTCATCAATTTTATCTGGTTTCTCCTCTTCAATAGCAATATCTTAGACCTTATTGGAAAAGAGCATCTAGAACTTCACCTTGCCACATGCCAAAATGACCTGTACCATCAAAAATCTCCACCGCTAATCTCGGATTTGGTGCAGCATTTCTCGTCAAAAATGACGACGAAGAAGCTGTTGACGTTGTGGTGGAAATAGTGGTTTTCTGCTCCTTATCATCTGCCATTTTAGCTCTCAAATATGAAAATTACTAGTAATACTCTAGCAAAAAAAAAAAGCACCAGGAAAGAGTGGAGGGTCACAACGGACATACTTAAAAATCAGGTCTTTCCTTAGCCAGACCTTTCCTAGACATGAACTTTAATTAGATAATATATTACTAATAATTTCACTAAAAAATTTCAAATAAATTCTCAAAAAAAATTTCTGATTGTGGAAGATCAGTTAAAACTGCAACTACAAGAACATACTAAAATTTCAAAAGTTTTGGCAACCAAGAGATCTGATACCAATTGTTGTGGAAATTCGAGCTATTTTTCTACCAATAATAAATTCAATAATGCTCCACAATTAGCCTACCATGTAGGAGGCAAAAACACAAAGTAGTATAAATAAAGAGCACAAATTAAATAGAAAACATCAGAAATTTAACGAGGTTCGGCTAATTTATGCCTACATCCTCGGATACCACCAAAATATATTTCTATAAGAGAGAAAGGAGAAGACTAAGCCTTTATAAGGGATATTAGGCTTTTGTTTTGGTGTATAAAATACAAAGGAGAAGGCTTCATTATATGGCCTTCATTCCTTCCCACTTTGCAAACCCACACGATGTGGGACTTATAAAACAGCCACCAAAGCTATAGGAACCCACCAAAACAACATCAACTCTCGGCATTTTACAATTGATCGATAAAAAAAACATCCAAACATGAGATTATTCCACTAATGAAACCTAAAATTAGGAACAGAGAAGTGAAAATGGCAGTTGACTGTACCAGTAACCTCAAGAGTTTGGCCTTGGATTCCAGTTATCGACATGGATGAACAATAAATTCTGCAAATGAGACGAGATTCAATATTTTGACCAAAAGTAAAAATTTCTAGCATAACGATATCAACAATTTGATAATGTTTGATTTCACAATGGATCTTGTTCCATACTTCTATTAATAAACAGGATATGCAAGAGAGATCAAATTACCAGTATAATTGGGGAGCAATACTTGAATGCGTGGATATGATGGAGCTTTTTCTTGAAGTTGAAGAAAGTACCGATAGTTGTGGTTTCTGGGGCAGTCCCTGTGAGCTTCCATGAATATCCAATGTTTCTTATAAAGGAAGAGCTAACAATAATCAAGAATGAGGAGTGTCCACATACATTATTTGTACGACTCTTCCTCATCCATCATTTCGTTAGAATGTTATTTTTCACACTTCCTTACTTTACAACTGCTTTTATATTTTTCACCCTTTTTTTTCTTTAAAAGCAGTTTTGTGAATTTTGTTTAATGGTAATTTTGTTTCTGGATTAGGTTTACAAATTTTATTTTTGTAATAATGAGTTTACATGACTATTTATTTATTTAAAAAAACTCTTATCTGATAACAAATTGAATTTTAGACCTTAATAATTTGGAGAGACCATTTTTTTTTGATAATGACCAAAAGGTCCAAAAAATTATATTAAGAAAAAAATTAGTAGACTGTATTGGCCAAATGTAACAGATTCCCCAAAGAAAAATTGAGACAGAAAACGAAAAAAAGAAAAAACCCTCAAACAAATTTTAAAACCTATCAGGGGATCTAGAGAAAAAAAGCATAAATCGATTTACCAACCAAAAGAAGCAAAATAAGATATACCACTAGAACATCTGAAGTTGTTTTATCTATCATTCTTGAGATCATATTGACAAGTATTTGCACGTTTTGACTATTAATGAGTTCCGTTTTTTTTTCAAAAATCACTCTTAGCCCCAAAGCTTCCTTAAAGGATTGAAAGTTAAATAAGACACCTAAAATGAAAAAAGAAAAAAAGCATAAAGGGAATAGGAAACCACCAACCGAGAGAGAAACTACTCAGAATAGATGAAAGAAAATCACTACCCGAAAGAAAAACTACTCGAAATGGACCTTCCGTACTTGTTTGGTCTGGAAATTTTGCACTTTGAATTCTTTTAATTGAAATTATTATTGCATTGCGATTTTATGATTTTATTTTTTTTAACTTTTAGATAAATTTTATTTTTATTCTTAAATTTATTAATGAAAATTAATTTTTTTTATCTGCATACATGTAATTAAGAAATTCAACTGAAATGTGATCACACAGGTAATGTTGGAATATATTATCAGTTTTTTATTCTTCTTTGTTATATTTATTCTTATTCTTCTTGTTGTTTTAACATATAACAAGGTAGTATATTGCTAATAAGAAAATGTTTTAAGGTTCTAAATTTGAACTATATTTATTATTTGTGATTATATAGAAATATAATTCAAAAAATTTTAAAAAGTTCATGTGTTATTATACTCTCTTCATCCATATAATTTTATATTCTTATAATTTTCATTATTTATTGTAGAGTCAAATATAATTAAAAATGGATAAACCCGATAACATAAAAATAATTAGCCAGAATGCAAGAAATAATAAAAAAATAACCACTACTATGTTTTTTTTAATATAATCCACTACTATTGATATCCACCACAGATCTTCATCATACTGACATATTTTTTAAAAAATAATTAAAGACCAAGTGGAAAAAAAAATAGCTGTACGTCAAAACACTTTTGCCTAGGTGTAACTTAAAATTTCAGATCACACACAAGGGCGATGTGGAATCTTTTTTTTTTTTTGGTAAATGACGTATAATCAAATTACCTCATAGCAAAGGTATACTTTTATCACTAAGTGCCAATAAGTTGATTGGTAAAGAATTATTTTAATTTAACTAGAGGTTTTAAATATAAATTTTTTTAAAAATAATTATGTTAAAACTTGTTTAGATGAACTTTGTTATTATTATGATTCTACATAACTTAAATTTATATTAACTGATGCTAGTGTAATGTGTGATATTGAATGATGGTTAATATATATATATATATATATATATACACTTTTTGTGGTAAAAAAATATTAAAGAAACCAAATTTATGAATTCGTTTTCTGTTTTTTGTGGTCAATCGCGCCGCTTATTAGATCAGCGTCCCCTTCACAAATTCCAAATATACTTTTAAGTGTTTCCATCAATTTTTCAAACATGAACGAAATTAGATGTTTATGGTGTGTTTAATATATAGAAAGAGAAAAGAAAAATTTTTTTATCAAAATATTTTAATTTGAAAAAAATAAATTTTAGTATTTTTTAAGAGATAATTTAAACAATTTTTTTATTGTATCTCTTATTATTCTCTATCTTATTTTTTTCTACTTACCAAACATATGACAAATAAGTCCAAAAGTTCTTTGATAAACTGTAGACATTGATTCTTTTCGATTTGAATTTTTTTAATTTTTTAAATAAATGGCTGTGGATTCCTGACATCAGACAACGTTTTTCACATATGTATTAATGGGGCCCATATTTCTTTCCTTTTTTGTTTCCCAGAAAAAGAAAGTTTCGTGGCTGCCATTTAAGGAAAGGTGCTACAGTAAAAAATAATTTTGCAATTGTGGTTCTGTCGACAGAATCAAACAAGCGATATATTTGTTGCAAAAATTCCAATGTACTTTTAATTGTTCGCACCACTTTTTCATATACTAATGAAATTAGATGTTTATGGTGTGTTTGATATGGAAAAAGAGAAAAGAAGAGATAATAGATAAAAAAAGAGTAATTTATTAAAATGTCTCAATTTTTTTTTAAACAATAGAAGATTTAACATTATTTAGGAGATAATTTAAAAAATTTTACAGTCTCTCTTACTATTTTTTTTCTCTCACATTATTTTTTTACCTTCCAAACTCATCATGAATAATTTTAAAATTTTCACTATCTCTCTTATTATTTTTTTCTATTTTTAGCATTGTTAAAACATGTTTTAAAGCTTGGATTTCAAAAATTAAGCCCACTAACTCCAAGGGCCGGCCTGCTTTTTAAAAGAATTTAATTTTTTATATAATTATATTATACTATTTAGTATATAAATAATCTCACTTTATCATATTTTTGTATTTTATAGCATTATATTTAATAATTATAATAAATTTGAATATAAAAATATTTATTATTTTTTAATAATAAATATAGAATTTTCAAATTTAAATATACTATAATTAATTTAAAAAAATATGAAAAATAAGATTATTAATTATTTAAAAATATTAAAGAAGTAATATTTTATATGTATAAATTGCATTTCAATATAAAATTATTGAATTTTTTACTAAAATAATTTTAATATTATATTATTTAAATATATATTGAAAAATAATGCTTGGCATGCGGGCTAGCAAGGGCAAGCATAAACATTAGATTTCAAGCTCATTTAAAAACAGGTCGAACTGTAAGTGTTTCTACCACTTTTTCAATCATAAATGAAATAGGAGTTGGTTTGGTTTGTGAAAATATTTTATATTTTCATTTTTAGTCTTTATTTCATGAAGCATTGAAAATATCTTTTTGGTATTTTCAATTTGGATGTATTTTAAGAAATATTTTTAAAAAAATATTTTCATTAAACTCAATCAAACACATTTTCAAGCATGTTTTCTTTTTTTAGTGAAAATAAAAACAAGAAATGCTCAAGTCAAACAGATGTTGGATGTTTATGGTGTTTTTTTTTTTGTGAGTAAGAAAACAATACAAAAAACTAACTCGCTAAGTAACGTAACGCAAGAACATCAGCAAGCAAGGCAGAACCTAACTCCCCAGGAGCATTCCTCCATACGAACCAGCTAGAGCATTGTTTTGAACCATATTTGGCAAGCTACTCAGCACAAACATTAGCTTTGCGAGGAACGTGAACAATATGCACAATCCAGTCACGCGACAGTAAATCCAAAAGTTGAAGAAAAGCGTGCACATGAAACTAAACATTCTCCTTATCTTTGATAATAGAAACAATATCAAGAGAGTCCGATTCACGGATGACCTTACGAACCCCAAAATCCCAACCCAAAGTCAAGCCATTCCTAACAGCAAGAAGCTTTGCAAGAAAAGCATCTCCCTGACCATCAAAACTAGAAAAACCAACAAGCCACTCACTAGTATAAGACCGAATCAGACTTCCCAAACCTATACAAGGAATCAAATCTAGAAAAGCTTCCATCTACATTTAATTTAATGAAATCAATAGGGGGAGCAGACCAATTGACAATACCTATTCATTGCTGGAGACTAAGCATATCACCTGCCAAGAAAGACGTGAACTCCTCATGACATAAGTAGACACCGTGAAGAATCTAGTCAAGACTCCAAGTATCCTCACCAAGAATCATATTATTTCTTCATCGCCAAGCCCACGAAATGCCTGCAAGAAAGAGGGTTGAGATGTTGCTAGTAGCGAGATCTTTGACCCAACTAGTAAGATCATTGCTTATAAGGAATAAGGGGTTCAACAACAAGCCTAGATGTATTCACATTTCTCAGGCATGCGGAAAATCACCAAGACAATGCCTAATATCTTCAAAATTACCAGAACAATGTTGACAATTAGGGGAAGTCGTCATACCTCTCTGAAGACAGAGAACGTTAGTAGGAAGAGCATGATGGAGAAGCAACCAAACCAGATGCTAAGCTTTGGCAAGAGCTGGGAGTTTCCAAACCCCACTTCTAATTATGATTAGGATTCCAGGTGCGAACAGATATGAGAAGCCATCTATATCCAGAGGCCGCCATATAAATGCCATTGTTATTACCCTTCCAAACCCAACAATCCAAAATATTAGGATCAACATGAACCGGCACCGAGACCTGGAGAATAGCCTCCCTAATCGGAGGCTAAAGTAACGTAGCTAAACTACTCATTCAGTGTACCAGAGAGAAGAATTACCACAGCCCAAACACATACTAAAGCCACCACGAAGAGAAGCAACAACTTTAGATATGCTACGCCAAATAACTGAAGAATTAGCTTTCCCATTGACCTTCCAAATAGAGGCATTACCCAAATACTTATGTTTGAGAACTTGGACCCAGAGTTTGTAATCTTCATCCAGGAGACTGCAAATCAATTTGTCCAAAATAGCTAAATTTCAAATACGCAAATCACGAATTCCCAAACCACTGAACTGCATAGGAGTAGTTAGTGTATACCAATTCACCAGACTCTAGCTCCTCTTATTTCCATTTTGGCCCCAAATAAAGTTTCTAGATATACTATCAATCTTATTATAGATTTTCAACGAAGCCAATTGGGTTTGCATAAAGTAGACAGTTATAGAAGAGATAAAAGATTTGGCAAGGTACACTATACTAGCTTTGTTGAAGAGTTTACCTTTCCAAGAAGCTAGACGAGTTTGAATCTTCTCAAGAACATTATTAAAGGTAGAATTTCAGACTCTACCTTTAATCAAAGGAAAACCTAAATACATTCCCAAGTCTCCAACACAATGAATACCAAAGCCCCTAGTAAGAGCATCTCTTCTATGCCAATTCACCTTAGCCGAGCACATCATCTTAGATTTCTCAAGATTAATCGATAATCCAGAAGCATCACAAAAAGTTTGTAAAGTGTCAGATACCAAATGCACCTGAGAATCACTAGCCTGACAGAATAGAAGAACATCATCTGCAAAGAAGAGGTGGGAAAGACTCAACCCTCATTTAGAAACACAGATGGGGTGTCAAAGACCTGTAGAAACTTTATGTTGGATATTGAGCGCCAAATTTTCCATACAAAGAACAAAAAGATAAGGTGAAAGAGGATCACCTTGACGGAGGCCTCTAGAAGGATTGAAGCTTTCCAACTTTGCACAATTCCAAAGTATAGAGAGGTTAGCATATCTAACACACCGCATAATCAACTTTTTTTTTTTAATGGTGTGTTTGATATGCAAAAAGAAGTAAGAAAATATAATAGATTAAAAAAAATAATCTATTAAAATATCTCAATTTTTTTTAAAATAGAGAAGATTTAATATTTTTAGCAGATAATTTAAACAATTTTTGCAGTCTCTGTTATTTTTTTTCTCTCTGTCTATTTTTCTACTTATCAAACACATCGTGAATAACTCAAAAATTTTTACTATCTCTATTATTTTTAATAGAGAACCTAATAACAAATATATAAAAAAATTATACAAAACCCTAAACTATGTATAAGTCATGTCTTTAAAAATTATTCTCACTCAACATATTGCAAAATAAGTAGAATTTGGTTGGTGTAATTCTATATTTTTTTTATTTACTAGAGTTTAATTGTTATTTTATTTTGTTTGATGTTGTTATTAAAAAAATAGAATATGTGTAAAAAATTCTTTGAAAACCAATCATATAATATTGAGTTGTAAAAAATATACAATTATTTTTAAAAAAATTATACAATTAACATGTTTTGATATTTTTCATATTCTAATTAAAAGCCTAATTGTAAAGATATAAATAACTATAAATAAAATTTTTTAATTTTTTAATTCATTTTATCTCATAAAAATAACCAATTTTATTTAATTTTAAAATAATTTATTTAACTAAAATTCAGTGAAAATCCCAATATCTCATTAAATTAAAATCTAACACTTGGGTGCGCGACCTGTAGCATTTTCCAATTAAATGTACTTTTAAGTGTTCCACCACTTTTTCAAACATGAATTAAATCAGATATTTATGGTGTGTTTGATATGTAAAAAGAGAAAAGAAAAGATAATAGACAAAAAAAAATAAAAGAATAATTTATAAAAATATCTCTTTTTTTTAAAATAGAGAAATTTAATATTATTTAGGAGATAATTTAAGCAATTTTTACTGTCTCTCTTATTATTTTTTCTCTCATTATTTTTTTACCTGCCAATTAATCACATCATAAATACTCTAAAAATTCTTTGATAAATTGCCGAAATAGATTGTTTTCCATTTGAATTTTCTAAAATTTTTTAATAAATGTCTGTGAACTCTATACGAGTTTTTCACATATGTATGTTTGTGTGGGGCGCATATTTCTTCTTTCTCTTCTTCTTTTTTTTTTCCCCAAAGAAAAAGAAAAGTTCTGATCTGCGATTTGGAATATCCTTTTTCTAGTTTTCCAATAATTTAATTTGACAGTTTTGGATTATCAGATTTCGCACACAATATTTGGTATTTTGAATGTTATTTATAATATTTAGTGGTTTTATATTTTATATAAAAATTGGAAGTTATTATAAAAATATACAATTAATGAAATAAAAAAAAAGTGATGAGTCGTGAGAGTTATGTGCGAGATACTATTATTTTTAGTAATCCGTCATCTTAGCCGTTATTATATCTAAATCCAAAATTAAGGATTATAAAATATGACATATCCATTAAGCAAGTATAGCCTACAGCTTTCTTCTACCATAGGCTATCTAGAATGTCTGATAAAAATCAGAACTTAATGGACGGGACAACCAAATCGTAGATCTGCAACTGAATAGTGAATACACACAAAATTGAAGTCACAATCTTTGCCGGGTCTATTGACAGTTTCAGTCTTTTAGAAATGTTCCGGTGATACTGAGCAAACTTGGAATGTGGAGGCTACAAATCCGCTGATAATATAATATTTTAGGCAATAAAAATGAATACAAAAAGCCTAGCTTACACATAGCTACTAAATCAAACCATGGTTGAGATGTGAAATCACATTGGCTTACACATAACTACTAAATCAAACCAAACTTTTTCCAATTCATTCAAACTACGTTTATTCCTTTTCTACTCACGTTTGGACAATTCCTTTGAGCTTTCAAACACACACTAAATCAACAAGTCAATACAAGCCATCTTTGAGGGACTTTTTTTTCACATGATGCTTTGGTTGCTTGCTTCGCACATATAATTAAACAGATATCTCAATATGGTGGTGGAGGTGGAGGGTACATTCCAGGATACGGACCTGATAACGCAGGGGAAAAAAAAAAAACTCATGTTATGAAAGAATGGAAGCAGAAAACATGAAGTATGAATTAAAAGACCAACAATTTGGTCCCTGCATCAATAGAACTATATCCTTTTAGTCTTCAAAATTTTAGTTAGTCTTAAAAAAATAAAAAACTCGATGCGCTTGGTCCATCCAACATCTCTCGAGTATTTGGCAAAGAGATTGGCAAACACCGAGGTTATGACTAAGCAAATATAAAAACTAGTACTTAAAAGATATATTTTTTGTTGTTTAATTCTTGAAATTTAGGTATCAGATGAGCTAGTAGTGTTTATAAGTTATAGACTTAGTAAAAATTAATCTTTTTATAGCACTATATTGGATATTAATTTATTTACGAGAGACTAATTTAATAACTGTGTATAAAGTTCATAACATTTTAAAACTGAATTATGTAGAGTTGAACTTTCAAGACTAGACAATGAACTCAAATATCCTCAAGGACTAAATGTTAATATAGTCTTACTGGGTTTAATACTGAATAAGTCTAAATGATATAGAGGCCAAATTGGGAGTTTAGTCAAATTAAAAAATGAAAAACCAAAATTACCAAGAGCATGATATGTGGAGTTGGGTTGAGCTGGTGGATATGGAGGCGGAGGATAAGCTGAAGGTGGTGGTGGTGGTGGGAGGTGATGTGGATATGGATGGGGTGGGTAGGTGGTGAGAGGAGGAGGATAATGCGGTGGTGGTGGATAAGAAGCGGGATGTGGTGCAGAATATTGAGGTACTTGGGGATTTGGTGTTGCCATATGTGGCTTTGCTGATGAAGCATAGCTTGAAGCTGATTTCTGCAAAGAAAATCCAAACACATTCAAACTCAATTATTTTCGAAATTATTGATAACATCTAATAAACAACAATCATCTTGAAAATACATAATAAAAGTGTAGCTTACTTTGACGTTTGCGTAATGCAATATGAGTTTTACTTTACCAGCATGTCTGCCAAAAGAAAAAATAGGTAGTTTACAAGTTTGACTTCAAGCTATGCAAAGGGAGATTCTTATATCTACTTATAGTGAACATCAGACAAGCTTCAAGTTAAGCTTTAGAAGAGTGGAAAAGCAACACAAACACACACACACACACACACACACACACACACACACACACACAGAGTCTATATTACTGATAGCAATGATGGAATTGTGAATTTATTTCATAACTATTTGTTATAACTCAATCCTATTTTTGGAACTAGATTTCTAGGAAAATAGGAAGCTCCAAGGACATAAAATGAAATGCAGTTATTCTTCATTGTGCAGGTTTTATTATACATAATTTTTGGAATCGACCCGGTCATTGATATGAGCTAGTCTTTGGATTATCAGGTCATTGGTCTAATTACTGGATTATCGAATCAATTGTTAAACGAGATACTATATATATATATATATATATATATGGCCATAAATAAATATTAAAATAAGTAAAACAAATAATTTATATACAAATTTAACAATTAAAATATCCTAAAAATGTATCTTAAAGTAATTTTAGCACACAAATATCATATATATTTGATAAATAAATAAATAAAATATTTTATAATTATATTAATAAATTGTAAATATAAAAATAAAATTAATTTATTTTTGAATACCTAATAGTTATTTACTTATTTTTAACTTTATATGATATTATAAAATCTGTTACTAACATTGTTCAACTTTTATGATTTAAAATCATTTTAGATAATGTAATGATATAATATATATAAAATAATAACATTTTATATTTCAAAACGTCATTATTATTCTTATATATATATATATATATATATATATATTGATTGGCACACTTATATGATAATATACCTTGCTTTTTTATGGTTTAAATATTGTTTTTCTTCTATATATTGTGTATTTGGTTTAATATTGGTTAGACCATTTTATTTATATGCTTTTTGTTGAAATCTAAAAAAAGACTTGAGTCACCGGTTCAACCAGGTCTTGATCGATCTGATTGCATCCCGATTTAATGAGGTGAGCTAGACCGAATTGGACTCTAAGCCGTCTATTTTCATATCAATCTGACCAAGTCGATCCAGGTCTAAAAACAATGTTCTTGTATTTGAATGCTTATGTATAATTTCATGTGACTAAAATATTTGTCTTAAACTGTTTGATCAACTCTTGTAACTCAACTCTTGTAACTCAATAAACATAATGGCTTTGCAAAGCCAATTCCTGATATCCCTACAATGAGTACCGAATGCTACCTAGAAGCCAATGCAGTTATCTGATGCAACGCTCAGGCCTTTTGTTTAACATAAAATTGAATGAGGTGAAAAATGTAACTTCATGCTAAACACTTGATGGAGATGCGTGCACTACTGGGATAAAACAGTTGAATGTTGATGCAAAGGAGCAAAATCAAACAACCCAGGGACATTTCCTCTGTGTTTACCTGCCACTCTTCGTTTGAAGCGGCCAAGCAGAGTCATCAAAACCTTCTGAAAGAACTTTGTCCAATTTAACGCTGAAAATCACCAAATTCAAACCAAATCATAAATGTAAACCAAACAGGCATTTAAAACTTAGAAGCTTATAATTGAAGGTTGAAGCTTCAGGAATCAAAATTACTTTGCGCTGCCGATAAAATCATCATCGGTGATTGTATTGCTGTTCCAAACAATCACATTAATTTCCCTAAGCCCTTCAGTCAACGAAAAAACGAACTTCTCTTGAAATAATGGGTTTTTTCCGCCATCTGCACAAGTCAGTGTTTAAAAGATCTTATCTCAACTTTCAAGTAACATAGGGTTGACCACAAAAATTCAAAACAGTAATTCCTTAAATGCTCTGCTTCGTTGATCTTGCAATTTTAACTCTATTTTTTCAAATTTTCCATCAAATTACCTAATTCACATATAACTCAATACCTGTGCAAGTGCTGGTTTTGAGCTTGGTGTTAGCATATTCGAGACAAACATAGGGATCCTGCCTCGAAATCCATTCTGTGTCCTTCAACTCTGTGCATTTTAAAACTGATTGATAAAAACACATCCAAACATGAGATTATTCCACTAATTAAACCTGAAATTAGTAACAGAGAAGTAAAAATGGCGGTTGACTGTACCAGTAACCTCAAGAGTCTCGCCTTGGATTCCAGTTATCGACATGGACGAACAATAAATTCTGCAAATGAGACGAGGTTAGATGTTTTGACCAAAAGTAAAAAGCTCTAGCTTAACGATATCAACAATTTGATAATGTTTGATTCCACAACGGATCTTGTTCTATTAATATACAGGATAAGCAAAGAGAGATCAAATTACCAGTATAATTGGGAAGGAATACTTCAACGCGTGGATATGATTGAGCTTCTTCTTGAAGTTGAAGAAAGCACCGATACCTGTGATTTCTGGGGCAGTCCCTGTGAGCTTCCATGAATATCCAATGTCTCTTATAAAGGAAGAGCTAACGATAACCAAGAATGAAGCGGGTCTCCACATACAGTATTTGTACGACTCTTCTTCACCCATCACTCCGTTAGAACGTCATTTTCCACACTTCCTTACTTTACAACTGCTTTTATATTTTTCATTCTTCTTTTTTTTTTTCAAAAGCAGTTTTTTGAATTTTGTTTAATGGTAATTTTGTTTTGCAAATTTGATTTTTGTTAAAAATGAGTTTACATGACTATTTATTTATTTAAAAAACTCTTATCAGATAACAAATTAAATTGTATTTTAGACCTTAATTATAATTTGGAGAGACCCTTGAGTACTTGTTTGGTCTGGAAATTTGTACTTTGATATCTTTTAGTTTAAATTATTATTGCATTGCCATTTTATGATTTTATATTTTTAACTTTTAGATAAATTTTATAAATTTTATTTTTTATTCTTAAATTTATTAATGAAAATTAGTTTTTTTATATGCATACATGTAATTAAGAAATTCAAGTGAAATTTGAAGACACAGGTAAGTTGGAATATGTTATTAGTTTTTTATTCTTTTTTGTTGTATTTATTCTTATTCTTCAAGCTATTGTTTTAACATATAACAAAGTACTATATTGCTAATAAATTTTTTTTAAGGTTCTAAATTTGAACTATATTTATTATTTGTGAATATATAGAAATATAATTCAAAAAATTTTAAAAAGTTCATGTGCTATTATACCCTCTTCATCCATAAAATTTTATATTCTTATAATTTTCTATAAAAATAAAATTTATTGTGGAGTCAAATATAATTAAAAATGGGTAAACTCGATAACATAAAAATAATTAGCCAGAATGCAAGAAATAATAAATAAATGACCACTACTACGTTTTTCTGAATATAATCCACTACTATTGATATCCACTACAGATCTTCATCATACTGGCAATTTTTCAAAAAAATAATTAAAGACCAAGTTGTAAAAAAAAAAAAAGTAGCTTTACGTCAAAACACAAGCCTAGGTGTAACTTAAAATTTCAGATCACAAAACAAGGGCGATGTGGAATCTTTTTTTTTTCTTTATTTAGTAAATGACGTGTAATCAAATTACATCATAGCAAAGGTAAACTTATGCCCCGATAAGTTGATTGGTAAAAAATTATTTTAATTTAATTAGATGTTTTAAATTTAAATTTTTAAAAATATAATTTTGTTAAAACTTGTTAAGATAAACTTTGTTATTATTATAATTCTACTTAACTTAAATTTAAATTAATTGATAGTGGTGTAACGTGTGATATTGAATGGATATAATTTTTTTGGTAAAAAAATATTAAAGAAACTAACTTTATGAAGTCGTTGTCTGTTTTTCGAGGTCAATACGCGCCGCCGACAAATAACTCCAAAAGTTCTTTGATAAACTGTCGACATTGATTTTTTTCGATTTGAATTTTTTCAATTTTTTAAATAAATGGCTGTGAACTCCATACAACGTTTTTCACATACGTATGTCTGGGGCCCATATTTCTTTCCTTTTTTGAACCCAGAAAAAGAAAAGTTCTTGTCTGCAATTTATAGGGAAGGTGCCACACTGAAAATTTTAATCTTGCAATTAAGGTTCTGTCGACAGAATCAAACAAGCGATATATTCCCATCAATTTTCCAAATACGAATGAAAATAGATGTTTATGGTCTGTTTGACATGCAAAAAGAAAAAAGAAGAGAGAATAGATAAAAAAAATAATTTATTAAAATATCTCAATTTTTTTTAAACAAGAGAAAATTTAATATTATTTAAGAGATAATTTAAACAATTTAAACAATCTCTCTTACTATTTTTTTCTCATTATTTTTTTACCTGCCAAACTCATTATGAATAATTTTAATTTTTCATCGTTTTTCTTATTTTATTTTTTAATTTTTAATATTATTAAAACAGGCTTGACCTGCTCGTATTTATGCGGGCTTAGATTTTAAAAATTTAGCTAACTAGCCTCGCTTGCAAGCCCACTCTTTGAAAGAATTTAATTTTTTATATAATTATATTATATTATTTAATATATAAATAATTTTACTTTATTATATTTTTTATTTTATAATATTATATTCAATAATTATAATGAATTTGATATAAATTTTTTATTATATTTTAATAAAAAATATATAATTTTTAAATTTAAATATAATATAGTTAATTTAAAAAAATATGAAAAATCAATGTTATTAATTATTTAAAAATATTAAAGAAGCAATATTTTACATGTATAAATTGTATTTCAATATAAAATTATTGAATTTTTTACTAAAATAATTTAAATATTATACTATTTAAATATAAAAAAACTCTTGGCTCCCGGGCTAACACAGGCGGACCTGAATATTAGATTTATTTTAAAAACTCTTCTCAGATAAATTATATTTTATACCTTAATAATTTGGAGAGACCCTTGAGTACTTGTTTGGTCTGGAAATTTGAACTTTGATATCTTTTAGTTTAACTTATTATTGCATTGCCATTTTATGATTTTATTTTCGTAACTTTTAGATAAATTTTATTTTTTATTCTTAAATTTATTATTGAGAATTAGTTTTTTTTTTATATGCATACATGTAATTAAGAAATTCAAGTGAAATTTGATCACACAGGTAAGTTAGAATATATTGTTAGTTTTTTTTCTTTGTATTTATTCTTATTCTTCAAATTGTTTTTTTTAACATATAACAAAGTAGTATATTGCTAATAAAAATTTTTTTAAGGTTCTAAATTTGAACTATATTTATTATTTGTGAATATATAGAAATATAATTCAAAAAATTTTAAAAAGTTCATGTGCTATTATACCCTCTTCATCCATATAATTTTATATTCTTATAATTTTCTATAATAGTAAAATTTATTGTAGAGTCAAATATTATTAAGAATGGATAAACTCGATAACATAAAAATAATTAGCCAGAATGCAAGAAATAATAAATAAATAACCACTACTATGTTTTTCTGAATATAATCCACTACTATTGATATCCACTTCAGATCTTCATCATACTGGCATATTTTTAAAAAAATCATTAAAGACCAAGTTGTAAAAAAAAAAAAAAGATGTACGTCAAAACACTTTTGCCTAGGCGTAACTTAAAATTTCAGATCACAACACTAGGGGGATGTGGAATCTTTTTTTTTTTTTTATATTTATTTGGTGAATGACGTGTAATCAAATTACATCATAGCAAAGGCATACTTTTATCACTAAATAAGTTGATTGGTAAAGAATTATTTTAATTTAATTAGAGATTTTAAATATTTTTTTTAAAAATAATTATGTTAAAACTTGTTTAGATGAACTTTGTTATTATTATGATTCTACTGAACTTAAATTTATATTAACTGATGCTAGTGTAATGTGTGATATTGAATGATGGTTAATATATATATATATATATACACTTTTTGTGGTCAAAAAATATTAAAGAAACCAAATTTATGAAGTCGTTTTCTGTTTTTCATGGTCAATACGCGCCGCCTATTAGATCTGCGTCCCCTTCACAAATTCCAAATATACTTTTAAGTGTTTCCATCAATTTTTCAAACATGAACGAAATTAGATGTTTATGGTGTGTTTAATATATAGAAAGAGAAAAGAAAAAAAATATTTTATTAAAAAATTTTAATTTTTAAAAATAAATTTTAGTATTTTTAAGAGATAATTTAAAATTTTTTTTATTGTATCTCTTATTATTCTCTATCTTATTGTTTTTCTACTTACCAAACATATGACAAATAACTCCAAAAGTTCTTCGATAAACCGTCGATATTGATTATTTTCGATTTGAATTTTTTTAATTTTTTAAATAAATGGCTGTCAACTCTATACAACGTTTTTCACATATGTATATATGGGGCCCACATTTCTTTCCTTTTTTTGTTTCCCAGAAAAAGAAAAGTTCGTCGCTGCCATTTAAGGAATGGTGCTACAGTGAAAAATTAATTTTAAAATTAAGATTCTCTCGACAGAATCAAACAAGCGATATAATTGTTGTAAATGTACTTTTAAGTGTTCCCATCACTTTTTCATATACGAATGAAATTAGATGTTTATGGTCTGTTTGATATGGATAAAGAGAACAGAAGAGATAATAGATAAAAAAAGAGTAATTGATTAAAATATCTCAATTTTTTTAAAACAACAGAAGATTTAACATTATTTTGGAGATAATTTAAAAAAAATTTACAGTCTCTCTTACTATTTTTTCTCTCTCTCATTATGTTTTTTGCCTTCCAAATTCATCATGTATAATTTTAAAATTTTCACTGTCTCTCATTATTTTTCTCTATTTTTAGCATTGTATCCCACTAGCTTCACAGACTGGCCTGCTTTTAAAAAGAACTTAATTTTTTATAATAATATTATAATATTTAGTATATAAATAATCTCACTTTATCATATTTTTGTATTTTATAATATTATATTCAATAATTATAATAAATTTGGATATAAATATATTTATTATTTTTAATAATAAAATAGAATTTTCAAATTTAAATATAATATGTTTAATTTAAAAAAATGAAAAACAAGGTTATTAATTATTTAAAAATATTAAAGAAGTAATATTTTATATGTATAAATTGTATTTCAATATAAAATTATTGAATTTTTTACTGAAATAATTTTAATATTATATTATATATATATATATATATTAAAAAATAATCCTGGGCATGCGGGCTAGCAAGGGTAAGCATAGACATTAGATTTCAAACTTGTCAAAAAACAGGCCACGCACCATTTTGACATTGCTTTTAAGTGTTTCCACCACTTTCTCAAACATGAATGAAATAAAAGTCGGTTTGATTTGTGAAAATATTTTATATTTTTATTTTTAGCCTTTATTTTCTGAAGCACTAAAAATATTTTTTTGGTGTTTTCTAATTTGGACATATTTTAAAAATATATTTTCAAGAAAACATTTTCATTAAACTCAATCAAACACATTGTCACGCCCCAATCCTGAAAACATGACGGCACAACAGTAGGATCCTTACCACTACCTAAACCTGAATTTATGAACACTAAGCCCACACAACCAAAAGTAATAATTAAAGGAAACCTTCACATAACTACATACACAGAAAACTTAGGAGTTCTATCTACTACAGAGCGACTCAAAAACCTGAACGTACCCAAATATACCATTATCAACCCAAAACCAACACAGGTCGTGGACTTGGAGACTCCGCTACTCCTCTTACGAAGACTCACCAACAGAGAAAAAATCCTACAAAGGGTGCACAATCAAAGAGGGTGAGTACAAGAGATACTCAGTGAGATAAAAACAAAAAGAGACTTACCACACACTTCTAACATGGGAGCATCACCATGACAATGTAGAAATTCATCATCAACTTCAATTAATCAAGAATGAGGAAACTGGTATACACACATCAACATATATATTCAAGAATCAGTATAGAATATTCATGAATATTAGTCACTCTCATGTGGCCCCTATGATATTGAAATAGACAATTTAATATATATCTATAATATAATTTACATATATATATATATATATATATACATAAGTTTTGTCTACCGTTCCAGGACGACACAATTAAAGAGGTTTTGTCCATTATTCGAGGACAATACAATTAAAGAGGTTTTGTCCACTATTCCAGGACAACATAATAAATGAAGTTTTGTCCACAATTCCAGGACAATACAATAAATGAAGTTTTGTTCACCGTTCCAGTACAACATATAAATGAAGTTTTGTCTACCGTTCCATGACAATACAATAAATGAAGTTTTATCCATCGTTCCAAGACAATATAATAAATGAAGTTTTGTCCACCATTCGATAACAATATAATAAATGAATTTATCAAATCATATAACAAGGAATTTATTTCAAACCATCTACAACTATATAATGTATTAAATAGAGGATTCCAATATCTCTTTCCTAAATGCTAAAATAATATATAATTATTCCAGAACAGATCGACTAAGAGAAATAATCTTTGATGCTTTGTGAGTTCCAACCATTCAAAAGAATAGAGTCACAATACTTCTATTACATAAGCTTAATACAATACTATCCATTTGACTATACACTAATCTAAACATATTCATAGGTCGTCTAGACTTTTGTACTATTTGGTTAGTCATAGTGCGATAGAATTATACACTCTTCAAGCTATCATTAACTCATCCATGATTAGTCTATCTAATCGGTGGTTATCTTTAACACAAAGAATTACATCTTACACAATGGAAATAGAATAATCAATTCAATATGGCAAAGAGCTATTCATCCACATTAAATAACCCATCACATCATACTTAATTCAAGACTTGGTATAGTCACACGCTGTTCCCCTAATCATGACAGGACTCTTTCGCATTGCATTAACTCTCACAACTATAGTCATCCTTAGGGATATTGAGAAGGCTATATGATTCTTTTTCCCATTACCTCAAACACACATAAGTTGTGTTTTAAACAAAGGATATATATATATATATATATATATATATATATATATATATCCAGCACACTTGTATGTCACAATGCAATATGCTAACCTAAAGTCTACCACCCAATAGTACAAACACATACATGTCTACTATCATAAAGAGATCACTCATACAAGTAAGAATGGAATATTTCTATACATGTACGTATTTGTTTCTTGAGACATCTAACCAAAACCACAAAGCCTTCATAGTATTCATACTAGTCTCATCACTTGAAGGTGTAAGCACAACATAGTTATAATAAAGACTAGAAAGGAAACAAATAAGGTAGAATAGAAGCTCCCTCATCTGGGCATGGAGCACTTTCAACCTCTAAAGAATGTCTTAGTTGTAACGTCTGCTAAAATAATACTAATTTTATACAATTTAAAAAAATTGTAGTAAAGATCTTGTAAAACTTATGGTTAAAACCATAAGACTTTTCTAGAAAACTTGAAAAAATATCTGATTGTATAAAATTAGGGCAACTTTGAAACATTTTTCAATTTATAATTTTAAACTGGCAAAGGACGATCGATCGACTGATCTGAGGCTATCGGTTGACTGATAGTCTTCAAAGTTGTATATATCTTAAATCGAGAGGTATCAGTCGACTGATTCATGGACATCGGTCGACTGATGTATCTTGAACATCAGATTTCAGAAGATATTAATTTGAAAACATGATAAAATCGACTAGTTTCATTATGCATATAATTTACAACACTTCTTCAACTTTTCTTTGCAAGTTCTCTTCTAGAATGAAGTTAAAGTACAATGAGCTTACATATAACTCATACCTCCATGCATATACATAAATTGTGCATAGGTTTCTAAAGGTTTACATAGGAAGTTAAGTTTGCATTTCCTTTCTATGTATAATTACCTAGCAACTATGCTAGCTTGTTCCTTGCTATCTTTTGCTTCCTCAAATCCTGAAATGGTTAGTTAAAACATAAAACATGAGATATATAATCTCAGTAGCTAGTTTATTTAAAGAAATCATTTCAAGAACCATTTCAGTCATAAAAACAATTCTTAGTAACTAATTCACACTTCCATGAACATAAAAGAACTATTATAAAGAAATCTCAATAGGGAACTCATTCCATAAAATATAACTAACATACTAGCACATAGCTTGTATCTTAGTTTCTTTCTCAATATAGTACACTATTCTTGTCTACTTTTGCTACTTTAGTTACTTTAGCTACTCTAGTTACTTTAGTTATTTTAACTACTCTAGTTACTTTAGTTATTTTAACTACTCTAGTTACTTTCTCAGGAAAAGTACTCAATGTCCTATAAGGAATTTCTGTCATCCCATGAGGAATTTCTAGGGTTCTGTCTTCCCATAAGGATTTTTACATCCTATGAGGTATTTCTGTCATCTCATTATATTAGTCGACTGATTTATTATATTAGTCGACTGATTCCCTCAAAACTTCATTTTTTTTCTATTCTTAGCTCATTTATTCCAATTTCTCATGCCTTTTCTTGATGACTGAATTCTAGGCATTCAAAATCATACTTTGCTAAGTTCTAATATTATTTCTAACTAAAATAAAGAAAATATAATTTCAATAGAGGAAAATATGGGATGTTACATTAGTCAAGTCCCGAATCAGCAAATCATCTCCTATCATCTACAAACCGAGTGAACATGAGAAAAGGGGATTAAAATCACACTTCAATTTTTGTTAAGTGTCAGCCCTTCAACTCTCGGCCACTTGCCAGATCCTTGGGCGCCAAGCAGTGAAAATTCGAATATCAGATTGATTTTAACGTTCCAACCCTGAAATCAACCAATTTTTCACCACAAATGATTTAAAAGGGTATAAATTACATCTCCCAAATCACTTAGATTAATTTCTTTACATGCTAAAGAATAAATAAAATTTCATCAGGTCACAAAATAGGAAAATTCTCACCACTAATTTTGACATTTGATTACTTCTATAGTCATAACTCTTAAATGGTAAATAATTTTCAAATAAAATTTATACTATTAGAAATTAGACTCAGTTTTTTCCAACGGTATAAGATTTGCAAAAAACAGAGTTTAGCCACAAGAGTTATGACTATTTGAAAACTGCATTTGAATTTCTGCGCTGGCAGCACTTGGGCACCACCTCTGTGCCTTCAAACCCCTTTGGCTGCAAGACCATGGTGCTTATGCACCCCAGTTGATGCTTGGGCTCCCTGGGTCTAGGCAGCCATGGATGGAGCTCGAAAATGGCTCTATCCTTGCCCAAACTTGTCTCTTTTAGTCCCAATCTTCCATAGGTTCCTCTAGGATTTTTTAAGTAAGAAAAGGACACTTTAAACAGCCTTAAAACTTAGAATTTCGAAGCAACATATCAAGCGGAAAAGATTTCAAGAAATTTTCTCCAATTCATTCTTTCAACAACTCCAATTTCCTTTCAAAACTTTAGCTACAATTAATAATGGGTCTTCTTTATCGACAAATTAGAACAACAATTGCATACCTAGTGTTCAGTGTAAACATTATACACCATTTTCCCCAAATCACTAACCTAGGGTTTTTCATCTTGAAATAGAGGAAAAAGAAGAAGAAGAGAAGAAGAAGGAGAGGAAGAACATTAACCAATTCTCCTAAACTTCTGTAACTTCTACCCTTAAACAAAGCCATAGCTGGATTTAAAGATAGGTTTCGAAGGTTATTGGCCGAAGAGGAAAGAGGAAGCCTTGGGAAGGAGAAGAAAAAAATGAAAGAAGGAAATAGATGATGGCCTTTAAGTGTCTAATGTGGGGCCCACTTAATTCTTTTAAATTTGGTCCCTTAGTAACTACATTAATTAGGACCTTGCAAGATACTTAGGATGATTGATCAAAATTAGGACACTTAACTATACTTCCATAAAAATACACATCATCCTATTCCATTTTCATAAAATACTAAAAATCCCACGTTTGTTCATTTTAGTCCCTCTTAGTACCTCAAGATCCCCTCTAGCCTCAACTTTAACATCTTTAAGGTATCGGCCCTTTAATTTTATCCCCATAAGGTCCATTCCCCTTCATGGGTCCCTATTCGGTCCTTTCCCATGATTACTTTGTAATTTCTTTTCCGTTCACTTTAGTCCTTTAGCATTCTCCCTTCACTCACTACTCATGTTTTTCCTTAATCAAAGATAAATCTTATTAAATTTTGAAAATCTTTTGTTCCTCTAGTCGAAACTCCTTAACTTGCGAAATTTTTTTTTTACCCAAATTTATGTACTTTAAACCATTCTCTCATTATTTTTTTACCTTGGAGAAAAATTGTTGGTGAATATTGACTAGCCCATTCTCTCATTATTTTTTTACCTTCCAAACTCGCCATGAATAACTTTAAAATTTTCATCATCTCTTATTTCTTTTCTCTATTTCTAACATTGTCAAAACAGGCAGTCGCTCGCATTTAGACAAGTTTGGATTTAAAAAATTAAGCCTGCTAGGCCTATGAGCTAGCCTTTTTTTTTTTAAAGAAAATTTAAATTTTTTGTATATAATATTATTTTATTTAGTATATAAATAACTTCACTTTATCATATTTTTTTAATTTTATAACATTATATTTAATAATTATAATAAATTTGTATATACTTTTTTAAAAATAAATATAAAATTTTCAGATTTAAATATAATATAGTTAATTTAAAAAAATATAAAATATTAAAGTTATTAATTATTTAAAAATATTAAAGAAGTAATATTTTATATGTATAAATTGTATTTCAATATAAAATTATTAAATTTTTTACTAAAATAATTTTAATATTATATTATTTAAATGTAAAAAAAAGATGCTTGGCCCGCTAGCTAACACAAGTGATCATGGACATTAGATTCTAGACTCATCTAAAAATGAGTCGGATCGGGTCGTTTTGACCGTGCTTTTAAGTGTTTCCACCACTTTTTCAAGCATAAATGAAATAGAGTCATAATAGTTTGTGAAAATATTTTTTATTTTTATTTTTAGTCTTTATTTCCTGAAGCATTGAAAACATCATTTTTGTGTTTTTAAATTTGGGTATATTTTAAGAAATGTTTTTAAGAAAATATTTTTTATTAAATTTAATTAAACACATTTTCAAGCCTATTTTCTATTTTTATTAAAAATAGAAAATAGAAAATGCCCAAACCAAATGAACCTTAAATGTTTATGGTGTGTTTGATATGCAAAAAGAGAAAAGAAAATATAATAGCAAAAGAATAATTTACAAAAATATCTCAATTTTTATTTTGAAAAAAGAGAAGATTTAATATTTTTTAGGAGATAATTTAAACAACTTTTAAAATCTCTGTTTTTTTTCTCTCTCATTAGTTTCCTACTTGTCAAACACGTCGTGAATAACTCTAAAGTTTTGACCCTTTTTATTATTTTTGATAGAGAACCTAATAACAAATATATAAAAAATTTATACAATACCCTAAATTATGTATAAGTGTTGTCTTTAAGAATTATTCTCACTTAGTATATTGCAAAATAAGTAGAATTTTGTTGGTGTGATTCTATATTATTTTATTTATTAGAGTTTAATTGTTATTTTATTTTGTTTCATGTTGTTATTAAAAAAATAGAATATATGTAAAAAGTTCTTTGAAAACCAATCATGTAATATTGAATTTTAAAAAATATTCAATTATTTTTAAAAAATTATACAATTATCTTTTTTTATTGGATAACTATACATTTATTATATTCTAATTAAAAGCCTGATTGTAAAGATATAAATAACTGTAGATAAACTTTTTTAATTTTTAAATTCATTGTCTTATAAAAAATAAGGAAAATTTATTTAATATTAAAATAACTTATTTAACTAAAACCCAACACAAATCTCAATATCTCATTAAATTAAATTCTAACGATTAGGTGCTCGAACTGTAGCATCGCCCAATTCTAAATGTACTTTTAAGTGTTCTCATTTTTTTTTCAAACATGAAAGAAATTAGATGTTTATGATGTGTTTGATATGTAAAAAGAGAAAAGAAAAGATAATAGATAAAAAAAAGAATAATTTATTATAATTTAAGCAATTTTTACTGTCTCTCTTATTATTATTCTCTCTCGCACATTATTTTTTGACCTGCCAGACACATCGTAAATACTCTAAAAAGTTCTTTTATAAATTGCTGAAACACATTGTTTTCCATTTGAATTTTCTAAAATTTTTAAATAAATGTCTGTGAACTCTATACAAGTTTTTAACTCTGGAACAACAAAATATCGATCTTCACAATTATTAGCCTTTATTATATCTAAATTCAAAATTAAGAAATATAAAATATGACATCCGTTAAGCAAGTATAACCTTCAGCTTTCTTCTACCATAGGCTATATAGAATGTCTGAGAAAAACCAAAACTTAATGCATGGGACAACCAAATCGTAGATCTACAACTTAATACACAAAAAATTGAAGTCACAATCTTGGCCGGGTCCATTGACAGTTTCAGTCTTTTAGAAATCCGCTGATAATATAGTATTTTAAGCAATAAAAATGAATACAAAAAGCCTAGCTTACACATAACTACTAAATCAAACCATGGTTGAGATGTGAAATCACATTAACTTACACATAACTATTAAATCAAATCAAACTTTTCCAATTTCATCCAAACTACGTTTATTTCTTTTGGCCAATTCCAATGAGTTTTCAAATCACACGCTAAATCAAGAAGTCAGTATGAGCCATCTTTGAGGTTCTTTTGTTTTTTCTCATATGATGCTTTGTTTGCTTGCCTCGCTCATATAATGAAACATATATCTCAAAGTGGTGGTGGAGGGTACATTCCGGGATACGGACCTGATAACGCAGGAAAAAAAAAAACTCAAGTTATGAAAGGGAAGCAGAAAACATGAAGTATGAATTAAAAGACCAATAATTTGCTCCCTGCATCAATAGAACTATATCCTTTTAGTCTTCAAAATTGTAGTTAGTCTCCCAAAATAATAATAATAAAAAAAAACTCGGTGCACTTGGTCCTTCCAACATGTCCCTAGAGTATCTGGCAAAGAGATTAACAAGCAGCAAGTCTATGATTAAGCAAATATACAAACTAGTCCTTAATAGATATATTTTTTATTGTTTAATTCTTGAAATTTAAGTATCAGGCAAATTAGTGTTTATGAGTAACAGAGTGTAAATTAATCTTTTTATAACACTAAATTGTATAATAATATATCTTTGAGAGACCAATTTAATGACATCGTATAACGAGTTCATAATATTGAGGGATGAATCATGTATTGAACTTTCAAGGACTAGACAAAGAACCTAAGTATCCCTCAGGGATTGAATGTAAATGTAGTCTTACTAAATAAGTCTAAATGATATAGAAACCAAATCGGGAGTTAAGTCAAATTAAAATATGAAAAGCCAAAATTACCAGGAGCATGATATGTGGAGTCGGGTTGAGGTGGTGGATATGGAGGTGGAGGACAAGCCGAAGGTGGTGTTGGTGGTGGTGGGGGGTAATGTGGACATGGATGGGGTGGATAGGTGGTGGGAGGAGGAGGATAATGTGGTGGTGGTGGAGGATAAGCTGAAGGTGGCGGTGTTGAGTGAGGACAGCTTGAAGCTGGTGTCTGCAAAGATGATCCAAACACATTCAAACATAAATTATTTTCAAAATTATTAATAGCTTCTAATCAGCACCAATCATCTTGAAAATACATAATGAAAGTGTAGCTTACTTGGGCATTTGCGTAATGCAATGTGAGTTTTACTTCACCTGCATGTCTGCCAAAAGAAAAAATAGGTAGTTTAGAAGTCTGACTTCAGGCTATGCAAAGGAAGATTCCTATATCTGCCTACAGTAAACATCAGAGAAGTTTCAAGTTAAGCTTGAGAAGAGTGGAAAAGCTAGTTGGAAAGTTGTAATCCAACTTCAATAAACACACGCACTCACAGTTTATATTACTGTTAGCCACGAAGGAATTGTAAATTTGTTTCGTAAATATTTGTTATAACTTAATCCTATTTTTTGAACTAGTGTTCTAGGAAAATAGGAAGCTCCAAGGGCATAAAATGAAACATAGTTGTCTTTCACTGTGTAAATTTTCTTATACATAGTTTTAAGAACTGGAGCCGGTTTTCAAGTCATCAGGTCATTGGTCCAATTACTAAGTCATCGGGTTAATTGTTAAACTAGATATAATATATATATATATATATATGCTTATAATTAAATATCAAAATAAGTAAAACAAATAATTTATATACAAATTTAACAATAAAAATATCCTAAAAATATATCTTAAAGTAAATCTTAGCACACAAATATCATATATATTTGATAAATAAATAAATATAATATTTTATAATTATATTAATAAATTGTAAAAATAAAAAAAAGTAATTTAGTTTTGAATACTTGATAGTTATTTAGTTATTTTTAATTTTATATGATATTATAAAACTTGTTACTAACATATTATTCAACTTTTATGATTTAAAATCATTTTGGATAATATAATGATGTAATATACATAAAATAATAATATTTTATGTTTCAAAATACCATTATTGTTCTTATATATATATATATTTTGGTGCATTTATATGATAATATATCTTTTTTTATGGTTAAAATGTTATTTTTCTTCTAAGGTATTAGGTTTAATATTGGTTAGACTTTTTTTTGTATATTCTTTTTGTTGAAATCTAAAAAAAAAAAAAAAGACTCGCGTTGCCGGTCCAATCCAAACCTAGCAAGTTCAACCGAATCTTAATCGATCCGATTGCATTATGATTCAATGAAATGACCCAAACTGATTGGACTCGGGATTAACTCGGCCAGGTCGGTCCAAGGCAAAATTCGTGACTAAATTGTTGACCAATTAGTGTTTGTTAAACTTGTTTCAGGAAGCCAATTCCTGATCTCCCTTCAATAGTACTGTAGTGCCTGTAAGAAGCCAATGCTGCTATCTAATGCAACGCTCAGGCGTTTTGTTTAACATGAAATTGTATGAGGTGAAAAATGTAACTTTATGCTAAACACTTGATGGAGATGCGGGCACTACTAGGATAAAATAGTTGAATGTTGATGCAAAGGAGCAAAATCAAACAACCCAAGGACATTTCCTATGAGTTTTCTTGGGAAGCGAATTCTCTCTTATACTCGAAAAGTATAAGAGACTTTGAATATATCACATCTAATGATCTATGTTTTTGTTATATTTTTTTTATTTTTTTTTTGGTTAAATTTTACGATCATATGATCTTAGTTAACGATAATGAAATTGATCAATGTCTAATACAATTTTTAAAATTAAAAAAAAATAGATTATTAGATACATATCCAAAACTTTTATACTTTTCAAACATAAGAGGGAATTCACTTCGTTTTATACCTCCCGGTCTTCGTTTGAAGCGTCCTAGAAGTGTCATCAAAACCAACTGAAAGAACTTTGTCCAATTGAACCCTGAAAAATCACCAAATTCAAACCAAATCGTAATTGTGAACCAAACGCGCATTTAAAACTTAGAAGCTTATAAATGAACGTTGAAGCTTCAGAAATCAAAATTACTTTGTGCTGCCGATTAAATTATGACGCCTGACTCTATGGTGGTTCCAAACAGTCACATTAATTTCTCTAAGCCCTTCAATCAACGAAAAAACGAACTTCTCTTGAAATTCGGGGTTTTTTCCGCCACCTGCACAAGTCAATGTTTAAAAGATCTCATCTCAACCTTCAAGTAAAATAGGGTTGACCACAATAATTCAAAACAGTAATTTCTTAAATGCTCTGCTTCGTTGATCTTGCAATTTTAACTCTAATTTTTCAAATTTTCCATAAAATTACCTAATTCCCATATAACTCAATACCTGTGCAAATTTGGGTTTTGTGCTTGGTGCTAGCATATTCGAGACAAACATAGGGATCCTGCCTCCGAAACCATTGTGTAGTGTACTTCAACTCTGTGCATTTTACAACTGATCGATAAAAACACATCCAAACATGAGATTATTCCGCTAATGAAACCTGAAATTAGAGAAGCGAAAATGGCCGTTGACCGTACCAGTAACCTCAAGAGTCTGGCCTTGGATTCCAGTTATCGGCATGGACGAACAATAAATTCTGCAAATGAGACAAGATTCGATGTTTTGACCAAAAGTAAAAAGCTCTAGCATAACGATATCAACAATTTGATAATGTTTGATTCCACAACGGATCTTGTTCTATACTTCTATTGATATACGGGATAAGCAAGAGAGATGAAATTACCAGTACAATTGGGAACCAATACTTGAACGCGTGGATATATTGAGCTTCTTCTTGAAGTTGAAGAAAGTACCGTTATTGGTGATTTCTGGGGCAGTCCCTGTGAGCATCCATGAATATCCAATGTCTCTTATAAAGGAAGAGCTAACGATAATCAAGAATGAGGCGCGTCCACTTACAGTATTTGTCCCATCATTCCGTTAGAACGTCATTTTTCACACTTCCTTACTTTACAACTGCTTTTATATTTTTCACACTTCTTTTTTTCAAAAGCAGTTTTGTGAATTTTGTTTAACGGTAATTAATTTTGTTTCTGGATCAGGTTTACAAATTTTATTTTCGATAAAAATAAGTTTATATGACTATTTGTTTATTTAAAGTGTTATAATATATATATATATATATAACTTAATATGATATTTTAAGTAGAGAAAGACACAGGTGTATCAGAATCATGTTTACCTTTTTTTTTTTTAATTTTTTGACAAAGATTATAGATCAAATAAGTGAGTCTTCAGTTAACCTATTATTGAGCTACCAAGTTTGTGGAGTATGTATCCTTTGTACTAATTAATATGATAAAATCAAGTGTAAAATTAGTTTGAAGAAAATGAAATTTCCGAGCTTTAGTCTAGGGCCATATATTTTATATTTTCTAGACGACACACTTTTTTCTTTGTTGTATTTATTCTTTTTTTATAAGTTGTTGTTTTAACATATAACAAGGTATTATATTTCTAATAAAATATAATTTAAGGTTCAAAATTTGAACTATATTTATTATTTGTGCATATAAAGAAATATGATTCAAAAGAGTTTAAAAAGTTCATGTGTTATTATACCCTCTTCATCCATATAAAGAAATAATTTTTTTTTCCAAAATTTGCGTAGTATATTTTATATTCTTATAATTTTCTATAAAAATAAAATTTATTTTAGAGTCAAATACAATTGAAAATGGATAAACTCGATAACATAAAAATAATTAGTCAGAATGCAAAAATAATAAATAAATAAATAAAATATCCACTATAATTTTTTTTATGTAATCCACTATTATTGATATCTAAGTAGATACTTGTTCAAGAGATTAGAGGTTGAGATTTATTTCTAAAAGAAGTTTAAGAGACTGCTTAGTTTGAGTATTTTTTTTATTTTATTTTCACGAAAAAAAAAAGAGTTTAAAAATATGTTTAGTTAAATTTAAAATATACCCAAATCTATCACATTTCAAAAAATTTAAACTTAAACAAAATAAATCACCCAAAAAATTTTGTCAAATCAGTTCATAAAATGAATTGCTTCTCGTTAGTGTACTACAGATCTTCATCATACTGGCATATTTTTTAAAAAATAATTAAAGACCAAGTCGTTTGAAAAAAAAAAAGTATCTGTACGTCCAAACACTTTTGCGTAGGTGTAACTTAAAATTTCAGATCACAACACAAGGGCGATGATGTGGAATCTTTTTTTTTTTGCTTTTTTGTTAAATGTGTGGTCAAAAAATGTTAAAGAAGCCAACTTTATGAAGTCGTTTTCTGTTTTTCGAGGTCAATATGCCCCGCCAATTAGATTCGGGTCCCAAGCCTAAATTCACTAGTTTGTTTGTTTGTTTTTTTTTTTCTAAATATAGAGAATTTTCTCGATATAATTTTAAACAATTCAGTACAGTTGAGATTAGAGAGTGCATGGATATTTTTCAGGTACTCCATTCTAATTAAAAAAAAATGTTTGGAAAACTAGGGCCCCGTTTATGTTTTTGTTTTCAAAACAAGTTTTGTAAAATTATTTTAAAAATAAAAAATCCTTTTGAATGATTTGTTTTGAAAATAATTTTAAAACTTCTAAAAAAAAACATTGTGTTTAGAAGATTTATTTTTAAAAATGATATGATACAAAAAAGTTTTACGTAATATTATAATGAACCCACTGGAATGTTGCCGATATTAGTGGAATCTGAGCATGGAGAGTGGCTAGTTGTTTCAAAAAAGAAAAAACCATTGAAAGAGATTTGAAACAAAGAGAGAAGGTTACGAGGCTATTTTTAAGAAAAATCCTTACAAATTTTTTTTGAACGAATGAAAATATATTCCATTAAATGCAGAGAGGCATAAAGCCTAATATATGAGATGACACATGACTTTAAGATAATAAATATTAATTAGACTTGAATTCATGGGAAATCAGGTACCAATATTTAGAGCAACACACCCTAAATAATATTTAGATCTTAAAATAGGCAACATACCCCTAGACCGATAGGATTAAGACTAGAAAAGTCTAACCCAAAGATTGGACTGTTTTTTTTTTAATACAACCCTAAAAAGAAATAAAAGAAAAAGTAGAGCCGGGCAGCATCTCCAGAGTCCCAAGCACGAGCACGACAGTCCCAAGGTAGTAGCACACTCAAAGCATCACACCTAAATTCGCAACACACCCAAGGCTGAGTCGCGCCCAGGACAGTAAGCAAACTTCGTCTTCACTGGCGACGACTTCAAGGTGCCGGTCAAGAATTCCCATCTCGCAAACCATCGTGAGTCTGCACTGCCTTCAACAAAAAAGAACGTGGTTGAGCCTCGAAGAAGATCAACGTTGCATCAGATTTGAAAAGCAGAGGAAGGGGAGACTCCACAGAGAAGCACGATGATTTTCGGCGAAACATACAGCACAACCATTAACAACACACATATAGTTTCACTAATCCGGCCCAGCGTCACTGACACTTTGAGTAATGAAGCTCAATACTACATCTGGATCTCAGTCCCAGATGCATAGCGCAGCAAGGACTGCTTTTCTGAAGAGCTAGAGAGCCTTTGGCATCTCATGTGCAGCTGTAATGCCACCAATTTAAAAGCAACCTGAAGGGAAAATGGGATAGAGTAGTGAGCGATAAAGGGAGGGAGATGAAACTACGGCAGAGGAGAAGAAAAAGGGGAGGACTAGGGTGGAAAAACAAGTCCAATGAGGGCTGACGACGACGAAGCTAACTGAAGGAAATGGGGACCAAAGACAGAAAGAAAGAGGAAGAATAAGAGGAAGGGGAGGGGAAACTCTCACAAGGGAGAGAGGGAAACTCTCATAGGGAGAGAGGGGACGGCAGGTGAAGGCTACCTCTCACCAACGAAGGAAGAGGTTGGTCGAAGTCAAGCAGAGTCGAGAGAGAATAAAGGATACACAGATATGACTAAATCCTAACAGATTTGATGTGCTTAAAAGTGTGGAAATTAAAGTGGGTGATGGACTAGCGTTAGAAAATATGAAAGAAGCCAAAGTTGGACAAGCCTTACAAAATTGGAAAAAAGCCAAAGTGGAAGCTGCAAAGGATGGGCCCACTACAAATGAAGAGTTAAATAAAGTGATGGGTAGTGACAAATCCACCAAGGGCCGAACAAATGGACCAAGAAGAGGCCTTGTAGGAGGATCAGTGCTAGAAAAAGGACAGTATGTGCTGAGTTCTCAATTTAGTACCATTTTGGTACTAAATCCCATCTCTTCTTGGTCTTTTTCTTGTTGGCTTGTGATTCTTAACCTGTGTTTTGAGTAGGTTAGATTAATTTTTGGTTTTCTTTGATCTTTTAGTAAATGGAGTGATTTCATGTTTTAGATTTGTGATTTAATGGTGTTATTTGTTTTTTTGGTATAGGTTGAGTTGGTGAGAAGTTCGTGCTAAAAGATGGAATGTTAGAGCTGAAATTCTGAAGATGCTAGAGTGGTTGCTGTCTCCCATAGTTATAGCAGTAGAATGCTAAAAAAAATATTTTGAAGCCATCTTCTTTGCCAGCCACCGCTATAGCGGTAGATCTTCATCGCTATAGTGGTGGCACCTAGAAAAATGTGTTTTTAAGCCCAACTCTCTGCCTTCCACCGCTATAGCAGTGGGTATTCACTGCTATAGTGGTGGTTCACATTCTGCAGCATCGGATTCTAGTTTAAATAGCACAAGAACATGTTTTTTAGGGTATTCTGAGTTCGTGGGGAGCCAGAGAACGCTGACTTTGCAGAGAGAAAAGGAGGAATCCCATTCCGAAGCTCTCCGAGCCCAATTTCCGTCAACCCAACCTCAGATTCATGGAGTTTGCTCATTCTTTTATTGATTTCTGTAGTTTTAAAGCTATGTACGGCTAATTTTCTCCTTCTAGAGTTATTATGAACCAACTTTCAGATTAGGGATTTAGTCTCTCTTTGTAATTGTGATTTCATTTGATTAATATATGTCTGTTCATTCATTTATATTGAACTTGTTATGATCTTAGCCGAATTATAGTTTGTTTGTTGCTTTTACTGATCTCGGGAGAGGGAGGTGAGAGTAAAACATTGAGTGGATAGGACGAGTATGTGAACCTTAGGGGTTTTCGCTTGTTAACTAAAAGGGATTTTAGTTAATCTCGTTTAATCAAAGTTAGGTTAGTTGCATTTGGATTAACCCACGTAAGGGATTACGTAAAAGTTGAGTAGCTTAATTTAGGTTTGGGAGAATCACTTTAAGCCATAAGATAACCTAAGATTAACATGCATGATTAATTAGAATCACAATTGCAGAGAGGGTTTAGCAATTCTTAGGATGAAAGAAGGGGATTGGTAACTCTAGGCTTCTTCATTTAATCGAATCTTTTGTTAGTTGTTGTTTATTGCATTCTATTTTAGTTATTTATTTCTTTTCCAGTTCTTTGCATAGATATACCTTTAATCCAATTTGGTTTCCCTAAATAATACATTTAAACTTCTGGAGTACTTAGCACGTTAGTCCCTGTGGAGACGATAACTTTTACTCTATCACTTTATTACTTGTACAACTGGTGCACTTGCCATTCGCTTAACAACATGCACAGAATTCCTTCTAGCAGTTTAGTGGCAAGCACAATCTCAGCCAACATAAACATGAACCCTTCACCAATGGTTCCAAAAACCTTAGTCTTAGGTACTAAGATCAAACATACAATGGAGGAACACAAAGGACCAGCCAATAACAATCTTATTTATCAGGATAAGGTTGACTCTAGTTGTTTCAGGAGGTCAATAGCTTCCTACGGGGTGGGTACAAGTATGAATGAGGACATCTCTATAGAGGCTACTCACAGAACAAGAATAGAGTGTGAAATGGCATGTAATACAGTGACGAAAGCAGTTCACTCAGAGAATATGGAAAGAAGGGAGGTAATACTACCTATGCAGCCATGCATACGTAATGGCTCTGAGATATGCTTATAGTTCCCATTCTTGTTTTGTCATGATAGAATTCCAGGATTGTTGAAACACACTCCTTCAATTGTGATTTTGATAGAAACTCATTGCCCGTTTGGTATAGCTAAGGCTTTTTGGCATAGACTTAGGTATGAAGCTGGTGCATATTCAGAAGCTCAAGGGCATACCGGAGATATCTGGGTTCTTGTAGAGAAAAGAGATAACTTCTCTGTTTCAATGGTAGATATTTTTCATCAATCAGTTACCATCACTATCAATAGGGGTTTAAAGAAATGGTCTTGCTCAGCCATTTATGCAAGTCCTGCTCTAGTGGCTAAAGAGATCCTTTGGAGCTATCTTGATCAGATCAAATACTCAGTGATAGATCCTTGGCTTCTTATTGGTGACTTCAATGAGGTTCTCCTACCTTTTGAGGTAATAAGAGGTATCTTCTCGATCAACAGAGCCATTATATTTGCCAATGTCCTTGAGGATTGCGGCTGATAGATCTTGGAGTTAAGGGGAATATCTATACCTAGTTTAGAAGAGGAAAAGGTGGTAGGGCGGTTTCTAAGAGGCTAGATCATGCGTTATCTGATTGTGAATAGCGGACAGAGTTCCCTGAAGCTTTTGTTGAACACCTTTTCTGTCATCATTCAGATCATTGTCCGTTACTCTTAAGATGCAACGATGTGATGCCTAACAAAGAAGCACGCCTCTTTCGCTTTCGAGCTTCTTGGCTCACTCATAAAGAGTTCCCAGCAGTGATCCAAATAGCTTGGAGTAAAGGCAATCACTTGGTTCCAAACAGCTTGGATAATGTTAGAAAGGATGAGCTAGACTTTAATTCTAAGGTGCTTGGTAACATCTTTAAAAGAAAACGCATCTTGGAAGCCCGTCTTAATGGCATTCAATGAGCCCTTGAAACAGCTAGTTCGATTGAGCTTAATTTGCTTGAAGCGGAGTTATAGAAAGAATATATAGAAGTGCTTAAGTAAGAGGAATTGCTTTGGTACCAAAAATCTAGGGAAAAATGGGTAAAATTTAGTGATCGTAACACTAGGTTCTTCCATACCCAAACCATCATTCGAAGAAAAAGGAATAAAGTGCACATTCTACTTCTTGCTAATGAAGAGTGATGCTCAGATCTTGACTATCTCAAACATGAAGCTTTTACTTTCTATAAGGACCTTTTCTCTCCACCTTCGAACACTGATGCTCACTATTTACATGTCCCACTACAGCCTTTGCTTTCTCAAGCCAGTGTCACTTCTCTTATTGCGCCTGTTAGCAAAGAGGAAGTGAGGAGGGAAATGTTCAACATGAAATCTTACAAAGCTCCAGGTCCTAATGGTTTTCAACCTTTGTTTTTTAAGCATTTTTAGGATATCGTTAGTGTGGACGTTTAGCAGCTTATGATAAAGGCTTTTGAGAAAGGCTATTTTGATAATTGTATTGCAAAGATTCTCATTGTTCTTATTCCTAAAGTGGATCATCCTTTGCGTTTGAAGGAGTTCCACCATATTAGTTTATGCAATGTGGTGTACAAGGAGATCACTAAAGTACTGGTTCAAAGATTACGTCCATTCCTGAATGAGTTGATTGGTCCCCTTCAAAGTAGCTTTATCCCAAGTCGTGGTACTAAGGATAACGCTATTTTAGCTTAGGAGATTGTTCACTATATACATCATTCCAAAGCTAAAAAATGAGATCATTACTTTCAAATTTGACTTGGAGAAGGTGTATGATAGGGTTAACTGGGAATTTCTTGAATTAACCCTTAGAGACTTTGGGTTCCTAGAAATCACAAATACTTTGATTATGTAGTGTGTTAGATCGGCTAACCTATCTATCCTTTGGAATGGGGAAAAATTAAAGTCCTCAAAACCTTCTCGTGGTCTTCACCAGGGAGACGCTTTGTCACTATACCTCTTTGTTCTTTATATGGAAAGGTTGGCTCTCAGTATTCAAAGTAAACTTTCTACCGGAGCTTGGAAATCGATTCATGTTTTGTGTGGGGTCCTTGGTATCTCTCATTTATTCTTTACAGATGATGTGTTATTGTTTTGTTGGGCTAGCTCTTCTCAAGTCAACCTTGAAATAGACACTTTGAAGGAGTTCTGTGAAGCTAGTGGGCTGAAGGTAAACTTTGAAAAATCAAAAGCTATGTGCTCCTGTAAAGTGAATAGGCAACATTAGAGTGATCTTTCTAATCTCTCTTCCATTTGTTTCATGGATGTCTTGGGTCCTATTTAGGTTTCTCTCTTACACAAGGTAGGGCTAACAGGAATCAATACAACATTGTGATTAAAAAGATTCAGAAGAAGTGGCTTCATGGAAGGGGCGACTGCTGAATAAGGTAGGGAAAGTTGCCTTACAAAGTCTGTTACGTCCTCTATGCCTATTTACACTATGTAAGCAAACTATTTTCCTAAAACAGTTTGCCAACAGATTGACTTTCTTACAAGAAGATTTATTTGGGGACGTGATACCAATCAGCGTAGCTGGAATTTGGTGAACTGGGAAATGATTACGACTCCAAAAAATTTTGGCAGGTTTAGAATAAGGGATACTAGACTCATGAATGTCACTTTATTGGGCAAACTTGTTTGGAGCATGCTGCATGAAAGGGACAAACTTTGGGTGCAAGTCCTCTCTCATAAATATCTTGGTCAAAATTCTATATGGAATGCAAGTCTTCAAGGTACAACTTCAGTCACTTGGAAGAGCATTTGTTGTAACAGCTTTGCAGGATGGCTTTGATATGAGATTTAGTTCTAGAGAGTCCTCACTTTGGTACATGGATTGGACAGGTAAGGGACCCTTATGCAACATGGTGGACTACACCCATATCTTTGATACTGAGTTATGCCTTAAAGATGTTTGGGAGAATGGGCCTTAAAGGTTGGATAGGTTGGCTACACTTATACCACAACATGCGAGAAACTTTTTGCTTAACATTAGTGTGCCACACATTATCTCCCCTGATCATCCTAATTGCTGGGTTTGGAAAGGTAATTTTAAGGCATTTTCAGGGTACCTTTGGCTCCTAAGTTGTGCTCGAAACTGGGACAATTCTGGTGACTGGAAATGGATTATGAAATGTAGTTCTCCTACAAAGGTTCAATTCTTAATTTGGTTGATTTCCTATCGTGCCTTGCCCACTAATGAAATAGACATAAAAGGGGTCTAACAGCTTCTCCCCCTCTACCGGTGCTACTTAGGAAATGTTGAAACTTTAATGCATTGTTTTAGGGATTGTCCTCACTCAAGGGAAGTTTGGCAAAGAACTAGCTTGTACAAAAACCCTTCCTTTTTTGCTCAAAATGACATTGTTTTATGGGTCAGGGAGCATCTATCTAGCAACTTGGAATGCCTATTTATAGCCAGCATCTGGTGGATATTGGGTTGGAGAAACAAGATGATCTTCAGGGAAGAAAACTAGAATGTGCAACTAGTACTTAGGAGAGCCCATTTTTCTGCAGAAGAGTTCATTACTTACATTGATAAAAGATCCAAAACTGACTCCAATGGTGTTTTGATCATATGGTGGCTACCTCCACCTATGGGTGATGTTAAACTTAAGATGGACGACATCTTCATTGGAGCAACAACCTCCATGGGATCTGGAGGTTTGCTGAGGACAACCACCGAAGATTGGGTAGCTGGTTTCTCCAGTTACGATGGTCAGGGAAATGCTTTGCAAGTAGAGCTTTTAGTAGTAAAAAAATGGCCTAACTTTTTCTTGGAATGAGGGTCATAGAAGGATATAGTGTGAGACTGACTTGTTGGAGGTGTCTTCTCTCCTGCAAGATGGTGTCTGCCATACTTTCCACAAGCACGGTGCCATTCTCCGTCATATTATGGCTCTCTTAAAGCACAAGTGGCTAGTGCAAATGTGTTCAGAGAGGTGAATGCTTGTGCGAACTATCTAGCGAAGCTTGGTTCTAAACAATGTTCATGCTGGAAGTTCTAAAGGCCCCCTCCTTTAATAGCTTCTATTTTACTTTTAAATGAAAGAACAAGTTAAGATTCTTGAATTTTTGAAAGAACAAGTGAATTTTTATTTTGAGAAATTTTATTTTTTAATGATTAAATTAAACAATGATTATCTAAAGGTAAATTCTTTAATTTACTCTTACAAACTGGCAGGTACCATAAAATTCAAGAAGATTACCTTAAATGCCAGGATTGTATCCGTTTATATAATTTTGCAATTCATGTGAATCAAATAAGAGATATTTGTTGCAAAATCCCCTTCACAAATTCCAAATGTACTTTTAATTTCCATCAATTTTTCAAATATGAACGAAATTAGATGTTTTTGGTGTGTTTAATATATAGAAAGAGAAAAGGAAAAAGAAATATTTTATTAAAACAATTTAAATAATTTTTTTATTGTATCTCTTGTTATTCTCTATCTTATTATTTTTCTACTTACCAAACATATGACAAATAACCCCAAAAGTTCTTTGCTAAACTGTCGACATTGATTCTTTTCGATTTGAATTTTTTCAATTTTTTAAATAAATGGCTGTGAGCTCTGTACAACGTTTTTCACATATGTATATATAGGGCCCATATTTCCTTCCTTTTTTGTTTCCCAGAAAAAGAAAAGTTCGCGTCTGCCATTTAAGGAAAGGTGCTACAGTAAAAATTAATTTTGCAATTATGGTTCTGTCGACAGAATCAAACAAGCGATATATTTGTTGCAAAAATTCCAATGTACTTTTAAGTGTTGCCACCAATTTTTCAAATATGAATGAAATTAGATGTTTATGGTGTGTTTGATATGCAAAAAGAGAAGAGAAGAGAGAATGGATAAAAAAAAAGTAATTTACAAAAATATCTCAATTTTTTAAAACAAGAGAAGATTTAATTTAAACAATTGTTACAGTCTTTCTTATTATTTTTTTCTCTCTCATTATTTTTTACCCTTCCAAACTCATCATGAATAACTTCAAAATTTTCTTGTCTCTCATATTACTTTTCTCTATCTCTCTCATTATTTTTCTACCGTCGCAAATTCCAGATGTACTTTAGGTGTTCTAACCACTTTTTCAAACATGAATAAAATAGGTGTCTTTTTGGTTTATGAGAATATTTTTTATTTTTATTTTTTGAAATACAAAAAAATATTTTTGATATTTTTAGATTTAGACATATTTTAAGAAATATTTTTTTAAAAAAATATTTTTATTAAACTCAATTAAAAATATTTTTAAGTCTATTTTCTATTTTCAATAAAAATAAAATAAGAAAACGTCTAAATCAAAAGGTCCCAGATGTTTATGGTGGGTATGTTTATAGTGTGTTTGATATGCAAAAAGAAAAAAAAATATAATAGATAAAAAAAAGAGTAATTTACTAACATATCTCAATGTTTTTTTAAAAAAAATGAGAAGATTTAATATTTTTTAGGAGATAGTTTAAACATTTTTACGATCTCTGTTTTTTTTTTTTCTTTCTATCTCATTACTTTTCTAAGTGTCAAACTCATCGTGAATAACTCTAAAATTTTTATTGTCTCTTTAATTTTTTTAGAAGACCTAATAACAAATATATACAAAACTTATGTAAAACCCTAAACTATGTATAAGTCTCATCCTTAAGAACTATTCTCACTTAGCATATTACAAAATAAGTAGAATTTGGTTGGTAAAATTTTACATTTTTTATATTTATTAGAGTTTAATTTTTGTTTTATTTTGTTTGATGTTGTTACTAAAAAATAGAATATGTGTAAAAAGTTCCTTCAAAACCAATTATGTAATATTGGGTTATAAAAAATATACAACTATTTTTTTAAAATTATACAATTATTTTGTTTTGATTGGAGAACTATACGTTTGTCACGTTCTAATTAAAAGCCTGATTGTAAAGATAAAATAACTATGGATTTTTTTAATTTTTAAATTCATTTTGTCTTATAAAAAATAAAGAAATTTTATTCAATATTAAAATAACTTATTTAACTAAAATCTAGCATAAATCCCAATATCTCATTCAATTAAAATCTGGCGGTTGGGTGTTATACCTTTAGGATTTTGTAAGTCCACTCGGTGGGTCCCCTTGGCACTGTGGTCGTTTCTTGAAGTTTCAGTTTCGACAGTCAACAACGTTATTGTTGACTCTTAGTCCAAAATTCTCTGTCTACTCGGTGGGTCTTCTCGGCACTGTGGTGGCTCTTTGAGATTCAATTATGGTATTAATTATCATTACAGTTGAATTTTAGTACAGAGTTTTTTCTATTTTGTTTGTTTCCAGTTCTTGGTTACTTCTCCACCTTGCTGGAGATGATATATGGCGTTCAATGGTGATTGTGGATGAAATCTTTTCTTTTTCGTGAGTGAATTTCAACCTATCTTCATGGCTTTCTTGATCAAGATCTTTGGAAACAAGGGTGATCATCCTATATTTGATGGCGGGTGAGGAAATGGAAATTGCAGAGAAGAATAATACCAAAATTCAATCTTAGTCAATTGGTGAAAACAAAAAAAGAGTTCAAGAAGAGGACAGTCTGGATATTGCATTGGCAGAGGTTACAAAGTAACCCTGTCAATAATCATGAGAGCATTATGTTGGAATTGTTGTGGTCTGGGTGCGCCACGAATGGTTCGAGCTTTTCAAAAGCCCATTAGGGAAAAACACCCAAGCCTAGTGTTCTTTATGGAAACAAAGTTGAAATCACGGGAGACAGAGACTTTAAAATGAAATTTGGGCTTTAAAAATGTTGTTTAGGTATATTGCAGAGGTGAGGGGCGGTGGAGGCCAGGTGGATTGGGATTATTATGGGATGAGGAGGTAGATATAAACTTACTCTCTCTTTCACAGAACCATATTGATGTAGATTTGATTGATGTTGTTGATGGCAATGCATGGAGATTGAGTGGTTTTTATGGACATCCTGAAGAAAATAAAAAGCATCTTTGGAGATTGAGTGGGATCTATTATCTCTTCTGAAAACCCAAAATGACCGTTCATGACTATGTATAGGGGATTTTAATGAAATTTTGATAGATGAAGAAAAGAAGGGGTTACCAGGAGAAGATGTCAGTAGATTCAGAATTTTAGAAATACTCTTGACCACTTTGTTCTCCAAGATCTAGGCTACATTGGGTATCCTTTTACATGGACAAACGGAAGGGAAGGGGAGGAGAACGTTCAAGAAAGATTAGATCAAGGTTTGGCTTCAGAATCATGGAGACACCTATACCCTTATGCTAAAGTCTTTCATGAAAGGAAATTGTTTTTAGATCACTGTCCCCTAATCATTGAATTCAGTTTTACATTTTGAATGATGACACCTCAAAAAGAAAAAAAAACTTTAAATTTGAAGAAGTGTGGACAAGGGATTTGAAGTGCAAAGAACTTATAAGAATGGCGTAGAAACAGAGAGGAAAGGTACTGGAAAATCTTAAATCTGTTGGAGAAACATTGCTATCCTCTAATTTTTTCAACATTAGAAAAGAAAAGAGAAGATTTAAAAATCTAGAAGAGCAACTAGGGAAACTGTGAAAGGCAAGCCCTACACAGGAAAATTTAAATGTCCAAACCAAAGTCTTATAGGAGATAGATGAAATCCTAGAGAAGGAAGAAGTTTGGTGGAGACAAAGATCCTGAGCCATATGGCTCATAGAGGGCAACAAAAATACAAAATTTTTCCATCAAAAGGCAAGCCAAAGGAGAAGAAGGACTGCTATTAAAAAAAATCGTAGGAGGGGGCATCGATTCAAGATGAAAATGCTATAATGGGAATGGCTCGTACCTTTTTTTTCCAATTTGTTCACAGCTAGCACAACTGAAAATGTACAAGACGTTTGCTCTCTCATAAAAAGGAAGATAGATGATAGTCAGAGATCTTTTCTAACCCATCAATTTTCTGTAAAGGAAGTAGAGGTGGCACTCAAACAGATGGGTGCACTTAAAGCACCAAGGAGTGATGGTCTGCCAGCTCTTTTCTTCCAAAAGTTATGGATTATAGTTGGCCATGAGGTTTGCAATATGATGTTAGTTGTGCTGAATAATGGAAAGGATTTGAAAGACTTGAATTATATATTGATAACTCTAATCCCAAAGATGAAAGGCCCTAACGATTTTTCACAATACAGACCGATAAGCCTCTACAACATTATCAACAAATTAATTACGAAAGTCATCACGAACAGAATAAAAGTGGTTTTACCTGGTCTCATCAGCGAGAATCAGAGCGCTTTAGTCCATCAGAGATTGGTAACAGATAATGCAATAATTGCGTTTGAAGTTTTCCATTTCTTGGAAAATAAAACAAAGCGTAAGGATGATTTCTTTGCTTTAAAGCTTGATATGACAAAAGCTTATGAATTTCCCTGCTTCTGTGATTGAGTTGATAACGAGATGTATCTTTTCAGTGACATACTTAGTCCTAATAAATAAAAAACAATGCTAGCCATTTACCCCACAGAGAGGTTTGAGACAGAGGGATCCTTTGTCCCCTTATATTTTTATCCTATGTGCTGAAGTTTTTTCATGTCTATTAGAGAAGGTAGAGGAATTAAAGCTAATAGCTGGAATCAGAATAACAAGAACAATGCCCTCAATTACTCATCTTTTAATTGTAAATGATAGCATTATTTTTCCCAAAGCTAACAGTAAAGCAATTGATACTGTTGCCTAGGTCATACAGTCATATGAGAGAGCGTCAGGGCAACAGGTGAACCTTAAAAAAATTGTGCTCACTTTCAGCAAGAATGTGCTAGAAGGAGTTAAAGATTTAATCCAAAATAGGATTGGTGTAGAAGTTGTGGAAGGCTTAGATACTTGGGTTTACCTATGGTGATAGGAAAATCTATAAATTTTTTTTTTGCAAATTTGCATGATAAGCTTTAGAAAAAAAGTAAGGTTGGAAAGAGAGACTGCTATCACAATCAGGGAAGGAGGTGCTAATTAAATTTGTGGCTCAAGCCATCTCGAACTACATAATGAGCTGCTTCAAACTCTTAGTCAGTTGTTGTTCAAAGATGGAGTCTATGTTGAATAGTTTTTGGTTGGGGGAAGGAGAGGATAGTAAAAAAATTCATTGAATTGCTTGGGATACACTTTGCAAATCAAAGAATAGCATACTGTCAAGAACTCTGAAAGCCTGATATTATCCAAGAGGGAATTTTTTTTCTTTGTTAAATTGGGTTTCCAGCCAAGTTTCATTTGGAGAAGTATATGGAATGCTAAAACTTTTGTAAAAGAAAGAGCAAGATGGAGGGTTCACATTGGATCAAAAATTGAAATATGGAATAGTAGGTGGTTACTGGAGCAGAATGGAGGAAAAATTTGGAGTCCAAATCTATCAGGTTCTGTGATTACACTATGGTGAAACATCTTATAGATCACGATAGAAGAGAGTGGGATAGGAAGAGAGTATTCAACACTTTTATGACCTTTGAAGATGATCAAATATGTAAAATTCCTCTAGCTCGTAGGACCTTTAAAGATATCCTTTGTTGGCCATGGGAAAAGAATTATTCTTGTTCTGTTAGATCAACGTATCAATTGATCCAGCGAAAGAAGAGGACATCATGTGAGGGGCCCTCAAAAACCACACAAACATGGGATTGGATCTGGAAGATGGATACCCCTTGAAAGTAAAACTCTTTTTGTGGAGGCTATGTCAAGAAGGGCTAGCTTTGAAGGAGAAAACGTCAGCTAGAGGAGTAAAATCAGATTTAGTCTTTGTTCTTTGTGGTGAAAGAAAAGAATTGACCACTCACCTTTTCTTGTAATGTAGTTGGACTAAGAGAGTATGGTTCTTATCACCTTTTGGTTTGAGTCCTTAACTACAGAATAGGGAAACCGTAAGTGAATGGCTCTTAAAAAAAGGCAAAAAAAAAAAAAAACTAAAGATGGTTAAGAATCTGCTAGCATATATTTTGTGGACATCTAGATTAGAAGAAATAATACTGATTTTAAAGGCTAGGAACCCAATCCCTTTACCATAGAAAAAGAGCAACAAACTTTCTGACTGATTACTAGAAATCTAGCAAGTTGGAGCCAAGATGCTATTAGAAGCCAAAATGGTCTCCTCCATCTAGAGAATTTGTCAAAATTAACATAGGTGCGTCTCAATTAGGGAACGATTTATGGGGTTTAGGGATTGTTTGTAGGAACAGTTATAGCATTCTTATGAAGGCAACAACAAAGAGAGTTGAAGCAATTAATAATCCGGCAGTGGCTAAATGTTGGTGAGGAAATGGGCAATGGATTTGGTGAAGGACTTGGGCTTTGGGCATGTTCTTCTTGCGATAGATTGCCAATAAGCAGTTACTGAGTTTAGGGCTCCAATTGCTAATTCTCCTATGTGTGGTATATTGTTTGTCACACCCCAATTTTGGGGACATGACTGATATGGTAGTTGAGTTCATACCACATTGTAAGCCTAATTTTACACACACCTAGCCCACGCAACCAAATATTATAATAAAATGAAATCTTTACACTACCGTATTCATAGAAAACCTAGGAGTCCTATTTACTACACAGCGACTCAACAACCTGCACATACTCGGAAAACCACCATCAACCTAAAGCTGAGATGGGTTATGGACTCAGAAACTCCCTTACTCCTCTTATAGAGACTCATTTGCTGCAACATAATCTGCAAGAGGCACACATAAGGAGGGTAAGTACATTTACTCAGTGAGAAAATATCATAATGAAACTTACCACGTGCCTCAAATAGGGGGGAGGATGTCCACAAGCACACTCTATCCTAAATCCAACTCAGACCATATGTTAGATTAAGCCATAACCGAGGGTATACAAGGGTAAGACCAAGTTTATAATTAACGCACACATATACACACACACATATTATATATATATATATATATATATATATACATGAAGCATCTAATTCATTCCACCATCAATTCACTTGTAGAAGTGAAGCCATCAAAATTAATTCAAAAAAAAGAAAGAAAGAAACTACCGAAGTCAATTCACAATAATAAAAGTTATTTAATAATTCCCTTGCCTTTCCTTCATATAAGGGGTGAAGTATTCATCGCTTTTCCTTCCCAAGGTGACATTCTGAGCGTGGCATTCTCGAGGAATATGGTCACTTAGCCACATTACAACTCATTGTCAGACCGTTCCACTGACAATCCAACAATGCATCGTTCCAGCAATTAGGTCTTCCAGACAAATTTAGCCTCCATGGATTTCCATTAGTATTTTAGGGCTCTTCCTTCAATGCCTCATTCCTAGCAATTGGGTCACCTGTGTTTACACTGATTACACAGATCTTAAGGCTCTTCCCTTAATACATCATCTTTAGTAATTGGGGTTACCTGTATTTACAATGACGACACAGGAGTTCAATTAAAAGACTATACCACCTTTCAATATTAATAACATGTATGTATGCAAACTCATGTTTACAAAACACATCAAGATCAATTTATATAGCATGAGAACTCTCATAAATCATATATACAATCCACACTAAAAATGTTACCCAGTACAATAATCACATCAAGCATCAAGTATATCTCTTTTCAAGTAAGTCATCTACATCATTCACAAACCAAGGTAGGTATATCTACCCATGCATTTCATAACATATCTTCAATTTATTTTATCTCATATAGCAGTAATAGAATGTACAGCGTAAGAGACAAAGAACTATTCATCCACATTATCTTTAATGACAATGTAAATGTATGGCACCTTATCAACTCAAACATAAAAAATAGTTAACGTCATTCCCACAATCACTCTAGGACTCTTCCACATTGCATCACTTATAGCAATTGTGGTCATCCATAGTGTTTCAAGGAAAAGGAATATGATTACCATCCATAATAATAATTGTTAGCATATCTAACTCTAAAAAAAATTAAGATTTCATTCTATACTATCCTCAATATAATTTTTTTATGATCATACTAATTTAAAAAGGGGGAGAATATATCCCTTAGACCTTTTGAATTATTTCCTTCCTATAATACTGGAAGTATGCAGATTCATTAACATACAATCATTTACAAGATGCAATTTATATGGAATAAGGTGATTCCCTCACAAAACCATAGCCTTTATCTTCAACTAAAAGAATATTATTAATCATTTAGAACATCCCAATGTTTATATTATCTATGTATACGTATTATCCACTCTAAAGTATTTCAAAGTGCAAACCAAGTTTTAATGAAAACATAATCAAATTTGCATAATCAAAAAGGAAGTAGGAGATGTCCCTCACCTTTACTCTAAGCTAGCCATTCCATTCCAAAATATGTGGATAACACATCAAATAATCCATTCCTATAAGATAACCAAGTAAGAATATGTCAAAGGTACAAAATAGAGAAATCCTCCCCTATGACACTTGATCACTCTTATAGTCATAACTCTTAAATGGTAAATAAATAAAACTTATACTATTAGAAATTAGACTCAAATATATTTCCAACGATATAAGATTTGCCAAACATGGAGTATAGATGAAAGAGTTATGACCATTTGAAAACTGCATCTAAACCGTTGCGCTGGCAATCGCCTGGGCACCACCTTTGCTCCTTCAAACCCCTTTGGCTACCAAACCATGGCACCTAGGCACTCCGGTTGGCTCCTGGGTGCCCTAGTCTGGGCAGCCATGGATGAAGCTCGAAAATGGCTCCATTCTTGCCCAAACTTCTCTTGGATGTTTTTAGATAAGTTAAAGACACTTAATTCAACCCTTAAAACTCAGAACCTTAAGCAACAATCAAGAGATAAAGATTCAAGAGATTTTCTCCAATTTCATTCCTCCAGCAAATCTTAATTTTCTACCAAAGATAAACTATATTTAACAAGGGGTTTCTCAATCATTACTCTAAAACAACATTTCCACACTAACAATGTTATACTATCCAATATCAGCCCTAGGGATTTCATAAAGCAACTCTTCTAAACCTAGGGTTTCATTCTTGGAGAAAAGGAGGAGGAAGAAGAAGAAGAAGAAGAAGAACAACAACAACACTTGCTCACCAATTTTTCTTCTAAGCTTCCTTAATCTCTTTCCTCCCTCAAGCTTGCTGTGATGGTGTCAAAGAAGGCACTTCGATGCTGGACAGAGGAGAGGGTGCGTGAATGGAGAAAGAATGAATGAAGATGAAAGGTGTATGTGTTTTTAAGTTAGTGCATGTGGGGCCCAATCACTTTTCTTTCATTTTGGTCCCTTTAGTGATCACTTCAATTAGGAACTTGAAAGGTAAGTAGAAAACTTGATCATAATTAGGATACCCAATTACACTTCCATAAAAACACACACCAACCCATCCCATTTTCATTAAAATACCAAAATTTCCCATTTGTTCACTTTAGTCCCTCTCGGTGTTCCAAACTCCACTTTAACCTTAACTCTACCATCCTTAAGGTACCAGACATATAAATTCATTCTTCTAAGACCCCTCATTCCTCACAGGTTCCAATTTGATCCTTTCTCACGAGTACTCCAAAATTTCTTTTCCTTTCACTTTAGTCCTTTAGCATTCTCCCTTCAATCACCACTCATGTTTTTTTCCATAGCAATTTTCCTTAATCAAAGGTAAATCTTAATCCTTATTAAATTTTAAAAAAACAACCCTCGCTCCTCTAATTGGAACTCCTTAACTTGCAAAAAATTTTCTTTTACCCAAACTTGCGTACTTTAAACCACACAATAATACCTAGGGTATTACACTATTGGACATGAAAGAAATGGGAAACAAATTAATTGAGTTCTCTTTGAAGTTTTCCCACAGATCTTATAATGAGGTTGCTCATTGTCTGGCTAAAGCATTATGCTTTTCTGATGTGTCAGTGTGGTCTAATCTCTTCCCAACTAAAGTGGAGTGGTAAGCCTACAATAAAAATCTAACGGTTGGGTATTCGGCCTATCGACCTACAGCATTGCCCAATTCTAAATGTACTTTTAAGTATTTCTACCACTTTTTCAAACATGAATGAAATTAGATGTTTATGATGTGTTTGATATGCAAAAAGAGAAAAGAAAAGATAATAGATTAAAAAAAAGAGTAATTTATTAAAATATCTTTTTTTAAAAAAAGAGAAAATTTAATATTATTTAGAAGATAATTTAAGCAATTTTTACTATCTCTCTTATTATTTTCCTCTCTCTCACATTATTTTTTCACCTGCCAAAATCATCGTAAGTACTTTAAAAGTTCTGTGATAAATTGCCTAAATAGATTGTTTTCCATTTGAGTTTTCTCAAACTTTTAAATAAATGTCTGTGGACTCTATACAAGTTTTTCACATATGTATATATGGGGCCCATATATATATATATTGAGAAAAGGAAATGTTCTTATCTACAATTTGGAATTACCTTTTCCAGTTTTGCTATAATTTAAGTTTTTGACAGTTTCAAATTATCAAAAGACCTACCTTTCTAAGAGACCTGGATTCACTTAGGGGGAGATCTCCCTCTAGGTCCCTTCAATAGACTCACGAAGTGGTCTTGGAAAAAAAAATGAGTTTGACCACTTTTTTTTTGTACTTGTTGGATCTGTAGATCTAATGGGTGAGAAACCCTTCCAGTACTCCAGCAATTGGAGGGAATTCTCATTCCCTTTCTAAGTCTCGTTTTGGATTATTAGATTTCGTACACTATTTTTTGTTTTATTTCTTTGGGTATTTTGAATGTTATAGTATAAGATGTTATAATATTTAGTGCCTTTATATTTTAAATAAGAATTGAAAGTTATTATAAAATTATACAATTAATGAAATAAAAAGAAATTGATAAGTAATAAGAGTTATGTGCAAGATACTATTTAAAATAGTATTATTTTTAGTAGTCCGTTATCTTATTTGAATATACATACATATATATATGTATATATATATATATATGTATGTATATATGTATGTATTAACTAATTAATATATCGGTGGTTTTCTCATAGTATTGTGTGAGAATTAATCCTTCTTGAACACATTTTAGATATGTTCCAAAATCCATTAGAGTGATATTTTAAACTGTAATTTTTATTAATAGTTAATGTAACTTGACAGCATCATTTTTGAACTTGAATTCTAGAGATAATATTTAAATAATTATCACTAGGTTTTGAACTACTTTCTACTGTATCTTCTTTATTATTATTTTTCATAATATCTTTGTTAGCCATTAAACTTAATATATCTAAGGATAAATCCAAATCCTTTTGTTTTAACAATTGTATTTCTTCTTTAATAATTTTGATCTCTTCTTTTAACTCTTTTATTGTAACTTTTTCGTCTGTTGGGTTATTTTGTAACCTATTGATTATTTCTTGAACATTGTAGGGTTTAACTTTTAATTTTGGTTAGGGTTCTTCTGAATCCATTATATCCTTTATTTTGAGTAGATATTCTTTCCTAATTTCTTCATTATCTATTTTATCAATGATTTCGACTAAAGTTTGAATTTTATCTCTATTAATTATAACTAGTTCAATTTATAATAGTAATTCAGATCAAGATGAAGTTAATAACGTAGAAATATCAATAATAGAAGCTGAAAAAAGGTTAAGAAATTGGGAAATGCCTAGGGTCAGACCTAGTGAAGTCTACAAACACTCTTCGTTCAATTTTAAAACTCAAGATATTGTTAATACAATAAAATTCACCAGAAAATAGGAACCATGCAAGATTCAATAAATTTATTAGATAAAGATTCAACTGTTCAACATAGAAAAGAAGGATTTGCTTTTATACACATAGGATTAATCGAAGTAGCAGTCAAACCTATGCACAGGTCAGGAATTAATCATCCACTCCTCTTATTGTTACAAGATAAGCATGCTATCTTGTTCAAAAAATCAACTATAAGTATAGTAGAGTCAAATCTCTATAATGGTCCAATTTATTTTCAATGTTTTCCAAATTACATGAAAACGTTAAGAAATGTAGAAATTGCTCTACAATTACATGTTAAGACTGTCGAAGGTATTTTTAATGACGAATTGGACAATTTCGTCATTATTTTTAGGATTCATTATAAAGTTTCAAAAACAAGTGTAGGTATTTCTGTTAAGAAAGAGTCACCTAGGAATGAAACCATCCTGATGGAGGCTAATCTACAAAAATCCATGATCATGACTCTGAAACCTCTAAAGCATGATGAAATCATGGCTGCCTTTCCAGACACTTGGGATTTGGAAAAAATCCAACCTCCCAAGAAAATAGAATAAAAAAGTTTAGGAGAATTTGTTCAAAATCCAGAAGGAAATGTTAGGTTAAATATGAAAAGATCTCAATCTTTTAGATCAAGAATGTTCAGAACCCCAGAAATAGAATTTAATTATAGGAACTATGTAGATTCTGATTATAGGTCTATAGTTAGTGACCAAGATCAAAACAATCTATGCGGAGTAGATTTTCAACCCAATATTCCTCAACCTATTGATGAACCTATTAACAACGAACCTTAAATACATCGCTCACCTACTAGATCACAAATTTTAGTGTTAACAAAAGAATTTACAATAGATAAGCAAAGGTCAAACATTGATTTTACAACAAACCCTATAGAGAATGGTACTTTAAGACCTTTTTTACAGAACAAGTTCAACAATGGAAAGAAGAATATTATCAATATTTAGAACAACTCAAAGAAAATATTTTCTTTTTTACTTGGTTTAGTATGTACTGTCAAAACAACAAAATTTCAAATCCTTTTGTAGAAGATATTAAAACGATCAACACCTATAGCAGGATAACTATAGAATGGGATATAACTTTAGGTCAAAGAGTTATATCTATTCATCCACATTTAGAAAATCTGAAGATTTCAAAAGATAGTATCGAATTAGAAGCCTTATCGTTCAAAACAGTAGAAGGAAATGAAGATCAACCTAGTCAAAAGAAAGATGTTAAAAACATAGAATCTCAAAATAATTATACCAACTTAGCACTCAACACCATAGGAAAGCAACTTGATAGGATAGAAAACATGATCAATAATAAAAACCTAGAAGCATCAACAAGTACCTCTTTTCAAAATGAAATTAGTTTATCAATTTCATAACAACCTCTGTATAAAATCCCAACTCTTACTAAAGAAGAACTAAGATCAATAAATTTAGGTAAAACTTCTCAAACTTTAGTTGAAGAAATTACCAAGAGACTAGATTAGCTAAATGTTTCAAATAATAGATTAAACGGTCCTCAAATCAACACCATATCAAAAAACAATATCCTAGAAAATGATCAAAATTTAAATAGAATAAAGTTTAGAAATCCAATACCAATAACTAGGAATTATTACCAAAGGCCTAGTTATCCAGACACTCAATTTGAAGAAAATACATTAGTTACAGAAGCTAGTTACTTAGGTGATTCAATAATATGGAACATTGATGGTCATCGCGAGCATCAAATTTTAGGAATAATTCAAAATATGTCAATGTGTGCTACTGCATACAGGATCAAAGATAATAATGAAAGAGATATAGATAATAATGAAAGAGATATAGTTACAATGTTAACATCTAGATTTATTGGTCAATTAAAAGGTTGGTGGGATAATTATCTCACTGAAACCGATAGATCAACAATTAAATTTGCAGTTAGGCAAGAAGAGATAAATGGTCAATTAATAGAAGTTCAAGATGGTGTAATAGTGTTAATATATGCTCTAACAAAACACTTTGTAGGAAATCCTACAGATCTCTAGCAAAGGATGGCTAATTAATTGGTCAATCTCAGATGTCTAACGATGTCTAATTTTAGATGGTACAAAGATATGTTCTTTACTAAGTTATATACAAGATTCGATAGTAATGCAGACTATTAGAAAGAAAGATTTTTAGGCGGTTTGCCAAATTTGTTTACAGAAAGGGTCAAAGAAAGTATCAAAAAATAATGCAATAATACAATATCCTATCAATACATGACCTTTGGAGAGTTAATTAATTATTTTACTAACGAAGCTATCACGTTATGTAATGACATGAAGCTTCAATACAAGCTCAAAACTAAACTCAAAAGTAGTTGTAAAGAGTTAGGTAACTTTTGTGATCAATATGGTATAGAAAAGATTCAAGTACCCTCGTCAAAATACAAAAGACATAGAAAAATAGAAAAACATAGGCAAGTCAGGAAGACAAATTGTTGCTACCTTGACAAACCTGTTAGATCATTCCAAACAAACAAAACCCATCAAAACTCAAAGAAATTTAGACACCAAAGTTCAAAACATCATAAGCAAATTACCGATCGCAAACATATAGTTTGTTTTAAATGTGGGAGGTATGGTCATATTTCAAAACATTGTCAGCTTAAGAAAAAGATTAACTTGTTAGAAATAGATGATCAGTATAAACAGAGTCTAATGAGTATCCTACTAGAAGATCAAAATTCTGAGTCAAAATATGACACAGAAAGCAATAGTGATCAAAATGAAATATATTAACTAGATCAACAAGATAGTTCATCACATAGCTTAGAATCTGAAGACGAAAGTCATTCAGAAAATATAGAAATTTGTAATTGTAAAGTATGTTCAAAAACTAGTTATTCAAAAACCATTAATGTAATTAATAAAGATAAAATTCAAACTTTTGTCGAAATCATTGATAAAATAGTTAATGAAAAAGTTAGGAAAGAATATCTGCTCAAAATAAAGGATATAATAGATTCAGAAGAACCCCAACCAAAACTAGAAGTTAAACCCTACAATGTTCAAGAAATAATCAATAGGTTACAAAATAACCCAGCAGAAGAAAAAGTTACAATAAAAGAGTTAAAAGAAGAGATCAAAATTATTAAAGAAGAAATATAATTGTTAAAACAAAAGGATATTGACTTATCCTTAGATATATTAAGTTTAATAGCTAACAAAGATGTTAGGAAAAATAATGATCAAGAAGATACCGTAGAAAGTAGTTCAAAACATAGTGATAATTATTTAAATATTATATCTAGAATTCAAGTTCAAAAATGGTACTGTCAAGTTACATTAACTATTAATAAAAATTACAGTTTAAAAATGATCTCTCTAATAGATTCTGGAGCAGATCTAAACTGTCTTCAAGAAGGATTAATTCCCACACAATACTATGAGAAAACTACGGAAAGCCTCAGCGGCGCAGGTGGTAATCAACTTCCCATTAGGTACAAATTGTCAAATACCAAGATATGTAATCAAGGCATTTGTTTCAATACAACTTTTGTTTTAGTTAGGAATTTAAATGAACCTATGATTTTAGGAACACCTTTTCTGACTTTAATTTACCCTTTTAAAGTTTCAGATTTAGGTATTTTAACAAACGTTTCAGGAAAAGAAATTTGTTTTGAATTTCTAAATCCTTCAAAAACAAAAGATGTTAATTTCCTCAAATCTCTAGCTATTTCAAAAATAAATTTAATCTCTAGAAAATAGAATCAGATCAAAATGTTAAATAAAAAAAATAGAAGAACAGGTAAAAAAACCCCAAGTTAAGGATAGGATTACTATTGGTCAACAAAAATTTGAAAAAGAAATATGCTCAAAACACCCAAACGCATTCTGGGATAGGAAAAAATATATGGTTTCTTTACCCTATGAGCCAAGCTTTATAGAAGATAAAATACCAATCAAAGCTAGGCCCATCCAAATGAATAAAGAAACTTTAGAATAGTGTAAAAAAGAAATTCAAGATTTGCTCAATAACAAGCTAATCAGGACTAGCAAATCCCCTTGGAGTTGCTCAACTTTTTATGTTCAAAACCAAGCCGAAATAGAGTAAGGAGCCCCTCGCATGGTTATTAACTATAAACCCGTCAACAAAGTATTAAGATGGATTAGGTACTCTATTCCAGATAGAGGAGACTTAATCTCACGAGTTCAACAAGCTTCTTTATTTTTAAAATTTGATATGAAATCTGGATATTATCAAATTCAAATAGCAAAACCTGATATGTACAAAACGGCTTTTACCATTCCCTTTGGTTATTACGAATGGAATGTAATGCCATTCAGCCTAAAAAACGCACCATCCAACTTTCAAAACATCATGAATGATATTTTCAACCTTTATACCCAGTTCACAATAGTATATATAGATGATGTTTTAGTATTTTTCAGATCAATAGAACAACATTTTAGACACCTTGATCAATTTTATGAGATTGTTAAGAAAAATAGTTTAGTAGTTTCTGCTAAGACAATGAAATTGTTCCAAACAAAAATTAGATTTTTAGGCTATGATCTTTATCAAGGTATGATCAAACCCATCAATAGATCCATAGAATTTGCTAACAAATTTTCAGATGAAATTACTGATAAAAACCAGTTACAAAGATTCTTAAGATGTCACAATTTTGTTACAGACATTGTTCCAAATTTAAGAATTATTTGCAAACTATTATATCAAAGGTTAAGGAAGAAAGCACTAGCTTGGGATAGTTCAATGACTGAAGTAGTCAAAACCCTAAAAACTAAGGGCAAAAGTCTACCCTGTTTAGGAATCCCAGATTCAAAAGCCTTCATGATAGTCGAGACAGATGCCTCAAACTTAGGATATGGGGGTATACTCAAACAAAAACAAAAAATAGTGATAAAGAACAAGTAGTAAAATACTACTCAAGAACCTGGACAAATGCTTAAGAAAAATATTCAACGATCAAAAGAGAAATTTTATCTATATTGTTAAATATCAGAAAATTTCAAAAAGATGTGTTCAATAAACATTTTTCTTCTAAAAATGGATTGTAAATCCTCCAAAAGTATTTTAGAAAAATATATTCAAAATTTAATTTCATAACATATTTTTGCCCAATGGCAATCAATACTTTCTTGCTTTGATTTTGAAGTTCAACACATTAAAGGAAAAGAAAATGCTCTACCTGATTTTTTTACAAGAGAATTCTTGCAGGGAAAATCAAAGGATGGACAAGAAAAAAAATCAAAGGAAGTAAATAGAGATCGATACGGATCTCCATTGGGTCCATCAATAAGTAAAGATCAATATAGATCTCCACTGGGTCCAGCAACGTCACCATTACTAGCAACACCACTCAATATATGCCCTTCAGGCAGTGGTCCTTGACCACAAGGAATTAGAGGCACTCAGCCTCTTTTTGGTTCAATATCTTCTTCAAACCGTTTTATTCCCTTTACCTATGATCAAGCCTTAACAACACTCTCTCCTTCAAAACAAATTACACCTGCTCAAACATCTAAAATGGTTCCCCTTTCTCCGGAAAAATCATATGTTCAAAACATTTCTCAAAAAGATAAATATGTTACAAAAGATTATAACGTTCCAGTAGTCGCCATTGAACCAGAATGGCTTCAAGATCCAAACATTACTCCTAGAGAAGTAGCTTAAAAAGCCCTAGTTGAAGGACGCCATTACCTTCAATTTGATCCAGACAAATCCAGAGTATTCTATGAGTTCATATTGGTTGACACCAATTCCATAACTCTGACTCATGAATACGATCCTCAAAATCCCTCCGGAATTCAATACTCAAAGTTCAAAATCAACCATGTTGTCACCCTGACTCAATGGAATCAAGCTCCACACACCCATAAAACCCTTTCTAGATAGTTCAAACCTCAAACCTACATTCATTGGGATTATAGAACAGCATAGTACAATACCCTGCTCATCCATCCCTTTTCCCACTCCTGGTTCATATGGTTCAATAAAGGTCAAAAAGAATTCCCAGCTTGGTTCTCAGAATGATTTTATTTCTTTGGACCTACTCAAGAATTCCTTCCTCAATATGCTAAAGAAGCTTATCAGCATTTTCTAGTTCAAACTCAATTTTCTTCTGGCATAAATCTGTTACAATTTTTTGCAAATTTCGGAACACCATGGATCATGACATGAGATTATGATTTCAAGACAAAAACTCCCTTTGTATATCCCCTTTATCTATCTATAACGTTCAATATTAAATGGTGATCATCATATAATCCCAATTTGCTAAACAAAAAGCTGTTGAAAAATGGCTTGCTCAGAACCCTCATCTTCAAAAATATAACATAAATGTTCAATAACAACCTCCATTTTTAGCTTCCAAATCTCAGATCATAGCAGAACTTACTATTGAGTTCTCAATTTAGTGTCATTTTGATGTTTAATACCCTCTCTTTTGATCTCTTTCTTGTTGTCTTGTAATTCTTAGCTCATATTTTGAGTAGTTTAGATTATTTTTAGTTTTCTTTGATCTTTTAATAAATGGAGTGATTTGATGATTCTTTTATGCAATTTAATGGGTTTATTTGCTATTTTTGGTGTAGGTTGAGTTGGTAAAAAGTTCGTGTTAGAAGATGGAATGCTAGAGCTGAAATTCTGAAAATGCTGAATTAATTGCTGTCTCCCACAGCTATAGCGGTAAAATTTACAGCTATAGCGGTGGATTGCTGAAAAAAAGATTTTGGTGCCTTCTTCTCTGCCAGCCACCGCTATAGCGGTGGATCTTCACCGCTATAGCGGTAAAACCTAAAAAAACTCAATTTTAAGCCTTCTTCTCTGCCTCCTACCGCTATAGCGGTGGGTACTTACCGCTATAGCGGTAGTTCGCGATCCTGCACTGATATAAAAGGCTTCAGATGAAATTTTTAGGGTATTCTGGAGTTGGAGACTGAAGGGGGGCGCCGTTTTGGCTGAGAGGAGCAAGGGGAACCTGATTTTCAAGGCTTGGGGAGCTCAATCCATCATTCCACCTCAGATTCATGGCTAACTTCATCTCTTTTTCTGCTTTCTGCTGTTTATTTTCTATGAGTAGCTAGATTTTCTATCTAGGGTTACTATGAACTTGACTCCTGAATAGATTTTACATTCTCTCATGTATTTGCAACCTTATTTCAATTAATATAAGTCTTTCTATCCATTTTATTGTTGCGTTATATGGACTTGATCAATCTATATGTATGCTTGTTGCTGTCTTCGAACTCGGGAGAGGGAGGTGAGAGTAGAACACTGAATAGGAAGGACGAGTGCGTGAACCTTACTAAGTGTTTTCGCTTGTTAGCTAATAGGAATGTTAGTTAATCTCGTTTAATCAAAGCTAGGTTGGTTGTGTTAGGCTTAACCCACACAAGGAATTGCGTAGGAGTTGAGCAACTTAATTGAGATTCGGGAGGATTCTTTTAAGTTATTAGAATAACCTAGGATTAACTTATATAGTTGAATAAGTTGCGAGTGCATGAGAGGGGTTTTGTAATTTCTAAGATAGAGGAGAGGGATTAGTGACCCTAGGCTTTAATTAGACTATTTCATCAGTTTTTGCATTGTTTACTGTCATTAAAAGAAAATCTATAAAAATTTACTGTCATAGTTCACTTTTATTGTTAGTTCTTCATTAGAGTTGTCCTCAATCCAATTGCTTCGTCCAACTAATTCAATTAAATTTCTTGGGTACTTAGTCGCTTAGTCCTCGTGGGAACGATACTCTTACTCTCAAATCACTATATTACTTGTGCGATTGGTGCGTTTGCCAAATCGACTAACACTTACCACAGCTCAAACAGAAAAAGAGTTCAACCAATTACTCTAAGTTCTAGCTGACAAAGCCCCAAGAGAAGGCTCCATCAGTAGGTTCAAATCCTGAAGTTCAAAGTCCATTTCAAAATAAAGACGACTATTTCAATATCAATTTAGCTAACCTAAGTCAATTTTGACCATGGTTTAGTTAAATCGTCGGCATGTGAAGACAAAAGCACAAGCCACCTCAACAATGTTGCTTTTGGCCAACCAAAAGATGCTCAACAGGTCGCAGACAAAACTTTAGAAAAGGAGTCGTCAGCACAAAGTGACGAAAGAACTTTTCAAAAAGAAGCCGCCCCGTGATCAACTTTTCGGACTTCAACTAAGTTCAAATCCGTAGACTCTAGAGCCTCTAAAATCCACGGACTTCAAACCCGCTCAAATCTTGCCTCTTAGGAGAGGTAGTTCAATTGTATAGGCAGAGAACAATAGGGAAGATAGAGAATGATATAGAGTGAAAAAATAGAGAGACTCTAAAACATTCCTTTGTAATCTGCTCTACATTTTCAATATCAAGTTCCATCATTGTAAGTTTGTCAATATTTCAATATGAGAATTACTTTGCATCATTATGTTCCTATTCCCTTACTGATCTTATGCTCAATATTACTTTCAAATATTTTGTTCATTTTAATGTTTCAAGAATTTATATTGTTACAAAAGATATTATAAATAGATTTTCAAGACGCTTTATAAAGTAGCAATTTTGAATTCGAATATATGTACTCTGATCAAAACTAAATTATATATTGCTAAATTAGATCCGGGCGAAAACTATATATATATATATATATCGGAACAAACTTCTTAAATGAAGTTATCCAGGATCCATTTATTTCATGAGAATATGAAACATTGTGACAAACTTTTTCTTAAGAAATTTTTTACATAGAAAGCTTTTTTATTGTTTATTTCATACATATAATAAATATTTCTCTATTTCAACTCTTTAAATTCTTAACTGTTTGAAAATTTGAAATAATAATATACAAAAAATGCATTAGTTATTTGAATAATTTACTATTTTGGTCCCTAAAAGATAGCGTTCATGTCAATTTAGTCACCAAAAAATTTAAGTGTATCAATTTAATCCTTAAAATATTAATTCTTAATCAAAATAGTCCTTCCAGCTATAAAATTAACACTCATTTAACTAACTTGATGACTACGTGACAGGTTTTTTATGAGATAATTATCCAATGTGACACCTCATCAGTTTTGGCTATCCAACCTAGGAAAAATAAATAAATAAATAAATAGTTTAACAATTAAATAGACACAAACTCTATCTTTGAAGGACTACAATAATAATTTATTCTATTTATTTTTAAAAAATAAAAAAATTTATAATGGTATAACTTTTTTGACAAAATAAGCAACATATATATATATATATATATATATATCAAACTTTCTCTCAAATAGAAAAAAATCAATGAAACAGGATAAGGATGATGTCAAAGTCAAACTGTGAGTGTTCGAAAATGTCCTCTTTTTTCATTAGATTTTCATCAACTGGTCTCTCCTTCATTCATTCCACGAAGAAAACAAATCTCCAAATCCACAATGAAAAATAAGACTATGTTTAAGTGTGTATTTGAGTTTAGATCCAAAGACAAATGGCGAACACCTGAAATGAGAAAGTATTCACAAGCAACATTACTCGTGAGACACCGGTAATATTTTTAGGAATCAAATTTTTATAAATAAAAGTTATTTATGAAAATTATATTTTCAAAAATATTAAAATTGTTTGGTTGACTTAAAATATTTTTTAAGACTATCTCATGATTGTTCGGTTCAATCACAATATATCATAGACAATCAATATCACACTATATCAGAGACAAAATTTGAAATAAATCAATGGTCATTTTTGTTAAAGAAAATTATAATTACTTGTGATCAACTATTTTTTTAAATAAAAAAATATTTAGAGTAAATTACTAATTTAATTTCACTAACGGTCAACTAGGGTTTTTTTAGCACATTAATAAATGTTCATAGGGTTAAGTATATTTTTCTCAAAATATTATAATATTTAGTGCTTATTACAAAATAATACAGTTGATGAAATAAAAAAAGTGATGTATAATGAGAGTTATGTGCGATAAACTATTTAATATAATATTATTTTTAGTAATCAGTTACCTTATTTCTTTACTAGAAAAACAACAATTAGTGACAGATTAGTAAAATTTCATTGCTAATAGGTTTACGATGGAATTAACAATGGAAAAAAAAATATATGTCGACAAAATGTCCATCACAAATTATTTGCAATGGATTTATTATCCATTGCAAAATTAGCGATGAAATTTTTCCATCACAAATTTAAAAATTCGTTGCAAGTAGAATTTAGAACTTTGCAACAAAAAAGGTTCCATCATAATTTGAGACGAAAAATATGTCATTAATTTCATCGCAAATTTGCGAAGGATTTAGAGATGGAAAAATTCGTCGCAAATCAGGTACAGATATTTCCATCGCTAATTTCATCCCTGATTAGCGATGAAATTAAAGATGAAAAATTTCATGGCAAATCATTTTTTAAAAAAAATTAGATAAACTTTGCTATTTTTAAATATTATTTAAATTATTGCAATCATAAATAAAGAGTAGAAATATTATATTTATTATAGCTACTAAAAGAGTCATACATATTCAAAATACAAATAAAGTGTATTAAATATTCTAAAATAAGAGTCGTATTTAAAGAAGAGTCATACAATATTCTAAAAGCTATACATAACATGTTCATTATTATTTAGTGAAAATCCTAATTACTTAATTCTTTGACTATCTGAAGATAAAGCATTGCTTGTGATAGAAATGGTTAGCTCCCAAGAGTGGGTGAATTGAGTTTAAATATTTTTAAAAACTTGTCGGAAGTTTAAGAAGTTTTGAAACCAAATCCAAATATTTATAACAATGAAAAATAGAGCAAAGACAAAATGAATAAGTGTATAGTGCAAATAATCAAAGATAAAATAATAGACAATTAAAGATAAGAGAAAAGAAAATTTAACACAAGTATTTATACTTGTTCAGTTTAAACCAAGCAGGTATGAAAGCTATAATTGTAAACCACGATCAAATCCATGGAAGCATTGGTTTATACATTCCTCTTAGTTTCTACTTTAGGAATAATTTTTTTCGCTATCTTTTTTAGAGAACCGCCTAAAGTTCCAACTAAAAAGATGAAATGATTTTTCATTATCTAAATTGAAGTAATGAGCCTCCCAAATTTCTTGAGTGTTCAACTAATAATCACAAGTTTGTGAAAGATGGACACTTGTGAGCCACTACAGCAGAGAACTTTGTTTCCCAAGGGTGTCTCTCTCCCTCACATAATGATTACTCTCAACCACAGCCTCAAGGAACTTTTCCTTGATTAATACAATTGAAAAATTGAGATGAATATAAACAACTCTCTAAAACAGATTAGATTTACAAATAATAAGCTTACTAAAAGCAAATGATTGGTAAGAGATTGATTTCACAAAATTCAGAGTCAAATGGAATAAGTTCTTGTTGATTTGACAACCTTTGAAGTCAATATATATAAGCCAATAAGTTAGAAATCGGTTGAAAAATGATCCATGATGATATCAGTCGAAATCTTTTGAAAGTAGTAGTTGGAACTTATGTTATCATGCCGGCAGTTGACTAATTAGACCCCAATAGTCGATTGATGCACTTTAATGAGGCGTTAGTTGACTGATACAGGTATGTTAGTCGACTAGTAACTTTCTGTTATTTAGCTCAAATTTTTTCCAGAGTCCATTAGTCGACTACTACGAGTGTATTAGTCGACTAATCAGAACTGGAGCTAAATACAAATCTCAAACAGAAAGATATTAGTTGATAGATCTAAGGACATTAGTGGACTAATGAGTTAAATATCCTTAGCTGAAATTCCCGAAAGATATCAGTCGACTACTGTAGGTCCATTAGTCGACTGATATCCTCTGAATTTAGTTTTTCAAAATCTTTTAAAAAAATCCAATGATCAATAACTATTTTAGTGCCGTTCTAACTTGGTTAAGTTATATTAAATTATTTAAAAACATTTCTCTTGCCTTTCAAAAGCCTTTACACAAACTCATAAGACAAAAATTAAATAACTTCTTCTTCAAGCTCTTTAACTCCTTGTCTTGGGAAGATATTATTGAAAATATGAACATTGGTACACATAGGAAAATGTCTTTTAACATAATTTGTTAATCATCAAAATTCAAATATTGCTTTGAATGCACTGGGGTCAACAACTTGATGATAACAATGGGCGTACATCTCCCAAAAAAAAAAGTAAAAGAAGTATTAGTTATAAACCACTAATATATTCACACAACCAATAAACTAATAGCAAAGCACCTCATACAGAATGCAATTGCCAACTACCTTTCTATTAACTAGGTAAGTTTTCAAGCAGATACAATAGCCTCCTAGCTAGTTTTAAGCAAAAACAATAACATCATGAAAATGATTATGTACATTGATTAATATCATGATAAGCAAAAACCATCATGGACATAACTATCCTATATTTAGTAAAGTAATATTTATTAGTTTTTCTTGTCTTAAAATATATAAATTGATAACGAAGAAAATTACATAAAGAAGGGGGGATTTGACATAAAGGTTAAATATAAATAAGGAAGAAAATGACATAAAGGTAAAATAATACATGTTAGAGCCATATCATGAATATAAACTAAATAAAATATGCAGCATCATGAAAGAGAGAACAACCAAACAAATGGATTAAAGTAAGCAAATCAATAAAGTTAAAGACAACAATGGTTGCGCTAATGAGAGAAGGTTCATGACAGCTTACAGTCCTAGAATTTGGTCTGGAAGAAAGGAACTGTACATCTCAAATGTATTAGTTAATGACATCTTATTGTACAAAAGGAATACTACACGTTCAAAGGGATTTCCACTTTTCCGTTTTTCTTTACATAATCATAGATTAATTAAAAGAGTAAGATATAAGTTGATCTAATTTCAACTTATTATAAAAGAAAGAAAGAAAAAGAAAAAACTAGAATGAAATCAAGGGCATACAATTCTTTCTAGTCTATGAAGATGCATAAAGTAATCAGCTTTACGCTAAATATCAGCTTTGTATGTTTTTAAACAGAAAAAAAAAAAAGCAGATGTAACAACAGAATTTATGTTTCATTTGAAAAAAAAAAAAGAATAAGAAGAAACTGTACGCTTTCTTCTACTTAAAAAGGAGAAATAATAAATAGAGAAAAAGCTAATGCATTTTCCTGAAAAGTCTTTTTTCTTTTCTTTAAAAAAAAATGGCATTAGGGATGGAATCCTACTGAGTACTGAATACTTATAGATCGTATTCAAGCAATGGTCAGTGAGACCAATCTCTGTAAAAGGTGGTGATATATATATATAGGCACACACACAGAAGACAGATAAAAAAAAAAACATATAAAGACCATTGGAATATATGTAATTTCCCTCACATATTAATCTGAATATACATGATTCACAAGATTTAAAGACCACTAAACAAACAGAAACTATGAACTAATGCCCTTCTCTCGTACTTATGTAGAAATTTCCTGCTCTATTTTTATATGTCTCGGCTAGCATATAAATCAATAGCTTAAAGAGAAGGGAACTATAGAACAGAAGAAAAATCATGTAAATGACCACACAGATAATACAATGTAGATAAGTGGTATGTGGGTATAGTATTACAACCAGCAAGGACTTTTGGGTCACCGCCCAAAGGATAGAACTCCAATCCAGCAGTCAAGACAAACTCCTTAAAATTTGAAAGAGTAGCTAATCATACACGATGGCCATAATCCTGCACATAAATGCATACATAAATCCTCAATTTTATCTTCAATAAAAGGTTCCAGAGCTATTGGAGAATAAGAGTGACTGCTGGCTGTGTGACAACTATAATGCCAGTAAAACATCAGCCTCCAACACTACCAAAAAAAAAATGACTTTGTCGCAACTAAAAGTCTAAAAGTCGCCACCAAAAGTCATTAGTCGTGACTAAAGTTGTTGTTGAAAGTCTGTGACTGATTGTCTTTTGGTGGCGACTTTAATTATTCTTTAGTGGCGACTTCATCTTTGTTGCCAAAAAGAAATTTTGTGAGAAAAAGTGATTTTTGATGGCGACTTTAGTTGTCACTGAAGGTTACCTTTAGTGACGACCTTAAAAGTTGCCATCAAAAAGACCTTTTAGTTCCCACCAAAAGTCACTCGCCGTCTTTTTTGGATCCAGATTAAACCGACGGGTAGGCCCGATACCCATTCGACCAGTACAAATGTTGGTCAGTCCAATAACTCGTTGCCCTAAGGTGACTCGATTTCTTTTTTGTGCAATATTCAAGTTTATCTGAAATTAAACCAAATATATGCATACCTAAGATTCAAACCTGGGTCCCTTGTTTGCAACCACGTGTGTTTTGCTATGTTGCCACTACTTCATTTGTGCTATATAAGGGTAAAATATTTTATATATATATAATCTGTTAAAATTATCTTAAGTCAAAAATATTACAAAACTGAAATAAAAAAAGAAAATTAAAAAAATTAGACTTTTAGTGGCAACTATGGAAGTCAAATTTTTTTAAAAAAAATTATAAAAAAATAGATATTTTTTTTAAAAAATTTAAAAAAGTCATATTTTTTTAAATAAAATTAAAAAAATCAGACTTTTAATAGCGACTCTCATAGTTGGTACCAAAAGTCAATTTTTTTATTTAAAAAATTAAATTTTTTTATTTAAAAAATTAAATTTTTTTATTTAAAAAATTAAATTTTTTTTTGAAAAAAATTAAAAAATAGAAAAAGTTTATTTTTTTAAAAAATAAAAAAATTTGACTTTTTTAATTTTTTTAAACAAATTTGACTTTTGGTAACGACTCAAAAGTCTGATTTTTAAATTTTTTAAAAAAATTTAAAAAAAATTTAAATTTTTAAAAAAAATAAAAAAAAAGTAACCAAAAGTCAGCCACTATCAAAAGTCTAATTTTTTTAATTTTATTTTAAAAAAACCTAACTTTTGGTGGTGACTTTAAGAGTTGCCATCAAAAAGCCGTCACTGAAAGTCAATTTTCTTGTAGTGCAAATAGTACAAAAATCCTAGGTGTTGATTTATTATTATAGCAAATTCGCAACTGGCTGAAATGTGTTAGAGCTGTTAGAGAAATACAAATTAAGCTCTAAATTCTGAAATCTTAAAACTAGAACACAACAATTACTTAAAACTAGAATCCAGTAGCAACCTTCAGTTTGGATCAATAGGACCTTGCTTTAACACTTTAGCCATTAGGTCGTCACACGTCCCTAGCAAATATTTAACACTACTAGGCCTTCACACGTCTTTAGAAAACGTTCAACACCACTATGCCCTTCACATGTCCCTAGCAAACATACACTGGGTAACCTTCTTTGCAGGAAGGGGCAGTTCAGTAGCTTTTACACCACAACAGATAGATACCCTACAAAGTACCTACTACCAATCCCCTCAAGGACAAGAATGAAAATACAAATGATTTTTTAGTTCATATAGAACTCAAGCCTAAGAGATATCTCACTTAGAGGATATGAACAATATAAGAACTCTCTATCATAGAATACAAAGAGAAAGTTGAGAATAGAATAATCTACAGAATAAAATTCTCTTTGTCCACTTCAGTGTTTCAATGTTGTTGTTTCTTCCGCCTTTTATGCCTTTCCAAAAGATAGACGTCGGTGGAAAACACTCCTCATTAATTGTGAGAATAAATCCTTATTGAAATTGTCACTTGCTTCTTTAATTGGTACGTTGTGCCAGATATGGAAAGAAACAACTACATATTGATTGCCTTTTATTATTGACGAAGGATCTTTCCTTTTGAGATTTTATTCCCTTCCACATCTATATGGATTTCCCAGATCAATGCGTAATAAAATCATTTCATTCAATGGCAAGAACCTTCCTTGTGTGTTCCTTAATTGGTTCCTTGAATTATGCTTAGTTTGTCTTTATTGCAATATCAAGATTTACTTTTGCAAGAACTAGCCATTGGCACTGAACACTCCTCATTAATTGGAGAAGATAATTCTGATTGGATTTTTTGTTGTCTTTCTTAGGTTGTACCTCGTGCCAAATATAGAAATAAATAGCTACAAAAATAATGGACTTTGATTGCACTTGAATTGGAGGACAATCCTTTCCTTTTGTGATTTAATTCTCTTCATTGAATACAAATTTGTTTGTTTAATGTGAACTAAAGTTGATTTCGATTGAAACATATATGCTTCTTGATTTGCAGCTAGATTAATGCTCTATTTGTTTGACAGTATTAAATATGCACAACACTACCAGGTTCCTCATAGGTTCTAGCAGGTACCACTCAGATTTTTAGAATCAAAAATTTGATCCATCACCCTATCTCTTACCTAGCGCTAATGATGAATGAAACGCATGGTTAAGTTGTAGAGATATAGAATTTGTATGACTCATCTTGACTTATTGTTAAGTCTTATTTTATAAGGGATAGGGGATATTCATTGCAATTCGGAAATAGATTATCTGATATGCATAGGATGTTAGAAAAAAAAACATGATATGTTTATTTTGGATATATATATATATATAACATAGTTTAAATTGATTTAATTAAAAAATTAAAAATAATATGTTTATTTTGTATTGTTTTGAAATTATAAAATATATGTCATTTTGTGCTATTTTATATTTTTTAATTACTTCAACAACAATTTTACCAAATATTTCTAATTTAATAAGCTAGTTTAACAACTTTTACCTTTTAACTAAAAATTAATTTATAAACTTTCAACTAACTTATCAATTTTTATCAAAACTTATGAGATACTGAAAACCCCGATATCACATTATCACCTCTGATACGTTCATATGTGATTGCAGTGTACTAGTGGTGAAAACTGAAAAGAAATGACAATGCATTGAAATTAAAAAAATTATTTTTATATTTAAAAATCTGTGTTTTAATTTACGACAGAGCTTGCTAAAACAAGAAACTGATTCCCTCCAGATGGCCTCCCTCCAAATCCTTTTAGAGGTGTATCTAGGCTGTTGGATGGGAGGCCATCTAAATGCTATAGTGAAAAGCATTGACCAACTTATTTTTATTTACTTTTTCAAAATTGAAATGCATTGTTTCACTTAAACGGTGCGTTTCCCTAGCCGTTGGATGACTTTTCATCCTACGGCTAAGATGTTCTCTCGCCTTTTGTAAGTATTTTTTTAATTTACAAAAAGCCAACCACTGAGAGCGTGACACGTGGCACTGTCTGAAGCTTCTTCTTCACATCTCCATCTTCATTCAGCGTCTTCATTCATGTCTCATGTGTGTCTTTGTTTTGCTCTCGTTGGTGTCTACGTGCGTTCCGGCAGAAGCTTACCTGGTTAGCCATTTTTTCTACCACCGGCCCTTTATTCTCCCTCTGGTCCTTGCCACTGTAAGTTGAGCTCGATACACTTGCAAGCCACCCAAGATAGTGAGAAAGGCTAATCCTTCCCATCACCATGAGGTTCCTTCCTTGTTAGGTTGACCTGAGCAACAGAAAGTCCTCTCTATTCCACCGTCGGTCTTCGTTCACTGGTGTTCCTCTCTTCCTTTCCATCACCGATCCCCTGTTCACTAGCTTGCAAACTGTTTCATTGCTGCTCATCTTTTTTTGATGCTGCTGATGGTATATGTTGAAAGAAATAAGATCAAAAGGCATTAACTTTATAACTAAAGTGCAATATTGTAAAACTAAAGGCATTAACTTGTACACCAAGAAGCAAAGTTACAAATAGATGGTAAAAACATACTGCAAGGTTATCTAATTTGGAAGCAATGGCTTCAATTTCTCTGAATGATGATTGAGCAAAGCTTTTAAGTTAACATGATAAGCATTTGTAACCTGCACGAACAAGTTTATATACACATAAAATTGCATAGAAAATGATCAGTATATACACACAAAACATACAAAATTTCATATAAATCATGGGCAATAAAAAGTTCATATCAGTATAATTAATGTTGAATTAGTTATGCTATTGTTATCCATGTTATTTGGTAGAGTTAATTCAAAATACAATTACGTAGTTAAGCACTTCGATGGAGGCCATGAAACCCAAGGTTGGGATGGAGTTTGACACTTTAAAGGAGGCATGGGAATTTTGGAAGGTATATGGTGGTAGAGTTAGATTTGGAGTGCGTAAAGAATGGCATAGTAGGGACAAGAATTAATGGAAGCAAAAATGGTCTAAAATTTGTTTGTTCAAAAGAAGGGTTTCAAAAGCCAGACAGAAGAGATTTAAATGCCAAGAATCCTTGCCAAGAGACTAGAATAGGTTGCATGGCGAAAATATTTGTAAAATTGTGCAACGGCAAATTTAAAGTGCAAGACTTTATAGAAGAGCACAATCATGAACTTCATACTGTAGAAACTAGTCATATGCTTTCATCTCAGCAAAAATTATTAGAAGTTCAAGCATATGAGATCGAGCTAGCAGGGGATTCTTGATTTCTACAAAAGGCATCTTTTGACTTAATGAGTATGCATGTGGGGGGAAGATCAAATCTTGGATACACATGCATGGATGTCAAGAATTATTTGAAGTCCAGAAGGTAGAGAAACATGGGATACGAGGAGGCAGGCACATTGTTAGATTATTTTCAAAAACATTTGGTAGAGAATCCATCATATTTTCATGCTTACTAGATGGATTTAGAGTAGCAGATGACGAATGTATTTTGGGATGACCCATAAATGCTAATAGATTATGAGTTTTTTAGGGATGTGGTGTCACTTGACACAACATTCGTCACTAATAAAGGAAATATACTGCTTGTTGTTTTCTGTGCGTTTAAATGAGGCAAACTATCATTCTTGGAATGCAAAGCACACAACTTAGTGGAAGTTTAAATGCTGACCTGAAGTCCTTGATGAGACCAGACTTGGATGTTGTACAATTCTTTAAGAACTTTGACAAGATTGTGGTCGACAAGCAGTACAACAAACTAAAGTCTGATTATAATTCTAGGGAAAAACTCCCACGGTTGAGAATGACAAGGTGTTGTATGTTGAAACAGTTTTCTGAGATTTATACATATGTTGTGTTTGAATTATTTCAAAAAGAATACTCTGTAGTAATATATGCATATGTCAAGGAAAGAAACAAGAGTGAGCAAATAAAGACCTATGTTTTTGCCATCTTAGGTAAGTAAAATATACTTCCTAGTGTATATCTATATGTATAAAATGTGTATCTATATTTCTAATTACAATTCACTTATAGGTAAGTCGAGAAACTTCATCGTATCTTTTAACCCTTCAGGTCAGATAGTTACTTGCAGTTGTCAGGTGTTTGAAAGTATTGATATTCTATGTTGTCATACCTTGAAGGTATTTAATTTAATATTTATTTAAAAATAATATCTATTTAAATATCTATTTAATTTAATTATCTACATGTCTTGAATGTATTTGATGTGAATGATATGAAACTATTCTCGGTTTAGTATATTTTAAATCAGTGGATGATAAAAACAAGAACCGGTGTGATACTCGATGTTAGGGAAAAAGAGATACAAGTAGATCCTAGACTATAGAGCACACAACGATTCAAATATGCCAGTTGAGAAGCAATAAAATTAATAACTGAAGCCACTAACACTGAAGAAGGATACTCAATGATTTTAGATTGGATTTCTGAAGGCAACAAGAAATTAAGTAATCTTCCTTCACTACAAAAAGAGCAGAGCAAGAGCCCGTAACTCAGTGCACACTTCAACCAATCAGATTTAAGCAAAGAGCTGACAAGAATTGTAAGAAACGTCATAGGAGTTGTTTGGAGGGTCAGAGAAAAGAAAAAAAAATCTAAAATTGTTAAAGATTCACAAGTAAGTAAAATATGTGTTGATGTATGTATTTGTACATCTACATATGTATCTATATGTCTAACATGATTCACTTTTGGAATTTGTAGATGGATGAAGCACAACATCCAAGTCTAGTCTCATTCTCGGCACCTCCAACACCCCAAACACATGTTGTAGATTTTAGCTTCACTAAATTGTTAATGGTGAATACGCAAATGAATATAACAACAACAACAAAGTCTTATCCCACTAGGTGGGGTCGGCTACATGGATCGGATGACGCCATTGAGCTCTATCAATGACCAGCTCTTTAGGTATCTCATTTACCAAAAGATCCCGTTCAATAACTTCTCTAAGTGTCCTTCTTGGTCTTCCTCGACCTTTTTTCACAGGATTCCAAACCATTTGCTCAACTCTCCTTACTAGAGCTTCCAATGGTCTTCTTTGAACATGCCCAAACCACCTTAAATGGTTTTCATTCATTTTTTCCTCAATAGGTGCCACTCCAACTCTCCCTCGTATACGATCATTACAGATCATATCTCTTCTTGTATGACCACACATCCAACGCAACATTCTCATCTTCGCTACTCCAATTTTATGCTCTTGTTATCCTTTTATCACCAAAATTCACTCTCATATAAAATCGCTAGTCTTATAGTAGTACGGTAAAACTTTCCTTTGAACTTATCAGGTACTTTCCAATCACAAACAACTTCTGATGCCATTCTCTACTTTAACCACCCAGCTTGTATCCTATGTGTCATATCTCCAATAATTTCGCCGTCATCTTGTATAACAGATCCCAGATACCTAAAATTTGATACTTGTGATACAACATGATCCCCAATTTTAACCTTTAACTCGTTTCTAGCTTGTCGCTTGTTAAACTTACAATACATATATTCTATCTTACTCCTGCTCAGACGAAAACCCTTTGATTCCAAAGTAGCTCTCCATAACTCAAGTTTAAAATTAATCTCTTCTCTTGACTCTGCTATGAGAACAACATCATCAGCAAAAAACATGCATTTAGGGATTTCTTCTTGGATATGTTTCGTCAGAACATCTAAAACCAAGTCAAACAAATAAGGGCTCAACAATGATTCCTGATGTAAGCCAATCTTAATAGGGAAGTCTCAAGTCTCTCCTCCAGACGTTCTCACACTAGTTGTAGCCTCCTCATACATATCTTTTATAGCTCTAATATACGCAACTCGTACACCTTTCTATTCCAAGGCTTTTCAGAGCACCTCTCTTGGTATTCGATCATAAGCTTTTTCCAAATCAATAAACGCTATATGCAAGTCTTTTTTTTTTTTGGCTCCGATACCTTTCCATCAACCCTCTTAGAAGATTAATAGCTTCCATAGTAGATCGCCCTGGCATGAATCCAAATTGATTTTCTGAAATATTCGTCTCTATTCTTAACCTACGTTCAATCACTTTTTCCCATAATTTTAGAGTGTGACTCATAAGCTTAATCCCTCGGTAGTTTGCGCAGTTTTGAATGTCTCCTTTGTTTTTGTATATAGGCACTAAAGTGCTTCTTCTCCATTCCTCTAGCATTTTCTTGGATCTTAAAATTTCATTTTCTTGGATCTTCTCCACTCCTCTCCTAAACACTTCCAAACTTCAATAGGAATACCATCAGGACCAATGGCTTTATCATTATCCATTCTTCTAAGAGCTTCTTTGACCTCATCAACCTTAATTCTGCGATAATATGCCAAATTTTGTTCACTCTCCAAGGTTGTTAAATCTTTCATATCACAAGTCGACCCTGCTCCGTCATTAAAGAGCTTGTGAAAGTAACCATGCCATCTATTTTTAATATCTCCATCTATAACCAAAACTTTTCCTTCTTCATCCTTAATACATCTTACTTGATCCAAATCTCTAGATTTCCTCTCTCTAATCTTCGCAATTTTATAAATCTTTTGTTCCCCTTTTTTCGTTTCGAAGTCCTTGTAAAACTCTTCAAACGCTTTAGATCGTGCTTCATTTAAAGCTTTTTTAACCTCCTTATTAGCCTTCCGATACCTTTCCCAATTTTCCAAGTTATTGCACAGATGAATACGCAAATGAATGAATTATTTTTTTTGATTTTTAAATCTCTTAATGTAGGCGCCTATTGATGATCGCATAACATCACTCGATGCATTAGACTTCAATAAGTTTATTTAACAACTCATAATTGATTTTTTTTTTTTACTTTTCATGTCATGAGGTACTAACAAAAATAGATTGAATTATTTACATATTAAAATAAGGTTCACTTTTGTCTTTTCATGCCAAGTGCTGTGTATCTGTTGCTCCTTTCCCATGGTTAGTCGTTGATGCATTCTTCTAAAGTTCACTTTTTCAAATTGTGAAGTTCTTCGTAACCTCATTTTGCCTTGTTCTTTTCAAAAATGCCCAGTTTGCCAACGCTGAAGTATTTGGTGAAGAGTCAATGAATTTGATAATAAGCATATACTTGGTGTTGTTATACATTTTTTAAATTAATGCTACATTTGTAATATATGAAGAGGAGGCTACTGGAAGTCATTTATAATACTTTGATTTTTTGGAAGTATTTATTATACTTGTAAGTACTAAAGAATTCAATAGTACTTTTATTCATATTTTGATAAATAAATAACTTTTGCTTAAAATTTGAGATATAATTTATTAATAATTTAAAGTTACAGTATATGGTTTTTATTAAAAAATTAATAAGTAGATTAAATGAACCCTTAATATTTTCTTGTGTACAATGCCACTGTAAGAGCCATCTGGTCCAGGTAGTGATTTCTGCAATGTAAAGATTGCATGTACTATGATTTTCTGCATGAGATTTTGCGTTAATGACATCCCTAATAAGAAAATTGAATTCGTAATTAGAATCAAGGCAAATGTTATTAATTATTTATAAATTAATTTTTATATTTGGTGAAATTATACATTTTTAAAATTAAATACTACATCTACCTTAATTTTATTTTAATTTTACCTTTTTATAAATTAATTAATATATTTGGTGAAATTATACATTTTTATAAATTAAATGTTACATTTACCTTAATTTTATTGTGATTTTACATTTATAAATAATATATTTATCATACAAAAGCTGGAAAATTAGGTTTGAAATTCACCATGTATACAAATTTGTGATTTTACATTTATAACCAGTGTCACGTGTCGCATTATAACTGGCTAAGACATTTGTTAGATGGTGCTACGTGTCGCACTCTCCTCTCAATGGCTGGCTATTTGTAAATTAAAAAAATAAAAAACTTATAAAAGGAGGGAAGCATATCCGCCGTTGGATGAAAAGTCATCCAACAGCTAAGAAAATGCATCGTTTAAGTGAAACGATACATTTCAATTTTTTGAAAAAAATAATAATAAGGTGGTCAGTGCTTTTCGCGAGAGCCATTGGTCTCATCCAACGACCAAGATGTGCCTCCGAAGGGATTTAGAGGGAATCGATTTTCGCTAAAACATATACATTTTTAAGTTTCAAATGTCTTGAAGTGGTGATCCTGTCAATTAGCTTCAAAATCATATGTCTACTTTCTTTACTTTGCAAGTGCTGCCGTCCATGTCCGGTAGTTTGACACTTTACTACTTTGATTTTTAAATTTTTTAATATAAATATATAAAATATTAGAAATAAAGATTCAATTTTTATATTAATTAAAAATTAGTTTTCATTTATATATATTATTTTATAATATTTTGAAATATATTGATTCATTCATGATTTGATCATGATCCAATCATTATTTAATAATTGGTTCATTTTTTTAAACATTAATATACAATACATCGTCATTTATTTAAAAAATTGAGAAACTTCAAATCCAAAAGAATCTATCTCGACAGTTTATCAAAGATCTAGCTGACTCAATGGAGGCGTTTTCTCTTCTTTTCTCACGTATGTCTTGTAACTCGATTGCCCGTTATCTGGCTAAAGGTGTATTTAAAAGAGCTTACTTTGAGCTTATCTAGCTTATCTCATAGCATAAGCGTTTATGCACGTATTTGGGAGAGCTTATAAAAATAACTTATGACATGTCTATAAGCTGTTGTTGGCTTATTTTCATAAGCTCTCCAAGATAACTTATAAAAATAAGCTGAAAATAACTTATGTGAAATTTATTTTCATAAACTCTTCAATTGTAGAAATAATTTATATATAAACGCTTATTCTATAAACATTTAAATAAGCTATTTATCCAAATAAAACTTAAGTCGTACTGTGCTCAAGATATTACCATGCGGGATGGCCTCATTTCTTGTATGATTTAAAAGTTATTGTGGATGAAGAAGTACTTATTGGTATGTCAAAAATATAAATAAATAAAAGCGTTTTCTCTCCAAATTTTTTTTTGGGAATTTTCCTTATATGATTTAAAAGTTATAGTCCGTGAAGATATATTGATTGCTGCTTCAAATAAATAAATGTGTTTTTTCTCAAAAATATAAAGAACTTTTGGGGTTTTATTTAAAAGTTATAGCCCATGAATGTGTAGCTGTCTCAAATATATAAATAAATGAAAGTGTTTTCTCTCTAAAAAAGTAAGAACTTTTGGAGTTTTCCTTGTATGATTTAAAAGTTATAATCCTTGAAGAGAGTATAAGAGACCAATAGATATTGAGATATAGAGGAAAATAACAGATAGAGAAAATAGCAGTATCCGGTGCAACAGACCAAAAAAACAAAGAGGAATAACAAAAGACAACTGACAATAGAAAACAAATTAAGAGTAGTTGCTGCAAGTATTGGCATAATGAGTTTGGTTGATATTCCTTGCGTCTTCATGGAGAAGTTTAGCGATATAAGGAGGCGCACATGAGAAAATGGTAAGAGGCAGTAATTCCTCTCTTCTTGTTATGACCCAAAATATGGGTCCATTACATGGTGCCTAACCCCACACCACCACAAGCCTAGTAGTCCCTTAATTACATTACTTTCTTTATTTCACTTATTCCTTTAAATAAAAGAAAATCAAATTTTAGAAAATATAGATAATCACAAAGTCATCTTCCTTTTAATACTCATACATAAATGCATAAAAGATGTATTCTTACAAATTCATCAATAAATTCTCAAGTTTACGCTACACTTTTCTTAAGTGTTTCTGATCATAATAAGAGTACATAACCTTACTACACAATAGTATGTGACCTACTTGATTACAGAGCTTATAGATCAATTCACTAAATACAATCTAAACATTACCATGCCCCGAACAATGGAGAGATACTCCAAGCTCGTACATCCTCGAACTGGGGAGATTTATGTACTTGAGATTGTGAAGGAATGAGTCTAATCCACTTGACTCACCAAAACTAGCCCTACCATAACAGATATACTCAACTATGCATGCTAAAAGAAGAATACATACAATAGATGCATGAACATATGAATATTCACAGTCATCTAAATCCAAGCTCATATACTATCAATCTTACTTGTTAGTTTAGTACATGATGCTATAAACATAATAAAAAAAATCCTACATAATAAAAAAAATCCTTACTTTAACCAGTTGAAGGTCGTATAATCATACATCAAAATATGTATATATAATTATACTCATAGGTCATCATGGACCACATGCCACTAAGCCTACTAGATTTCTAAGGCTAAAACTTTATTGGGATCCATAGACCTCATAGACCATGTGCCACTGGACCTCATAGGCGAAAACAAAGCTCAACCAGTCCCCATAGGTCATCATGGACCATGTGCCACTGAGCCTACTAGATTACCCCAAGCAATCACATACAATGGGGGTGCACCATTATGACTCAATACCAAACAGTTTCATTCACAAGATCATTCATGCATAAAAGTCCAGGTACAACAATTTCTCTTATACTAAGCCTCTTTCTTTGCATCTCGTGGCTATCTTGACAATGTGTCTTGTAACATCCCAAATTATTATGGAATAAATATTTAATATTTTTTTTTAATTTTTTTTGAGACTCTAGAAATCTCATGAATGTCCTTGATGAATCTAGATTGTTCTAGAGGAATCTTGTATGTTCTAAAGATATCTTGTATATTCTTGAATTTCCTAGATAAGTGTAGAATGTTGTAGAATGGTATAGATAATTCTAGAAAATTCCAGGTTAGTTATGTTCTAGAGATATCTTGTATATTCTTAAATTTCCTAGATAAGTGTAGAATGTTGTAGAATGGTATAGATAATTCTAGAAAATTCCAGGTTAGTTATGTTCTAGAGATATCTTGTATATTCTTGAATTTCCTAGATAAGTATAGAATGTTGTAGAATGGTATAGATAATTCTAGAGAATTCCAGGTTAGTCTAGGTTTATCTTGAGTTATCTTGAGTTCTCTAAACATTTCTAGGCTTTAGAGAGATGTTGCCTCCCCTTTTTAGCTATAAATAGCAACATCTTCCTCCCCTTTCCTTGCACCATTCACAACCGAGAGAGATTGAGAAAAAGAGAATCCAGCAGCTTGGACAGAAGCAGAAAAATATTCTCTGTTTTTCAACCATAAAATAGAGGTTTTTGGAAGAAGCAAATAACAACGTTAAACTCAATTTTTCTGAGCTACTTTGGGGAGATTCTTCTATTACTAACCCACACAAGTGTTAAGGGAGAAGTGGCAGTGAATAGGAAGCAAAAATCAGAACCAAAACCAGTGCAGACTATCCCACGGTCAACGGTCAAAAATCGTGAAACGAATTTCAAGACAGATTGAATAGCTATTTGAGCTAAAAAGTCAAACTACAAATTAAAGGTAGCTTAGCAATTCATAAAAGCTTGTTTTACTACTTGAATATTTTATGTCCATGAAGTTTTATTTAAAGTGAAATATGTTTTTCATGATGAAATTAGCTTGATATCAGCTTGGAAGTTTACTTCCATGTTCAGCTTGGGAGTTCTGCTTCCATGTCAGCTTGGAAATTCTATTTCCATGTTTTAGTTTGGAATCTTTCTAGCTTGAGTTAAAGGACTGCAGTAGCCTTTCTCTCATGTTTAGCTTGGAAAAATAGTTCTGCAGACTATCTTTTCTATGTTGTTGAGTGTGCCACCAACTATTCTTGATTCCATGATTTATTCATATATCAGCTTGCTAATTATTCATCAACTTATTGTACTGAACTGAGAATGTATATTACATGGACTGGTTTTTATAATATAAGTGCTTTTATGACTGAGATGGTATATTTATAAATTTTTATAAAATTATGCTAACTACTGAGATACCCTTATCTCACCTTTTTGTGCTTTTCCAACTGACCATTTCAAGGGCTGAGTATAAGGGGAAAGGCGTAAAGATTGATTGAACACCTTTAGAGCACTCAAGTTTATTAAGTATTAGAATTATAGATTGTGTTTTTAAGTTTAGATATCAAATTACTATGTACGACAGATTTGTAATTTATTTCAATTATTATGTATAACCAATTATGATTTGTACTGAGAACAATTGTAGAATGTTCTTTTTGAAGGTACGAGTATTGAGCATTAGAATTTTAAAAAAAATTCAGATTTTAGTATAGTAAAATAAGGACGTTACATGTCTATCGACACATGTCCTCATGGCACAAATCCATCCTAACACTCCTTTCATGGTTGCCATGACTTGTGGCTGAAGTCCCTTTTCAATTTAATTCTCTATATGTACAAAGATTTGGGGTTTTTGCAAAACTTTAGTCATTGTTTTTCACCATAATCATAGACATAACCCCCAAATCCCTAGTACACATTTTTCCCTTTCTTGTGCATTACTCACACATCTAGTGCAGTTCAGAGTATGCCCAACATATTATCATACCATCATGTATTTTCACATAACTAAACACTAGGAAGAGGCAATTCTAGGAAATAAAAGTAAGGACGATAAGGCTAGATCTCTCACCTTAACTCCAAGCTAGCTAATCATCTTCAAGCTTGATGTTTGAGAGGATGATCCTTATTTAAATCCTTCAAGAGGTATCCTAAACATTTGGAATAGTATACATAAGAGAAGAGAATGTAAATGACTTTTCAAAAGCTGACTGGCAGCAATCAATCAACTGCCTTCCTCCTGGCGGTCGACTGGATCAACTTAGCCAAGTCAGACAGTGAGCAACCGATCGACTAGTGGTTACCTACTAGTCAACCGATACACATCATCCAAACAATTTTGGCAGCCAAACCGAAAGCAACCGGTGTACTGGTGGTACTTAGTCAGTCAACTGAGAAAGCACCCGGTTAACTGGTAGTATCCTACTCTAGGAATGAATTAGGAAACATCTACACACTCAAATCCTAGATTATATCAAAAAATTAAAGCTCAAATCTATAATCTTCCCTCAAGAACCCTAATTTTCATCATTTTTCTGTCACACACTTCCAACCCACAATTTCCTTATTTTAATCTATAGTTTCTATGACTTTCTTGTTGCAATTTGTTCAATCAACATCCAAGAAGAGTTCTAGATCATCAATCTAGATTAAAACTCCCAAGAACACTTATTCTCACCCTTAATATTGACATACATAAAAATTTGGGTAAAAGAAGAATGAATGGGAAGTTTACCTTGCTTCCTCCTCCTTTCAGTGATGCTTGCTCACCGAAGACTTAGACCCTTGCCGGAGATCATGGCTGAAGGCTAGGGTAGTGCTCTTGGGTGAAGGAGATAGAGAGAAATGAGAGCTAGGGTTTGGGAGGGGGTTGTCTACGTGAAGGAGAAAAGGGAGTGTTGAAAAGTGTGTAGGGGGTATGTTTATATATATACATACTCTCTTTGGAAAAATTACCATTTTGCCCCTTGGTTAAGTTCTGATAAAATTTTAAGTAGTGGCAAGATCATAATTTTAACCGGCTCAAATATTTTCCACACTCACTATACTCCATACACTTTCATCCCCAAATTCTTCACCCTCAACACACCACTACCCTCATCTTGGCTCATTTTCCCTTCTCATAAAAGAGTATTACTTAAATATTCTATTTCACTCTAGTCCCTCCATGGTCCCTTTACCTATCTACCTTTCTTGTGTTACACGTACCCCCTCATCATTTGACCACTTACCATTTCACGTACAACACCACATTTTAACCTTCAATTCCTTCCTTATAAATGAAAATTTTTCCGATATCAAATTGCTTGAATAAAAAATCCAATTATACTAATACTCAAGGGTCTCGAGTATTACTCTTCCTTTTTTTTTTTGCAAGAACATATGTTGTCTTGTTTTAAAGTCTAGAAATCTTCTTGATTTTGAAATCCTTGCGTTTAGTAAGAAAGTACTTGCATTCCATCACAATGGAGTCTAAAGGGTGAAAAGCAGAAGAGTTATTGTGAATTAGATTAGCTGCTTCCTTGGAGTCAATTTCAATAATAAATTTCTTGTTGTTGTGGTGATTGAAAATAAGTGTGAGACCAATTTTGATGGCCCATAATACTGCTAGAGTAGACGAGCCAGCGCCGCAGAAACTTGATGAGCCAAGAATTTAATTTCCATATTCATCTCTGATACAATGTCCACATCCCATCATAGTATTTTTCATTGAACCATCAGCATTTAGTTTATACCAAGAATGGGAAGGTAGAGTCCAAGAAGTATAAAAACAATTTGGTTGCATGGAGGTGGTAGGAAGGGATTTAACTGGTTCATTAGTCCAAAATTCTGCTGCCTTGCTTGTAACACTAAGGATCTAGGAGTACTTAATTTAAAGTACTCTAAATTTGATTTAATATGTTCTGTTTAGGACTGAATTTTGTACTCCAAACTTTAATAATTTTCTGGGCAGGAATTATAACTCTAAGAAACATAAATTTTGGTATATAACATCCACAACATATCTAGAATCTTACTTTAAAATTTCAGGAAGAAATATTATGTTTTATGTGACACTCGAAGCTGACAAGGGTAGGGAGTGATCATCGGTGTAAAGAAAAATCACAAATAAGAAGCGGCTCCTGGTAGGCTTCTAGGCGAAGGAGTACATGACTGAACCAACTCTACATCAGAATGAGAGGTATCCTGAGATTGTACAGGTATGGGACTATATAGTTAATGGATTCTGATACTGTGCAGGTATGGGACTGTACAGTTAACGAGAGCTTAGAAGATTTGATAAGTATTACATATACCAACAAGGTACATTTTTCTTTTCAAGAGCCTATTTCATAAGTACTCTACAATTAAGCGTGCTTAGCGTGAAGTAATTCTAGGACGGGTGACCTCCTGGGAAGCTTTCCCAAGGAGCATGCGAGTGAGGATAAAGCATGCTGTAAAAATCCGTGTTGGCTTGTGGGGATAGCTGTTGATCTGAAAAGCAACACAGTCATTACATTGCTTATGTCAAGGTTTGCTATTTCATGAGATTGTTTAAATTCATTTTGGTAAATTTGTTTGTTTCTACATAGCCAGAAGCTAGGAATGATATAGGGAAAAATTGTATTCCAAGGTAAATTTAGGTTTTTTAATTGGTTATTTTTCAAGTTAGAAATAAGCCAATTTTTTGAGGGGGCCAAATAGAAATTTGTACGGACATTGAAAAGGGACAAAATTGCTTTGCTCTTCATACAATTTCTAAGGGCATGATTTATTGTTTCTTCTTTTGTAATGCAAATGGGGCAGTTTTGGGAATTTGTGGTTTTCCTAAGGTGTAAGACTTTCACTGTGGGAAGACCATTATGGAAACATTTCAAAATGAAGAATTTTTTTCCTTTGGTTACAAGGTGATCTCCAAATCCAATTTAAGTTGCAGATTCTACTGTCATCAGCAAAGCAACTATTGTAGGTTGTTTTAATTGAAAAATCCCCATTGTTTGTGATAGTCCAAGTGTCATCAGCAAAGCAACTATTGTAGGTTGTTTTAATTGAAAAATCCCCATTGTTTGTGAGAGTCCAAGTGATACTATCTTTCAGGTTTATGTTTTGGTTTGCAAAACAAGACCTTTAATTTTATTTATAATATTCTAAGGAAGAGGATAGGGAAAAGTGCTAAGGTTCTAGGATCTCCTTCATTGGTTATAATATCAGCAACTCTTTTTTGAGTTTCATTATAGGGTAGAGGGCCAAAGAGCAAGTTTCTTAAGGCTGTATTAGTTATCCAACTATCCTCCCAAAGGTTTATGCTTAAACAATTTTTAACAAGCCAAGATGTGTCATTTGAAAAAATTTTGTTGTCTTTTTGTTGTAAAAATAGCCTTATAAAGGTTTAATATTTCAAAAGAGAAATCTACAAGTCCCACATTGCTTGGAGCAAGGAGGGGAAGAGAGTTTATATACTAACATGTGTTAGTAGGCTAATAAAGAGCTTGGGAAGAGGTGGGCTCTCGCGCACATAAGCCCACACGGTTTCAAGCTACTGCAGTGCAAATCGTCTGATTTGCCCCCCCTGCGCGTGCGATGAATCGGACCAGTTTAGTTTTTCTCTGGAGACACTTATGAAAATTAATTGGATTAACGTCAAAAATTATGGGCTGACGGTTTATGTTTCGTTATTTTAAATATATTTAAAATATTTAAAAACTCCCTATTAAATTTCCGAAACTGCCCATTAATTTCTGAAACCGTCCATTAATTTTCATAACCGAATTTTAATTTTCATAAACCTTTTTGTCTGCCTCAGCGACTATAAAAGGAGGGCTTCCCCTCCTCATTTCACACACCAAATCAGAAAGCATTCTGATCCTCTCTTCTCTCCCTCTCTCACTTTTTGGGTTACGCCTCTTTACTTTCTGCTGTTCTGTGGCCTGAGAATAATTTTCTCAGAAGAGTCTGTTTGATCCTAGAGGGAGTTCTGTAGACGCAGTTCTCTAGCTGTGGTCGCGGAATAATTTCCTTAAGGACAGTGTCTACTGAAAAGACACGACTCAGATTTTTTCCTTGCTGGTTGGTTTCCAGATTTTAACCAACAATCTTAAGGAAATTATAGAAACCAACGCTGCTGCTCCCGCTGTTCCAACCGATGCTGTTCCTGCTGCCACCATGCCCACTGTGCCTCCAGTCACCTTCTCCAAACCGTTCCCAGATATTTCAAAAATTGAAATATTCAACGGTCAGAATTTCCGGCGCTGGCAAGAACGTATCTATACTGTCCTAGACATGCATCGAGTTGCTGCGGCGCTGACAGAAGCTCATCCATTGCCCACTGCTGACCAATCCAAAATTGACATATGGAATTATGCTAACAAGGTATGTAGACACACAATCATTAGTACTTTATCTAATGAACTCTTTGATGTCTACTGTACCTACAAGGAAGCAAACAGAATTTGGGAATCTATGATTCTCAAATATACTGCGGAAGATGCCACCAAACAGAAGTTCGTCATCGGTCACTTTTACCGTTGGGAAATGACGGATGACAAGGACATTAAAGTCCAAATCAATGAATACCACAAGTTGTTGGAGGACCTTCGTGCCGAGAAGATCAACCTGCCTGATGAGTTCGTTGCTGGAATCTCAATTGAGAAGCTGCCTGAAAGCTGGAAAGACTACAAGCAACAACTTAAACATAAGCATAAACAGTTGCCGCTCTCGGAACTAATAAAGCACGTCATCATCGAGGATACCAACAGGAAGGAATCCAAATGGCAAGTGCTAAAGAAATGACATCAAAAGCTAACATGGTGCAAGGTACATCTAGTCGTAAGAATAAAAGTAAAAACAAGAAAACTGATTACAAACCTAGAGAATCTAACCCCACCTTTAAGAAAAAAGGTAACTGCTTTGTGTGTGGAAAACAAGGACTTCATGCAGTCCAATGCAGAAGGAGACTGAGAAATGACAATCCTCCTAAGTCAAGTGCAAACTTGGTTGAAATAGATGATGTTATAGCTGCGGTCATTTCTGAAGCTCTCCTGATTGCCAATGTGAAAGAATGGGTGGTAGACTCAGGGGCTACCAAGCATATTTGTGCAAACAAAAATACTTTTATATCCTACACTCCAGTAAAGGATGGAGAAGAACATGTTTATCTGGGTGATTCTAGCACCACTAGTGTCCTTGGGAAAGGAAAGGTTCTTCTTAAACTCACATCAGGCAAAACATTGGCATTAAATGATGTTCTACATGTGCCTAATATTAGAGCTAACTTAATTTCTGTAGCTCTATTAGGAAAAGCAGGGGTTAAAGTGTCATTTGAATCTGATAAGATCATAATGACAAAGAACAATGTTTTTGTGGGTAAAGGTTATTGTAATCAAGGACTTTTTGTACTGAATGTTGCTAATGAAAAAGGTGAATCTTCTGCTTACTTGATTGATTCTCTTGAAATGTGGCATGCTAGACTAGGACATGTTAGTGTTTCATATATTAAGAAAATGCTTAAAACCAACCTAATTTGTGATTTTAATAACATGAACATGGATAAGTGTGAAACATGTGTTGAATCAAAGTTAGCTAGGAAACCTTTTCATAGTATACATAGAGAAACAGAATTGCTAAGTCTTATTCATACAAACCTAGGAGACTTAAAACAAACTATGACTAGAGGAGGTAAAAAGTATTATGTGACCTTTATAGATGACTTCTCTAGATACACTAAGGTATATCTTCTTAAGAGTAAAGATGAAGCCTTTAGTTCCTTCCTAGTTTATAAAGCAGAAGTTGAAAATCAGTTAAATAGAAGGATAAAAAGAATTAGATCTGATAGGGGAGGAGAATATATAATCTTTAATGATTATTGTGGAAAAGAAGGAATAATTCACGAGGTTACTCCTCCCTATTCACCTGAGTCTAACGGAGTAGCAGAAAGAAAAAACCGAACTTTAAAAGAAATGTTGAATGCTATGCTTGTTAGTTCTTCTGCACCTAAAAACTTATGGGGAGAGGCTTTACTGTCTGCTTGTCATATACAAAATAGGATTCCCTATAAACAGACTAGCAAGACACCTTATGAGTTGTGGAAAGGCTATAAGCCTAATTTAAAGTATATGAAAGTGTGGGGGTGTCTAGCAAAAGTCATGTTACCTGATCCTAAGAAAAGGAAGTTGGGATCTAAGACATCTGATTGCATGTTTATAGGATATGCTGAACATAGCTCTGCATATAGATTTCTTGTTTTGAAAAGTGATGTGCTTGATTGTGATACTATAGTTGAAACAAAAAACGCTGAATTTTTTGAACATGTTTTTCCTTTGAAAAAAGTGAATGCTTCTAGTACATCAATACAAAACAATGAAAGAGGATTAGAAATTGAAAATCTAAATCCATATGAGAATGTCCATGAGGATTTAAGAAGAAGCAAACAACAAAGGAAGACAACTTCTTTTGGAGATGACTTTTATACATATGTTGTTGATGATGAACCTAGAACCTTTTCTGAGGCTGTTGCATCTCCTGATGCAAAATTGTGGAAAGAAGCAATTAAAATTGAAATAGATTCAATTCAAAAAAATAAAACTTGGGATTTAGTGGATTTACCAAAAGGAGCAAAAACTATTGGCTGCAAATGGATTTTTAAAAAGAAATATAACCCTGATGGGTCGGTTGATAAATTCAAAGCTAGATTAGTAGCCAAAGGTTTTACTCAAAAACAAAACATTGACTATTTTGACACTTTTTCTCCTGTAACTAGAATATCATCTATAAGAGTTTTAATTGCTTTAGCCTCAGTATATAAGCTCTATGTTCATCAAATGGATGTTAAAACAGCATTTTTAAATGGTGATTTAGAAGAAGAAATTTACATGGAGCAACCTGAAGGTTGTATTCTTCCAGGTAAAGAGAGAAAAGTTTGCAAACTTCTTAAATCGTTATATGGATTAAAACAAGCACCCAAACAATGGCATGAAAAATTAAATCATAAATTGATTTGTGATGGCTTTACTCCTGTTGAAGTAGATAGATGTGTGTATACAAAAAGAGTTGATGCTGATTGTGTAGTTATTAGTCTGTATGTGGATGACATGCTAATCTTTGGTTCAAGCATGGATATAATATATAAGACAAAAGACTTTCTTGCATCAACTTTTGATATGAAGGACTTGGGTGAAGCAAGTGTGATTTTGGGAGTCCAAATCATAAGGAAAGGTGATAGTATTATACTATCACAGGAATACTATGTTCAAAAGTTACTCAAAAGGTTTGGTCATTTTGATGACAAACCAGTGTTATCTCCTTATGATTCTAGTACTCAACTGAAGAAAAACTTGGGTGAGCCTGTTGCTCAGTTAGAGTATGCACAGATCATTGGGAGTCTGTTGCATCTGATGAACTTCACTCGTCCTGACATAGCATATGCTGTGTGTAGATTGAGCAGATATACACACAATCCTAATAAAGACCATTGGGGTGCTCTTGTGAGACTTATGAGATATTTGAAGGGTACCATGAGTTACGGTATCGAGTATAGTGGATTTCCTGCTGTATTAGAAGGATGCAATGATGCTAACTGGATCTCTGATTCAGATGAGACAAAATCCACTAGTGGATATGTGTTCACCCTTGGTGGTGGAGCAGTGTCATGGAGGTCAGCTAAACAAACTCTTATAGCTAGATCAACCATGGAATCAGAGTTTATAGCTCTGGAGTTGGCTGGTAGTGAAGCTGAGTGGTTAAGAAACTTCTTGGCGTGTATACCTTTAGGTATGAAACCAGCACCATCTGTGTCTTTGCATTGTGATTGTCAAGCGGCAATAGCCATTGCAAAGAATAAAATTTATAATGGTAAGAGTAGACTCATTCGTTTGAGACACGATGTGGTTAAGCAATTGCTAAAGGATGGAGTTATATCGATCGATTTTGTTAGGTCAGAAGTAAACCTGGCCGATCCTTTAACTAAACCCCTGGGTAGAAGTGTAACTAATAAGACATCGAGGGGAATTGGACTTAAGCCAACAAGAAATTAACAGCGACGGGAACCCAACCTTTGTGATTGGAGATCCCATGAAGGAGGTTCATATGGGTAATAACAAGTCGCTTGTTAATTCTGCTAGCACTATATTCTTAGTCCATTTCCTATGGTGTCAAGTGTGAAAGTGCTAGAATGCATTGACTTGTGGGTTGAGTGTAAGCTCTTTATGATATTCATAGCCCTATATTAAGGGTGGTGTATTCATTGCAGATACACTTGATGAATTCACCTATATGAGTGTGGAGTGGGGCCGCTCCTATGAGATAGTGGCGAAATCTCTAGAGCACTCATAAATTCCAGGCACGCGCACGGCCGAAATAACGCGCACAACGGCGTTAACAGCAGAAATGTGGGGGGTGAGATGCGACTCTTAAGGTCACTATCTTACGACTAAGAGTAAGTTGGTTCATAAAAGCTATATGCTTCACTGACTGCTCTGTGAGATAAATCTTATCAGTCTAGATCTGGTTCATAGTCTAAAAAGAGACACTGGATTAATGCGTCTACACCTATATACGTAACCCAAAAGTTTTGAATATCTTTTGAAATATGTGGGGGATTGTTGTAAAAATAGCCTTATAAAGGCTTAATATTTCAAAAGAGAAATCTACAAGTCCCACATTGCTTGGAGCAAGGAGAGAAAGAGAGTTTATATACTAACATGTGTTAGTAGGCTAATAAAGAGCTTGGGAAGAGGTGGACTCTCGCGCACATAAGCCCACATGGTTTCAAGCTACTGCAGTGCAAATTGTCCGATTTGCCCCCCTGCGCGTGCGATGAATCGGACCGGTTTAGTTTTTCTCTGGAGAAATAATTTTTTAACTTAATTTTTTAGCTTACCTGAGCAGAGGCGAATTTACACTTATGAAAATTAATTGGATTAACGTCAGAAATTATGGGCTGGCGGTTTATGTTTCGTTATTTTAAATATATTTAAAATATTTAAAAACTCCCTATTAAATTTTCGAAACTGCCCATTAATTTCTGAAACTATCCATTAATTTTCATAACCGAATTTTAATTTTCATAAACCTTTTTGTCTGCCTCAGCGACTATAAAAGGAGGGCTTCCCCCCCTCATTTCACACACCGAATCAGAAAGCATTCTGATCCTCTCTTCTCTCCCTCTCTCACTTTCTGGGTTACGCCTCTTTACTTTCTGCTGTTCTGTGGCCTGAGAATAATTTTTTCAGAAGAGTTTGTTTGATCATGGAGGGAGTTCTGTAGACGCAGTTCTCTAGCTGTGGTCGCGGAATAATTTCCTTAAGGACAGTGTCTACTGAAAAGACACGACTCAGATTTTTCCCTTGCTGGTTGGTTTCCAGATTTTAACCAACACTTTTTTGATAACTTTTATAGGTAAAGGTGGAATTATGATAGCTTTTATTTTGATCATTGTATTTTATATTGAAAATATTAACCCAAGTTTTGTTGTTGTTTGTATTGATTTCCCATTTTAATTTTGCCATAAACGCAACATTCACGTAACTGGATCTTTTGATGCCAAGCCCGCCAAGCTTTTTATGGTTTGGTGATTGTGTCCCATTTTACAATGTACAGCCTATTTTAAGAGTTTTTATGCCCCAAAGTAAATTCCTACTGATTTTCTCAATTTGAGTATGAGCTTTTTTGGAAAGGCTGAAAACTCTCATTTGGCTGATATTTGGTTAACAGTGGTAGTAATTAATTGTGTTCTTTCGGCAAAAGAAAGATGTCTAGCTTTCCAGCTATTGAGCTTTTGGTGGAGCTTATAAATAATATGATCAAAATCATTTGATTTGTATTTTGTTTTTAATTTGTAGCCTTGGTAGTTACCTAAGCTTGGGGAATAGTTATTTTCTAAGAAGTTCTGGATATTGTTTTTTTTTTGGGATATTAGGAGAAAGCCAAATCTTGGATTTTTCAAAATTTATGTCCATTCCACTTGTTTTGCAAAAGTCTTCCCTTATAGTTTATATGGTATACCGAACTGTCATCTGCTTTCGCGAAGAGAAGATGGGATATGGATAAATAGAAGTTATAGCCCATTATGTACTACTGATTGCTGTCTCAAATATATAAATAAGTAAAAGTGTTTTCTCAAAAAAAAAAGAAAAAGAACTTATGGAGTTTTCCTTGTATGATTTAAAAGTTACAGTCCGTGAAGATGTACTGAGTACTGCCTCAAATAGTTCTCTCTAAAAAATCTAAATAATTTTTTGGATTTTCCTTATATGATTTAAAAGTTATAGCCCATGAATATGTACTGATTGTTGTCTCAAATATATGAACAAATATAAGTGTTTTCTCTCTAAAATCAAAAAAGAACTTTTGGAGTCTTCATTGTATGATTTAGAAGTTATAGCCCCTGAATATGTACTGATTGTTGCCTCAAATATATAAATAAATAAAGTGTTTTATTTCAAAAAAAAAAAGAACTTTTGAAGTTTTACTTGTATGATTTAAAAGTTACAGCCCGTGGAGATATAGTGATTGCTACCTCAAACATATAAATAAATAAAAAATGTTTTCTCTCAAAAAAATAAAGAACTTCTGGAGTTTTACTTATATGATTTAAAAGTTATAGCCCGTGAAGATGTATTAATTGCTATCTCAAATAAATAAATAAATAAAAGTGTTTTCTCTCATTACAAAAAAAAAATAACATTTAATGTCAGACAAAAAACATCTTTTAGCAACTTAACATAAGTAATCCATGACAACGTCAATCAACGTCAGTTCAACCGTGATAATAATCGACGTTAGATGACTAAAACTTAGTATTAGTTTTGACCAACGCTAATATTGTAATCCAACGTTGATTATGACCAATGTTATATAACTTAGGCTTATGTTTATTTTAAGTCAAATTATACAAGAAAATATATTTAAATAAAAAACACATACATTGATAAACATAAGTTTTACATCAATTGCAAAGTTCAAAGGAGAAAAACAAAGTTAATAAATTCTAAAAGTACAAGTTTCACATGTCCTATCAATATAAATTTTACTTGTCATTATGTTAGATTTAAATAAATGACAATAAATAATAATAGTATATCAAAAAATAAAATATAAAATTTGTCATAATTACATATCTAAAACTAAGTTTGTAAACCAATATCTAAACATTATGGTCTACCTCAAATCACGTTTGTTTAACTTTCTCCCAAACATAAATTTCGTTATTATCCAAACTTAAGTTTGTCTAAACTATGTACAATCAAATCTAAATTATCTTACTCATATTTACCCAAACCTAAGTTGTCATACTCATATTTATCCACTGAATTATCAAACACACCGTTGATCTTTTAGAAATGTTCTGATGATACAGATAAAACTTGGAATGTGGAGCTACAAATCGGTTGATAATATAATATTTTAAGGAATAAAAATACAAAGAGCCTAGCTTTCTTTTTTTACTTTTTTTGGGTAGAAATAGGAAATTTAATTAACAAAACCAGTCAGCATGCAGAGCATACAGCAGCTTCATTCTTAATATTACAAAGCAGAAAGAAAACACAAAGACAAGACAATAGTTTTTGACAGATAGCTATTGAAAGACAAACCGAAAACGAATATATACAAGTCTGCATTAAACAAGAGCAAACGAAAGGAGCTAGAGACTGAACAGAGACAAAAGAGCCTAGCTTTCACATAACTACAAAAGTAAGAAGTCAATACAAGCCATATTCGAGGGTCTTTTTTTTTTTTTTTCTCATATGATGCTTTGTTTCCTTGCTTCACACATATAATGAAACAGATACCTCGACGTGGTTGCGGAGGGTACATTCCGGGGTACGGACCTGATAGCGCAGGCAAAAAAAAAAAAAACTCATGTTATGAAAGAAAGGAAGCAGAAAACATGAAGTATGAAATTAAAAGACAAACCAACAATTTGGTCCTTGCATCAGTGGAACCATAGACTTTTAGTCTTCAAAATTTTAGTTAGTCTTAAAAAAAAAAAAACCACGGTGCACTTGGTCCTTCCAACATCAATAGAGTATCTACCAAAAAGACTGTCAAGCAGCGAGTTTATGATTAAGCAAATATACAAATTTATCCTTTAAAGATATACTTTTTATTGTTTAGTTCTTGAAATTTAAATATATCAAGCAAGTTATTGTTTATAAGTTACGAAATTAGTACAGATTAATCATTTTATAGTACTATATTGTATATTTAATCTTTGAAAGACCAACTTAATACTGGCATATAACGAGTAAGTAATATTTAGGGAGTAAATCATGTAAAGTTGGACTTTTAAAGGGTAGACATTGAATCCAAGTATCACTCAGTGAATAAAATGTTAATATAGTATTATTAGTTTGAGAAGCAGTTATTAATGTTCTGGGTTTAAAACTAAATACGTCTAAAAGATATATAGAGACCAAATTGGGAGTTTAGTCAAATTAAAATATGAAAAACCAAAATTACCAGAAGCATGATGTGTGGAATCGAGATGAGGAGGAAGATAAGCCGAATGTGCTGATGGAGCACTGCTTGAAGTTGGTTGCTGCAAAGACGATCCAAACACATTCTAACATCAATTATGTACAAAATTATTGACAACTTCAAATCAACACCAATCATCTTTCAAATACATAATCAAAGTGTAGCTTACTTGGGCGTTTTGGTAAAACAATTTGAGTTTTACTTCACCTGCATGTCTGCCAAAATAAAAAAAATAGGGAGTATAGAAGTCTGACTTCAGGCTATGCAAAGGGAGATTCCTATATTCTACCTATAGTAAACATCAGACAAGTTTCAAGTTAAGCTTTAGAAGAGTAGAAAAGCCAGTTGAAAAGTTGTAATTTAACTACAATAAAAAAACACACAGAGTTTATATAACTGTTAGCCATGTTGGAATTGTGATTTTATTTCATAACTATTTGTTATAACTAAGTCCTATTTTTGGAACTAGTTTTCTAGAAAAATAGGAAGCTCCATGGACATAAAACTAAACGTAGTTGTCATTTACTGTGTAGATTTTCTTATTTTTGAATGCTTATGTATTAGTTCATGTGACTAAATTGTTGACCAATTAGTGTTTGTTAAACATGTTTCAGGAAGCAAAATTCCTGATCTCCCTTCAATGAGTACTGAATAGTACCTCTAAGAAGCCAATGCTGCTATCTGATGCAACGCTCAGGCGTTTTGTTTAACATAAAATTGTATGAGGTGAAAAATGTAACTTTATGCTAAACACTTGATGGAGATGTGTGCACTACTAGGATAAAACAGTTGAAATTTAAGTAATATTTTGATGCAAATGAGCAAAAGCAAACAGCCCAGGGGCTTTTCTTCTATGTTTACCTGCCATTCTTTGTTTGAAGCATCCCAGCAGTGTCATCAAATCCATCTGAAAGAACTTTGTGCAAATGAACCCTAAAAATCACCAGATTCAAACCAAAACATAAATGAACCAATGTGGCATTTAAAACTAGAAGCTTATAAATGAAGGTTGAAGCTTCAGAAATCGAAATTACTTTGTGCTGCCGATAAAATCATCAGCCCTGATTCTATGGTAGTTCCAAACAATGACATTAATTTCCCTAAGCCCTTCAATCAGCGAGAAAACGAACTTCTCTTGAAATACGGGGTTTTTCCGCCATCTGCACAAGTCAGTGTTTAATGGATCTCGTCTCAACTTTCAAGAAAAATAGAGTTGACCACAAAAATTCAAAACAGTAATTCCTTAAAAGCTCTCTGCTTCGTTGATTTTGTAATTTTGGCTATTTGGATAAACAAATAAGTTAGTTTTTAATTTATTTAACTAACTTATAGTTTAATTAATTAGTTTATAAACTTATATAAAATATCTAATAATCGAGTTTATTTCATTAGTTTATAATTTATTCTGAGATGTTATTTACTTTTTTTTGTTTTCGCAAGGAGTATCTCTCATTGATTGCAGGAACTAATCTCCTTCGAAGTACTAAAGGCAAAAAGTAGACTCGTGGCCAATAAGTACTCTCCTCTATTTATAAGAATTGAATATTGAACCCCAAACCACTTGCTCAAGGGGTGAGAGTCCTTACCACTCATGTCAACTTAAGTTAGTTTGAGATGTTACTTTTAGTTTATAACTTAACGTATAACTTTTTTATTTTTTTTATTCTTATTATTTTATGAAAATATTCATTATATTTTTATCTCATATATATTAAATATATATAATAAAAACAATATATAAATATAAATATATAATAATATATATAACACTAAATTTTTATATATATAAGTTTAAATTAATTTAATTAAAAAAAAATAATATGATTATTTGAATTACCGTTACGTATATTATAATATAATAATATAATCTTTGTATATATATATATATATATATAAAGTATGATAAAAATATATATTTCAAATGAATTATACATATATAATTTAAATTAATATAATTTAAAAATAATTTTATTTTTTATTATTTTGAGATTATATTTTTCAATTATAACAATTATTTTTATCAAAAAATTTTAATTTAATAAACCAATTGAACAGTTTTTATTTTTTATTTAACAGTTAAAAATTAATTTATAAACTTTCAACTAATTATTAAGTTTTCAGTTAACTTATTTTTAACAAACATAAATTTTAATTCTAATTTTTTTCAAATTTTACATAAAATTACCTAATTCACATATAAATCAATACCTACGCATGTCATGGTTTTTTCTTGGTGCTACCATATTCGAGAACAACATAGGGATCCTGCCTCGAAATCCATTCTGTGTCCCTCAAATCTGTGCATCTTTCAATTGATCGATAAAAACACATCCAAACATAAGATTATTCCAGAAATGAAACCTGAAATTAGTAAACAGAGAAGCGACAATGGCGGTTGACTGTACCAGTAACCTCAAGTTGATGGCCTTGGATTCCAGTCGACATGGAGGAACAATAAATTCTGCAACTGAGACGAGATTCGATGTTTTGACCAAAAGAAAAAAGCTCATGGTAAACGTTATCAACAATTTGATAATGTTTGATTCAACTACAGATCATGTTCTATTTATATACAGGACAAGCAAGAGAGATCAAATTACCAGTGTAATTCGGAATCAATACTTCAGCGAGTGGATATATTGAGCTTCTTCTTGAAGTTGAAGAAAGTAGCAATACTTGTGATTCCTCGGGTATTCCCTGTGAGCTTTGATGAATATCCCCCATCACTTTTAAAGGAACAACTAACGTTAACGATGAATGAAGCACGTGGCTAAATTGTACGATACGTAATTTGTATGATTCAACTTATTCTGTTACAACGTTGCTTTTCACAATTTCTTATTTTACAACTGCTTTTATAACTTTAAAAGTTCTTTTTCTTTTTCGACGAGAGAAAACACTTTTATTTATTTATATATTTGAACGAACTATAACTTTTAAATCATACAAGTAACAAGGCCATCCCGCAGGATTCGGCAACCCTGCCTAGACCAAAGTATGACAAAGTGGCCTGACTTTTTAGAATTTGAATGAATTATAACTTGTAAATCATACAAGTAACGAGGCCATCCCGCAGGATACGGCGCCTCTGGCTGGACCAAAGTATGGCAGAGGATCCGGATCCCATCGACAGTACAACTTAGCATGTGTTTGGAAATTTAGTGGAAGAAATATGGTTTGGCAAATTAGGTTTTAGTGAACGTAGTTAGAATAAATTAAGTTTAACTAAACGAGTTTTATGTTTGGGAGAAAATTAGACAAATGTAGTTTGAGATAGTAAAACTTGATTTGGAGCAGAACAGGATATTTGGATATTAGTTTATAAACATAGTTTCAAAATGTATAATTACCAGAAAAGACATAAATTTTTTAAAATTTTTTTATATAATATTATTATTTATTGTCATTTATTTAAAAAAATTAATTTTTTTGTTTATTTGTCTAATATTACAAATTAATCACTAATGACTCATTTTTAATTAATAAATTTTTTTATTTTGTAATTACTAATTAAAAATTTAATTAATTACTAATTACTCAATAAATTAAAGATCTCTAATTAAATATATGTACACATACAATCACACACATATATCTATTTATGTAAAATATATATAAAAGAAAAAAAAAGAATATGCATGCAAATTCATATCTATATATATATTCACACTTTTCTGTTTGTTCGTATAGGTCCTTAGGTGAAATTGTTCATTTTATTCTTTGCTTGATATCAGATGATATTTGTCTTCATTTAAGTACATCGATCCAGAATATATTTTATTTTGAAATTAAATTGATCTTTGTAAACGTTTTAGTTTTTTCAGTTTAATCCCTATTTTGCATGTTACATATCCAACTCTCGGTTTGGCTTTCCAAATCGGCCAAAACTTCATCTAGGATGTGTTTGGGCCATTTTCGGTCTATTCCAATCCATAGCAAGGGAAGAAAATAAATTAAAACCAAGTTTGAAATTTTTTGAGTTTCACGTATTCACTTCACGCCATATGCCTCAGCCTCTGTTTCTATCATTTTTTTTTTGGTTTTTGGTTCTGTTTTGATCCTCTTTTGAGTCCTTGGTTTTGAGTTATTGTGTATGGAATTAATTCTCACTTATGGAATTGTTAGGTTACTGAAAGGCAATAAATCAAGGAGAAGAATAGAGAAGAACACACAAAGAAATTACATGGTTCGATCAATGCGACCTACGTCCACGGACAGAGAGAATATCTGTATTATTTCTGATAGAAGCTATACAGAGAGAAATTACATCAACAACTTAATGAATTCCATTACATACATATATATAGAGGAAATAATGGGTTATGGGTCGTGAGTCATGGGTCGGGTTACAAACCGGGTCACCCACAAAATTCAAGTCAAACCCAACAATTTCCCTCCTTGACTTGAATTCCCTCAAATCACCAGAACTAAGTACAACTTCATCTCTGTCATTCAAGCCCTGTAGGGCTTCATGGAATGTGAACATTCACCAAGTCCAAGCTATGCTTGAACTTCTCTGAAGGTAGAGCCTTCGTCAACATATCTGCTGGATTATCTGCTATGGCTATCTTCTCAATGGATAATTTCTTGTCTTCTATCACATCTCGAATAAAATTCAATCTAATATCAATATGCTTTGACCTCTCATGGTAGACTGGATTCTTGGCCAAACTTAATGCACTCTGACTATCACAATAAATGATAGGTCTCTGAATATTTAACCCCAAACTATCAATCAAACCATGCAACCACATACCTTCCTTAACTCCTTCTGCCAATGACATGTATTCTGCTTCAGTGGTAGACAAGGCAATTGTAGATTGAAGTGTTGCCTTCCAATTGACAACACATCCATTCAGAGTCAAGACATAGCATGTCAAGGATCTCCTCCTTAAAAGATCTCCAGCATAATCTGAATCTGTATAGCCAACCAAGCCACTATCAGATTTATTAGCACCTAAACCAAGCATATATTACTCGTACCTTTCAGATACCGCATGATCCATTTAACTGCACTCTAGTGAGCTCTCCCAGGATTACACATAAACCTGCTTACCACACTGACTGCATAAGCTAGATCAGGCCTAGTACACACCATTACATACATCAAGCTTCGAACAGCATTACAGTAGGGCACTGAACTCATGTACCCTTTTTCCTCAGCTGTAGTAGGTATTGTACTAGCATCAAGTTTAAAATGTGCTGCCAACGAAGTACTAACCGGCTTAGAATTATTCATCTGGAAAGACTGCAACAATTTTTCTATGTATTTCTGCTGAGATACATACAGTAAACCTGCACTTCTATCTCTCCAAATCTCCATACCCAATATCTTCTTGGCTGCACCCAAATCCTTCATCTCAAACTCACTGCTCAACAAGGCTTTCAAACTATCAATTCAACCTTGTTCTTTGCAGCAATCAACATATCATCAACATATAGCAACAAATAAATATAAGAATCATCTACAAGTTTCTTAGAGTAGACACAGTTATCAAACTGATTACGTAGAAAACCATGATAAGTCATAAATGCATCAAATTTCTTGTACCACTGTCTAGGAGACTGCTTCAAACCATACAAGGACTTTTTCAGCAAACATATATGATCTTTCTTTCCGTAATCAAGAAATCCTTCTAGCTGTGACATATAGATCTGCTCCTCTAAATTTCCATGTAAGAAAGCAGTTTTCACATCCAGTTGTTCCAACTCTAAGTCAAAAATACTTACCATGGACAAAAGGATACGAATGGTTTTATGCTTCACAACAGAGGAGAAAACTTCATGATAATCAATTCCCACCTTTTGTGAAAAACCCTTGGCCACGAGTCGTGCTTTGAACCTTGCTGGTTCAACTCCAGGAATACCTTCTTTCTTCTTGAAGACCCATTTGCATCCTACCGGTTTCACTCCCTTTGGTAACGGTACAAGATCCCATGTTTCATTCTTCTCAAGAGATGGCATCTCTTCATTCATTGCAACCAGCCATTCTAATGCTTCTCTACTCTCAACTGCTTCTTTATATGATCTCGGGTCATCAGAATCTATGCTTTCACCTACTGCCAAGGCATAACCAACTGAATTAATATCAACTATATCAACACAATCTGCATACCTTATAGGTTTTCTGATTTCCCTTCTTTCCCTCCTTGTTGCTATAGGTTGTGATTCTTCTTCTTCCCTAGACTGCTGTACAGGGTCTGTTATAACCCTTTTTGAAGTTTGAACTTCAATTTCCACCTTCTGGTTGGCACCTTGATCATTATTACCTGTATGACTACCAAGCTCCTCCTTCTGACCAAACATAGCAGACTCATCAAAAGTTACATCTCTGCTAGTAATAAATTTTGAAGTTCTATCCTTTTCAGTACACCACAGTCTGTACCCTTTAACTCTAGGTGCATACCCTAGAAATATGCATTTCATTGCCCTAGGCTCTAGTTTACCATCATTCACATGAGCATAAGCAGGACAACCAAATATACGCAGGCTAGAATAATCAGAAGGTTTACCGGACCATACCTCTTGAGGATAAAGTCAATTACAGTAGATGGCGATCTATTCACCAGATAACAAGCAGTGTTAACCGCTTCAACCCAGAATTGTTTTGGCAAGCCAGCGTTTAATCGCATGCATCTCGCGCGCTGCAACAATGTTTGATTCATACGTTCTGCAACTCCATTTTGCTGTGGTGTATGACGTACAGTGCGGTGCCTCACTATACCTTCTTTCTTGCAAAATTCATCAAATTGAGCATTACAGAACTCTAGCCCATTATCAGTTCTGAGTGTTTTGACCTGTTTTCCAATCCGTTTCTCAACCATGGTGTTCCACTCCTTGAACTTCCCAAACACTTCATCTTTGGATTTCAAAAAATAGACCCAAACCTTTCTAGAGTAGTCATCAATGAAAGTAACAAAGTACTTGCATTTGCCCTGAGATTCAACTGGAGAAGGACCCCACAAGTCTGAGTGAACATATTGCAGAACATCCGTAGAAGTATGCTTCCTAGAACTGAACTTAACTCTGCGTTGTTTACCCATAACACAAACTTCACAGAATTTTAACTTCCCAGTTTCTGCCCCTTCTAACAATCCTTGTTTACTTAGAATTGACAGCCCTTTCTCACTCATGTGTCCCAATCGGCAATGCCATAACTCTGTACAATCATCATTCTTCCCTAAAGATTTAGATACAGCCACTGTCCCCACCACAGAACTACCAATCAGAAAGTAAATACCATGCTGCAATTTACCCTTCATTATGACCAGAGCACCTTTGGAAATTCTCAACTGTCCATTCTCTCCAGAGTACTTGTACCCTTGTTTGTCTAGAGTACCAAGAGAAATCAAGTTCTTCCGTAGACCAGGAACATACCAAGCATCAAACGTTCTGACTATTCCATCATACATTTGAATCTGCACAGAACCACTGCCCTTAACACTAAGCTGCTCATCATCACCCAATCTCACAACACCATTCCACTCCTTAAAAGAAGTAAACAGCTCACGTGAAAAAGTCATATGATAAGATGCACTTGTGTCCAAGACCCAAGTATTTGCAGAACCAGAGGTGCTGACTGTGAGAACATCAATGTCTTCTTCTTCGTCAGAACTATCTTGCACCACCGCAGCACTACCACTGGTATTCGGTTCCTTCTCATCATTTCCCTTCTTCCTCTGTGGACAATTCTTCCTGATGTGCCCCTTTTTGTTTACAGTGATAACATCGAGGTCCTCCTTTGTTCCTCGACTTAGACCGTGACTTGCTTCTTTTTCCATCATCCCTTTTAGTGTCCCTGCCTCTGCCAACATACAAACCTGCTTCTGCACCATCCTCATTAGAACTAGGACTCTTCTATTCAGCTCTTTAGACTACAAAGCATCTTTGACATCATTAACAGAGATGCTATCTCTACCATACAACATAGTGTCAACAAAGTTCTCATATGAATTTGGTAGAGAACACAAAAGAATGATAGCCTGATCTTCATCATCTATCTTAACCCCAACACCCTGTAAATCTAGGATAATCCGGTTAAAATTATCAAGATGATCTTTTACCTGCATATTTTCTGTCATCCGCAGGGTATACAAACGCTGCTTATGATATAACTGGTTTGTGAGAGACTTTTTCTGGTATTTATCATCCAATTTCTTCCACAAACCTGCAGCAGTTGATTCATCAACTACTTCTCTCAACACCTCATCAGTCAGACTCAATAGTAATGCACTATGAGCCTTTGCCAAAATTTCCTTCTTCTCCTCTTCTTTCAACATGTTAGGTAGACTACTTTCTCTTCTAATGCCACTGCACATCCCTGCTGAACCAGAAGTACCCTCATTTTTACCTTCCACAAAGTGAAATTATTCGATCCATTGAACTTCTTAATATCGAATTTATGAGTCGACATTTTCTCAAATAACAGCAGATAAATTACTAGCAAATTTCGCAATCAGAAATTGAATTTCACAAAACTGTTCAGAACCTTGCAAACTGACCAGAACTTCACTAACAAAAATTCAACACAGCAGTCCAACAAAATTCACAGCAGTAAACCAGAAATCCAATCCAGCATAATCTAACACAATCCAGTAAATTCACACATAAATTCAGAATTCTTTTCTGAATTAAACATAAACTCACCGGAACCGTGTCGACGAAACAATAACGATTACAACAGAAAACTTGGTCCAAACAACAACTATGACCATACAGCAGCTTTGACCAAACAGTAGTTTTTGACCAAACAGCAACTTTAACCAAACAGCATCTTTGACCAAACAATAGCTTTGACCAAACAGCAACTTTGACCAAACAGTAACTTTAACCAAATAGTACCATTGACCGTTGACCGTGCTACAGTGCCGAGTCGCTACAGTATCCGAGTCGCTACAGTTCCGTTCACCGTTGACTGCTACAGTACCTCGCTGTAGAAGATGATGAACAGTGCTTCCGATGAAGATTCCATTGATGAACAGTACTTTCGATGAAGATTCCGGCAATGAACAGTACTCGCAACCGTAAAAACTCACCAAAACAACTGAAAAACGATCTCCAATGCACTAGAAATGCAATAAACGGTCTCTTTTTTTCAAAAAACAAGCCAATCAAGCTAGATCTGAGATTTGAAACTAGATCTGAAAATTTTCTTACCACCAAAAATTGGCCTCTAACGTTCTTCAACACACCAAAGATGTAGAAAACGGTCTCCTATGCTCCAAATCAACCAAATCGGGGCAAGATCTGAAATTTTGGAGCCAGATCTGAAAATTTCTGGACGTGCTACAGTAACCGACGAACCAAAAAATAAACCAAGGCTCTGATACCACTTGTTAGGTTATTGAAAGACAATAAATCAAGGAGAAGGATAAAGAAGAACACACAAAGAAATTACGTGGTTCGGTCAATGCGACCTACGTCCACAGACAAAGAGAATATCTGTATTATTTCTGATAGAGGCTATACAGAGAGAAATTACATCAACAACTAAATGAATTCCATTACACACATATATATATATAGAGGAAATAATGGGTTATGGGTCGTGGGTCGGGTTACAAACTGGGTCACCCACAAAATTCAAGTCAAAGCCAACAGGAATTAATTCTCACTGTTTCTCCCTCGGCTTTCTCTATGTCTTGCTTCTTTTTTGCTAAGCAAGACAAGGGAGCGAGTGTGAGTGTGTGTTGTGGGAAAGTGATGGCGGCCAAGAGTGGGTGATGGTGTGTGTATCATGGTGGCTTTTGATAACAGATGAAAAGGCATGGATTCTTTGGTTCACTTTCTCACTGCATGAGTAAAAGGCATGAGTTATTAGTTATTACCCTGTTCTATGGCAAGAAAACAGAGCAAGTCAACATCCTCCTCCTGTCAGCTTCTTTGGTTCACTTTCTCACTACTTCTTGGTGTTCCCTTAAAGCTTGCTCCCTCTCTTCTCTCACATGATTATCGGAGGCAAAGAAGTGTTGCAGACCAGGAACAACACACGGAGAGAGGAGAATCAGCATACCAGGATGAAGGAAAACGGTCAAAAATTGAAGGACAAACGACAGAGTCAATCCAAGTTGATAGAACAACACACACAGAGGGAAGACAACACACAGAGACGCAGCACGATGGGGAATAGAAACATAGAGCACCCAACACAGCAACAAATGACACACACACCAAATGACACAAAACAACACGGACAAATATGGGTAAAATGGGGAATAGCAATAATGATCCACACCAACCACATTAACTCTACCGTAAAAGCTTCTTTACCTCATGTTGGTTCTACCGAGGGTATGTGCTACCAAAACCATGTTTGCATTCAACATCGGTTTTCTTGTCATGTTGCCAAACATCCCAAACTGGTGAAACATGGTTTAAAATCTCTCTTAAACGTGATTGGAGGAAATGCAATGTGCTGCCAAACATAGCCTTAGCCAAACAACGAGCGACCGAGTCATAGGACCTATGCGAGAAAAGAAGAGAAAACAACTCCATTGAGTCAGCTAGATCTTTAATAAACTATTGAGACAGATTCCTTTGTATTTGAATTTTTTAAATTTTTTAAATAAATGGCTATTTACTCTATATTAATATTTTAAAAATTGAGTTGGTTATTGAACTCAGAAATATTAATTTAAGAGTCAATGATCATATCACAATTGAATCGTAATTAAACTTGTATATTTTAAAAGGTTATAAAATAATATATATATATATATATATATATAATTAAATATTATAAATATATATAATTTTATATTAATATAAAAAAATTAATATTTATATATAATATTTTAAATATTTATATTAAAAATTAAAAAAGTAAAAAGACTTGAAGCTAATTGATTAAATTAGTTTTTTTTTTGGTTTGAACCCAGGGTATCTTCAAGCAATTTTGGACTTGGAACTAATTTTTGTTTGAGTTAGGAGCGTTAACGTCAATGCCCTCCCAACAAGTGCACTTCCCAAGATTTGAATTTGTGCTCTCCTCCTTAAGAAGATTAAGATCGCTTACCATCTCAACCACCAAGTTGTTGGTATTGATTGAATCATTACTTAAACAAATTTGAAACTTGAAAATGGATATGTTTTAGCAAGCTTTGTCCTAAATTAAAACACAGATTTTTTTATGTGAAAAGGATTTGGATATGAAGAGGTCAACCTTCCCAAATGTTACCCTCTATGTCTCAATTTTTTTATGGGGTCTAGCCTCTAAAATAAAAAAAGAATTGACCAACATGCATATCAATGTACACTGGTCGAAGGGGAAGGGCGACCTCCAAAGAGATTGTCCTCTCTGTAACATTTTTCATGTAAAAATTAAACTTTTTAATTTCAATTCATTGTCCTTCCTTTTCAGTTTTCACCACTTGCACACGGCAATGACATAAGAAGTTATGAACGAATTAGAGGTGATAATGCGATATTTTTGGTATTGGTATGTTTATGTTTGACAAAAATAATTAAGGTAATTGAAAATTTATAAATTAATTTTTATCATATGTCATTATATATAATTCATGGAGCTGAAAGTAACAACAATTTTACTAAAATACTATCATTTTCTTAAATATTTCTTCAAATACTACTTTTTAAAAATTATTTCTCCATATACTACATTTTCTGTCAAATCAAATTTTTATCAACTTTTTTTTAATAAGGCTCGGTCTATGTCAGGCCAAGCCTTTTTTTTAAATCACGGCCGAAAGAAGCTCGACCTCACTTCTATTTAAAAAAAAAACTTGGCACTGTCAAAGCCGAGTTTCTGACAGTGTCAAGAATCTCTGCATGCAGCAGAGATTCGCGTGCGTGTTGGGAGAAGGGGTGGGAGGACAACTTTTGGAGAAGGGAGGGAGGGGGGTCAGAGGAAGAAGGGGGTTGTGTATGTGTGTGTGTATATATATATATATATATGATACATTGCAAAGGAAACACACAGAATTTTCTTTGGGAGTCTTCAGCAGAGAAGAGGAGAGGAGAGTTGATTCAGAGGAGGAGAGTTGAACAGAAGAAGAAGAAACAGAGTAGATTCAGTATAAATAAGATTTTAAGGTTATATTTTTATGTTTATTTTGATATGCAGATTAGTATATTTAAATTTATATATTTATTTTAATTTCAATTGGTTAGATTTTACTGATTAAAGTTGTAATGATATTATAATTTTGATCTTATTATATACTTTATTTATTTCTTAGATTGTGTTAGATATTTTAGCTTGTGTTATTTTATAACTAAATATTTGATTGTATTATTTTGTAGTTATTTTCTGCTTTATATAGTTATTTTTTTATTGAGTTAGGATTTACTTATTTTTTAATATAATATTAAAATTCATTTATTAATTGATTTTAATAAAAGACTTTAAGATAAAAGATTAATATAAGAAATTATTAATGATGTTTAAAAATTAATTGTATATTTTTTTCCTTTTAGTATTTCGTACGATTTGAATTATTTAGATTATATATTTTAATTATTTGATAGATTATATATTTTAATTAGTTTTTAAAAATTAATTTCACATTTTTTATAAATTACTTGTAAACTTATGCAACTTAATTTGATAAATTTTTAATTGAAAATAGAATTAAATAATTGTATTATTATTATGTAAAATAATAAATTGAGGTATTTAATTTATAAATATTTAAAATATAAAATAATAATATTTATATCTTTTTAATTTTGAGCTTGAAGTTAAAAGGATAAATTAAAAAGAAATTTTGGAACATTTTAAGAAAGTAAGATTGAGTTATATTTTTAATTTAAAAATTAATTAATTGACTTTAATAAAAGACTTTATGATAAAAGCTTAATATAAGAAATTGTTAATGATGTTTAGAAATTAATTGTATATTTTTTCCTTTTAGTATTTCGTACGATATAAATTAAGTAGATTATATATTTTTATTATTTGATAGATTATATATTTTAATTAGTTTTTATAAATTAATTTCACATTTTTTATAAATTACTTGTAAACTTATGCAATTTAATTTGATAAATTTTTAATTGAAAATAGAATTAAATAATTGCATTATTATTATATAAAATAATAAATTGAGATATTTAATTTATAAATATTTAAAATAGAAAATAATAATCTTTGTATCTTTTTAATTTTGAACTTGAAGTTAAAAGGATAAATTAAAAAGAAATTTTGGAACATTTTAAGAAAGTAAGATTGGGTTATATTTTTAATTTAAAAATTAATTAATTGACTTTAATAAAAGACTTTAAGATAGAAGCTTAATATAAGAAATTGTTAATGATGTTTAGAAATTAATTGTATATTTTTTCCTTTTAGTATTTCGTATGATATAAATTATTTAGATCATATATTTTAATTATTTGATAGATTATATATTTTAATTAATTTTTATAAATTAATTTCACATTTTTTATAAATTACTTGTAAGCTTATGCAATTTAATTTGATAAATTTTTAATTGAAAATAGAATTAAATAATTTTATTATTATTATGTAAAATAATAAATTGAGATATTTAATTTATAAATATTTAAAATGGAAAATAATAATCTTTGTATCTTTTTAATTTTGAACTTGAAGTTAAAAGGATAAATTAAAAAGAAATTTTGGAACATCTTAAGAAAGTAAGATTGGGTTATATTTTTAATTTAAAAATTAATTAATTGACTTTAATAAAAGACTTTAAGATAAAAGATTAATATAAGAAATTATTAATAACGTTTAGAAATTAATTGTATATTTTTTTCCTTTTAGTATTTCGTACGATATGAATTATCTAGATTATATATTTTAATTATTTGCTAGATTATATATTTTAATTAGTTTTTATAAATTAATTTCACATTTTTTTTATAAATTACTTGTAAACTTATGCAATTTAATTTGATAAATTTTTAATTGAAAATAGAATTAAATAATTGTATTACTTATTATGTAAAATAATAAATTGAGATATTTAATCTATAAATATTTAAAATTACTTTAGAGACTTTACAAAATAATTATAGATTTTTTAGTGTATTAATATGAATTATATTGTGTTATAGGCAGTTAAAATGAGTTCTGGCATAAATGTATATATTTATGTCAACGGAAGGACTGTTAAGAGCCATGAAGGGGTTAAATTTAAATCTAATGTCTGTGATATAATATCACTGAATGATCTAAATATCACTTTGGAGGAAATGAAAAGTATGATTCACGAGCATTTAAATCTCTCTCCAAGTGAATCAGTGGCAAAAATAAGTTACAGGTATCGATTGAATGGGGAGTATGTGAAAATGAATTTGAAAACTGCAATACAGTTAGATCTATGATCACAAAACATTTGAGAAGTGGAGCTGAGGACTTCGAATTGTTAGTTGAAACTTTTGGTCGTGAAACAGAACTTATGACTGAAGCCGGTACATCTCAAGACATCATTCCATTTGAGATGTCATCGCAGCCCCTCATCCAAGGCATATACAGTCAATTGTTGATGGCAGATGATGATGAACCGGTGCCACAACTAAGTGATGCTCCTTCATCTCCCCGGCTATGCATGGTTGATTTTACTGATGAGGATGAGTGTTTTGGTGATGATGCTACAGATGCTGACTGCGATGTTACTGGTGATGATGCTTTAGATGATGATGGTGATGATGCTACATATGTTGGCAATGACGCTACAGATGTCGGCGATGATGCTACAGATATTGGTGGTCATGATGATGTCAATGGGCAAGGCGAGGGAATTTTAGCCCATTCCACTAGTGTTTATAGAGATATTATACACAACTTTTTAACAAACCTGCTAGATGAGGAGCTAATTAATGACGACGAACCAAGAATGTCAACAAGGAATAATTCCGATCTCTATGTTGGAAAGCAGTTCAGTGACAAAATGGCTTTACGACTTGCAGTGAAAGTATATTGTATAAAAAATCACCCGGACTTTAGGGTGGCCTACCAAAGGAAAGGTGTTGAGGTATATGTATGCCCTAGAAAGGGAAACGGTTGTGGTTGGAGAGTCAGGGCCATCATAAAAAAACGTAGTAATAACTGGGTGATCACGAGATATCCTGGTCCACACAATTGTGTCCATGCATTGCTGGCTCAAGACCACCCAAAATTGGATGGAGATGTTATAGCGAATCATATTTTTGAATTTGTGGTCAAGTAGCCAGATCTCTCAGTTAGTCAAGTAATTGCCTTGATCCAGGTGCAATTCGGTTACAATATTTCTTATAAGAAAGCATGGGCTGGAAAATGGAAGGCCATTTCAATAGCATTTGGGGCGTGGGAACAGTTATATGCATTATTACCTTGGTGGATGAAAGCAGTTGAACATTTCATGCCAGGTTCTGTAGTGGTTTGGGATACAGATCCCTGTCCCCCAGACAAAGAGGGTCCACAACAGTTATTTCGACGAATATTATGGTCTTACAAGCCTTGTATAGATGCTTTGCTGTATTTGAAGCCTATTTTGCAGGTGGACGGTACATTTTTATACGGAAAGTACAAAGGAACCTTATTAATAGCATCATCTCAAGACGGCAATAATAAAGTGTTGCCCATTGCATTTGCACTTGTTGAACAAGAAAATGATGCTTCTTGATTATGGTTTCTGCAGCATTTAGACACTCACGTTGTTCATGATCGTCACATCATTTTAATTTCTGATAGGCATCACGGCCTTAGGGCAGGTGCACAAGTTCTTAATTGGCAACCCCACATATTTTGTTTAAGGAACTTGGCCAGCAATGTGCGCACTACATTACGTTTTATGTGGTTAGCATCAAGGCTCGAGCATGCCGGTATGTCCCCTATTCTATTTCAATATTATTTGGGTGTATAAATGATTTGTGCACTAACATTGTATTATTTTTAATAGGATATTCATATGACCGTCATGAGGTGGATGAGGTTGTTCAAGAAATGCTTAATTCAGATGTAAATTCAAATGGACGAGTTACAAGATGGCTTAGTGAGTTACACCTTGAGCAATGGTCACGTGCATATGATACTAATGGTCGTCAATGGGGTCATATGACGATGAACTTAGCTAAGTGTATGAACAACGTCTTTAAGGGCGTTAGACATCTCCCTGTGCTGGCATTAGTGAAAGCTACATTGTACAGGCTAAGTTTTTACTTTGAAAAACAATCAGCGACCACGAGCGCACAATTAAAGGCCGATGAGACATATTCAGAGGTTGTGCGTAACATGATTGCAGAGCATGCAACTAAGTCATCTTCATGCATTGTGCACTTATTTTATCGGGCCACATGGTATTTTGAAGTTGAAGAGGCATACGATCAGTTAGGACGTCGCCAAGGTCGTATTTACAAGCTTAGCCTTGTGGAAAGTCGCTGTGATTGTGGTAAGTTTCAAGTTTGGCATTATCTATGTCTACATATGATGGTAGCTTGCTCACATGCGGGGCTTAACTATAATGGGTTTATTCACCCTGTTTACTGGCTTGAAACGATCTTAATGGCTTATAGCTCACCATTTCGTCCGATCAGAGGGCAGGAGTATTGGCCATTGGCAGAAGGTCCTAAACTAATTCCAGATCCATCCTTCATCAGACATAAAGGGCAACCACACTTAGTACAACTACGGATGGACATGGATTATAGACAACAAGCCCAGCCATCTAGATGTGGTTTATGTAGGCAACCTCGCCACAACCGATCAAACTGTCCACATCGACATCCTAGTTAGATTTTTTTTATGTAATATTTGATATTTTTCAATGAACTCGCTTCATGTAATATTGGATATTTTTGAATTAACTGGCTTCATGTAATATTTGATATTTTTGAATGAATTAGTATTTCCTACATTAAATTGTCTTATTATTTCTTTCTTTAAATTATATTATTTTTTATGTCAATTGTTGATGTAATATTCTTTCTTCAAATGATATTTTTGAATTAAATATTTCTTTCTTACATTATAATATCTTATCAGATGACAGATCCGAGATGAGCTGTAAACCCAAGTCCTGATGATGACTCACTTCTGTATCTACAGTCTTGCCACATCTCTCAAGATGTTTGGGCAAATAAGGTTCGCTTATAAATCAAATATATATAAGCATTATTATTATTACTTTTATGTATTTGTTATTGCATATTAATATGAAAAATTGTATCTGTGCAGAGAGGTCGCATTTTACATCTACGACGATGTATACTTGTTGGAAACCCACCATCAGCGATCATTGCCTACTTACATACTGCTGGGTTCTATAGTGTCGCACGATTGAGTACATTTGAACATAGCCCGGCTCTTGTCTCAGCACTCATTGAACGATGGTGGCCTGAGACACATACTTTTCACACCACGAAGGGAGAATGCACAATTACATTGCAAGATATAATGATTCAGTTAGGTCTCCCATGTGGTAGTAGACCAGTTACGGGATTAGCAGCGATGGACTGGCGGGCATTATGTCAGCAACTTCTAGGTGTTGCCCCACCTTCGAATAAATTAGATAGCCAGAGGTTAAGCATGAACTGGTTTGCATACACCTTTAATCATTTGCTAGAAGACCCCACAAATGATCAGGTTATCTATTTTACGCGTGCTTATATTTTACACTTGATCGGGGGGTATCTATTGCCCGATAAGTCTGGGACAAAGGTGTATCTCATGTACTTGCCATTCCTTGAGAACTTTAATGAATGTAGGCGACTAAGTTGAGGTTCGGCAGTGCTGGCTCATATTTATAGAGAACTTTGTATAGCAACAGACCCTAAACAAAAAGAAATTGGCGGTTGCCTCATTCTTTTACACGTCTGGGTGTGGTCTAGATTCCCTCGGTTAGCGCCATCGACACATCCTACCCCATATGTAGACTCAGAGAACTATCCTGTATTCCCGCCATTAGGATTTCTGTATGTACTGCTTACTTGAGTATAGAATTTATCAATTACTAAATAATATATGAACTCATATATTTGTAACTGTTGTAGTTGGAAGGGTGCTAAGGATTCTATTGGGCCAGCTAAAGAAGCCTTGAAGCACTATAGACTTCTGCTAGATCGAATGATTGATTCGGAGGTATCTTACTTAAACTGATATTCTTCAAATATGGATGACACTTTATATGTTTATTTTTTTTGACATTTATTTTTCATAGATTATCTGGTGGCCATATGACAGGGAAGTCATTCAGATGCTTCCAAATTACTGTGTAGCTGATCACAATGTCTGGCTAGCTTGGGTACCACTTATTTGTTTTCATATTGTCGAGTGGCACCATGTAGATCGCGTTCTTTGCCAATTTGGTAGAGATCAATCGATTCCTAAGCCACCTGTCAATTTTGGCCGCCATCACACATTACAAATGACAGGAAAATATGATCAAAATTGGGCAGTGGTACATGCAGACTTTATCACCCAGTGGTTGGCGTGGCCTCAGCTACTGATGTAGCCACAGTATCCTGCACATCCCTTAGAGCACAACTCTAAGTATATACAATGGTATTGGAGGCATACGAGAAGATAGATTGATCCTGCGAGCAGTTCTAAGGGTTATGAGGTAAATCGTCTATTTAGTATCAAATTTAAATTACATTTTATATATCTGCTTTGCTATAATTTTTATATTGTTTGTAGGTTGACATGACATGGTACTTATATAGACTTGCTCGTCACCTGATGAGTTAGCAGAGAAAATTGAGCAAGGAGCTATGAATATCATTATTTGCCATAGGTGAACAGAAAGAACTCAGGCTTTCTCACCCAGCTCCACCTGCTCAGCATTTGCCTGCTGTAATACTTCCTGAACAAGTGCCAGGCAAGCGTTCTCGGGGCCTTATCGCAGCAAGGGAACCTATTCCCTATGATGCATGCTACGATCTAGGTGCATCCATGCCATATCAGAGTCCATCGACTTTAGTCTATTGTCAGACTCAACCTGACATAGGTTCTAGTGGTGTCGGTCCTTCTTTTGCACAGACTGGAGGCTCTAGTTCTCTATTTGACGTTGACTATCATACTCCGATTCCTACACAATATTATTTTGATTATTTATCTTTGTTTACTGATCCTATGACACAGAATGCAGATTTCGGAATGCAGTTCTTCACACCGAATCAAGTGATCTCATCAGTACAATCGCCAACGTTAGATTTGAATGTTCAACCGACACCCCTGTCAGAAGGACAACAACAAGGCGGCGAAGAAGAAGAAGAAGAAGAACCCGAACAACGTCGATGGTCTAAACGACCAATTACACGTAGGCGTTGCGGGACTGACAGCCATTTCTTTTAGATTATTTTTCATCATTTGTTAACTGATCACTTAAAAATATTTTTGTTTGTAAATTGTCGAATTTTTAATTTACAAATTTGTATTTAGGTAAACATAAATTTAATCTACATATAAATAGCTATTTATGTTTTTGGCATAATTAATGTAAATTTTGATATTTAATTGCATAATTATACAAAATTGATCATAAATTAATGTAAACTTTGATATTTAATTAAATAATTATACAAAATTGATTGACTATTTTATTTGTTAGAAAATTTTTGAATTATTAATTTACAAATTTGTATTTAATTAATCAATCGTAAATTAAATCTACATATAAATAACTATTTACGTTTTTAGCATAATAAATAAATAAATTATAATATATTCATAAATTAATGTAAATTTTTATATTTAATTGTATAATTATACAAAATTGATTGACATTAAATTTATTTGTTAGTAAATTGTCGAATTATTAATTTACAAATTTATATTTAATTAATTAATTATAAATTAAATCTACATATAAATAACTATTTATGTTTTTGGCATAATAAATAAATAAATTATAATATATTCATAAATTAATGTAAATTTCGATATTTAATTACACAATTATACAAAATTAATTGATTAACTTATTTTTTATATAATTTATTTGTATAAGTAACTATAAAAAATATATATTACACTTAATAATATTACACAATATAATAATTATAATTAATTAAATTAATTAAAGTTGATTAGGAATTTTTTTTAAGCTCGGTCTCCTAGAGGCCGAGCTTATTTTTTTTTTTCCGTCAGAGACTCAACCTCATGGAGGCCAAGTTTCTGACACAGTGTCAGAAGCTCGGCCTCAAAGAGGCCGAGCTTCTTTTTTTTTTTTTTTAAAGAAGCTCGGCCTCTGTGAGGCCAAGCTTCTTTCACATCGTGAAGGTTCCCCACATTGATGATAGAATTTCATGGAATTTGCAGACAAATCAGGTACAATTGATCAACATGTCTATCTCGCCCTATCTCACCAAACTAATCAGATTAAATAATATTTTATTTTTATGATTATATTATCTATTGAGATTTTTAAAATATTCTTATTCTAAAATGTTATACTATTATTTTGTTGTATCTAACTTGTGGTGGAGAGAAAAAAATTTAACAAAAAAATGATTTAATAAAAAAATTAAAATCTATAATTAAATAATTTATACATTTACTCTGCATTATATGTATAAATTTATATAAAATTACAAACTATAATTAAAATAAAAAATAAAAAATAGACAAAATTTAGTATTAATATATTTACAATATTGATTCATTAAAACTTAAAAAAATAAAAATTAGGAATATTATTAAAATCTTAAAAAAAATAAAAGTTAAGTTAATTTAAATCTTTTAAATTGTTAAAAAATATTAAATACATTTTATAAAAAATATTATGAAAATCATTACACATTAACAATAATTATATACACAAATAAAATTAAATCATTTAAAAACAAATTAAAAATAATTAAAAATAAATCATCAACACAAACATAAATCTCATTATTATCATAATTTAATAAAATTATATATTTTAATAATATTATAATTTTATAAACAATAATAAATAGATATTTAAAATAAATCAAAATCTTAAGAGATAAATAAAAAGTATCATTAATTTAACTTACACTAAATATAATTAATTTAATTTAATAAAAAATTTAATTATGTAGGCTAATTAACAATCAACAAATAAAAATAAATTATAAATAAATCAAACACATATAAAAAAATTCCTATATTAAAATGTATAATAATAATCATTAGCACCAAAAAATATTCTTCTATATAAAATATCAAATATAATAATTATTTAAAAAAATAAATAACAATGTTTATATAAAATAAAAAAAAAACATATACATGAAATTAAAAAAAAATTTTAGGCAGAATTCGACCACAGTATAATCAAATTCTGCCTAATAAAATAGGCAGAATTCGACTACACCATAGTCAAATTCTATCTAATTTTTATTTGACAGAATTCAACCAAAAAGTGGTTGAATTCTAACAAAGTTTACAGATAATTAATTTAATAGAAAATTAGTATATAGAGAATATATTTTGAATAGTTAGCATGTGAAGAACTTTTTTTTGAAAAAGTTAGTATGTAGGTAAATTCTCCTAAAATTTGAGAGACTAAAGGGAAGTTAGTCTCTGTAAAGACCAACTTACTCTATTTTTTATGCGTATTATTTTACATATTAATCATTTTTTTATTAATACTTGCTTCCTTAAAAGAATTTGATGTAGAAAAAAAAATCTATCTCTACAAAATCGATCACTTCATTTAATTTCTCATGTGATATTGGGATTTTCGATATCAATAGCATTATGTTTGATAAAAGTTGTTAATAAAAAAAATAAAGAATTTATAAATTAATTTTTAGTTATAATTTAAAAACTGTCAAATTAATATGTTAAATTAAAAGTATTTGATAAAAGTAATTGTTGAAATATTTAAAAAAATATAAAAAAATATAAAATTATTTATATTTTATAATCTCAAAATAACATAAAATAAAAATATTTTTTTATTTTTTAATTAAATTAAATTAAATCATATATATATATATATATATATATATATATATATATACAAAATAAACATATCCTGTTTTGTTTCCAACAATTTGCTTAACTTTCAAAGTATTGTGGATAATCTATTTTCGAACTGCGATTAATATCTTCTATCTCTTGGAATACCTAACGATAATGATGAGTGAAGCCAGTGGTCAAGTTGTACAGATACAAAATTCATGTGACTAGCTTGACTTATTAGTTATTACAGTAGAACGTTATTTTCACACTTTTATATTTTACAGTAACTCGAAGACTTTTTTTTTTTTGAGTAAACACCTTATTTATTTATATAGTTCAGACAGCATCTTCACGGGTTATAACTTTTAAACTAGGGCACCCCCCATGGTAATATACTGACTTAGTCAGACTATAGGCAACCAAAATACAAAAGCTATGCGAGAAAAGAAGAGAAAACACCTCCATTTAGAGTGTCTTAGTTTGAAGGAACGTAGTTAAGTTTAAGTGAAAATACCTTTATGGAGAAATATGATTTGACAAATTAAATTTAAGTTAACGTGGTTAGAGTAAATTTAAGTTTAAGTAAACGAGGTTTATTTTTAAAAAAATTGGACAAATGTGGTTTGAGGTAATGAAACTTGGTTTGTAACAGAATAGAATATTTCAATGTTAGTTTATAAATATGATTTTAAGATATATAATTATCAGAAAAGAGCATAAATTTTTTCTTTAATTTTTTGATATACCATTATTATTTATTATCATTTATTTAAAGGAAACATAATTTTTTTTGTTTATTTGTCTATTATTACAAATTAATCACTAATGACTCATTTTTTGTAATTACTAATTAAAAATTTAATTAATCACTAATTACACACAATAAATTAAAGATCTCTAATTAAATATATATACACATACAATCACACACATATATCTATTTATGTAAAATACGTAACAAAAATATATCAAAGAAAGAAAAGAATATGTACGTAGATTCATATCTATATATATTCATACTTTTTTGTTTGCTCATATAGGTCCTTAGGTCAAATTGTTCCTTTTATTCTTTGCTTGAAATGAGATCATATTTGTCTTCATTTAAGTCCCTCGATCCAGAATATATTTTATTTTGAAATTAAATCGACTCATGTATATTTTCTAGTTTTTTTTTCATTTTGGTCTCTATCTTGCATGTTACACGTCCAACTCTCTGTTTTGCTTTCCAAATCAGTCCAGAACTTCATATAGGATGTGTTTGGGTCATTTTCAGTCCATTACAATCCATAGAAAGGGAAAGAAATGAATTAAAACCAAGTTTTGAAATTTTTTGAGTTTCACGTATTCACTTCACGTCATATGCCTTTGTTTTTATCATTTTTTTTGGGTTTTGGTTCTGTTTTGATTCTCTTTTAAGTTTGTTGTCGCTGTGCTGTTGTACCTATTGTCCCTTGGCCGAATTCTTACCAGTGATGAGCATGTCCCCTGGTCCTTGTAGAGGATGTCACCTATCCTCTATTTTTGGTGCCCAAAAACTGAGTATTTGAGGGCAGCCACATTGGAGTCACAGCAAGGGAGAAAATATGGAAGACCCACACTAACTACGTTAATTTTATCACAAAAACTATGCATGACCACTTTAGAGTCACCCACTGTTGACCTGAGGAAACTTAGTTTGCTACTCACCCACAGATGCTTCATCGTGCTCCCAAAGATATCAAAATTTCTTCAAACCATGTTTGGCCTAAGGAAACGTAGACAACGCCAACGCCAACATGCGCCCAAATAGGCACTAAGTCAGCTAGATCTTTGATAAACTGTCGAAATAGATTCTTTTGGATTTGTATTTTCTCAATTTTTTAAATAAATGACTATGTCCTTTATATCAATGTTTTAAAAATCAAATTAGTTATTGAATTTATAGAGATATCAGTTTAAGTGTCAATGATAAGATCATTGTTGAATCATTATATTTTAAAATGTTACAAAATAATATATATAATTAAAAATTATAAATCAATAAAAATTAATTTTAAATTAATATAAAAATTAACCCTTAGCTAATTTAAGATCATGGACCCACATGGACTGAAAGTAGCCATGTGACTTGAAGATAATTATTGAAGACATTTGAAACTTGAAAATGTGTATGTTCTAGCAAGTTATTGTGCTTTACATCATTAACATTTATCTCGATTTTTATTTTTATTTTTTATTTTTTTGTGTCAAATATGTCCTACATATTTTAAATTTTTATAGATATATCTTTTTTTTAATACCGTAAGTGGATTAACGAAGTTGCTGATGTAGTACATAATGTGACTAAAATATTTGCCATGTCATATGCTACATGGCTACATACTTAGAAATAAACCAAAATGCCCCTGAAGTCATTTAATATTTGTGATATATTCCAAAAGTGGCCTCCATGACACATGGCACAACTGCATCTTCACACGTAGTACACATTTTGCAATTAAAAACATCACAAGTTCGTTGAGAGGAATCGAACCCACGACCCACAATTGAGAAAAATTTTAATGAACGTGTACTTATTATATAAAAGCATTATGTGATTATATGCAAAAAGACAATATATACAAATTATTATAAAATAATAACAAATCTTATAATAGAAAAATATACCATTATTTTATGTAAATTATTTAAAATTACATAAAACTGTAAAAACTTTAATAAAATCTTATCAAATAACTTTGATTATTATTAATAATATATTATGCATATTAAAAATATTTTTTTTATATTTTAATCCAAATAGTTCGACCATGGTCCTATATTTTAAATTTTTAATATTTTTATATCTGTGACATATATATTTTAACATTTTATAGATATTAAAATATATAATTAATGTATATGTTAAAAATATTTAAAATATAAGACCATAGTCAAACCAGTTGAATTAAAATATTATAAAAATTATTTTTAATAATAATAAAATTTATGTTATAAGATTTGTTATTAAAATTTTTAAATTTTTATTTTATTAAAAATTACTTATGTAAAATAATAATATATTCTTCTATCATAAGATTTGTTATTGTTTTATAATATATAATAATTTGTGTATATTTTTTTTGTATATAATAACATAATCTCTTAATATATTAAATGTTAAGCATATATAATAAAAGATTGTGTTAATTTGAATGGTAAATTTGTTTTCTTATCAATTACAGGTCGCATGTTCAAGTCCCTTCAACAAAGCTCTGATATTTTTAATTGCAGAATGGTGTCACGTGTCACAAGAGCTACATTTGGACTATGTCACAAATATTAAATGGCCTTAGGAACATTTTGGTTATTTCCCAGCATGTGACCACGAGGCATATGACGTGGCAAATATTTTAGCCACGTCATGTGTCACGTTAACAACTTCGTTAACCCACTATGGTGTTTAAAAAAAGGAGTGTATCTGTAAAAATTTAAAACATGTATGATATATTTAAAACAAAAAAAGTTGAAGAACATTAAAAAAAAATCGAGATAAATGTTAGGGACGTAAAACATATTTTTATATAAATTAAAACACAGATTTTTAAATATAAAGAATAATTTTCTTTTTAATTTCAATGCCCCCTCTTTTCTTTTCAATTTTCACCACTGGCACAAGACAATGACATATGATCGTATCAGAGGTGAGAATGTGGTATTGGGTTTTCAATATCAGTATAATTATATTTGGTAAAAATAGTTAATAAATTGTTAAAAATTTATAAATTAATTATTAGCTAAAAATTGAAAGATTAAATCTGTTAAAATAATTTATTAAATTAAAATATTTGATAAAATAACTATTTAAATAATTAAAAATTATAAACTGACATATATTTAATAAATTTTAAAATAATAGGCAGGGTACGACGAAGCATGAGTGCTTCGTAAGCAAATACGCATGCGTGCTACGTAAGCAAATAAGGATCACAACATCGAATCTCGGCTCAATTGCAGAATGAATCCTTCGTCCATGTCGACTGGAAACCAAGGCCCTTATATTGAGGTTACTGGTACAGTCAAACGCCATTTTCTCTTTTCTGTTACTAATTTCAGGTTTCATTACTGGAATAATCTCATGTTTGGGTCTGTTTTTATCGATCAGTTGTAATCTTAAAGTTGGAGAACACAAAATTCGAAGCTGAATCTCCAGGTTGAACTCGAATATGGTGGCGGTAGTTTCCGACCCACAGCTTCCCCAGGTACTGAGTTAAAATTGCAAGATCAACGTAGTAGAGCACTTAGGGAATTACTGTTTTGAATTTTTATGGTCAACCCTATTTTTCTTGTAAGTTGAGATGAGATCTTTTAAACTTTGACTTGTGCTTAGGGAAGTTCTATATTACGTATGATGGTGAGCATACGGAAATTAATGTGTTGGTTTTGAACCGTACGGATGGACTGCCCCATTCTGGTTTGCATTCCCATTCGGATTCTCATCTTATCGGCAGCACAAAGTAATTTTAATTTCTGAAGCTTCAACCTTCATTTTTAAGCTTCTAAGTTTTAAATGGTTCGCATTTATGATTTGGTTTGAATTTGTTGATTTTCAGGGTTCAATTGCACAAAGCTCTTTCAGAAGGTTTTGATGACAATACTTGGCCGCTTCAAACGAAGACTGGCAGGTAAGCACAGACGAAATACCCCTGGGCTGTTTGATTTTTCTCCTTTCCATCAAAGTTCTTTCAGAAATTTGTGTCAATGATGACTGTATTTTGCCGCTTAGAAGGGAAACTGGCAAGACTGGCTCGAATGGTTGAGTTATTATATTTGAATGATATTATTAATAATTTTATAAATTATTATGAATATTTATAATTTTATGTTTGAATTTTTATGTATGATTATAAATTTAAAATGTAAAATTTGTATATATATTATTTATTTTATTTGTATAGATATATAAGTGTGTATATATATGTTAATATTTTTAATTTATTTATTCATATCAACAATCAATTTAGTGATCCGATAGTTGAATTAATAATTCGGTGATTCAAAAATTAGTTAAGATGGTTTCAAAAATATTGATTTGATGTACGTTTACTAGAAGTAGATATAGAAATCTCCCTTTGCATAGCCTGAAGTCATACTTCTATACTACCTATTTCTTTTTTTTGGCAGACACGCGGGTAAAGTAAAAGTCAAATTGACTAATCTAAACGCCCAAGTAAGCTACACTTTCATTATGTATTTTCAAGATGATTGGTGTTGATTTGATGTTATCAATAATTTCGTACATAATTGATGTTTGATTGTGTTTGGATCGTCTTTGCAGCAACCAACTTCAAGCAATGCTCCATCCGCAACAAATTGCCGAGACCCCCAATCTCTTTTTTCAAATATTGAAGAAATATCGGAGCATGCTCATGGTAATTTTGGTCTTTCATATTTTAATTTGACCAAACTCCCAATTTGATCTCACTTACTCTTTATTAAGTTAGCCTTTCAAAGATTAAATATTCAATATAGTGCTATAAAATGATTAATTAGTCAAGCATTAAACAATAAAAAGTATATATTTTAAGGACTAATTTAGCATCGTACATTAAAAAATATATTTTTTAAAGATTAATTTGTATATTTGCTTAATCATAAACTCGCCGCTTGTTAATCTTTTTGCCAGATACTCTAGGGTTGTTGGAAGGAACAAGTGCACCTGAGGGTTTTTTTTTTTTTTTTTTGGTTTTGTTTTGGAGGCTAACTACAATTTTGAAGACTAAAAGTATATGGTTCTACTGACGCAGGGGCCAAAAAAGTTTTTAAGAAGGGTGTAAAGGTAATAGAGGAAACATTGATAGGAGGATTCAAAAATGGCTTCCGTCGACATTAAATTGGTCGAGTCTCCACCCTCCACCAAAATCTGTTTCAGTCTGAAGCAAGGAAACAAAGCATCATGTGAGCGAAAAAAAAAAAAAAAAAAGATCCTCGAAGATGGCTTGTACTGACTTCTTGATTTAGTAGGTATGTGTAAGCTAGGCTCTTTGTATTTTTATTCCTTAAAATATTATCTTATCAGCGGATATTTAGCCTCCACATTCCAAGTTATCTCTCTGTCATCGGAATGTTTCTTAAAGACTGAAACTACCAGTAGACCCGGCAAAGATTATGACTTCTATTTAATATGTATTCTGTTATTGATCTATTATTTTGGTTGTCCCACGCATTAAGTTTTGATTTTTATCAGGCATTCTAGATAGCCTATGGTAGAAGAAAGCTGAAGGTTATAATTGCTATATGGATATCATATTTTATAATCCTTAATTTGAATTTAGATATAATAACGGCTACTATAATTGTGAGGATGGTGTCTGCATTTCTTTTTTTCTGCCTGGACTTTTAGCAACAGTTTTTTCTGTTGCTAAAAGTAGTATTGCACTCTATTTTTATTGCTTCAGAGTTAATATTTCAAAAATATTTATTTAATTAAAAATTCCATAACTTTCATTATTAAAATATATAATCGTGAATTTGCTTGATTCACCTGTGTTCATCTAATTTTATGATTGTAAAGTAAGGGAAGCTACAAATTTGAGATTACTTATTGTTTTTCACATGTCTACGAAATCTGCAAATTTGCTAATCATAATGTTTAGTAATGTGATATGCATCTCACTTCTATTGCCTTCATCCTTTTGTCTCATTCTCTTAATATAAACAATTGACGTAAATAAATGAAATAAAATGTAAAACGTGACTGAGCTGTTAAAGACTTAAATAACCCTGATTTTGATTGTGGGAAGAAAGAATGAGCAAGTAAGTCAATATGATAATATACGAAAGTTATGGTTGTTGCATTCATTCAGAAAACTACTTGCGCGACTTTGTCAGTCTTCTACTAATAAAGAAAAAAGAATATGTAAATCAGTCACTTTTGTTTTTCCTTATTATATATTTCCTTTGTTTATTATTTTTTTTTTTACCGTAGTTGGGTCAGGGTCAGGATTTCATTATGGGTTTTCAACGAAATTTATCTCTTAGAAGAATTATAGCCCTTTTGTTTGGTTTATAGCACATAGTATGAAAGGAAAAAAGAAATGTAAAGAAAAAAAAAAGAGAGGAGAAAAAAGAAAAAAGAGTTGTTTGTTACGCAATGAAAAAAGATAAAGGAGAGAGAAAATAAATGTTTTAATATATATATTTTTAATGGAGTAATTTGACCATAATACTCTTAATTTTTTTTATTTGATATTTCTTCAATTCCCAAATTCTTAGCCAAGGGCGCCACCTCCCAAAAACCTCAAATCCCATGTCCAAAATTGTGAAACCCTATACAACCTCTTCATTCTCACCGTCTCACCCGCTCGCGCTAGGATCGCTAGTCTTAGCGGCTACAACTTCGTCGTAGTCAATATAGAACGACAATGTCTTTGAGAATTCGACACACAATTTCGCAATTTCAGGGGAAAGTCTTAGAGGTTCTGTCTCCAGGCCATGGCCAAGCCTTTGTCAATGTGTCTCGAAGGTTAGAAACAGTTTGATGGCACCACTAAATTCCCTTGCTTTCCATAGTAGGGTTGATTTTCCATTACTGTTGCCGATAGAATGCTCTTTAGAATAAACTAGTCCATAAAGGCTTTGTGGAACTCCTTCCACTCAATCGGTGGTACATGCTTAACTCGCCCCTTCTTCCACGTTTTTTAAGGATCTACGTTCCTCAAGTCTTAAGTTTCTCCAAGTTTCGTCCATAAGGATTTAACCATCTTTGGACATACTGCACGGTCCAACTGTGGGTCTATACTCCCACTTTTCCCATACAAATCTGTTAGACGATTATTTTTAAATATCTAATTATCGACAAAAGTTATATTGTTTGGCCGACAAGTAATCATCTTCGACAGTGTAACAAAATAGTGTCGATTGTAGAAGTGTCAAACTGGTAATCTGGCACATAGAGGTTCGACAGAAACTGGCAACTTGACAGAAAGGAATTTGGTAGAGGAAAACAAGTGGAATAGACAAGTCAGCTTGAAATAATTCACGACAACATTATCAAGTATAAATCTGCTGAAGCAAAATTGTCAAAAGCACATCATTCAACAAACAAATTCGATAGACTAAGTTGTTGAATGTTGCTGGTTAACGACATGACCAAGCTGTCGAACGTCGAAGACAAGATAGGCAGAAGTTGTCAAACAAAAGTTGTGAAAGGCAATCACTTCCATCAAGTGATTAAGGCAGTTGTGTTGAGCAGTGTAAACAGTCACTTATTTGGCAATTAAGTAGATGGGAAATTATTTCCATAATTTGCCTATAAATATTAAGTGTTTTATTATAAATAGGATTGACATTTATTGATTAAACATCCTAACATCTCACACGAGCAGATTAACGGATTATTATCAAAGTATGCTTTCCCCTTTAACATTAAGTCATTTTAATTCAAAATTCATCTTTTAAACTTCTTCGTTTTTACTTCTTTTATCATTTCTTGCAATTTATTCCAGTTGTTTATTGCTTTCTTTTACTTTCTGCAATTTGCTATACTTTTGTTTACCTTTTTGCCATTTTCTTTTTGCCATTTACTTCCTGTCATTTACATTTTGTAGTTTACTTTCTGTAATTTACCTTTTGTGTACTTTACTTTCTGTAAATTTACATTTTGCAAATTATATTTCATTTACTGTCATTTACTTTCAACTTACTTTCTTGTTTGTATTGCTTTTATTTAACTTTTCTGCAAAAAGTGTATTTCTAGCCTTATGTTCTTTCATGCGGCTATATGTTTCAAGTAACGCTTTCAACATATTTTCTGCCTATTGATAAGATTATTACATAACTTTGAAACCACATCGTTTTCAATTCTATTATTTATTGTCGGATTTGGGTTGAACCAAAAATCATCGTTAACAAATTAGCACGCCTAATAGGACGAGTTCAGAGTAACTCGTTGAATGTATGCGTTTGAAAAGTGGTAAACACATACCTGCTCATAAGCTGAAACTATGAGTAATGCAAGTAGTGCTAATTAAGTGACAAGTTCACTAAGTACACCTTTGACTGCCGTAACCACAGCAAACGTGCCAGTAGTTCCAATAATTACTAATCTTATAGACTTTGTGCTATCCCTCCTGCAAAGTCCTGTATTGGAACAAGTAGTGCCTAGATCGACACTAGTATCACCAAATCCAGTAGGTCATCAGAAGACAAGGTTTGTGATGTCGGGCATTTTAATATACATTGTAGTCTCTATATTAGGCCTATTGTCATTTTAATATTGCCAACTCTCTAATTTTATTACATTTTTGAAATTATTTGGTCTAAAATAATTGTAGAACGAATATGTTTTAATTCTATATTTTTATGAGCTTAAATGATAAGACCCAATTTAATCCTTGTCATTACTTTACAAAATTAATTTAATTAGAGAGCTAAATTGATGACATGGACGTTTTACTTATGTGGATGCCACCTGGACATGCTGACTTGGTGTTTTATGCTGATTAGGACGTTGACCAACTTTGCTGACTGTGTAGGCCCCACTGTTCTATAAAAAGTAAACAGATTGCATGCATTTTTCTGCATTTTTTCCTATCCAAGACTTGCACCAAAATGGCAATAATTTTCTGCATCATGCAAGCCCATTTCTGCAACATCTATTGTGTGATATGCTTCTGCCCAAGGTGCTGAACTTTCTAGCCAAAAGCAGATGGAAAATGATAGCACAAAAAGCCAAATTCGTTCCTCTCTCTTGCTGCTAGTTAAAGACACCTTCAGACCTCCATTTGCAAGGGTTGAAGATATGCTTCTTCTTCCTTCTCTGAAGTATTTCGTAGGTCTACCCCTCCCCCATTTTCTCTTTTTTTGGTGTATTTTGGCCTCTATGGAAGACTAACTTCTCATGTAATCAGTCACACATAATCTGGAGTTGTGCTTGAACCTTCTTTGGGAATTAATCAGATAAATTCCTATTATTCTTGTTCTATTTTTTGTTACTTTATTTGCCTCTTTGTTTTTATACCCATTTTCATTTCTGATTAGAGTGGTATATGGTTATGATTACTGTGTTAATCTTTTTATCGGAGGAATAATCTAGTTATGCATGTATGAATGTTATTTCTGTATGTGTATAACAAGATTTGGTTAGGGATATATCAGATTTCATTAGGTTTGGGTCAAGGTAATGGAATCTAGTTCTAGAGGATTTTCTGAAAATTTTAGGAATTAAAACCAAGTAGCAGATGAGGGTTATGATTGATACAACTCTAGGGAATTGTGGCTGGTTATATGTTTATGTAATTTCGTTTTTGTTTCTGTTAGTTTGTGCTCTGTTTTACTATTATGTTATTATTCTATTTTTGTTTCAAGCTTTAATTATACAATCCCCCCTCCCCCCCGCAGTAATCAGTACGCTATAATTAGGTTAACTAGTGTCAGAACAATTAATTAGGCAATTTAAAAATAAGGCTCCTTGAGAGAATACGACTTGGGCCGACCATTATACTGCAAGTTGCCACAAATTCAATTCTGGGTGACTTGGCGATCGTAGTGACTCCAACCAGTTTGTACCACAATATGGATTACCTTAAGGGTATGTACCTCCTGTAATGACCCAACTTGGGGTTAGAAATCAGTTATCCAATCTAACGTATCAAATAGTTCAAAGCCAAGCAGTAAGTTCTGCATTGGCAAGTCTAAGTATGGACTTCCATTCTGTTTCGATAGAAAAGATTGAATTTAGGACCTATTTTTCCAAATATGTCAAGAGATATGCCAAGTAATGTCGCTACATCTACTGTAAGTTCATTAGCTAACATTCGACTGCAAATGGATGAAAGTAATCATGATATGGTGAGCATGTTAACACAATAAATAGGTGTCATACTGAAACCTTTAATGGATAATACAGAGTTGAAAAGTGCCTTATGCTTGTTAGGCTACAAAACCTATGAGAGCCAAAGAAAAAATGAGTTATGTCAATAGGAAAGTATACACATTCGACATTACAAAAGTCGAACAAATTTTTGATATTTTATTGAAAGAAAAACAAATAAAATTGTTGGAGAGTCATAGGCTTTTAAAGCCTAATGAGATAAAAGACCGAAAGTATTGTAAATTTCATAGCGTATTCAGACATGTTACTAATGAATATGTACATTTCAGGGATTTAATTCAAAAGGCATTGATAGAGGGAAGATTGAAATTTGTAGATAAGCAAAAGGCGGACATGAAAGTTGATACCGATCCCTTTCAAACTAGTTTTGCAAACATCGATAGCCAAATTCCTTTGAATATTGGCATGATTAATGCGAAGGGAAAAGGGAAGAACCATGTCAAAATAAACTCAAACAAGTTACATGTAGATAATGATCCTATGGCAGACCCTTACAGCACATATCAAAAACCTTGGGAGACTTATGAAGATTTTTTGTCAAGAAAGAAAGGTTCAATGGCGATTAAGCTATGTCCAAGATGTATCTAGTTATATGATCCAGAAGCAATAGAGGCACGTCAGAAGGTAATGGCCAATTCTCAATTATTGGAAATTCAAAAGAAAGAAAGACTCTGTAAGAAGAATTTTCAGCCAAAACCATTCTACACACCAAGATCTTCGCCACAACATCCATTTAGGCTAAATTCTAATGGCTAGTTGGTTGATAACTCAAAGGAGTCGGTTTGAAGTAATCTAATTTTCCAGCACCATTTCTGACATATCGGAACTCGGGTGCCACCTGTAAATGTGAAGGTTAGCCTGTGGGTGAAGAATTCTATAGTGGCAACTTTTCTCGAGTCATACAACAAGGATAATGCCAAGAGGATTAGATTCTAAAAATATCAACCTTTTTGGAATGAAGATTATCGTTACGGCAAAGTAATGCCATTCGGTCAAAGTAAATGTGAGGCATCTCGTCGACCACTATCAAAGAACCAGAAACAAAGGTTGCAAAGGTATAAGCAAGTGTAAAAGAAGAAAACCTTGACAGATGGGCTTTTGATTAAAGAAGAGCCTTCAGGACCAGGCAAAAGATGTTTGGTAGTAGAAACCAAACCAACACTTGAGAACGCTCAAACAAGGGTAGTTCAACAAGAAGTTACAAAACCATAAGAAGAAAATGTGGTAAAGCCACAGCCAACACTTTTAAGTGCATGGCTTGAGGAAGAGATTACAAAGGCACGGAAATTGATGCAACTAATACCTTTAAATACAAGGCCTGACAGAAGTATACTTCAGAAACTAGGTCAAAAAGATCCTAAGAGAAGCTGGCCTATTGGGCTAGTAGAAGCTGAAAGAGCCGTTCGTGACAAAGAAAAACAAGTGGCTATGGTAGAACTAAAGGGAAAAGATTATAAAGATTGGAGTAACAATGAAGTCAAGACAATCTTAGAAGATCCTAAAACTAACGTCAAGTAGAAGAAGGTTACTCTTGCCAAAGTGAAGCAATGGGCAACTTATCGAATTCAAACCTGAGTGTCATGTAATCGACATGAATTTATCGTCCGATGAAATCATAGAAGCCCTTAATGACCCTAAAGATCATTTAGGCTTTGATGACAAAAAAGAGTTTGACATGGAAAGAGATTTGGATGATGTAATTATAGCCATGGGAAGTACTTTGTTAGAACCAGGGTCGGAGACGAACCAGTGGATAGATATTTTCTTAGGCTTGGGCCATTCATGGATGAATGGGATACAGTTAAGAAAGAAGCAAAAGACGTTGAGGAAAAGGATAACGTTGAAAAGAATGAGGATACAAAAGAATATCCTATAAACATGAATCTTAATCTAATTTTTATGATACCATTGGAGTAAGAAGCTCATTATAAGTTTGAGTATGTAGGCAAAAATGAGGAAGATTTGGAAGATTTGTCGAAAGATTGGCTGTTTATGGAAGATGATTTAACTTTAGAATTCGACGGTCTAGAAGACGACTTGGTTTCAGGATTTGACAACTTAGCAAAGTTTCAGAAACTGACTGATGAGCAAAAGGCACATCTGTGGCCTTTGCATATTAAGGCTTTATTAGAAGGAAAATCCACCAACAGAGTATTGGTGGATGGTGCAGCTGCTATTAATTTAGTACCAAGAGCTAGGTTCAAAAGGCTAGGAAAGAATGAGTCTGATTTAATTCTGATAGACATGGTTGTCACTAATTTCAGTGTCAAGTCTTCTCCATCTGATGGGGTTGTAATGTTAAATATTCACGTCGGATCAGTTGAAAGGTTAGCCCTTTTTGTAGTAATTCCCATGAAATCCAGCTATAACATACTATTGAGAAGAGACTGGATTCATACTGTCAGAGCCATTCAGTCAACCGTGCATCAAAAATTGATCTTATGGAATGGCGAAAGTCGAATGGAAATTGTAGAAGTGGATGAAAGTCCTTGTTATTTACAACAACGTTTATTTTAGAATCTACACTCCGAATGTTAGACCAGTTGCTACAGAAGATAGAATGATCAATAACGAGGCTTTAAAGGTTTGCCTAATGGATCAATTTGGTGTCAAATTAGAAGATAAGGATGACGAGAATCAGCCAGGTGCTAGCCATGAGTCTTAAGACTTAGATGGATAGATTGTTTGCCTATGTGGCTGACAAGGCAGTCAACACCTCGGAAGGTATTTTTTAGGACTGCATTATAGATGATGGCCCTTTGGATTTTGAGAAAGAGCCCGACAAGAAATTGAATGTCGAAGCAGAAGATCCTTTGGAAGCAATGAACTTGGGTATTGAAGCAAGTAAAAGGCCCATTTTTATAAGTGTATTTCTGCCAAAGGAATTTAAAGAACAACTTATCATGTTGATCACAGAAAACAAAGATTACTTCGTATGGGATTACAATGAAATGCCTGGTTTAAGTAGAGACCTTGTCAAACACAGATTACCACTCAAGGAAGGGTGCATACCTGTAAAGCAAGCAAACAGAAGGTTTGCTCCTCAAGTAGTATTGAAAATCAAAGAAAAGATCAAACATCTACTTAAAGTTAAGTTTATTAGAACCACTAGGTATGTCGAATGGCTCTCTAATGTAGTCCCAGTTATTAAGAAAAATGGTAAGTTCAGAGTATACATAGACTTTAGGAATTTAAATTTGGCTACTCTTAAAGATGAATATCCAATACCCATAGCAGATATGTTAGTAGATGCTGCATCTAGGCATGAAATTCTAAGTTGTATGGATGGCCATGTAGGATATAATCAAATTTTCATAGCCGAGTAGGACGTGTCGAAAACCGCTTTCTATGCCCAAGAGCTATTGGGATATATGAGTGGGTAGTCATGCATTTCGGTTTAAAGAATGTAGATGCCACTTATCAAAGGACGATGAACACCATCTTTCACGATGTCATAAGGAAATTTATGGAGATTTACATCGACAATGTCATTATCAAGTCGGAAAATAAGAAAAATCATTTGACACATTTGAGGTAAGCTTTTGAAAGAACGTGAGAGCACAGCCTTAAAATGAATCCAGAAAAGTGTGCTTTTGGAGTGTCAGCTGCTAAATTTTTAGGATTCTTAGTCCATAAAAAAGCTATTAAAGTGGATAAGAACAAAACTAAAGCAATTTTAGAAGCCGTAGCACCGACAAATAAGAAGGAATTACAATCTTTCTAAGGAAAAGTAAACTTTTTAAGAAGATTCATATCCAGTTTCTCAAGGGTAGGACCAGAGTCTTTTCATGTTTGGTCAAGTTGAAAACTGAACAAGATTTCATCTGAGAGCCTTGCCATCAAGAGACTTTTGAACAAATCAAACAGTATCTGACAAATCCGCTGGTTATGATGTCACCAATACCACATCGACCACTAAAGTTATTTATTTCATCTTCCAAAGAAACTATAGGATGTTTATTGGCTCAAGATGATGAGAATAGCATAGAAAGAGCCATTTATTACCTTAGTCGAGTTTTAAACAATGCAGAAACAAGATATAATGTAATTGAAAATTTATGTTTGTCATTATATTTTTCTTGTACTAAGCTGAAATATTATATGATGTCTTGTAATGTATTTGTTGTCTCAAAGATAGACATAATAAAATATATGTTATCTAAACCTGTTCTCAATGGTTGTATTGGCAAATGGCCAATTGCGTTGTTTGAATTTTCTTTACATTATGTTCCAGTAAAAGTTGTCGAAGGCTAAGCATTGGCTGACTTTTTAATTGACCATATTGGTTTGGATATAGATAATGATATAGATTTTGTCGGATTGAGACCATGGCATCTTTACTTCGACGGGTGTTGGACAATTATTTTTTAAATATAAAAAAATATACATTTTTGTTAGTGAAAATCAGTTATTTGGCTGACAAGTAATCATCCTTGGTGGTGAAACGAAATACTTTCAATTATCTAAGTGTTAAAATAGTAATCTAGCAAAGAGATTCGACAGAAATCAGCAATTTGACAGAAAGAAATTCGACAGCAAAAAGTAAGTAGAATGGACGTCAACTCGAAATAATTCATAGTGACATTCAAGTGTACGTCCATCAAAGTGAAATCGTCAGAAGCACATCATTCAATAAACGAGATCAAAGAGACATTGTTAACAAACAAGTCAAGAGACTAAAGTTGTCGAATGATGAAGATATGCATATTAATGGCGTGACTTGGTTGTCAAACGTCAAAGGCAAGATAGATTGTCAAATAAAAGTTGTCAAAGACAGTTACTCCCATCATCAAAATGATTAGGGCAATTGTGTTGGACAATGAAAACCGTCACTTACGTGGGTTTAGGCAGTTGTGTCGAGTAATATAAATCGTTACTTACTTAGTGATTAAGTAGATAGGTAGTTATTTCCATCATTTTCCTTTAAATACTAGATGTTTTGTTGTAAAAGATTGGCAACTCTTGATTAAAATCCTAACATGTCACATGAGCATATTAACGAATTAACATCAAAGTATGCTTTCTAACCTTTAACATTCCAGTCAATTTAATTCAAAGCCTTTATCATTCCAATCTCCTTTACTTCATACAATTTATTGCACTTTCATTTAAACTTTCTGCACTTTAAACTTTTCAAGTAATTTACTGCAATTTCATTTAACTTCCTGTGTTTTAATCGTTTTCATTTAACTTTCTACACTTTTACCTTCTGCACTTTAAATTTTAGCAACTTTACATTTTTCACTTTATTTTCTGCCAGTTACTTTCTGCAATTTACCTTCTATGCACTTTACATTTTGCAATCTACTTTCTACAAATTACTTTCTGCCTTTTTTGCCATTTTCATTTAACTTTTCTAAAAAAAAGTGTATTTCAGACCTTACGTTCTTTCGTGAAGTTACTTGCATTCGACACATTTTTATCATATACAAGATTATCGTATAACTTTGAAACCATATTGCTCTCAATTTTCATTATTTGTTGTCGAATTTGGCTTTGACCAAAAAAACACCACTAATAATGGATCAAGGCATCAAAAAGAAAGTGGCAAAGGAATTTTAAAAATATCCTCTTTGAGAACTCCAACAAAATTTATGTTGAACTTCAATATTCTTATTCTAACAACGAAGCTAAATACGAGACTTTAATTGTCGAATTAGAACTAATTTGTTAAATGAAAGCACAAAGAGTGAACATATTTGGAGATTCCCAATTAGTCGTCAAACAACTTACTCAGGAATACAAATGTGTTAGCCAAAAATTGATTAAGTATTGTGCTATAGCGAGTAAGTTAATGAAAAAAAATTTGACGAAGTTATTGTGCAAATATTCCTAGGGAGTCAAATGAAGAAGCTAATAACTTAGCCTAAATAGCTTCTAGGTATAAGGTTTCTCATAGAGTTCTGTCATATTTAATAGAAATTAGGGAACTTTAATATCCCTTGAAAGAAATAGGCGTATTACAAAATGACATTCAAATAAGTAATGATTGGAGGAAAGCAATCATCGATTATTTGGAGAATTCGAGTTTCGACGCAGAATGGAAACTTAAATATAGAGTGTCAAAATTTATAATGTCGAGAGGATAATTGTAAGAAGAACTGTTGACGGACAGTTAGAATACTGCTTAAGTGAGTCAGAGGTATACATTGCCATATCGAAAGTCCAGGGATTTGTGAAGCTCACCGAGCAGGAGAAAAAAATGAAATGGGTCCTTCAACAACGAAGATATTATTGGTCGACACTAGTTAAGGATTGTATAATGTTTACCAAGTCTTGTGAGAAGTGTCAAAGACATGGCCACATACAAAATATTCTAGCTAATGAATTACATTCAATAATCAAACCATGGCCATTCAGGGGATTAACTTTGGACTTGTTAGGCCAAATACATCCTCATTTGTTGAAAGAACATAGATATATTTTGATTGGAGTTGATTATTTCACCAAATGAGTTGAAGCAATCGCTCTAAAAGAACTTACCCTGGAAGATGTGATCAATTTTTTTGAAAATCACATCATTTGTAGGTTTGGAATATCTCAAACTTTGACAATCGATCAAGGTACCATTTTCACTGGAAGGAAAGTCACAGAATATGCTAAGACTAGGGAAATAAAGTAAATAACATCGACATCATATTATGTGCAAGCAAATGGTCAGGTAGAGGTGATAAACAAAATACTTATAAAATTGAACAAAAAACATATTGATCAACAACCTAGAAATTGACATAATACTCTTGATTAGGTTTTGTGGGCATATAAGAATTCGCCAAGAGAATCGACAGGTATTTCACTATATAAACTAGTTTATGGTCATGACGCCATATTGCCTGTCGAAAATAATCTCCAGTCAATTCATATTCAAAGACAAGATGAATTACCATTCAAAAGTTATTGGAATTCAATGTTTGACGAATTAAACAAATTAGATGATAAGAGATTAATTGCTTTAGAAAATTTAATTCGACAGAAAGAGAAAATTACTAGACTTTATGACAGTCGAGTTAAATACAAATCTTTTAACTTAGGTGATTCATTATGGAAGGTAATTTTACCCATTGAGAAACGTTGTCGAGAATATAGTAAATAGTCAACAAAGTGGGAAGGACCATTTATAGTCACTCAAGTGTTCTTTGGTAATGCTTGTGTGCTTGAAGAAGTTAATTCTGGGTTAAGTGAAATCAATCAATGGCAAATATCTAAAGAAGTATAAGCTGTCAATGTGTGAAGTAAAAATTGAATAAAAATTGTTGTTGTCGAAAAGAAAACATTGCATCTTATTGAAATTTTGTACAATAAGAATTTGTCAGATAAATTTAACTAACAGTAACAATTAATTTTGTCGGATAAATTGGACCAAAGTAACAATTAACAATTAATTACATATGCCGTAGCTGTTCCCACACGGCTGACAATGTTTCATTCTCTGCGCAAGCCATCAAATAGCTAGTCTCTAACAACTTCATCTTGTCAGAAATAGCTTGGACTTTGACCGCGATGACTTTGGTGTTTGTTTAATTTTTTGTTGGTTTGCCAAATGGCTGGTGATAACTTTGCCAAGCTTGTCTTTTTGCTCCTCAGATTTCTTCAATTCTTCTTTGGTTTTTCTAAGTTCTCCTTCTAACCTTTGGAGGTTTCCTTTTAACCAGTCGATATTGTTATCAATGAGTTTTGCTCCTTTCCTTCCCCTAACGAGAAGTTTATCTTATCGATCTCTATCGGCCTTGAAATCTCATAATTGATGCAAGACCATTTCTTTTTCTAATACCTTTCTTTCTTAAGAAAAGATGATTTGCTTGAAGGAAGGCGTTTTGCTAGACAAATGTTCAATGAAATCTCTAAAGGTCAAATACAAGCTTCGACAGAAGATTGACAGTTATGACTTTACTGGTTCAAGTTCATCTAAAATAGCTTGAATTTTGCTTGTCATAGACTCGTTAGAAGCAATGACCTCAAAAGGATAGTTAAGGAAAATCTTTAATTCTTTTAATAATTCTTCGACCTTCGAGTCTGTTGAAGATTCCTCTAGAACCAAAGAAGAAATTGCAGATAAACTATGATTACCCGACAATAGGTTGATCAAGTCGTCCAAGTCTATGTTATCAATGCTTGAATCTATAGGGGATTCAACTTGGACCATCGGGTGAGTTAGACTGGGGAAAGGAGAAATATTAACCATGAAAGACTCTATGTCTATATCCTTCATGATCTCGAATGGAGTCAGGTCGACAGGGGGTGGCTTTGTTTGAATCAGTGAGACTTAGAAGGCATGAGCTCTTGTCTGTGCCCACTATGTGGAAGAGCCTGTCGAGAACGAGACTAAGCGAATGTTGATTCCTCGATAAGAAAAGCTTTAGCCGCTTCAATGGTGAACCCTTCATGACTAGGTTCGATAGACTATTCTAGACCAAGTGATGTCATCGGAGCCTTAATCTAAAGAGCTTCGACAAGTGTTTCAGTGATAGGACTTAATATTTCTTGGTCCGAATCCTGAGATAAAAATTTCATATTAGCCTCATTATTAAAATAAATAATAAATAATAAAAAAAACTGCATCAAAAGGATTATACCCTCGACTGGGTCCATAAGTTTGATTTGTTGGATGTATAAGCTGAGCTCGAATGCTCAAGAACCGACTCCTTTTCTTGACAAATAGAAAAATAGATGAGTATACTATATTCGACCAAATCCATTCGACAAATCATGTCGTTTGATATTCAAAAATTATGCCTTGGATCCAATAGTTAGGTCATAAACTACTAGGCTATCACGTACTTTGGACTTCTTAGAAGCATGTCCGAGATCAAAAAGAGCTATTTTCCTTTTTTGTTGGAACTTTTTCTTTTTCTGCCCTAGTAATTGCCCTTTTAGACTTAGTGGGTTTGGGAGATGAAGTAACTAGTTGGTCATTCGTCTTGACCATCTTCTTTCTCTTCCTCAGACTCGACTAGTTGCTCCTTTGGTTGCTTATAGACTAAAGCCTCCTTCAATAGAAGAGCTATGGATGATAAAAAAAAGTGTGAGTTGTCAAAAATGACTCTTATCTTGGAATAGACAAGATCATATACCTTGAGGAAATTCGGTGGCAATCCTCATGGCATCATATTATTCTCCTTCATCTCTTGTTTGAAAAAGATTTATGACAAATAGGCACCTTTCGATAAATTTAAAGTTACCAGCCCTTGTCAATTCCCCAGGAGATACGTCAGTCAAACCAAAATGCACATAAGGCAATGGGGCCGGATCTAAAAAAGGAATTTTTTTTAATAAATCTGGTTGAATATTAGGATATTGTAAATATCTAAAACCATGTCAGGTGTTGTGCTCTTGTTTTAGTTTGGTTACAATTTCTTCCACACTTTAAGCAATCTAATGGGGTCCCGAGGATCTTACTTTATCTTATAAAATTTCTCGAATGCCCGAATTTCCTCCAGATGCTCACTTTTAGTCTTCGATGCTAGGTCTTGTTCCTGCATAGGAGAGTCGACAAGAATGTTAAAACACATCTTAATACTTTAATGATATGATTGGTAGTATTGCAACCACCAATCGACAAAGCACTTCGACATTCCTTGTAAAAGTTTGAAAGGTGTAAGCTCAAAAGGCTACTTTCATCTTTTATTTTCCTTCATCAACTCATTAATATCTTCCTCATTAGTGATGTAAGCATTGACAAGACGATCACTAGGTGCAAAAAAAAAAAGGTGCCAGGATGGATTGGCAAAGGCCCATCTGTCGAGCAACCATATTGGGCAGATAGATAAAAAAAAATTGGCATATTTTATGTTAGGAGCACCTATGAAAATGATCTATCGACAGAGAAAACTCAACTAAATTGAAGCACTCTCCTTGTCAAATGTTATCAGTTAAGTGAACCATTTAGGACCTTTCCTATGCTCAACAAATGGGACAAAATTTATTTTGGTAGAGTCAAGGTAGATAAAATGAAAAATCTTGAAAAAAATAGAAAAAAAAATTGCACTTCTTGTCTCATATAAGAAAGTCGCATGTCAAATAACAAAGTTTTGGCCTATATAAGCCAGATAAATAACCAGCCAACTCATCGCTCGGAGGTTTGATAGTCAAACGCTACTTCAAAATAGCATTCAACCATAACTGAAGCAGTCAAATAGGGCCTCTGACATTTTCATTTCTTCACTAAGCCCTAATATTGTTGACCATTTGGCTCATGTAATGAAAAAGATTGGCTATGAGCCATTAGCTTACAGCCAATCGGGTACCTTCATGAATGAGGTTGCAAAAGGTTAAAAGGATTTGGCTATATTTACAATTTGGAGCCAAAAGCGTAGGCCGATAGCCAAAGAAGAATAAAAGAAATATGTTTTTCATCCGACACAACAGACAAATTTTTATGGTAAAGGCTAACAAAAGAAGTGAGAGAAATATGTTTAGATGAATAAACCTCTATGGTCTAGCGAGGTTGAAGGAATGGATGAATAATTCTTCCATTTGGTCAAAGGCTAGTGATATTTGACACATTGAAGAGTTTCGTGCCCATCATACCGAAAGGAAAATGGAAGTTATTGGTAGTCTTATTCCAGAAGAAAATTGAAGCGCCAATCATGGCAGCATCAACTCTAATGGTATGTCAAGAGAGTTGAATGAGATAAAAAAATGCCCATCTCTTTCCAGAATTAGTCTTTCTGTGCTTGTACCATATCAAGCCAGGTGTGATATCCGTTGACTCTGGAGGAAGGCATTCTAAACATTCTCTTAGCCTTTTAGAAATAATAAATGGGTATAGACAACGTTGAAGTAAGGATGGCTTCCTCGGGAGTTTTACAGGGAAATATAGGGCGAAGATTTTTCAGGAACGTTTCTAAGGATAACAAGGGTCCCAAAAATTCAAGAGGATGAGTAAAATAAGAATAAGGAATGGGGATTATTACCTTTGATTTCTGCCATAATTCTGATTTGTCTACAACCAGGTCTTAGATGATGTTTTTGGCATTGGTGGTTTTCTTGGCAGAAGAAGAAGCTTGAGGTTAGAGGACGCCATTGGTGGTAGTAGCTTAAAGGTAAAGGTATTTGGAGGAATAGAGAAAAAGGGTTTAGGGTTTTAAAGGAAACGAAATGTTAGAAGGGCAGTAACAGCTTAAATTCCAAGATAAAGCTGTCATATTAGAGATAATCATGATCCTAAATCTATTTCTAGAAATCCAGTGTTAGTTACAATGCTATTTAAAATTTAGTTTTCTCCGTGTCTGTGGAGAACAAAATTTTGGAGGACATCTGTTAAACGATTATTTTTAAATATATAATTATCGACAAAAGTTATATTGCTTGGTCGACAAGTAATCATCAACAAAATAGTGCCGATTATAGAATTGTCAAACTAGTAATCTAGCACATCTAGCAACTTGACAGAAGGAATTGGACAAAGGAAAACAAGTGGAATGGACAAGTCAGCTTGAAATAACTCATGACAACTTTATCAAGTATAAATCTATCAAAGTAGAATTGTCATAAGCACATCATTCAATAAACGAGTTTGAGAGATTAAGTTGTTGAATGTCAAAGACATGCTGGTTAATGGCATGACCAAATTGTCAAACGTCAAAGACAAGATAGGCAAAAATTATCGAACAGAAGTTATCGAAGGTAGTTACTTCCATCAAGTGATTAAGGCAATTGTGTCGAGCAATGTAAATCATTACTTGCGTGGCAATTAAGTACATAGGCAATTATTTCCGTCATGTGCCTATAAATATTCAGTGTTTTGTTGTAAACGGGATTAGCATCCCTTGATTAAACATCCTAATATCTCACACGAGTAAATTAATAGATTAACATCAAAGTATGCTTTCCCCTTTAACATTTCAGTCATTTTAACTCAAAGTTCATCTTTTAAACTTCTTTGTTTTTACTTCTTTTATCATTTCTTGCAATTTAATTCCAGTTGTTTATCGCTTTCTTTTACTTTCTGCAATTTGCTGTACTTTTTGTTTACCTTTCTACCATTTACTTCATGTCATTTACATTCTACAGTTTACTTCTGCAATTTACCTTTTGTGTACTTTACTTTCTACAAATTTACGTTCTGTAAATTACCTTTTATGCACTGTCATTTACTTTCAACTTACTTTCCTATTTTTATTTCTTTTATTTAACTTTCTACAAAAAGTGTATTTCCAACCTTATGTTCTTTCATACAGTTATATGTTTCAAGTAATGCTTTCAACATATTTTCTGCCTTTGACAAGATTACCGCATAACTTTGAAACCAAATTGTTCTTAATTCTATTATTTGTTGTCGGATTTGGGTTAAACTAAAAATCACCATTAACAAAATCATACACAACCACAACACAATACACATCATAGTAATTTGCCACTTCCGAAAATAATTTCCTAAACCACACAAGAAATTCCATTTTCTAGTTGATATCTCTAACTAGGAAATTTAATTCATTGAATTCCAATTATGATGTAAGTGGGATTTATATTGTACGTGAGTACATAAAAACTTGGTTAGCAAGGTCACCCACTCACCTCAATATCGATTAGGATTTATAGAGGAAATGGACCAAGAAATAAAGCCAATGTGTCTTTGAAACCACCTAAAACCAAATCCAATACATCCCTTAGAAAAATGCCCAATTTCCCACTTTTCCTTTTCCATCTAGCCTAGGGTGTGTGGGCACCCTAGAGTTTCCCAAGAAGCCGAGGCATCTGCCCCAAGCACCAAGTAACAGAGGCTTATTGTCTCGAGCTAGCGCCTAGCCACCCAAGCCTAGAGGGTCACCCCCTCTTGGCCAAAATGGGCCCCTAGGTGCCCAGGGTCTAGTGCCCTTTTTTCTCTTCGATTTTTAGCTTAAGATTTACCAAAAATCCTTTTATTTCAGTCCTTTCCTTTCCACAAAACCATTTTGTCATTTTTCTCTTATGGACCATTCTTATTCTTTATTTGTGTATGTAGCTCCATTTCAGCAAGAAAAACCAAAGAGAGAAGCAAAGCAACAAGGTAACAGCACCAACAATCCCAAAATCCAACTTTCTCCCCTAAGGCATACCTAAAACCGAAATTGGAGAAGAAAAGGATAATGGAGCTTACCTCTAGCCTTAGCAATGCCGATGAACCAGGAAATAACCGGGAAACAAGAATCGACTAGAAGAAATGGAAGAAAGGATGATGAAAGTTAAGAGAAAGAGACTTTCTTCTTCTAGCTCCCAAAGTGACTCAAAACGTGGAAATAAGGAGGAAGAAAGAGAAAAGATAGACTTAAAGGCTTGTGGGTCATTGGGTGACCCATGAGTACTCATCCCAACTAGAAATATCTCACAATAATTATATTTATTTCATTAAACTTTTTCTTTCTCCTATTTTTCACAAACACAGAAAAATACCACGTAGCATTAAAATATCTAGTCTAATCATTCACCATAAATTCCACAATAAACCATCCAAAAAAATTAATTACAAAAATAAAATAACTAAATAAAATAAAATAAATTAACGCTATATAACACTGTAATACCCCAAACAGTGACTCCAAAATTTGCTGGTGTTACATTTACCATGCTCCCTCCTCAACCATAAGCCTCCTAAATTGGAATTGTTAGGTAATTGGTGCTTAATTGACAATGAAAAGTTTGAGAGATACTTGTATTCTTCTTAAAGCCCAAGCATGCTTCCTCATAGAGACTAAAGGTGTAACATTCGAGATTTTAGGGTTGTAATTTTCTTCTTGGGTGTATGCTCTTGTGTGTGAATTGAGGCATTTACTAAATTTCGTGATATAATTATTAACTATGTCATGTGCTTATATCTGGTATTTGATGTGTTTTGAAGTGTAGTATTTTACTTTGAGGTGTACTAAGTTGGGAGATGTTAACTTTTGGGAAAGTGAGAGTTAAAGGACATGGAGGCAATTTATTTTCCTTATTGTTTCATATAAACCTTCTCTTGAAGCATATGGGACTTCATTAATTCTTCTCATGCTCTCACTCCCTCCATGGTCACCAGTGCTCTCTCTCCTAGTAGCTCATCATCTCCCTCTTTTTTAGGCTTGTTGGTGGTAGTCTCCCTCTTCCCATAAGTGAAGATTCAAGACTTGTAAGTATTCTTCCCTATTTCTTTCTCTCATTTTCGCAACTTGTGAGCCCTTGATGGATAATAAGGGATTTTCTGAAAATGGAAAGTTAGGTTTGGTTTTAAACTCTTCCCTTGATATTTATGAACCTTAATGGATGTTTTCATAAGGTTAATGGTGAGGAAAATTGTATTTACTTTAAACATTTTGTAAAAATCTAAAACTTGGAAAGTTTGGGAAGAATACTTGGTTATTTTACCATTTCTAGTGATTCTCTTGCCTTGGGCATGAACTTATAGAATATTTAGTGTGTGTCGAAGTCCTTGAGTGATTTGATTCAAGTTAGGATGGTTGTATGTTGGAGAAAGTGATTGATTTCTGGAAAATTTAGAAACTAGGGTAATCAGTCGACTGTCGAGATAGAATCAAGCGACTGATTACTTCTAAAACTTACCAGGTTTGGGTAGTAGCTCATTAGTCATCTGATAAAGTACTATCAGTCAACTGATTCCTCTCTGTTATCCATTATTAAATTTGTAAATTTTAGATCAGTCAACTGATATGGTATTATCAGTCCACTAATTTTTTTCTGTCACTTATTAGGAGATTTGAGAATTGAGATTTGAGGATCAGTCGACTGATAGGGCACTATCAATCGATCGATTTCTCCTTGTTTCTAGTTGATAACTCTGATGATTTTGGAATTAGTTGACTAATAGTGATTATCAGTTGACTGTTCACTTATGAGAATGAATAGAAAAATAATTAATTCATTCTTTTCATGTGCATAAATGATAGGGTGATAATCCTTGAACCTTGGCACTTTTGTCCTTTTGGATCACTCGCACGTACTGAAAGTATAAGCATGGAATTTAGGTGAGTAGATAACTTAGGTAATTGAGTAATAATTATAAATATAACTTTAGGTTTCAAGAGTGCTGTTTAGATAAAAGAATGGTGTGCCTGCTATGTAATTGTGGTAACAAGGTTTCCCGTAGGGCTTTGAAATAGTTATGATTATGTTTTAATGCAATAGTAATTGATTACCTGTGAAGAAATTCTGAGAATGTAAATTTATATATGTTCATGTGTATTTGCTTTATGCCATGGTAAGGCATTACCTTATTCATAATACCGAGGTATGGTATATATCACGACTAAACTGTGTCGAGGTGTGACACTCACTTATATTAATTGAGTCATGGTATGGCTTACCTTATAATTAAATAATATTGGTGTGGTATTCGTGTGTTAGAATGATAACCTTCTACCTTGAGTAGGTAATACCTGAATATTGGTGCTTTAGAAATCATAGTTGTAATTTTTGTGTTATGTTTAGGTTGTTACTCACTGAGTATTCTCTTACTCATACCTCTCACGCTTGAATCTTTCAGAGTCCATAGCTGGAGAAAGTGATGCGTGCAAGGACTCGTGAGTCCCGCGTTATCAACCCCTTTTTGAATCCTTGGGTTGGTCTTCTTTTTAAGTTATCTTTCTTGTTTTTTAGATGTCGCTCTGTGACTACGTAGGTAACCTAGGACCTGTTTATAAATAAATCATAACTTTGGATTATGGTGATTCTTTTGGCTAATAGATGATGGGATGCCATATATTCTTTTGTAAACCTGTATATTTTGATGAATGGAGTGAATCATGCTTGTTGTTATACGTATTACGAACTGAAATCATTTAATTGATTATATTTTGAGAATTCTGTGGATTATTATGGACATTGGTTTGTGTCGTAAGGCTTACGGTGTGAGTGTGAGTCCTCAGCACCGTGCCGGTCACATGTTGTGTTTTGGGGATATGACAAAAGGAGAGAAGAAAAAAATTGGAGAATGTCATGAGAAAGCTGAAGTTTGAACAATCTTTTATTATCGATTCTATTGGAAAGTCTGGAGGGCTATGTTTTGGAATTGTTTTTTTTTTAATTTTGATATTTTAAACTATTACCAGAATTATATCTAAACAAGTTGTAAATTCAATGATTCTAGTAATGAAATTTATGTTACTATAATATCTGTCATTTTTCTTTTATATATATATATATATATATTGATATATATGTGGTGTGTGCATTAATTACTGCATCTGTGTTGCTATAATGGTGACGTAGGATATATTTTTATATATACCATGGAAACATGTTGATAGTGGTATACTCCTATTTCACTAAGTGACTAAGCTGACTTAATAAAAAGGAAGAGAGGGACCATAATGAAAGGAAAGTCAACATATGAGGTCTTATAAAAGAAAAAGGGAAATTCTTGTGTTGTACCCAAAGATGAGTTTATGTAATCACCAAAGTAATATGTAGTTGTATAAGTTAATTTTTGGGTAAAAACACAATTTCATTCTTCAAGTTAAAGCCTAGAGTATAAGTGTTTTTCTTTTTATCCTTTGGGGGCCCCACTTCCATTAAGGTCTGATTTTTGCTATCCACACACATACAAACAATATATCCCAAGTCCCTTTCCCACCCTTTCACAAAAAACACTTCTCTCCACCCCTTATCTTCGACTCTAAGTCTCTAATCCAACAAGCACTTCATCTTGAGGCATCTTTGTGGTAGCTTTACAGAAATTGGTTAGTAAAGTTCATCCCCTCCTCCTTTCTTTTCATCACTTTAAGAACCCTAAGAAAGAGAAGTGTCTTTTTATTTAAAATGTGAGTGAGAGTTTGAATTTCTGACAATGTCCTCGGGTCTTAATCATGAAAAGCTGTGATAATTAATTTGGGATGGTAATATAGAGTTTTGAAGCTACATTATCCGTTCTTGAAATTTCTTTGATAAATGGTTGTTATTGAGTATAGCTTCATATACTTGTGTAGGTTGATTTTATGGCTTGTTGTGGAAGAATTAACCACCCAATAGTCTCAAAAATAGCTTTGTGAAGTAACTTTGCAAGGAAAATGGATCACCTCCAAACCAACCCCTCCAAATCCTCTCCAGGCCCTCCTAGACAACATTGGATGGTAAATGGAAACAAGCGCCCCCTCTTTTTTTTTATTGATGAAACATGGTTGTATAGAAGGTCTGAAAGGGATCTGAAAGGGATTGGGTCTGGAAGGAATCCCAATTCCTTTGCAATTGGGACTCAAGGAGAGGTTTTGAGGGAGCATAAAGGTGAATTTTCAAGTTTCTAGTTTCTCCTCAAACTCGAGTACCCAGGGAGCCAAGTCTAGCTCCCAGGGTGTCACCCAAGCAGAAAAGGACATTTTGACTTTCGTGTCCCTAATTTGATTTTAAATTCTCCCAATATCCTTATTTATTTTTTATTTCCCAATGTAGGCCACTTTTACTGTGGACTAGATCTATTTGCAAGCGTGTCGCCCCTTAGAAACAAGCAATGTCACCCCTAATTTCGCCCCTAACATGCATGTCTGCCATGTTAGGGGAGACACATGTCCTAGTGCGACACGTGGCGTAACTTGTATTTTTTTAAAGTCTACTCTCTATTTCAAAGCTCTTTCTCTCTCTTGCTCCACTTCCCAATTTTTGCACTCCATTTCCCAATATCAGAAACATTTGGTCAAAGTATACACAAGTCTATCTAGATTTTATTGCTAAAACTGAAAAGAAAGAGAAAGACAATGAAACAGAGAAAACAAGCTTCTTTCACTAATAATATTATAATATTAATCTTTTGATCTATTTATTTTCCCAATATTCTCTCCACTCACATGTTAAATAGAGATCACATGTCACAAGAAAAAAAATTTAATATGATCCCCATCAATGTACATACACACACGCTTTTGTCACAAAAAATGAAAATAATAAAGCAAAGCAAGATACTAAAAATAGAAAGAGTGGTTGAAGCTACAAGAGTAGTATTAATGATATTAAAGTTAGTAATCCAAGTTTTTTTTAAATATAATATAAAAATAAACATTGAAAATTCAAATGATGTTAATGAAATCAAATATGTGTACCAACTAGGTTGTGTGTACAAAAACCACTTGAATATATCTAGCTGGAAGGTTTGTGGATAATCTAAAACACGTATTCATATAAAATAAATAAGAACATAATTGTGACACAAAAATATAGAACAGAAAGGATAAGACAGGGCATAAGATAGATTAAAGGGAAAGAATCTACAACTTGAAGTAGAAAGGGGGAAGGGAGGAATTAGGAGAAGAAGAGCGTAGGAAGTTACAGAGTGGGGATCATATTAATTTTTTTTTTTTAGTACCGTTTCTTATTTCCACTTTTCTACCTTTCTGTCAGATGTGAGAAATTACAGAGTAGGGATCACATGAAACTTTTTTTCTTATGATATGTACTCTGTTTAATGTGTGAGTGGAGAGAATATTGGGAAGATAAATTGATTAAAAGATAATATTATAGTATTATCAGTGAAAGAAGCTTGTTTCAATGTTTCTGATATTAGAAGGTGAGGGGGTAAATATTGGGAAATAGAGAAAGAGAGAGAAAGAGCTTTGAAAATAAAGAATAGACTTTAAAAAAAATACAAGTTATGCCACGTGTCGTATTGGGACATGTGTCACCCATGTTAGGGGCACATCGCTTTTATATGATGAACAACGGTGTCACCCTTGACCAAGGAAACATGCTTGCAAATAGATCCAATCTATAACAAAAGTGGCCTACATTAGGAAATAAAAAGTAAATAGGGATGTGGAGAGAATTTAAAATCAAATTAAGGACACAAAAGTCAAAAAGTCAGCAGAAAAAGGTCCCTTCTCTAGCCCTGGGTGCCTTAGGCGCCAAGGGGACCAAGAGGCTTACATTCTGTACCCATGGCACCTGAGGTGCCAACAAACCTTGCCCACATGTATCAATAGGGCGCCTAGAACTAAAGACCCCATAATTCATGAAATTTTGTGTTAAGTTGGGTGATGTTGGTTCCTTAAGTGTTTGAGGGATCTTTGGTGGTCATCTGACATTTGTTATCAAGTAATTTAACTAAAACTCAAGTGAGTGATTAACCTTACTCTAATGGCATGTTTCTTTCAAGTAAGTATCATGAAACACCCCTTAGCAAGAACAAGATAGTGAGTTTTACTTATGTAATTCATGCATATTATGTTTCTTGGTAACATAAGATTATATTCATGAAATGAAGCCTATGGCCTAAAGTTGAGTAAAGATTGTCTTTAGACTTCATGAATGGTGTTTGAGTGCATGTTTAGCATGGTAGTGCACCTCCATCCTTGTCTAATACTTAGGAAATTTGTGAGGCTCGATAGGGTACGGTCAATAGAGACCTATGAGATTTGGTAGAGTAATTACTCCCACTCATGAGGTTCGGTGGGATAAGATCTATAGAGGCCTATGTACCATGTGAAATTACCCATGTTGACAGTCAGTCATTACGTTCATGAATTTAAACTCTCCATCGTAGCTCCCTTGAGCCCTACACTTGATTTAAACCAACTTAATAACTACATGACGCCCATCCATCTCCCTTAACTCAACATCTATCTGAACCACCTAACCCTACAAATCTTTATAATTTAAAATATATATATATACTATAACCTCACATCCCACTAAGCTTCATAGTGTGTTAGGATTATGCACTTCTGTTTCACCAAAAAATGCAACGTTCTGCCACCAACACCCATGCACCCTTCCCATTCACCAACTCACCACTATTAGCCCAACCTATCAACTTATTACCTTGTAATCCTGATACGTCACCCACTACTACATCACCTAAATACAGACAACAATCAACTAACCAATGACAAATACCTTCATCACCTCACCAACATCTACCAACCATGGTAATCAAGATCTAGATCTTGCTTACAAGATCACACAAGATCTAGATCTTGCTTACAAGATCACACAAGATCTAAATCTTGATATCAAAATAAGCAAGATCGCAAATATGATCTTTTCTGCATCAGGATTATGTGGGATCATGATCTTGATCATAAGATCGTAGGATCTTTTTTCTTCTTCTATGTGATAATCATGATCTAGATCTTACTTGCAAGATCGGATAAGATCTAGATCTTAGTAACAAAAATGAACAAGATCATAGGTCAGACTTTTTCATTTCCTGAAGCTTCAAAATGACGTCATTTTGAAGTGGAATCATGGATTGTGAATCACACTAATTTTTATAGAATAAACCAAAATGAGTTTGATAATTCAAAGATTAGATTGTTATTTTACCATAATTTATACATGTAATTATTGGAATCATAGATTGTGAATTTGTGATTCTAAATGATGATACTATCATACACTCATTCATACTTATGAATGATGATAATTGATAATTTGAATTGAATATTGAATTATTGATAGTATTTTTTGTGATGCTGAATTTGTTAATGCTGAATTGCTAATACTGATGATAATATTTTTTGTTGCGAATTTGGGATTGCTGGTAGCCAATAGCTAGCCTTATAAATGACATTTTGTTACTTTGGTAATATATGATATGACTTGTTTTATAGAAATTTTTTGATATTTTATTTTTTGATAAATTTATGCTTATTTATTAATTTTAGAAAATTATATAAATATTTTTTATATTTAGTTTTTAAATGCAATTAGATCCTGCGATTCAATCTCACCCAACCTTTCTGATCCTGTACAAGATCTCGATCTTGATTACCTTGCTACCGTCATTACCAAAAAAATGCAATGCCCAACACAGGAACCACCTAAAGTGGATAAACCTACTAAGGAGAATCCCAATCAACTTGCCTTAGATTTTGGCTTAGAGCCACCCCATGACATTGGCTCCCGTGGAAACAACACTGATCGAAAAATCTATGAATATAATGTTGCACCTTCACCAAAACAATTTAATGATACTTCCCCCCATCGCAAACCATCAACCAGGCCCTTCACTTCAATTGGTTCCCCTTGAATCTACTAAACAAAATCTCCAAAACTATGGTAAAGCTAAGGGGAGACTAATATCCTGTGACTACCTTTACCCTCCATCCTTTACTTGCTCTAGTAGATGTATGCGTCAACTGATCTCTGAACTTAGGGACCAGAAGAGTTGACTACCACCAATTCTTCCATCCTTTTGCTTACATTTAGCCAACCCCTTATACTGCCATTAACGTTTACAACCTTTCTTCTCCTATGAACATCTTAAGTTGGAATGTTAGCGATGCAGGAAGCACCGAATTGAAAAAAGTCTTTAGGAAGAATAGCCACAACCTGAACTTAGTCATCCTTACTGAAACTAGACTCAACGGTGATAGAGCAAACTCGATGATTAATAACTTAGGCTACGACAGTTTCTTTAAGGTGGATACCATGGGTTTCTCTGGAGGTATTTGGATTCTTTGGAACCCTTTTTCCGTTATGGTTAAATTGTTTTTGATTCTTTCTATGAAGTGTTCCTTACAGTAAAGATAAGATGTCATAACTTTTTACGTATAGCTTTATATGCTAGTCCTATTTTTGCTTTAAGAAAATGAACTTGGTTAAAACTCTTTGAGTTGTCTGATCATATCAATTTACCTCAAATATGGAGACGAAATATCTTACACTAGAGAAATATTTGGAGGTCGACATCTAAACACAAATAAAACGGATACCTTTAATTGTTTCCTAAATAAGGCAACCTTAATAGACTTAGGGTTTGTAAATCTTAGATTTACTTAGACTAATGATAGACATGTGGAGGCCATTGTTCGTACTCAGATTGATTATTCCCATGCAAACCCAACCTGGTTAAGCTTGTTTCCTGAAACAGAAGTTTTTTCATCTCCTTAGAATCTCTTCTAATCATTGCCCTATCCTTTAAAAAATTGATCCAAAGTATGTCAGAGGTGAAAAACCTTTTAAGTTCGAACCCTTTTGGATAAAACATAATTCTTTTGCTCAAATAACTAAATCGGCATGGAGCAAATTCCCTTTGGACCTTTCAAGAACCATCTTTGAATTTAAGAAAGATCTTATCAAATGGAATGTAGAAAATTTTTGAAATATCTGCAATGAAATTAAAAGAACCAAGAAAAGACTTAGTGGCTTGCAGAGATCTCTAGACTTTAGTAGGGATCACCAACTCCTGTCTCTTGAAAGGGATCTCCAAAACCACCTAGATTCTTTTTTAGACCACGAAGAATGAATTTGGCATATGAAATCTAGGGTTCAATGGCTGGCACTAGGTGATAGAAATACAACATACTTCCATATAGTAGCAATAAATAAGAGAAGGTGTAATACCCCAGAAGATATTATTGTGTACACGTGCACGAGAGAATTTTTTTTCTTTTCTGTTGTTGTTTATTTTGATTATTCATCCTTATATTGGTATTATGTCTTTGCCATGATTTTTCTCTAAACACAATGGAGTTAGAGACACCTATGGTAATCACATAAAGGGAGATGCAATTTCATCCATGTTTGGGAGTTAATTAAATTGAAGAGGAGAAAATATTAATTATCTCTTGCCTTCTTATGTTGATGAATTTAAGTTGATGTTTATGCTAAACACCTTGTTGTAAGGACTAAAATAAAATAAGTTTAGTCTTTAGAGGATGTAATAAAAATTGATTTTACAATGGTACCTTATGTATATGTGTCTAGTGGAACATTGGAATTTTGGCTAAGTGCAGGAGAAGGAAGATAGTATTTTGAGTGAAGGGGTTTATATAGTAAATTGCTTTGAGAGTCCAAGGGCATTTCTATCTATCTAAGACCAAAAATTAAAAATAAACCATATCTTCCCTCTTCTTTGCTTGTTGCTTTAGGAGGGGTTGAGGTGAGTATATTATTTTTTCTCTCCTTGATTTGTTTCTCTTCCAACCTCTAGGGGTAGAATGTTGTTCTGGGGCTGTTAATGGATGTTAGTGGATGTTGAAGTTTCCTCATCTTGATTTCTAACTTCCAAGCTAAAGGGATTAACAATGGTGAATGGTGATTCCTAAAACCATGGCTAAAGAAATTCTTTGATAAAATTTGGTATTTTAGGGCTTTGGATTTCTTTAGCCTATGGATCTACCATTTGATGACTTCTACTGATCTTTAAAGCACCCAAGGGGTCATGAAACCCCTTCCTTGTTGGAATCTTGCAAGTGGGAAGTCAAGAGTGGAGTTCGGTGATTTTTCTACCATTTTTCGTGCTGCCCAAATCCGAGGCGACTAGGTGCCATGTTGACATAGAGCAAGACTTACTCTCAGAGACATTAGCCTAGGGCACCCAATGTAATACTCCAGGTATTACGGTATTGTAATATCTCAAATTTTTAAATAAGGCAGTGGGCCTTGAAATTTGGAAAGAAAAATTTGCGGAATTAAAAATTTTTAATTTTGAACATACAATGAGGATTAATTTGCAATAATAGATTCTCAAGGAATTATTTGAAAATTTCCAAATTTTGGTAGGAGAATTACTTTTTAGTGAGAAGAGTGAGAAAATGAATGGTCAAGAATAATTTTGAATATTGAATAAGGTTAGAAATTTTTTTTAAGTTTTTAAGGACCTAATTGAAAATTCATTTAAAGAAGAGTTGTTTGATAGAATTTGAACAAAAGCAAGTGGATGTGGCATATGGAGGTGAATTCACGTGTACTTTCCTTCCATCACAACATTAGAGGCTTCTAGACAATATATACACACACATTCAAATTTTTCTTTTCATTCACAAACATTTTTGGACTTGAGAGAAAGAGAAAGACGAAAGCTGGCAGGAGAGCAAAAGAGGGAGTTGTGGTGGTCACCGATGACCACCACCATCATCTCTGGCGAGTTCATCTCCTTCTTGAGGTAAGATTAAACTTCTTCTTCCTCTATTTTTGTTTTCCCCTTCTCCTCTCCCCATTTCATCTTGGTTGGAACCCTATGGAGAAAAATTAAGTAAAGGCTATGATTATTGATGGGAATTTAGCTAGAAAACTATTTATTTTAATCATAAGACAGTTTAGAAAACATTTAAGAGGAGAAAATATGGTTTAAGTTATAGTTTGTGTTCTGAAATTTTAATGGTGCAATGTATATTGATTTTAGAAAAAAAAAAAAAAGGAAGGATGAAATGAAGTTTAATGTTTGTTTACTTGCAAGAGGATGAATTAGTAACTTAAACCTCAACTAAGTATGATCTTGTACTCTTGAAACCAAAGGAAATGAAAGGGAGGCAAAAAAACAGAGTTGAGAACATTCTGCAGAATTCTGCTTGTCATTTGCTACTATGAACGGTTTGGATTATTTGATGTATGAAATGAACTCCAATGGTCATGAAATTTGGTATTTAGTTAAATATAGTATCTAAGATCATGCCTAAATTATTTCAATTTTTTCTGGGCTAATTTAGTACCCTAAAAGTCCTTAGAACAGCAACTGAAATTTGTAAAAAATAGAACAGGACTAATCTGTCATGCTTCTGGTTTTATGTTTTTTGGATGACCAAATGAACTCCTAAGTTTATGAAATTTTTTGGAGAGATTCTTTATAGTTTGTAATCAGATCTAGAAAGTTTCATGACATTTTGAGAAGTTTAACTTGGTAAACTATCTATAAATATAATCTGAACTCTCTATAGAAACAAATCTGGATAGTTTAGGAAAATGATTCGGTTTTGGTAGTCAAATTTGATCTGAAAATTTTTATTGCATTTAGATAAAACATAAAACTAATGATTTGAAAAATTTCATTTCATTTGGATATGGTTAGGATGGTTTGTCAAGAATAAAACAATACTATAATAGAATTGGGCAATTCTGGCATAGGCTCACTAATGAGGTCTGTAGAGGGGCTAAATGAGGAAGTTTTAATCTCAAATTTTTATCATAGCATATTAACATATAAAGAAGGCTCTGTACCAAGTTTCATGAATTTTGGAACTATAAATCAATATCAGAAATTTTGTAAAGTTTGGCTCCGAAACTAGCAGAAAAATAGAACAATGTTGGATGCTTTGTAACCTAAGTTCTAATTGGTGTTATTTCCTTCTTGGCTTATTTTCTAGGCCTCCTATGAGTTCTTTGGCACTTTCCTTCGGTTTAGAGTGTGGGAACATTGCTCGGATTCGAGGTGAGTGGGTGATGCTTCCTATGACTAGATAGTTTTCTTTAATGATCAATGCATCATAATGAGAACATGTAGTGCATTCAAATTTAAAGATTAGAGGATTAAATTATACAAGGTATGTTTGAAGTTATATTGTTATTGTACCTCGAATAAAATGATGAAATATCAATATTAGTGAAACTTGTGTAGTTGTGTATGCAAAACTATGTTCCTTGTTTTCTCATGAATAGAGATGTGAAGAGTATAATGTTATATGTGTGCATATGTGTATATATATGTTTATATTTTAAATTGATACACAAAGAAACTTTGTAAACATATATGTACATACACATTTTTATCTTCTAAAGATGCGAAAAGGGAATGTGTATATATATATATATATATATATATGTATATGTATATGTATGCATGGAAACTTATAAAGTTTTGTCTTAAATTTAAAAATAAATAAACAAATACATGTATATGTATACATATCTATAAATTATGAACTAATCATGAGATGTATGTACATATAATATATATATATATATATATATATATATCAATATTTACCTTGTATTGTTGAAAGGTTTAGTTTGATAAATACATGTATATAAACATATGCACACATAAGAGGGAAGTATGAAAGTTATAACTATTATGTATATTGAGATAGGTAGAATATATTAAAATGCATGTAAAGTAGATGTAAACTTTTGAGTAAGCAATGAACAATGAATGTTGAGATCATATTATAATTTATGATATGAGGATTATGTTGAAGTGTGATAAGCTTGATTGTTGAAATTATCATTTGTGGAAAATTAAGGTATGTTATGGATGAATAATTTCTTATGAATTATGATCTTGAATTCTGATTGTGTTCGTGTTTGTGAAAGAATGGAAAGGCATGATGGTGCACCACATAGGAAAATATACACATAGCTATAAGGGTGGAGATTTATAAATGGAGCAATAAGAGTGGATGAGCGGGGACCGCAAGCAACGATCCAGTGGAACTCTAGACGACCAGTTGGTACGGGAAAATTTGTACAATTGATTGAATTGTTTACTGTTGTGAATTGTTCTGAATTATCTTATGTTGAAATATGATTAGTTTACTTGGATGTTGTTGAGAGCTATTTGGTTTATATTGAATCGTATTATAATTGGTTATGAATAATTGATACATGGTATCATTATGATGCTCTATAACTATTTTTCGTCGTAGCATAGTGTTGTCCCCTCACTGAGTATGTGGTTCACTTATACCCCTCTCATAAACATTTTTAGAGTTGTTAATTAAAAATGAGCTTCGAGCAGGAGGTAAAGGATTCATAGCTCAAGATTCTACTTGAATCCGGGGATGGCTAAACTCCTATTCTTGTGTCCTTTACTTTGCTACTCTAGAGTTGTCTATGATCGTGTAAGTAGTCTAGGAATTGGATTGTTGTGTTTATGAATTAAGGGATTATGTATATAAATGAAGTAACTGTATTGTTGATATGTTTCTAAATATTTCAATAAATTTACTTGTTATGATGGAATGCAATAAGGGGCAAAGAACAATACATTCTTTTTTTACGTAGTTGGATATCTATAAACATGTGAAAGGAAGACTTCTTTAAATAATTATTTACATTCATTTATCTATTATTAGAATGATTTCTATGTTGGCTTGATAAATGGATTAGGTTATGAGGTGAGGTTAGGCTCATTCTAGTGACGGTCACGTGTCCTAGGTGGGTCGTGACAGGTATAGTTTAAAAGAACGTAAATTAGTGAGAGTGAAAATTTTTCACAAGTTAAGGAGTTTTAACTAGAGGAACGATGGATCCTAAAGTTTAAAAAGGACTAAAGTAAAAATTTTATTGAGTTGCATAGAGATTTATAATTTGTGATAAGATAGGATATGAGGGATGGAAAATATGTGGAAGGGAAAATATAATCTAGAAGTTAAAAAAAATCAAGAAAGACTATGTTGAGATTAGAAATAAAATAATAATAAATTATTGAGGACTTATTTGAAAATTTTACAAATGTGTGTGAAGATTTTATTCTAGTAACAAGTAGGGGGACAAAAGGGAGAAATAATAGAAGTTTTGGAATTTTATGGGGTGATTTTTTTTTTAAAAGAAATGATGTAAAGACCCAAATGAATTGATTTTCTAAGAAGGAGTGGCTCTTAAAATTTTATTCAAAAACAAGTATATGTGGCACAACATAATACTTGACATGTGGAGCATTTATCACCCTTGGATGTGGCTTCTTGAAGAAGCCGCAACATAAACATCCTAACCTCTCATTTTTTATGCACACGGTCATAGGGAAGAAAGACAAATAGAATGAGGATAGGATAGAGAAAATCAACGGGTAAATGAAAGAGATGGCCATGCCCTACCTCGAACATCGTGTCTACCAGTGTCGTAGGTAGGGACTCCATCAATTATCACCCATCCATTCCTACCTACATCCTTTTATCTCTACACAATGGTGGAGTTAGCTGAGGAAGCAAGAGAGACAGAGTTGCAGGGGTGTGAATGCCTCCTTTGTCACCACCATCCACCATTACCACCATTAAGGGTGGGCAGCGATCACTGGGTTAGTCAGGTTATAGGTTCAAAATTTTCAACCAAACACGACTCCCCAACCCAATCTATATATAATTTTTTTCTAGTTTTCCTATGTTTCTAAGGTCAGTGTCTCTGTCTGTGTTCCCCCATGCCGTGCTCTGTCAGAGTTCTTTCACTCCTATTTGACTTCATTCCTCTCAATCTCTCCTCAATCGACTTTCCCTCTGTCTTCAGTACTCCATCTTCGTCTCCTCCACTACATCAGGCTTGGTTCCTCAGCTTTGCTTAGTGCTCATCCTCCAAGACATCCATGGCCATGCTCCACCACTCTGTCTCCACTCCGTTAAGCGTCAGCTCTTCGTCTCTGATTAGTATTTCCTACTCGCTACCTTTTCTGGTTTTTACGAACTAGAACTAGTTCGTATCCAGACCCAAAAATTTCTAGTTCTTACTATTAGAGCAACGCATAAGCAACATCTTACATATTTCTATTGCCAGTATCTTTATCTGATGAACTAGATATTTACCACTCTGTCTCCACTCTGTCAAGCATCAACTCTTTGTCTCTGATTAGAATCTCCTACTCGTTACCTTTTCTGGTTCTTGCTATTAGAGCAACGCACAAGAAACATCTTGCAGATCTTTGTTGCCAGTATCTCTATCTGATGAATTAGATATTTACTCTCTATTTCTATTTTCTTTGGTCTTTTCAGTTTACTTCAATCAACTTCTATGATGATTGATGGCTAGTGGCCTAACTTAAGAGCTATTTAATCAAAGGATGTTGTTGTAACTTAAGAGTCGTTTAATCAACTTCTATGTTGTTCTATTTTAATTATTGTATCTTTTGTTTCAAGGATGTTGTTGTTTGTATTCTAGACCATAAATTTTTGGTTCTGGTTCCAGAACCAAAACCAGAAATTTATTAGACTTGTTGTCTAGGATATAAAGAAATAATTGATCTTCTATGTTGTATCCTACTATTGTTCTTCAATTTATTAGACTTGTTTTGGATCAAGAGAGAAAGAAAGAAAGCAAAAAAAAAAAAGTCAACCCGCCAACTGAACCTAAACCTACCCGCCTATTAGCGGATTGGGTTGGTTTGGGTTCAGCTTCAAAAAAAAATGCTAAACCTGACCCAACCCAACATGCCAGTGTGAGGTTGGTTCGGGTTAAGATTTACCCTCAACCTGAACTGAACCGACCCAACTTGTGCCCACCCCTAACCACTATCACCGGCGGTCTTCCCTCCACTGTGACACCTTCATTTTCGGGTAAGTGTAGAATTTCTCTTTTCTCCCTAAATTCTTCATGCTTCGCGAGCCCTAAGCCAATGGAAGAGGAAAAAGAATTAATTTCTTAATGGGTCTTATTTTCTATTTTTCTTCATACCATTTTGTGTAATTAGGATCTTATTTCTTGAAGAATTGCAAGGGGAGAAAACGAAAGATGAATAGGATAGATGGAGAGAAATAGCTAAGAGGTAAGGAATATGTTTTTGTCTCAAATCTTTTTTGCAATTGGTAGCCTATATACTAGTTTTGAGTGATTGAAATTAGAGTTGAGAAGTATTACAGTCTGAACTAAACTAACTTTTAGCCAAGAGAAGAACAGAGTAAAGAATGAGATGAGTTTGTTTTAATTATGAATTAATTTGGTTAATGTTGAATATATATAAACTTTGTATTGTATATAATTGAATGATGAATAGATTTGTTTTAGCCGAGCAGCTATTATGGTCAAAACCAAGAGCTCTTAAATGAATTATCTAAGTTTGATTCCCCACAATTATATTGCTGTTTGGACACTTTAATTCCAAAAATTTAAGTTGTTATTAACAAAATAAAGTGAAGAATTGTATGTCAAGGGCTAAGGATTAAGCTGCTGCAAAATAATCTTAAGTTAAACATGGAAAACTGCTACAGAAACTGAGGCATACTACAGTGTTACTTCTCCCATAATTCAAAGGAAAACAAAACAGAAAAATTAGAATGTGATCAAGGAATTTAAAGAGAGAAAATTGGACTATTTTGTAGAAAAATTCTACATATGCTGTCAAGAGTATTTCTCCTAAATTCTCATGTTGTCTTGGCCCCTAAATATTGGTTGATGATTTGGATCTTCTTAGGGATTTTAGAGTTTATAAATCTTTCTTTAAAGAGGAGAAGTTGGGAAGAAAAATTAAACAAAGTTGAGGGATCTAGCCTAACCATTTATGTTTTCTTTCCTAGGATTTTTTCTTTCTAAGACTTATTGAAATAATTGTTTGATGAGTACGAATGGGTTAACCTTGTACATGTTTGCATGAGGAATCTTGGTTTGCTTGTTTAAACTATTTTCCTAGTGATTGGATTAAGTAGGAAATGTATAATGGAGCATTAGGCATGATGTCATATATGAAATAAAGATGTTATATATATATATATATATAATGTGGAAGGTGTTGATATGATTTTTGTTGCATGCTACTTAGTTGTCTGAAATAGATTCTAGTTGGATTTGTAACCCTTGTATGAGTACAAGTACATTTGACATGCTTATGTATTTAAGCCTCTATGAATGGCCAAGGGAATTATGAAAGTTACACATAAATAGTCAAGTGAAATACACATAGATGACTCTAAAAGTAATTCTATGAGTAAGTAGGAATTGGTTAGTTTGTATATAAATGTAAATGTTAAACTTGTATGCGCATGTGGATATACTCTTGTGTGGTCTTCAGGTTAAATTATTACTTCTAGTCAATATGAAAGCATTATCCTTATCCATACTCATGATTGTTTCCTTTAAGAAAGAAATGCATATGAAATTACGTATATGAGTATTGTATCAAAGAGAAAACATGTATGTAGAGTTGAGTTTCCTGTTTATGTAATTTAATGAAAGTCACTAATGAATTTGTGAAATCTCAAACTCTACTATTTGTAGGAAATAAATTAAAGGAAGCTTTAACTTCTATTTGGTAACAATCATGAGAAGGATGTTGGGGTCTATAGTGCCATAAGGACATGTACCGACAGGTGCATGATTAAGCTAGTCACATAGCAGTTGAGAGATAAATTCGTGGTTTACCTACCTATGATGAAGTAAGAGGGATATGCATAGTTATAGCAAGCCAAGGAATTCAATTCGCACCTCACGTGTAGAAGTACATTGTGAGGGCATGTGGCAAAATAAGGATGTACAATGAGTTATCGAGCAGAGGGTGAGATGTGGATGATGGAGAGTATAAGGATGATGATTATAGGAGTGTGTAGTGTATGATAATGTACATTCTTGTGATGTGCTATGGTGTGCATGTATTTTTCTTATATGAAGTTATGATCATGCTTGTTGATTTTTTTGAATATATGTCTGGTTAGAGCCACTATGATCGCTGAGTCGACCAGAATTAGATTCATGGCAACTTGCAGTATAGTAGTCGTTCCAAGTCATTTCATTCTTGGAGCCTTACTTTTAAATTTCCTAATTAATTGTTCTAACACTAATTAACCTAATCTACCCTAATTATCTACTGATAACTATCTAATTACCATAGGGGTGAGTGTATAATTATGGCATGAAACTGAAACAGAACAGAACATAATCCTAAACAGAATAGAAAAATGAAATTACACTAAACATAGAAATGTAATCAGCCATAGAGTCCCTAGAGTTACAACTATCATCATTCTTGTCTTCAAATTAATTCTAGTGTTCTCTATCATTAGGTTTCTAACTAATATTTCCAAGAAACTTCCTAAAACTAGATTATACATAAGTTAAACCTAACCCACATGCAATCTAATTAAGCCCAACCTAATCAAGTTAGATAATCATCTAAGCTAGCCATTTCCATTCTACTACTATACTAACTCATATCAAAGCAAGTATTATCATAAAAATCAGAGGAGAAACCAAAACAGAAATGGAATAGAAGAACAACAAGAAAAACTTACTATTTGCTCTAAAAATTTAGGTTACATCTCTAGTTTATCATGGATTGATTACAAGAGACTTTCTAGCCTTCCATAGAGGCCAAAATACACAGAAAAAAGGGGGAGAACCCATGAAATGCAGAAGAAAAATAGAAGAAGAGAGATATTCAACAGCAAAAATGGTGGTCTGAAGTGTTCTTTATCTTCAGCCAAGAAGGGAGGACAAATTTAACTTTGGTTAGGTCCCTTTCAACTTCTGTTTTAACTAGAAGAGTGCAACAAAAGTGCAGAACAAATTCATGGAAATAGTGCTGCAGAAACTCTCTTTTGCTGGTGCAAAAAAGTGGTTGCCATTTTTGGTTTCTGCTACTTTTTCTGATGCATGTTTCAGCTATTGTTTGCTTGCTGATTGCTGTTGTAAAGTGCATAAACAGTGGACCCAGTGCAGTCAATGCCCAGTCAGCCCTTGAATGCCATGTCAACTTCCAGGTGGTCTCTAAGTTAGTAAATTACTCTCTAATAATTTATCTGAAAAATACACAATTGAATTAATTGGGACAAAATTATGAAATTGAAGCATATTAATTATATAATTAATTTACACCTAATAATTACCAAAATATGATATAATTGGAGAGTTGGTAATATTAAAATGGCAATAGGACTAAGATAGGGACTTAATTGCATATAAAAATGCCTAATATCAATGTCACTCATGTATGTGTTGTACGGGTATACCTTATACCTGAAATGTATTAGTAATAAAATATTGAATGCTTTGGCAACATAAGGTGTTGCTAGTGGGAACTAAAGTGGAAATTCAATTGTATGTAAACTAGGACAACTATGCATGATCTTAATTAATGTTTCGTTACAATGTTGACTGTTGCACTAGACTTGTACTAGGAATACCATAAGGCTAGAAATGTTAAGTTTTTCATATTCTATTGTGTAAGCACTCATGAGACCATGTAATTAATTTAAATAACCTTTTTTAGCGTGCACACTTGTTTATGTCTTTTTGGTTGGGCTAGTTTACGGTGAGTCAAGTGGACTAGACTCACCCATCACTATTTCAGGTACCAAAGATCATCTAAATCACAGACATGTGTACTCAAGACTACCTCCCATTTTGTTTGAGGTACGATAGGACACTTTTGTAATATGCTAAGCTTAGGAACTCTAGAAGAACTCTGTAATTGGGTAGGTCATGCTACATTGTTTCATTATATTAAGTAAATGATGTCTGAGAACACAAGAAAGTGTACTGGAGAATTCGATAATATGCAACTTTAAATGTAAGAATCTTTATGTATTTTATGCGTGTATGCTTATGAGGGAAAAGACAGTTTTTCTTATGATTTACTATACTTGCAAGTTAAATTGTATTAATAAGATATGGCTAATGAGTAATTAAGATAAGGGGTTTAAGGGAATGTTAGGCTTATGGTGGTGTGACTTTAGACACTGTCTACGTTGGTTACGTGCTCGATTTCGGGTCGTGACACCCAGGCTCCACCTTTGGCTTCTAGGTGCCATCTAGGTAAAAAGAAAAGGAGAAGGAAAGGCCTCATTGGTGCCTAAGAGCCAAGGTCCTGGAACCTTGGTTAGTGATGGAAATTGAGCTTTGTGTTTTTGTGTACTTACGTAGGTAATTCCAGGAGTTCTTAAGTTCGTAATCGGATCTTTTTTCCTATCATTTAATCATCGTATCTAGGTGAGTAATTAACCTACTAGGATTTGGAACATGGTTTATTTCGAATTTTCATTATGAGGGAAACATGGAATTAAGGGAGATAAATTTTATAATTTGCATGTTGTGGTTTATAAAGGAGTGTATTATGGAGTTTAGTTATGGGATTGATATATACATATATATATATATATATATATATGTGTGTGTGTGTGTGTGTGTGTGGGTGTGTGGATGTGTGTGTGTGTGTGTGTATGTGCATGTATCATGGCCATGTGTCTATTTAAAGTTGTTGAAGTAATTGTGCCTAAATTCTTGATTGATCCATGGGAGATTCGTAGGCGCTACCATGGGAGTCATGGAGAATTTGCCTTTGGGCATGGCAACTAATACATTTTTGGTATGGATCTTTAGATGCCTCTAGACATGTAGAATTAATCAACCTTGGGTAAGGAGATTCAATAGCCTGCAGGCATGGAGAATATAATTATGCCTTCAGGCCGAAAGGATTGGATGCCTAACACTCCACTTCTGTCTTAGTTACTTGTGTTTGGTTTTACTCACTGAGATTATTATCTCATGTTGTTTCATGTGTCAAAGTCCACGAACACTAAAGAACATCTGCATGAGGAGTAACAGAGGTTTGAGTAGTCCAACCCATTCGATTCTTGGGTTGGTAACATCTTTGGAGTTGTCCCTTTGGAATTCCTATTGATAGTCACTTTGTAGTCCAATAAGACCAACAATAAGGTTGTTTGGAGTGCTTTCATTTGTGTGTGTTTTACATTTTCCTTGGTTATTTTGATATTTGTACAAATAGAAACATGGGAAATGGCCATGCTATGGCTCGACTATTTATATTATGTATTAAATGTGTTATGTTATGTTTTGGTGTATTTCATGATCTTGTATGTCAGGAGTGGAGTGGGGAAAAATGTACCCCTTTGATATTATTTTTGCTTTTGCCATGTAAGTTAGAAGCTAAGAGCTAGGCTTATGTTTGTGGAAGGTATCCATGTGTCATGCTGGTGACATGCCCAGGTTTTGGGTCATGACAAGCAAAAACAAAATATTCCACATACTCAAATCTGATAATAAATGGATCTTGGACTAAAATGAAATTGAAATGGAAATTGCAGCTTACCTAAAAAATGCCTACAATTTGGATCATTTAGATGGTGTCCAATTTAATCTTTTCTGAAATTTAAATTTGCCACTCCTTGAACCTCACCACCAGTTAGCCCTTTCAAAGATCCCAAATGATCAAGAAATTAAAGAAGCTCTCTTTGATATTAAGCCACTAAAAACTCCAGGAGATGATAGCTTCCATTCTTTATTTTACCAAAAACATTGGAATAGTACAAAAGACCAGTTAATTCATAGTATCTAACAATCCTTCCTTAATAATTCAATTCTTGATGACTAGGGAATCACATTGTTATGCATCATTCCTAAAATTGAAAATGCACATATAGCTAACCACTTTGGACCTTTAGGATTGTGTAACACTCGTTATAAAAATTCTCTAAAAAAATCTTGGTTAATAGAATTAAGCCTCATCTCCCAACTCTAATCTTCCTATTTAAGGTGCTTATTTACCTAGAAGACACTTCTCAGACTTATTCCTTGTAGCACAAGAAACGATGAACTCAATGAAACATTTCAAAAATAAAGATGGCTAGATAGATGATAATCAAGATTGATATAAAAAAAGCTTTTGACACTATCTCTTGGGATTTTAGAGAAAATGTGAATTCTGTATAACTTCCCCACTACCATAAGATGCCTAATCATCTCTTGCTTAAAGAATGTTCACTACACACTTCTGATAAATGAAACTTTAGGAATGGAACTTATTACTTATCTCATTCAACAAAAACTTACTTCAAAAAAATGGTGTCCTATCAAATTCAAAAATAAAAACCCCAATATTTCGCACCTCCTTTTTGCAGATGATATCTTGCTCTTGCAAAAGCAAATGCCACTGACATTGAAGCTATTAATGATACATGATCACCTCTTTCTCCTCCTTAAGTGGCTTAGGAATAAACCTTGAACAATCAAAAGCTTGGATATCAAGTACCATGGGACCAAATACCTTGAAAACACTATAGGCATTAGGACTTCTAATGATTTGGGTTTTTAACTAGGCTACCCCCTTAAACCCACTTATAAAAAAATCTAACTTCTCCTTCATTATTGATAAAATTGGCAAAAAACTTCAAGGATGGAAAGTAAACTTGCTTTCAAAAGTTGGTAGAACTTAGCTTATAAACTCAACCTTTTCTAGTATTGCTAGTCACCAAATGAAAGCTTTTTATCTCCTGAAAGTTATTCTTAATAAAATTGACCAGAAAACGAGAAAATTCTTTTGGGGCCACTCAAAAGAAATTTGGACAATCCATACTATTAACTAGGAAAATATCATGCACCCAAAAAATTACATATCTACTAACAAAGATTTTTTTACTTAATTGTAACCCTTTTGTGTTAGAGGATAGCCAATAAAGATTGAGGGAATGGCTCTAGTAACCCTAAGATGATCAAGTGAGGGAACTTTATTATAAAGTAATTCGTATGATGTTTTTCCTCCTAAAATAGCACTAAGGGTTCTACTAACTAAATAGCCAGTACTTTGGATGCAATCACCCGAGTATTTAATAGGTAAGGAAGACTAAAATCATATGACTCTAGCTACATCTAGAAGCTGTCTATGTTTTCTCTAGGCAATCCCATTATGTTGGGGAGTATTAACATATGTGCTTTCATGATTAAAAAATTATGTTCCATTGTCAGTCCTAGTAGTTTTAACCTTGTTAGTGAATTGATTGTTGACATATGCTAAAAAATTTTTAACATGGTATATAGTATCAATTTTCAATTTCATAAGATAAATCCAAGTGAACCTACTACAGTCATCAACAATGGTAAGAAACAATCTCTTATTATCATGAGTGTCACAATTATAGGGTCCCAGTACATCCATGTGAAGCAAAGAAAATACTTTAAGATTTCTAGAACTACTAGATGAAAAAGGCAATTTGCTTTGTTTAGCTAGATGGCAGACAATACAGTTCATTTCATTACATGTAGTGGGAATATAATCTTTGAGACAATCTAATTGTTTCATTTTCCCTAAGGACATATGTCCTAATCTTTGATGCCATAAAAGAGGACAATTTTTTTTCAAAAAAATAGAAAAAACTTGATTGTAGCAAGCCTTAGCACTTTTTTTTTGTTTCAAGAAGTAGATTCCATCTTGCTTCTTACCAGTCCCTACCACCCTTCCATTTGAGAGTTTTTGCAAGATACAAAAGTCAAGAAAAAAAAACAAACACAACATCCAAGGTCACTAGCTAATTTAGAAACATACAGCAAATTAAACTTAAACTCAGGGACATAAAGAACATCTTTTAAAACTTTGTCAGGCATTAATCTAAACTGTCCTATAGATGTGACCTTTGACGTACTTCCATCAAGTAACTTAACAGTCCAAGGGTGGAAAGATTAAGGAATAGTTAAGTTAAGGAAACCTTAATAACTTGTTGTAATATGATGGGTAGCTCTAGTAGCCAAAACCTAGTTAGATAACTCATAGTTAAGAGAAGACATACTTGATTCATCTTGGTGATTATATTTACCCTTTTCCTTGTTCATAATCTTGAGGAATTCTTGGTATTCTATCTGCTTAGAACAACATTTTCACTGCTGGGAGCTTGATTGTCCATGATGGTGCTATTAACAATGGCCAGTTGGGTGCTAAATTTATTCTTGTTGAATTTGAAGTTTGGATAACAGGTTTCTTTTTTCCCATGTCCCTTAAGATGACAGTACTCACATACAAGATTCATATTTATATTTTTTAAATTTCTCTGAACACTAAGAATAGTGGATTCAAAAGTAGTTTCACATGACAATATGCCTCTAAGACTCTCTTCTTGCAATAGCATAGAATAAGCCTGATCAATATATGGTAGAGGGGACATGAGAAGAATTTGACTACGTACTTGTGAGTAGGATTCATTTGATCCCACGAGAAATTGGTACAGTATTTTATGCTATATATACTCAATGTATTTCTTGGATTTCTTGCAAGAACACGTAGGGCTTAATGATCGAGGACAACTTATCTCAGAGGTCACATAATTTGGTAAAGTATTGTTGGTCGATCCTTGGGTTAACGTATGAATCTGCTTTAGGAGATGAAAGATCAATCCAGACTTGGCATGCAATGGAAGAATAAACTACACTACTCAATAGATATTTTGAGATTGAGTTCATATCCATGCCAAGACAATAGCATTGACGTCGTCCCATAAGTCCTTCAAGTCTTGACTACTGATTCCCTTGTACATGTGCCATCAACAAACCCTAGTTTGTTTTTGCCAAGTAACAAAATCCTCATCGCCTAGCTCCATAAGGCATAGTTCTCTGTTCCAAAAAGATGAAAGGAGATGAGAGAGGCGCCAGGAGTAACTGATTATTGGAGGAATAAAGGGGATGATGTATTCCAATCTTGGTTGGCTGTTGAGGTGCTTCGACTATAGAGGACGCCACACCAGTTGATTCGACAGGATCAGGAGAAATCCCCATCACGTGATAGAGTAGGTGAGACCTTCAGGTCACCGAATCAACACCATGTCGTGCTATAGCATAGCAGTCATCAGCACTGTGTTGTGCTCTAATACCATGTGAAGAAAAAAGAAGAGAAAGAAAAAAACGGTTGAGCCACAAGAAAGGGGAGAAAAGAAGAACATATGAGGATAGTTTGAATAATACAATTTTGCTGAGGAAAAATACCGAGGAATAAATACATGGATTGGGTAAAATGAAACAATTAAAAAATAGGTAACAACCTAAAACTAATGTGTAACAACCCAAAACTAATTCATACAAAAACAAACTTACCTAACTTGAACGTCATAACACTAAATTATCTCAATTTAAAAAAAAAGAGAAAATTTAATATTATTTAGGAGATCATTTAAACAACTTTTACTGTCTCTCTTATTACTTTTCTCTCTCTCATTACTTTTTGACCTACCAAACACTTCGTGGATACTCTAAAAGTTCTTTGATAAATTGCTGAAATAGATTCATTTCCATTTAAATTTTCTAAATTTTTTAAATAAATGTCTGTGAACTCTATACAAGTTTTTGCAATATGTATTATGAGGCATTCTTTTTTTGTTTTGGAGAAAAAGAAAAGTTATCTATGATTTGGGATATCCTTTTCCAGTTTTTCTATAATTGAAGTTTTTGATAGTTTTGGATTATTAGAAGACTACATTTCTTTTGATCCAAATTCGCTCCAGTTTGTATAGCAAACATGAGCCTCCTATTCAGCGTAGTTCATTGGATTCAAGCTAATCTGCAGTGAAAACATTTCAGGCACTCAGCAACATTTTGTTTCTATAAATAGATAATGATATATAAGATGATTCTATCACGTGATATGACCTGAAATGATATTATATATATATATATATATATATATATAACTCCAAGGCATGCAAAACTCAATTAACCTTCACTTATCTTTCATTAATTTTGATTTTGAAACCTCCAAACCCACCCCTTTTATCTTCAGTCTTTCCCATCAATGACCCATTAAACACAACCTCCATCCACAGAGATCATGGATTTATCAACCCAAACACTATTGATAAAATATTATTTAAATCATTAATATATCAATTATATTAATTGTGATTTATAATATAGCATTTTAATTAATTTAATAAATATTGTAATTGGGTTTTTTGTTGTGAGTGGCTCGTGATGGGTTGAGCTGTTCATTAGATAGTCAGTTGAGAGGTCCCTACTCTCATCTGATAATTAATAAACTGACTCCCTACTAAGTGGTTTAACTGGTTCAGAAAACTCATTAGATAGAGAGCAATTATTCTTTCACTATCGGTGTTTCCTTTTGAAATATTCGTCATATAGAATGGATTGCAGAATCATACCAGGTACACATTACTGATTTGTTCCTCTCTATCATGTGTACTATAATATGCTATAATCTTGTATCTATAATTGATCTGAATTTTCTAAAACTTATTAGATAGAGAGCAATTATTCTCTCACTATCGGTGTTTCCTTTTGATATTGTCGTCATACATAATGAATTGCGGAATCATATCAAGTACACATTACTGATATGTTCCTCTATATCATGTGTACTATAATATGCTTTAATCTTGTATCTATAATTGATCTAAAATTTACTAAATTTGATTATTAGAAATTTCTTTCATTGGTATCAGAGCCAGGTCAGATAAAGATTATGGCTATTGTTATTCTTTTATAATTTTGAAATTATAAAACCTAATTTAAATATGATTTTTGCAATATATGAACCCTAATCTTGAAAAAAAATTTCTTCTAATTAATTTTGAAATTGATTTAGGGTTTCATTTCAACACTATCACATGAATCATATACTTAAAAATCAGAGAGTTTCATCAAGTAGTTTGTGAGATCTGAGAGGTTTTTCAAACCAATTTTCTCCCAAATTTTTCGAACATGATTTCTCCAAACTCAACCAATTATCTTCGAAATTGATTGAGGGCTTCCCTTTTTTACACTGGTGCAACCCTATCCCTAAAATTTGGTGGCGTTACATCGCTGGAATAGCGAGAATGAGTCGGGTCGAAATTGTAGATCATCACGACCTGTTTGCAAATTGGCGGGTGAGGAAGATGATCTAGTCTTCATCGCGAAGCCCACTTGCGGTCCCAGGCACATGGGCCAACGTCCAAGGCCCAAAGAATTTTAATTTTTATTCTAAAATTCATTATTTATTATTTCTATTATTTTGGTAATTTTTCGGATTTTTCATACACCCTTATATATTTTATTTTATTTAATCTGAGATTATTTTTGTATTTTTAAATATCATACTCTCGGTTTTTGGGCTTGAAATTTTTTGTGATTGTTCCTTACTCTGCTAGTAACACCTAGGTATAAAATAATCTCCCTATTGATGTGTCCTAGTCATGGAATTAATTTCGGTCTATATATAAATTGAATATTTATTAAGCATGATATGAATTTATTATATTCTATTTAGTATAATTGCTAATGATTTGAATAACTGTAAACTCACTTATTGTGGGTACAGTTATGCAAATTTTTTAAGTTGAATGATTAAAATTTTTGTTTATTTTATTTTATTTTAATTGTTATTATTATTTTATTTTATTGCATTAATAATAATTACACCCTATCGGTGTGTTGTTAATAATGTAATTTGTTATACAATGCGTTATTAGTTTTATGCTTATGTCAATTATTTTGAATACCTTATTAATATTAGAAATTTTGATGATATAATATTTGTGCATTGTATTATTACATTTTTTATTTATTATAGTTCGAGACCCTTAGGCGGGACCAATAAATAAGAAACTTTCTTTAAAAGGCATGGTTGGTTGTGTATATGGAAACATTTAATTCTCTTATTGCATGATAACATTGTGTATATTAAATGTTTTCTTTTGTTATTTTCATGCCAGTCTCTTTGCCTATGCAATTAATTTCTGTCAAGACTTTGAATGGGACCAATTTTGAAGACTGGAAAGAATCTCTGGATCTTTATTTGGCTATCACTAATATGGACTTGGCTCTTAGAGAAAAAAGCCTCCCGCTCTTACTACTAATTCCACTGTTGCTAAAGGGCTTCTCATAAAAATGGAAGCATTCAAATAGGGTGTGTCTCATGGTAATGAAATACACTATGGAGAAGTCAATTAGATAGAGCATTCCATAGAGCAAAAGTGTTAAAGAATTTCTGAAATTGTTAGTGAGAAATTCACGACTTTGGATAAAGCTGAGAAGGGCCAATATCTTTCCTTGATTGAGAAAACCAAATATGATGGTGTTAGTGGAGTTCATGAACACATCATGAAGTTAGTGCACTATTTCAATAAGCTGAAGTCTCTCAAAGTTGATCTCAGTGAGAGCTATCTAATCTTGTAGGTTCTAGAGTCATTCCATTCTTCACTCAAAAAAAAATGAATGGACAGTTGATGAGATAATTGCTATTGTCTCTCAAGAAGAGGATTCCATAAGCCTCATCCAACATAACCTACATGGCCAATTAAGGAAGTCTTATTGTATGCACTTAGTAATACTAAGTCATACTATAACCCAACTCACTCTATCCGTTTTTGGAATAGACTAAAAATATGCACACGCACACACACACACATATATAAACAAGACTAGGGTCTCCACCAAAGGAACACCCATACAGAAACACTCACTATTATGTCCAACGCTCTAGGACAATTGAAATTTAAATATTGTCCACCGTTCCAAGACATTTATAATTTGAATATTGTCTACCGTTCCAAGACATTTATAATTTAAATATTATCCACCATTCCAAGACGTTTATAATTTGAATATTGTCCACTATTCCTATAGATATCATTGTTTTAGTCACTCATAATGGTGATCAAACTCTTTAAGGAGGAGATGATGTAGTAGCACCACTAGTTGATGAGCAGGAACCTGATGATGCTACTAAATGAGATGTACTAGCACCACTAGCTGATGAATAAGAACATGATGACATTACTAGAGGACCCTTATTGAGACAATCTCAGAGACTATGTAGGCCTTATGTACCAGATGACTATGTAGTGTATCTTCATGAGCATGAGTTTGATCTCCATAATGATGATGATCCTATCACTTTTAAGGAGATGATCTCTAGCTCTCATGCTTCTGATTAACTAGCCATGGATGATGAATTAGCTTCCATGTCTCATTATGGTGTTTGGGATCTTGTAGAATTACCATTTGGTTACAAACCAATTGAGTACCAAGCATAGTCCAAATTTAAAGTTGAGAGGTACAAAGCTAGACTGGTTGTAAAAGGCTATAGTCAAAAAGAAAGCATAAATTATAAGGAGACCTTTCTCACCAGTCTCTACGAAGGATGCCTTACAAGTTGTTATTTGAAATTTAATAGAGATCTCTATACGATATAGGCTGATGGTTTTGTTGAAACGGGTAAGGAGCATTTGGTTTGCAAACTCAAAAAGTCTATTTATATACTAAAACAAGCATTTGGGCAATGGTATTTGAAATTTGATTAGGTTGTCACTTCCTTTGGCTTCAAGGAAAATGCCTCAGATTAGTGCATTTACTTAAAGACTAGTGGGAGCAATTTTATTATTCTTGTCCTATATGTCGATGATATTCTTCTAGCTAGCAGTTATGTTAACCTTTTGACTACGACAAAACTGATGATAAATAGCCACTTTGATATAAAGGACCTTGATGATGCTTCATTTGTTCTAGGAATCCAGATTTACCATGATAGGTCACGTGGCATTCTTGGATTGTCTCAGAGAAGATATATTGAAAAGACCTCAAGCGGTTTAACATGCACTCTTGCTTCCCATGTGTTGCACCTGTTCAAAAAGGTGATAAACTCCATATGTACTTAAAATGATGTAGAGATAGTTGAAATGAAAAAGGTTCCATATCCTTCCACTGTTTACAGTTTAATGTATGCTCAAGTTTGTACTCGTCCCGATTTTGTTTTTGTTATTAATGCTTTAGGAAGATACTTGAGCAACCTAGGTATGGGTCACTGAAAAGCTGTGAAAAATGTCATGAGATATTTGTAGAGAACCAAGGATTATATGTTGATCTATAAGAAGTCTAATTAACTTTAGGTTATTGGTTATTCTGATTCTGATTTTGCAGGTTGCCTTGACGGTTAAAAGTCTACTTTTAGCTCTATTTTTATGATGACAGAAGGAGTTATCTCTTGGAAGAGTGTTAAACAGACTTACAGCTACTTATACCATAAAGGTAGAGTATGTCGGTTGCTATGAGGTACTTGTCAAGTCGTATCATGGGATCTATACCACCAACGTAAGCCTAATATCACACACGCTAAGCACACACAACATAAGTATAACAATTAAGTAAACTTTTTTCTATCACTAAGTTCATAATATACCTAGGAGTTCTATTTACTACAGAGCGACTCAAAGAAACCAACATACCCGACATCAAAGTCATCCCAAACTAGAAATGGTTGAGAACTCATAGACTCTGCTACTCCTATACGGAGTCCCACTAACTAAGCAGAACCTGCAAGGGCACAGAAAAGGGTGTGTATGAAAATACTCAGTGAAATGATAAGTTAATCATAGACTACATCACTGTCCAGCATCCACCATCCACTGTCCACTAGGATGGGACAAAAATGAAATTCATCAACCAACAATAGACCGAAGCCTCATCCAACATAACCTGCATAGTCAAGTAAGGAAGTCATATCGTATGCACTCAGTAATACTTAGTCATACTGTAACCAAACTCACTCTATCCGTTTTCGCAATAAACTAAAAATATGCATACACACACACACACACACACACACACATAAACAAAACTAAGGTCTCCACGAAAGGAACACCCATACATAAGCATTCACTACTATGTTCACTACTCCAAAACAATTGAAATTTGAATATTGTCTACCGTTCCAGGACATTTATTCAAATTTTGTCCACCGTTCCTAGACATTTATAATTTGAATATTGTTCATTGTTCCATGACATTTATAATTTGAATGATGTCCACTGTTCTAGGACATTTATAATTTAAATATTGTCTAATATTCTAAGACATTTATAATTTGAATTATATCACAAACCAATATGTAATACAATCACATATAGTCACATCAAACAATAAGGGTATCATTCCATAATGATTGTCATTACCAATCTATCATGCCCACAAACCAATAGCAATCAAGGCACACATTCGAACAATTATTACATCTCCAATACACTGACAGTCACAATCTTAATCAGCTATATAAAGCATGTTGTCTCCCCTCACGGATCCATCCATAGTATTTACAAGGAATGGATGTGTATATATAATTACGCTAACTTGTACTTAGATAAGAAATTTGCTTATAATCATATTAAAATATAAGCAATCACAATTGGTGAGAGTTCCAGCACACACAGGTATCTAATAATAAGCTATAGTGAGCAACCCAATAAATAAAGTAAGGTCCTCTCGCCCCTGGGTGCTCCATAGTTTAAGTATATCATTATAGGATAAAACTTTTCCAATGTATTAAAATAAGAAAATTTCCACCTCAAAGAAAAGAGATATGGTTATTATCCATAACAATTAATATTAACATACCCAGCACTAAGTAAATTTTAAAATTCTATTCTAGGTTATCACTAATATAGGGTTTGTCATTTCAACAATTTCAAAGAGGAGCGAGTACACCTCCTAGACCCCTTTAGGTTGTCCCTTTTCAAGGTTATAGCTATATTTCAATTAAGAAGAATATTATTAACTAGTTATAGCATTCCAAGTATATACCACCCATTAACGTATAATCACATTAAAGCATTCAAAGGAACAAACCAAGACTTAATAGACATGTGTAATTAAGTTTTACAATGAAATTGAAAAGGGGTAGGAGATATCCCTCACCAGGATTCTTAGCACTTTTTGATCCTCCAAGTAGTATCTCGATCATGTCTCAACCACGATCAAGCCTACGAGACATTAAGAACATCTCAAATACAAGAATTATGAAGCTCCCAAAGTCCAGCTTTTGGGGCCCAGGTGCCATGGCCTTTCAGAAGGCTAAAAGCTCTTCTCAGGTGCTAGCACTGTAACATCCCAGAATTTTAGAACAACCTGAGAATCCTCATTTTGGTTAACAATCTTCAAGTGAAGATAAATTGGAGATTTCCTTATAAAACAAAATAATCTCTGAGGACCTATGTGAAAATTTCAAAATTTTAGGAAGGAAATCATTTTAAAGGGAGAAGTGAGGCAAGGAATGGCGACAATGAAATTTTTAAGTTTTGGGTTAAATTTGAGATTTCTATAAAATTCTTGTACCCAAATGAAAGCTTGTTTTGAGGGAAGTTGCCTTGTATTATTTTTAGCAAGTAGAGAGTAAGGTGGCATATAGAGATTTTGCCATGTGTCCCAACCCCCTTAAGATTTAGCCATATATCCAAGCCTTCACTTAGCCCCTTGAATTTTTTGGACAATTGCCTCTCTCACACATACACACTCATTTTTTGGTCAAGGGCATGGGAAAAAGGGAGAGAAACTGAGAGCTGGATGAACAAGGAGAAGAAGGGCTACGAAGATCACTGTTAGTTGTTACCTCCACCACCGACGACCCCTTCTCTTGAGGGAGTCCACTTCTAATCCTTCTCCCAACCCCTTGGTGAATTCTAAGGAAACCTTGAGTTCCTATTAAGGTGAATGGAAATGAACTTTTATCTTCTCTTAAATGTTTATATTCATTCCAAGTTTCAAAGAAAACAAATTGTCATTTACATTGGGATGAATGTTTATTTGGATTATACGGTAAGGCCTTGATTCCTAAATTATCTACATATTAGTGGAAATTAATTGGATTAATTATTAGTATAGAAGAATGGTGATGTTTTGGTTTGTTCTCCTTATGTTTGGGTAATTTTTAAAGTTATTGCTATTAAAGTAATGAGCTTGACATTGTTCTTATCTTAATTTAAATTGGATCTTATTCGAATTCAAATGGAAACATAACTATGATGTGGTAAGGTTTGAACCCTAAATTCTTGTTATTGGTAATTTATAAGATGACAATTTTTTTAGGTGGTTAGATCAACCTATTTCTTCATAATTTTTATTGGGATCGATCTTCTTTGGAGTTGGATAACTTTTCTCTTACTGACTCCAATGTTGGTGGTTAAATGATTGGAAGTGCATGTATTTCACTTTCATGATTGAAGCTATGTGGTTAAATATAAAGAATCTCATTGACTTGCTCATTGAGTAGATTACGATAATCGTGATTTTTTGTTAAAAATCTTAGATTGACTAAATTAATTTAAGAGATGTGAATTAATGTAAATTAATTCAAGAGATGTGAATTCAAGTTTATGAGTCTATAGGTTTTCCTATGGAAATTAATATGGTTATAGTTAACCTTGAGTTTACGAATCCTTTGGGTTTGAACATGGATGTAAGAACTATAATATCTTAACTTGCTTTATGCTTTTATGTGGACTGTCCTTTATTTTATTTAATTAAAGGAATATCCTTTCTGGCATGTAATTTCTGTTATGGTTGTTGGTGTAGGTATATAATATTGATTTATTGATCTTGAGCTTTACCTTGATGAGTTCCTTTTTTAGTATGTTATTTTATGGTTATGATGGATTGGTTATCTTGGTTGATATGGTGCTAAGTACTGGCATGATGGGTTGGTTATATTAGTTGATATGGTGTCGAGTACTGACATGTTCAAAGGCTTATCAGAGGCATATAGATAGGGTTAGGTATGCATATGGGATATATGCATATCTTTGGCATTTAAGCTAAAAGGGGTCATAAGGATAGGGATATTATAATATTTATTGGAGATATAAGGATGGGGATTTTATTATATTCTTGGAAACATAAGGATGGGGCTTTTCTTTTAATTACAATTACTTATATATATAGTTAAATCTTGATTTCTGATTTGTTAATATATTATCTTGTATGGTATCTTTGTACTCATGAATAGTTGTTGTTGGGTGCTTTTAATTGTGTATATGTAGATAACAGGTTGAAACGGTAGTTACAATTCATTTATGTAGTTAATGGATTGGATTGGATTCTTACTGGTAAGTAATATTCTTATTTTCCTTATTTCCTCTTGGGTGATATAAGCTTAGGACCACTTACTTACAAATACTTCTTCTTGTATGCCATCTTGGCTCTACAATTTAATGGTGATTAATTATTGGTATAGTACATTTATGATTGCTATGGTTATGAGTATAAAGATATTTATATGATTATAGTTATTTATTTGGATTTTAATATGTAATTGTGGATCATTTTGTATAGTGATATGTGTTCATATACATGTGCGTATATAGTTACAAATATTGTTTGGAATGAATTGCTTGGTTTGAATAATTGTTTGGGATGATAAGTTGACATTTATAACTAGGTAATTGATTTGGCAATTCTATCCACTCGGATAAAGGCGTGTTCAAAGGCTAAGGTTTGGAAACTGTTAACTCCCACAAGTTGCATTACGGGTTTTGTATTTAACTTCATGTGGTTTATTTTCCTTTTAGCTGGAAAATTTTCCATTGAGTTTTTGAATTATTCACTTTGTTTCATTTGAACAATTTCAGTTGGTAGCTGAGGCGGAAGATCTGGTAGAAGAGTAGCAGCCCTTTTTTTGCTCATCATCCCTTGGGTTCCAAGGTGATCTTTATTTTCCTTGGTCTACTCTTGAAAGGATTTGCTTGTAAACTTTAGAGTCGCTCTGTGATCTCGTAAGATACTTAGGATACTTGTACATATTGTAAATGATCTTGAATAGTGTATTATCCTCGTTGTAAGTGTTAATTATAAGTACTTTTACATGTATTTGGCAATATTCGTAAAACTTGGAAATTACGTTTATTTGTCCTTTGTTCTTGTATTGAGTCCTGTTGAGAATCTAGGCTTATGGTGGAAGAGTGGCTTTCTTTCATCGTGCCGGTCACATGCCGGATTTGGGATGTGATGGGCGCCTAGAGCGTCAGCACCCCTAGCCTCTATTTCGTGGCGACCTCCAACAAGGACCACGATTTTAGGTCCAAAAACTTCAAATCTTCACCAAATTATTTGATTCCTTCAATGAGATTTCATTCTTAACATTCTAGGATCAATATGGCACCAATTTCCTAAGTTAAAAATAAGCATACTCCAATCAAGAATTTTCCAAGTAAACCCTAACTTTGACCATTCTCATCTTATACTCTTTAATCTTATTCTTTAAATGACCATTTCTTTAATTCCTTGTTCTATCCTCGTCCATTAACCTTTCAGAACAAAAATTTCACATGAATCAGTCCACAAAAACATTCACAACATTTTCCCCCAATCTCCCTATCTAGGGTTTTATGTTCTTGAAATAATGGAAGAAGAAGAAGATGATGAAGAAAAGAAGGAGGAAAGTGCACTTACCACTTCTCAAAATCTGCTTGGCTCTTCCTCCATTAAGGGATGGTCATGGATGTCATTGAGGAAAGGAGAAGGACATTGGGCAGAGTTTATGGGAGAGAAAAGGGAAGGAAAAATGAATGAAGGAAAGGGAGTGGTGGATATTTTAAATGTAAAGTGTGGGGCCCACTTAGTCTCTTTCAATTTGGTCCCTTTGATAACTACTTTGTTTAGGGTCTTCAAGGAAACTGGAAGAGCTTAGATAACATTAGGGCACCCAATCACACTCCCATAAAAATACACACCATATAATCCCATTTTCTCTAAAATAACAAATCTCGTAGTCGTACACTTCCGTCCCTCTTTTTGCCTCAAAACCTACTCTAGCCTCAAATCCATCATCCTTAAGGTACCAACCTCTCAATCATCCTCATCCATTTTTTCTCCCTCTCAGTCTACTTAGACGATCAATTCTCTAGAGTATTCCATATTTTCATTTCTTTTCACTTTAGTCCCTAGACCCTATTAAAGAGAAAATTTTTCTTGCTCCCAAATACTCTTTAATAAAATTCCAATAAACTAATATCCAAAAATGGCAGATATTACAAGTTGTGTAGCTAAAAAACTTAATCTTTGGCTTTCATATTGTTGAAATCATATCTAGGCCACTTGTGATATATTGCGACAATACTGTTGTTGTACATTTCTCTCAAAACAACAGAAGTTCTTCTCGCTGAAAGCATTTTGATCTAAAATTTTTTTTTGTTAGAGAGAAAATTCTGGATTTTCAGACTCGTATTGACCATCTTGCTATAGAGAACATGTTACCAAATTCACTAACTAAAGGCTTAACTATTGGAGTTTTTGGAATCATGTAGCTCATATGGGTTTAGTTAAGTCTTTTAATGTTTTAGATTAGTGGGAGTATGAATTTTTTTTATATATCTATTTAATGTCATTCTTATGAGATATATATAAGATGATGTCACTTTTATTATCATATCTCATATAGCATTTTCAAATGCTTTGACCATTCTTGAATTGCATATTTCTCTTAATTAATTATGTTTTTCCATATTCATTATTCCTTATGTGAAATATGAGCTTTTAATATGAATGATCTACTTCCTTATCGAATACTATTTTTACATTGTTAAAGCTTATGTTTCTTGACATGTGCTATAACTACAGTTAGTTTTTAGTATTAATGATTATTGTATTTTAATGATTGATTATTGCTATCTAAGTGGGAGAATTGTTGAATTTGAATTTCCATATGTATATCCTATATGGATTAAAATTAATAAATTATTAAAATAATGTTCAAATCATTAATATATCAATTATATTAATTGTGTTTTATAATACAGCATTTTAATTAATTTAATGAATATTATAACTGGACTTTTTGTTATGAGTGGCCCGTGATGGGTTGGGCTATTCATTAGATAATCTGTTGAGAGATCCTTACTCTCATATGATAATAAATAAACTAACTCTCTATTAAGCAGTTTAACTAGTATAGAAAACTTATAAAAAGTAGTTATTCTCTCATTATCGGTGTTTTCTTTTGATATCTTCGTCATACATAATGGATTGCAGAATCATACCTGGTACACATTACTGATTTGTTCTTCTATATCATGTGTACTATAATATGCTATAATCTTGTATCTATAATTTATCTAAAATTTACTGAATTTGATTGTTAGAAATTTCTTCAATATTTGTATTGGTAATGCTTTGTATTGATAATATATATATATATATATATATATATATTATTATTAAATAAATTTATAACCATATATATATTATTAAATAAATTTATAACCATATATAGATTATTTAATAAGTCAAATTTAAAGTGTTTATGAGAGTTAATTTTATTATTTTACAGAATTAAAATTAAAGTGTTGACGAGTGCTTATTTTATTAAAAAAATTTAATTGTCTCTACATTCTTTTAAAAGTAATTGACATTAATAAAGAAATTTTTTAATTACATTCAAAGATCATTACCAATTTTATAGATCCAAAAAAGTACCAAGACAGGTATCAGTTTGTATTATTTCTATTTCTATTTCTATTTCTATTAAAAAAAACATCAATTACACTTTCAAACTAGAATGGAAGATGTATCTAAATATTTAAAAAAATAAAAACAATACTCATGAACTAACTGATCATGCAGCCGGTGAAGAACAATGCCTGCACAAATCCAACTCTAAACCAACGAAGAACAATAAAGGACGGGTTCGTGGTCGGCAAAAATCATGAACATCGTGTGGAATGCTTGACAGCCCAAGCGAGGCTGACCAGGAAGAAGTGCTTCATTTTTCACCCATCGAAGTCGCCACAGTACTTTCGGAGCATGTGGTCAATGCAGGGCTTTGCCGTTCAGAGGAGAGAAAGAGTGTTGGAGGTTAGATGAATCGGAGGAGAAGGAGTGGCGGTGGCCATCTCTCGTGATCTAGGGTGAGACTTGAGAGAGAGGGAGGCAGGGATGGAAGGAGAGAGCGAGAGTTGGGGGTGAGATAGCATTAACAGAGATGATGTGACAAGTTTTTTTTGACAGTTATCCAATGTGGCACACCTCATCAATTTTGTCTATCCAACCTAAAAAATAAGCAATAAACAGATGAGGTTATACGACGTCGCGGAGATGGCATTTGAACTTCCTCTTGGTGCCATTTCCAGGTTGATTTCAAGTTCTCCAACTACTTTGTTCTCCCCTAACTACTTTGTTCTCCTCTATTCGTCTGAAATCTCTGTTGATGGTGAACCAATCCTTTGTGGTGCTTGCAAGTGTTTTTCAGTGTGCTATGGTGGTGGAGGTAAGGACGGACGTGAGGGTCGTCAGAAGCGTCTCCCCGACGTCCATGGAGGCGGGAACATGGCAGGTCACGAAGTCGGGTCTTGTGACCCGCCAACACGAGAAGAGAGAAAGTAGAGGCAAAATCAAGTGGGGAGAGAGAGAGAGAGAGAGAGAGAGAGAGAGAGAGATGGTGCTCGCTGCAATAGAGAATGATGTTTTGGATGAAATTATAGTTTTAAGCCCAAACTTTTGAAAAATTACACTTTGGCCCCAAATTTAAAACTTTCTTTTCATATAGTCCCATTTCATTTTTCATGTTGGTCCCTCTGACTAAGTTTTGTTGCTTTTAGTTCCTTATAATATTTTCTGGCTTTCATTTTAGTAATCAATTAATGATTAAGTAATTACTAATAAATTATTAATTAATAAAAAAAATAATTTGTACAGTATATATTGATTGATTGGTAATTAATTAGTAATGAATGAGTAGTAAGTGATTAATTAAAAAATTAATTAATAATATAATTAGCTCAAAACACGTCTATTCAACCATCTTACAAACATAATCACATCCACTTAAATTTAAATTTATCCAAATTACGTTCTTCAATTAATTTTTCAAACACACTCTTAATTTGTTCCATCCACCAAGTTTCATTTGTGGCTTGCACAATCACTAAAGAAATTCCTTCAAAAGCACCAAGTATAATGGCACGTTTGGTTCAAGGTTCCATCCGGAAAGGAGCCTTCTATTCCCTTGTACAGTGCAGCCTCCACTGTTTGGTTGAAGAAGCTCCAGCAGAAACCAGTTTTCCATCTGGTACTATTTTCTGCAATTAAACGTACGGATTTTTACATTGTGAACTCGATAGAACGCGCCTCTATCTAGATGGAAAACCTATGAAATTCCTTGATTGCCCTTGCCACAACCCTTCGAAGACACCCTATCTCGTGTGCAGCAGATGCACCTCATCTCCTTCTTCCTTCCGCATTTGCTGCAGGTGGCTGGCAAATGCATCGTCAAGGAAGCTTTCAGGTAACCGATTTCAGCCCTACATCATTTTTCATTCGCTGCCATTGTCGCATGTTCTACCTTATCCATCTGTTTCAGTATTTTATTTCTTGTCTTCGTCCTGTGAAGCATGGAAAGAAGGAGGAGACCGGAGATGCCAGAGAGAGGAGTGTGCGAGATTCAGAGGAAACGAAAAAAGTACAGATCAGGGTGGAAAAGGAAGGAGATGAGCAAGAAGAGAAAAAATTAGGAGGCATAGAGGATGAGTATAATTGTTTGGATTTGCTAATTGAAGCGACAAAGGTGATATCAGGAAAGGAAGAGTGTTATGGCATCAACGGTGAGGGAGGAAGATTACATTGAAGTTGGAAATCTGGAGTGAAACGATTGTTTTGGCTGAATGACTGAAATTTTCTTTTTTTTCGAAAAGATAGTTAGGGATATTATGGTCAAATTATCTCATTAAAAAATACATACTAAAATTTTTTTTTATTTATTTTTTTATTGTAAATTAAACAATTTTTTTTTCGCTGTTCTATTTTCCTTTTCTTTCCATTCCTCCCTCGCTTTTTATTCCTCTCGAACCAAACGTGCTATAAATATCCCTTTACATCACCATCTGTGGTGAAATCTCAGGCTTTAATTCCAAATCATAACTAATTAGCTTCCTCTTCGAAAGTAATGCAGATCAGATTTTGGGTAATGAAAGCTCTCTGGGAGTTCTAATAGCAATTCCTGTTGTCCTTCATTTGCTGAGGACCACGACACGATCTTTCCATAGGGTTATCAACGATGTGATCATGGATTAGGGCATGAAGTTCAAATGCTAACTTTACCACACAGTATACCCTCATTTGTTTCTTCTTCTTTATTTATTTTTTTCCCTAATTTTTGCCAGGTTGGATAGCCCAAAACTAATGAGGTGTAGCACATTGGATAATTGCGTCATCAAAACTGTCACGGCAACTCTATTAATGTCATATCATATTTATTGAGTGTTAATTTGATAGATAGAAAGACCATTTTAATTTGACGATATGGTATCTTAAATGGGAGAAGAAGAAAAAAAATGTGCAATCCCAATCATGAACAGTGCAATCTTTTCCTTGGATATTTTTCTTGAAAAAACAGAAGGAAAAATGTCTAAACTATTCTCGTCCTTTTGTAATTCTAAAACTGCCTTTCCATTTAGCTCTCGCAACTCTAAGGTGCTTCATCATCGTCTTTCTCTCCCTCAACTCTCTCTGTTCTCTGTTCTCTAGCAAGAAGAACCTCGACCCGTGCTTGCAGGTCTATCATGGAAGACCGCAACCTCAACCTGTGCTTGTAAGTCCGCCATGGAAGACTGCAACCTCAACTCAAGTCCTGCTCCAGGTCCTGCTCTCTCTCACCGTCGTGCTTGCAGTTAACTTCGAATCTCCAACCTCAACCTGAATCTAAACTCTAGTGTTGGCAACGACGGCGTCAAAGAGAGAGAGCACAACGATTAGAGAGACTGAGAAAGTGAGAAGTGGAATTAAAATTTGGGGGTGCTTGGACGTTATAAGCTGATTAAACTCTAGTCTTGTCCAGAACTAAATCTAGATGGGTTTGTTGTGTTTGATCAGATTCCATAGTTGCTAAAAGAGAGAGAGATGGTGGAAGAGAGAGACTTGAGGAAGAAGGATTATATTGAAAGAAAAATAATTAAGGGACTATATTAAAAAGATAGATAAGGACATATATGATACAAATTGAAAATTAAAGGAACTTTATTGAAAGAAAAAAGACTTTATTGAAACAAAAAAAAGTTAAGGGACAAAAATAATAGTAAATGTGTTATATTAACACATGGTTATTTCAATAAATGTGTTCTACTTATCAAATACATCTTTTCATTTTTCTTTTATTTTTTTCCATCTCATACCAAATATATTTTTTTTCTTTCTCCCTTTCCCTTTCCTTTCTCTTTTTCTTTCCATTCCTATCTTGCATACCAAACATGCCCTAATGAGATGTAGCACATTGGATAATTGTATCATCAAAGAAGACATCAACTCTGTTAATGTCATCATATTTATTAAGCGAGTGATAATTTGATGGATGGAAAGACCATTTTAATTGAAAATCTATCATTTTAGAATTAAATTAACACATTTGATATTTTAGAAACTAAATTGACACAAACTTTATTTTTCAAGAATCAAAATTATCAAAATTTATATTGGTATTTTTTTTTGACAAAATAAGCAAAATATATATATTATCAAACTTTTTCTCAAATAGGGAAAAAACAAAAATCAAAGTAACAGGACTGAAACGATGATGTCGAAGTCAAACTGTGTGTTCGAAAATGTCTTCCCTTCTCGATTAGATTTTCATCAACCTGTCTCTCCTTCACAAATTTTACCAATTCATTCATTCCACGAAGAAAACAGGTCTCCAAATCCAGTGAAAAATAAAAATGTCTGGAGTTTAGATCCAAAGACAAATGACGAACCAGGATGAGGAAGTATTCACAAGCAACATTACCCGTGAGACACTGGTAATTTTAGGAATCTCATTTTTTTAAAACAATTACTTACGAAAAATATATTTTCAAAAATATTAAAATTGTTTGGTTGACTTAAAATATTTTTTAAGACTATCTCACGAGTGTTCGGTTCAATCACGCTGTATCCTAGACAATCAATCACACTATCAGACAAAATTTGAAATATATTAATGATCATTTTTGTTAAAAATTTTATAATTACTTGTGATCAACATTTTTTAAAAAAAATATTTAGAGTAAATTACTAATTTAGTACCTCAGATTATAATTGCCTCAATTTATTATTTTTATTGCTAAATTGAAAAAATTCATTACTAAATTTCAATAAAATTTATTGTCAAAAGTTACTTTCAACAAATTAAGAAACAAAAATACTCGGTCAATCCTATATTGAAAAATTAGTATGGGCAACAAAGGTTAGAACATACTCATAATTTTTTTATTACCAGGTTTAAAAATTCAATTCAACTAAGAGGAAGCAATCAAACGACAAACTGTTCGCAAACTTGCCAATACTAAATTTCAAAGATTTCTGCTTTAAATGAAACACACGTCAATAGTGATAACTTAGAAGAATCTTATTCCAACTTCTGTGTACCAAGTCAGTAAGCCAAGGCCAGATTTAACATTACAATGTGGAGACAATCAAATGAAATGAACATTCTATTGTTGATCAACAGGTAGCAAGCAATATTATATACAGATATTGGATTGTAATAGGAAAGCAACACTTACATTGTACTTCACTCACTTTCGTAGTCTTCATCATCTCCAAATGTAAAAACAGAAGCATCTGCAGCCATTGCCTTGAATTCACTTGCTGAGCTGGGAGCCTCGAGGCTGGAACCATCGCTTTTTGGTTTAGTAGCACTACTTGTGTCTCCCAAAGAAATTTGTTCTGTTGCATGCGTTAAACTTGTTATTTGATTTGAGGTTTTAGGTTCAGATCCAGTGGTAGAATTAGTGACTGCTTCAGAACCTGCTTTTGCCTGTTTGCTTCTCGAAGAATCCTCTGCCTCACCATCTGAAAACACATCGTCTTCTTTTTCATGATTTTCCGGCTCTTTGGCTGCATTTGGTACTGTTGTGCTCGCATCAGCTGGGGCAGGACTACTACTTGACCTCTCATCCGATTTATTGGTAACAGTTTCAGGTTGGGTTGTTGTCACATTGCCATTATAATCCACTAGCACCACCTCAACCAGGAATCCAGGTGAAGGCAATTTTCTCTGCCACGAGACGATAATAATGATACAGTTGAATGCATGATCTAGTTCTTATTTATTAAACAAAAAAGGAAAAATAAAAAAGATGCCAGACCATCAGGCCACTTGATAACAAAAACATTTAAATCATGGAAAATGAGGAGTGTAATCATAAAGCTACCATCAGAGATAAACATAATTGCATACCTTGTCAAAACCATCAAGATCATTAGTGGTCAATACTTTCCTGTTTTCTGTCATAGTTGTGTTCAACCAACTACAAGAGAAAATAGAATGATATTTCAGTTTAATATAGGATTGGCAGTAGAAGCAATTGAACTAGTGTAGCATACTAATCAGTTACCAGTAAAAATCTCCTTGGCGATCATGAAAATGGATTTTGAAGTCCCCAGCCACCTCTGTAAGACCAGGCTCCCCTGGCAAGGCAAAGACCATCACTCCCTTCTTTGGTGCACTAAACCAAATATCTTCTGACTGCAATAGCAAATGGCAAAAGACGTGTTGAGAACGCATGCCATAGAGAAGAGAACTTTGATAAGACAACTTAATATTAACATTCAATATGCTGTCACCAAATTATTAAACAACGCACATTAAGATCCTTGGTTCTTGGATGCTTTTTGGTTGAGAACAAAACACCTGCATGTTAGAAAAGGGTTAGAGCAAACAAGAATTGACAGGATTTAAAAAGAATGGAGTGCCTTCTACACTCTCTCTTTTTGTTTTTTTTAATGGTGGGTAAGTGGAGGTCAATAGATGTTTCACAGACTAGTATTTCACAGTCCATAGTCTGAGATCCTGTGGTTCTTCCTGCTCTACCATTAAATTTGTCTCCTTGGAGGCCTGAACCTGTAGTTATAAGGTGGATTTGTAGGAAGCCAAACAACTAACCAGTCCAGGCCTTCAAACTAAATATTAAAATGTATATCATAAAGTTAAAGAGACAACATCATAAACAACATAACAATTAGCAAAGTTCAGAAAACAAAGATATAAACCATCACCGAAGGCAAGCATTTAATGCAACAAGTAAAATAGATGACATTATGGACACACTTACATCATGGTCAGGCACTTCACAAAAGCAGTATCATGAAGAAAACTGATAGAAGAAAATCAAAACGCACCGCTATGATCTGAGACAGTTATAGAAGGCCTGATCCAGTAAGGACACCTGTGAAGCCGGAATCCCCTAAGCATGCACCTGCCAAAATATTATGTCACTCAGCATGTGACAACTAAGATGGAAATTATAGTCACATACAACCAAGAATATACCTGCGAGCAGGAGGATTTTCGACATTGAAGTAAGTCAAGACACGTTCAAAATATTTGACATACCTCTAAAGAAGACAAAGAGCAAGGTACAAGAGCATGAGACAAAACACATAAAGCTACAGTAGTGGTATTATTTTTAGAATATCCAATTTTCAAACAATTATCCCACAGCAAAGCAGAACTCACAATCTGACTAGGCAGAACAAGTCCCTTTCCATCAATACACCTTTTCTGATTGTAATAATCAATGGATTCCTCAGCAGTTGGGAAGAACTGCAGTGCATATTAAGCTACAAACTCTAAATAAACTGAGTGTAATATCAAAACAAGTAAAGAAAATTTCAACTGGACATCAAATTTTTTTCAGGAAAGTACTTGGAATATGTCACCTTTAAGAATAATAGAAGACTAGAAATCATCAACCCTGTCCTTGCCATTCCAGCTTTACAGTGGACAACCACAACATTCTCAATGTCTTGCTTTAACCAAGAGTAAGCACTTTGACAAAATGATATAATCAGTTGAATTGGAGGGCAATTATGGTCATCAAATGGGCAACTAGCCACCTGAAGAAGGAATATGATATATCATATGCAAGATATAAAATAAATTTCAACAGAAATAAAATAAAACCTGAAAACCTAATATTCAATAGAAACATAACACAAAATAGACTAGCATGATCAATAAAAGTGCACAATAATTGTAAGAATAGCCTGTTGATTGAATAATAAAAAGTAGGAATACTGTCAATAAGACAACAACTATAGCAAAGTTTTAACAAAATTAGTTTGCTTAGCTCAACACATCCAGATTAAAAAAAGAAATTCTTTAGGAGAACAAAAGCTAATCATTAATAACTCAAGCTTATGATATTAAACTTATCATTTTCGGAACTCACCTTTCCCTCGAATAATGATGCATCATACAGCCGCTCAGAACAAAGATTGTATACTTTGTATTTTCCCTGAACAAAAAAAGTCAAATAAAAAACTAGCAAGGCACAAAAAAAATAGAAAAACAAGAAATCAATTTGAGTAAGATGGACCACATGCAATTTCAAATTGTAATCAAACAAAATAAATGAAAAAATGTTGCAAGAGAACATAAGAAAAATGTGGCTTTCAAGTCAAAGAAAAACAGTTATAACCAACAACAACAACAATCAGCCTTATCCCACTAGGTGGGATCGCCTACATGAATCGCACAACGCCATTGAGCTCTATCAAAAACTATCTCTTTAGATTTTCCATTAATAAAAAGATCTTGTATAATAACTTCTCTAAGTATCCTTCTTGGTCTTCCTTGGCCTTTTTTCACCGAACTCCAAATCGTCTGCTCAACCCTCTTTACTTGTGCTTCCAACTGTCTTCTTTGAACATATCCAAACCACATTAAACGATTTTCTACTATTTTCTCCTCAATAGATACCACTCCAACTTTATCTCATATACAATCATTACAAATCATATCTTTTCTTGTATGACCACACTTCTATCTCAACATCCTTATCTCTGTTACCCTAATTTTTTGTTCATGTTGTCCCATCAATGCCCAACACATATAATATCGTAGGTCTTATAACAATGCGATAAAACTTCTCTTTAAGTTTATTAGGTATTTTTCGATCACAAACAATTTCTGATGTCTTTCTCCATTTCAACCACCCAGCTTGTATCTTATGTGTAACATCTCCATTTATTTTCCCATCATCTTATATTACTAATCCCAGATCCTAAATAAACAAGTATGACCATAGCCCAAAAATTCCAGAGAGCTTCGTCAGTTCAATCTTTTCTTCAGCTACAAATTCATGTAGAGAGAGTAATAAAAATAAATCCAAGAGCAATCAAGATCATCATACATATAAGCTACAACACACAATGCCTAGCAAACTGATGTAATATGTCCTATGGTAGAATTCATCTCCAAGAAACCAATTTCAACAAACATTCAGAACAAAGATAAAATTTCATATACATTATTAAATGGAGAGAAAACATTGTTTAATAATTCATAATTAACAATGTGTCATGGCATCCATGCCAGGCATCAATTTGATTTTGTATTCTAAATAAGACAACAAAAGATGAAGCATAAAAACTTATAACTTAATGCCTTAGTATATACATAAGCACCTTATGATTAGTCTCAAAAAACCTAATCACTTCTTCCATGTGGTTTCTGTAAAGGCCCTGCAATGCATATCTAGATAGTATGAGTAATGATATTTAAAATGAAAACTACAACCAAAACAAGTTGCAAAAGGAATTAGACAACTCACTTCTACGTAACCAAAAAACCCAGAGCTTATATCGCCAGCAGGGAATCCCATAGCAATAATATTTTCTGTGATGTACGTCATATCTAGATCAAATCCTCCATCCTGAAAGAGTATAGAAGTGGACAATTGGAGATCTCATTAAGAAATGTTCTATGTGAATTAAACTTGAAGTACAAAATACTCGCTAAAATAATTATACATTAAAAAATATCATAATTATTCGTTAACTGAAGAGACCAGGATGTTCATCATGCAGAAGACCTAATTAGAGGCATATTAAAAGAGGGAGCAGGTGACCGCCTGCAACCTTCAAAGTTATATAAACTGAAAATCAGCCACTATGTGATAGGTACCCAAATCGTCAAGAGGGTGAGAAATTACTATTGTCAAAAGATAAAGATGAACCTCCTATTTGGGGGGTGTATTCTAGGAGGAAGAAATAGTGGAGTTATTCTAAGGTTATTGTTAGAGGGTATTTTGGGGAACAGTATCTTAGCTTGTTATGAGTTTGTTAAGGGACGTGGGTGAGCTAACATGTGGGGTTTCAGGGGGAGAATAATAAAAGTTCAGGGAAGGTGTCATTTGTTTTTATGCTTAATTTTACTGTAATGCTTTTTTGGGGTGAGTCTAGGGACTTGTAGGAGCCTAGCTCTGAGTCAATGGACAGTATTGGTATAGTTTGCTGCTACTGTACTGGCTGCAGTGTTGGTTTTTCTCTTTCTTTTGAATATAACTTCTTGAGTTCTATTAGTGGTCCGACTTGCCGGATTATCGAGGAGGAGAGCCAGTGTAACATTGTTCTATGCCACAGAATATGTCTAACAGGAACGAAATAGTAGATGAGAGGTTGGGAAGGTTGGAAGAAGGTATGGAACAAGTGAAAGAGGGAATGGAAGAAATGAAGAGGGCCATTATCGCAAAGGTGAAGAATTTATTGGAGAAAAAGGGAGACGGAGGGCAATCTTTTGTAGTAATGAATCTCACGATAATCATCAAACAGTGAACGTGATTAGAGCCGTGAATAATAGATTGGAGGAGTTTTGTCTGTCTGCAAAGAAGTTTGAGTTATCGGCGTTCGATGGGTTTGATCCTATGGCGTGGATTACTAGGGCGGAAACTTATTTCAAGGTGCAAAGGACATCTGAAGAAGTGAAGATTCAACTTGCTAAGCTAAGCATGGAAGGACATACTATTCATTGGTTCAACCTCTGGAAGGAGTTTGCTGATGAGGTTACATGGGAAGTTTCAAGGAAGCGTTGTTAGCATGATTTGGGGCCGGAAGGTTAGATAATCCTTTTGAAGAGTTGAAAGAAATTAAGCAGAAAGGCTCAATAGACGATTATATCGAGAAATTTGAAGTCTTCTCTTCTCAGTGTGGGCATCTGCCTGAGCAACAATTTTTGGGTTATTTTGTGGGTGGTTTGAAGCATGAAATCAAGAATCGTGCGCGTACCTTGAAGCCAAAAAATAGATATCAGGCGATACAACTAGCCAGAGATATTGAAGCTGAGTTGATACTAGAGGAAGAAGATGACGATGAGGTCAGAGGAAAAACAAGGAGTTTATGGGCTTTATACACTACAGCCCAAATCCAATGCAACAGTGAAGTGGGCTACTGGCTTAGGGACAAGTTCCAGGTCAAATCAACCTGCTCCATCATCAAAGCCGAGTGGGAATTTTCCTATCGGGTCGAAATCAAATGCTTGCATCAAACATGATGGCCCGAAATCCTTCTTCTTCGACATAGATGATGGCGAGAACGCCGGGGATGGACCAGAGGATGATCGATGAGAGGGATCGATGACTCAGGCACGTCCCTTACGCTGAGCTAGTTGAGAGAAGGGCAAAAGGGCTCTGTTTTAAATGTGGAAAAAATATTCTCCTCTACACCGCTGTGCTGAAACGCAAATGAGGCTATTACTTATAGGTGATGACAAGACAATGAATACGTATGGTGAAGTGGTTGCCCTTTAGGTGGAAGAGGGTCAGACCGAATCTCGTAATGCCTTTTGGATTGACTAATGCTCCAGCTACATTTCAGTCCGCCAAGAATCAGATATTCAAACCTTTCCTTCGAATGTTTGTTTGAGTCTTTTTTTATGATGTTTTAGTTTTCAGTGAAAATTGGAAGTCTCATGTTGAACGCTTGACTATTGTCTTTAATGTGTTACAAGAACATCAGTTTGTGGCAAACACGAAAAAATGCAGGTTTGGACAGCAACAGATTGATTATTTGGGTCACATCATTTCAGAGGAGGGGGTAGCCATGGACCCCAATAAGATTATTGTGTTGAAGAGTGGCCAGTGCCAAAAAGTGTTAAGGGAGTAAGGGGTTTCTTGGGGTTGGCTGGTTACTATCAAAAATAGCCAATTATGGACACTTCGCCAAACCTCTTACCTGATTTTAATGTTGTTTTTGAGCTGGAATGTAATGCAAGTGGGAAGGGAGTTGTTGCAGTGTTGAAATAGAGGAAGAGGCCAATTGCTTTCTTTAGCACGGATCTATCGGGAACTAATCTTTCAAAATTTGTGTATGAAAAGGAGTTGATGGTAGTGCAGTATTGGAGGCAATACTTATTAAGGAGAAAATTCATTATTCATACAGATCAAAAGAGCTTAAAACACTTACTAGAGCAAAGATTATCTACTAAGAACCACCATATGTGGATGGCCAAAATAATGGGATTTTGATTTGAGGTAGTCTATAAAGCTGGAAAAGAAAACAAGGCTATGGATGCCCTCTCAAGGCAGCATGAAGGGGCTGAATGTAACAACATAGTCTCTTATCTGTTATGGAAGGAATGGGAAGATGTCGAGAAGGAAATGGCAGAAGATAGCTCACAGCAATAGATTGTTAAAGACTTGCAAATTAACCCTTTATCATGGTTGGAGTACTCTTTCTTTAAGGGAAAACTGTTCTACAAAAACAAGTTGGTAATTCCTGAAAACGCTTTTATTATTCCTAGGTTACTAGAGGAATTTCATTCTACACCGAATAGGGGGCATTCGGGATTCCTACGGACTTATTGTCGGGTGGCAGCAAATGTGTATTAGAGAGAGATTAAAAAGCAAATTCAGGAATTTGTTGGGCTTGTGACACGTGCCAAAGACAGAAGTATCTAGCCATTAGTCCTTATGGGTTGTTAAAACCATTAGCAATACCAGAACAGATATAGAATGATGTGTCAATGGATTTCATTATGGGGTTGCCTAAGAGCTGGGGTTTTGAGGCAATATTAGTAGTGGGGGATAGGCTATCAAAATACAGCCATTTTTTTTCCATCAAACATCCTTACACTGCCAAGAGTATTGCTGAAGTTTTAGTGGTGAGGTTGCATGGTGCTCCAAATTCCATGGTCAGTGATCGTGACCCTTATAAGCATCTTTTGAAAGGAATTATTTAGAGGACAAGGGACAACTCTCAACATGTCATCCTTGTATCACCTGCAATCGGACGGGCAAACTAAAGTTGTAAATAGGTGCTTGGAAATTTATCTTAGGTGCTTTGCTACGGAACAACCCAAAACATGGTCCTATTGGTTACCTTGGGCTGAATTATGATATAATACTAAATACCATATATCTATTATACCATATATCTATTGGTCAATCTCCTTTTGAGGTAGTATATGGATGACCTCCTCCTACACGACTACATTACACAGAAGGTGAAACAAGCGTAAAGGCAGTGGCTAGAGAGTTGAAGGATAGGGATGAGGCTTTGAGACAACTCAAATATAATCTCAAGTGGGCACAAGATCGAATGAAGGTTCAACTGGATAAGAGGAGGACTGATGTGCAATTTGCATAAGGAGATTGGGTGTTTCTTCGTTTACGTCCTCACAGACAACATTCAGTGGTCCAATGTATTAACCAAAAATTAGCGACAAAATTTTTTGGCCCTTACCAAGTTCTGGAAAAGGTTGGTTCTATCTCCTATAGGTTGAAATTACCTTCAACATCCAAGATCCACCTTGTGTTCCATGTCTCCCAGCTTAAAAAAGCAAAGGGGAACTATGTGGGTGAACCTAAACTTCCTATAGATATGGGAGCTGATTCAGAGCCAAGGATTTATCCTTTGAAAGTGCTAGCATGGCAAATGAATTGTGAGGGTAAACAGTGCAAAGAATGGCTTATTCAATGGCAAGGAATGTCAGTCGAAGAGGCCACCTGGGAAGATGATTTAATGATGAGAAGTCAGTTTCTCTCATTTAGCCTTGAGGAGTGATGATAGGTACCCAAATGATCAGGAAGGTGAGAAATTACTGTTGTCAAAAGATAAAGGTGAACATCCTATTTGGAAGATGTATTCCAGGAGGAAGAAATAGTGAGTTATTCTGAGGTTATTGTTGGAGAGTATTTTGGGGAATAGTATCTTAGTTTGTTATGAGTTTGTTAAGGGACGTGTGTGACCTTTCAGGGGGAGAATAATAAAAGTTAAGGGAGGGTGTCATTTGTTTTTATGCTTAATTTTACTGTAATGCTTTTGGGGGTGAGTCTGGGAACTTACTGGACAGTATTGGTATAGTTTGCTACTACTGTACTGGTTGCTGTGCTGGTTTTTCTATTTCTTTTGAATATAATTTCTTGAGTTCTATCACTATGTTTGTACAATAAATAGTTAACAAGCTTGCACAAATGATTTAGAGAACCACATTTCTTAAAATATTGCCCAGTCCAATTCTTCTTCAGTATAACCAATATTCATCATATCACAACATGGATCTGTTAATAGGTTCCAAAGATATGTTTAGGCAAGGGAGAACAAGGAATTAAAAGAGTCAACCCATAAGAAAAAGAACAACAAATTGTTTAAATGGGTAAATACAAGCATAAGCACAATAAAAAAAAAAAGATTAATCAAGAACAGCACCTGGTATCTACGTTTATTCTGAGAAACAACATGTCGGGCCTTGACCTGCACAGCTTTCACGGCATTCCTAGATGAGTCAACCAGGCCTTTGGTGATACTTCCAATCAAATTAGATTGACCAGCAGCTTCATTGGAACCGTCATCTGATGGAGATTGTCTTGGAGACAACCGCGATGCTAAATTACTGGTAAAGCGTGCAAAAGTTGATTTTCCAGAATTTTCACTTGCTAAGTCGTCTTGAGAGCCAGAAAATTGCTGAGGAATTTTCAAACTTTTTGCCCAAGATGATAAGCCAGCAGAAGATAGCCTAGATGATGTCTCATCTGGAGGATTATCTTCCTCAGAGACTACAGAAGCAGAAGATTGTCTTTCAGGATCTTTAACAGGAGGTGAAATAGAAGGATCTTTACTAGGAGGTAAATTGGATCTATCAGCAGACACTGAATCCATTTGACTACAAATGTATCAGAAGGGACCAATGCAGAAGTTGGACATCATAGCAGTAGGTACCCCTACAGCAATTTTCTGGTTGCAGCTGCAAATACAAACATCAAAAGCGTTGATTGAATGTAGTATAACTAAAACCAAATAATTGTTATCTTTTTATGCTATGTCCCTCCACTAAATTGTGCTTACAACCTTACGTATCAAACAAAAGGTTAATCTGTGACTATATATTAGATAGAAGAAAGAAAATGCGCTTATACACTGGTAGCATGATCATTTGTCATTATGACTAAGTGATCTATCCATCTACAAAGACGAAAGAGTTATTTTTTACCATATTAATAGGCGGAATCTTCCTTTGACAATGTTTATTTATGGCAATTTTTTTTTGTATGTAAAAATTAAGAATTACTAATAGGGAGGTTTTATTTTCTTTCCGGTCTTACTAGCATGCAACACTGTTTTGTGCTTCTGAAAATTTATTCACTTCCCTAATGAGAAGAGTACAAACTCCATGACCAAGCCGGCAATTTATCACACAACTGATTAATATCATAAATAAGCAATTAAGCATAGACATGGTAAACATCACATGCTTACAGAAAGTTAAGTTTAAAATAAAAAATGCTTTTACACCTTAATCTTTTACAAATTTCAGGAGTTATGAGGAAAATTACAGGACTTAAGAAAGACAATACCAGAGCAATTTCATATGTCGTTCTTTACTTAACCTGGCCTTCCCCACATCCAAAAGTAACAGAAAAGAAAACCATTTTGAAAGATCAGATTAGTATCGCCAGGCAGATAGTGTCGTATTTAACGGCTGTCTCCAACAACCGTCTTAGTGAGTTCACACTGCCAGCAGTTGACCCCAATTCCAAATCAGTCTTGCCTCTTGTTGGACACTAACCACATTTTAAGTGTCAAAACATTCAAAGACAAAGTTTTCGTCCAATTGAACTCCTTAAGATTCCGATTCTCCATCAAAACAACAACAACAAAAAAAGCAGAAAACCAGACTATTCATTCGGCGAAATTATCAAAATTGTATAGAAAAAAGGAGGAATGCCCTTTAATTAATACGAACTCAACAAAAATTATGAGGATTACAAAAGAATTAAAAAAAATTAAACAGCTAATTTAGTATTTTCAGATCTGAAGCAAGGAGTTTACCTTACACAGAAAAATCAAGAGCCAGAAATGAAGCAGAATCAAAGCGATATGGAGATAGATGCAGTGGATCTGAGAGGGATAAGTGAAGGAGCTAATTAGGGTATCCGCGACAGGGAGGAATCGGCAGTTATTAAATGTTGGCGTTACTTCACATTCATAGTATAGTCAACAGATGGAGAAGCGTTGATCATCCTTCGATATGAGTATGACGTCAGAAATTAGAAATCCAATGGTGTTCCCATAGGATTAGTGAAAAAATTAAATAAAAAGGAAGATTTTTTTTTTTAGAAAACAATTTAGTTTAATATTTCTCTTTTGAAAAAAAAAAAAAGATGATCCAATCATTTTAGCAAGGACCATTAACTTCAAACTCGTTCTATTAAATAAACCTTTGCTTTGGGTAATTTCCAAAACGTAACTTTTTTCAATTTTCAGAATTATCAACAAATTTATTAATTCCAACTACTTTAGTGCTTGTTTTAAAAAAAAGAAGTTGGATAGAATTATTTTAGGACAGAACTGATTTTAGCAGATCAAAATTTGCATGAATGTGATTTATATTTGAAAATTGTTAAAAAAAATAATTCTAAAAAATAAATTTTATTTAAATGTTAATTAGTAAAAATATTTTTGAATGTCTAATTACCAAAAAAAAGTATTGCATTATATCATTTACCCTTATTATTTATTTTTAGTTATTTAATTATTGTAATAATCAAAGACTTAAATGAAATTTTCTTTTCGTTAAGCCTTTTGGGACTAGAGTGAAATAGAAAAGAGAGATATTACTTAAAGCCTACAATAAGAAAATTATTGTGCAAAAGAATTTGAAATTTTGGGTTGAAATTTTATTTTTCCTAAGGACTATTTTGGAAAGTATAAATTTCTAAGGATTAAGTAAGAAATTAAATAGATTGTGCAAGGCCTCTCAAGTTACCACAAAAGTTAAATAAAGAGAGAAATTACATGGGATTTTGGTTACAATGGAATCAATTGTAATTTAGTAAAATGTCCAAGAAGGACCTCAGTGAAACATCACCTAAAGAAGAGGAAGTTTTAAATGATTTTAGCTAAATATTAAATTATGCCCAAATAGTTGTTGGGAACACGTGTCATTATAATTTCTCCTCCGGCACAACAACGAAGACTCTAGAAGAAGCTTCAGCACAAGAGTCTTCTCCTCGATCAGACTTAATCATGTCGCCCTCTTTGTGTATCTATCGTCCGCATGTGAGCTCTTTATGATTGGAAGTGTTGTCTGAACAATGTTCACGACATAAGAAGGAGGAAATGCAACAGGTAAGGAATAAATTGTTTTGATCCATGATCTTTCCTTTTCCTTTTCATTGTGCATTGGTGATTGAAAGGAGAAATTAAAACTAATTGATCTTCAATCTAAATTGTGGGGCCGAAAGGGAGATAACCCTAAGATTGAAATGGTTTTTCTTGCTGATTAGAGCTATAGAACTCGGGAGTATTGGAGAGAAACGAAAACATAGTACTTTCAACTAGAGGTAAGAATATTTGGCTTGTAATATCATTCTTCTGCAATATTTTGGCTGAGAACTTTTCTTCGTGTTGATTACTTGTGCTAGCTGTTAGATTCTCATAAATGATGAACATATATTCTAGGATGAGATGGGTGTTAAAGGGAAATAAAGATGGGAAAGGAAAGAGCTATAGGCTATATTATTGGCTAAGGCACAAGAGAAGTGAAATATGATGAACTGAATATATGATGATGAGTATTAATCTGATTTTGGGTGGACAAAATGGGTTTGCAAGAATCATGAAAACTGAATGAAGTTAACTTGGGCAACCAATAATCTCTAGTTAATTTTGGTGAATGATTCTTTGGTTTGGGAGAGTCATTTTCAATTGTGTCTGAATAGGATGAATGTGCTAGTTGTCCAAGTCACAAATAGTTAGTGGATGACCAAGATTTCTAGCCAAGTATGTGGTGGTCGAAGTGTATTTCTTGCTATCAGAATTTGGGTCTATAACATGTTAAGTTTTAGAAGTTCAACAAATCAAAATGTGGTTATAATGGTGTGATATTGTTGAGATAAAAATTATGTTAAACATATGGACTAAATTGTGGGTTAAAATGGTCTTGGAAAGGGTTAGACAACAAGGAGATTGAAAGAAAAAGCAGAACATCAAAGTGCAACAAAGTATGTGTTGCAAAAGAGTTGCAATCGTTGCAGCGGTAGCCTAACAGTAGTTGTCAAGCAGCCACCATTTTAAGCGTTGACCCTTTTAGATCCTCAACAAGTTTTGACCTTGTAATTTCCTCTTTACAATCATAATTCTTTGGTTACTTCCAAGTTTGCTAAGTCTTCTTCATAGGGGTATAGATTAGGCATTAATGGCAGTATAAGTGTCACGTTTCAAGTGAGTACTTTACTCATGTAAGTGTAAGTCTTGTGGAAATAAATTAGTAGGAAATACTTTCCTTTTTTAATAAAATCCAACCCTATGTTGAAATAGTTTCTAGAAAATGTTCTTATCTAAATTTACAAGTTATAATTTCTCACTTTGCATGTATAAGCATAATCATTTCAAAGACCTTTGAATGAGGATTGGATTGAAATTGAAATGTTGATTATTAAAGTCTTTAAAAGATCTTTCTTTTCATGAGCAAGGATATGAGACAAGTATGTGTTTTGTGGAACACTCTTTTTGAAACTTGTGATGTTATGAAAAGCTATGTGATTCAAATTCTTTGATTTATTATCTATGAGGAATGGTTCATTTTATTTAGAAAAATGTTATGATTTGAGATTTCTTTTTATGATGCAATATGGAAAATGATTAGAGATGATTGCAATAAAAGTACGATTTGAATTATTCAGAATATGAGACATATAAATATACATGTTGAGCTCTTATTGCAATGAGATGTATATTTGAGAAAGTTATTATATGAACGTGAGAGAAACCCAGTCTGGAACAACGATACTACAACGCCACTGTAGTCCTTAGTGCGCCTCAGTATTTAGATCCTCCGCTAGTAGGGGTAATATAGTGTGCTAACCCTGTGACCTAAGCCATTCACAGGTACTGTGTTTTAGCAGGGTATTGGAGGGTATTGAATATGAAGGTCACATCAGGTGACCAAATGGTGGATATGGAGAATATGATGTTAGTGTGTACAGTTTTAGAGGATATCTAATATGCAGTTCTAAAGTTTTGATTAAGGTTCCTCATAACGTGTTTCATTTATACTGTTACATGATTTTATGATTTTATAAACTTGATACTACTTGATATTTTCTATATTTCTCGAATGTGAATTTACATGATTTGAAATGTTATATGAACCACTACTAAATTATTTTAGTTTCTGAGTTATTTCTTTTATACTTATCTTATCATGAGTTTAGTACTCATTGAGCTTTTTAGCTCATCTTATTTATTATTTTTCCCAGATAGTGAAGTTGAGTCAAAGACCCTCCTGTTGTGCATTAGAAGCGTACCAGTCAGAAGGAGCCCATATCAATTATTGGGTTGGTATTCATTTTTATATTTTAATCTGTGTATATTGACTCTAGATGTGCTTTGTAAGTCCATGGGCAGGATCTTGCGACCTATGTTTGTGTACATATGTGTGTCAGTAGTTATTAGTGGTTTGGGTAATATATGTGAAATGGCTGATATGCCTAAACATGAGTTTTTGTCTAGTATAGTTGTAATCAGATCATGATTATGTTAAGAGGCAACTTTGCCTAAATGTGGATTATATTTGAGTACAATGTAAATAGTTAATTGCATGATTTATATACATGAAATATAAGATCATAGTTTCATATGATATCTTGAGCTAAGTTATGAAACTAAATGATTTGTTATTAGAAAAATTTAAAGTTATGTCTCAGTTAATGAAAGTCCAAGTGTTGGGAAGTTCTTTTTAGCTTAGGCTTACAGGTTGAGGTGACTCTTCCTGTGTCGATCACATCTCCAGATGAGGTGTGACAATTATAATGTAATAAATTATATTAATATTACAATAAAATTTATTTATTCTTTAAATATTATTTATTTCTTCTTTTTTTTTGACAAAATGTTTTTATTTAGAATTATTTAAAAACATAGTAATGGATTGTTACAAAAATAATAATAAAAAGATTGACAATCCCACGCAAACAAAAAAAATACAAGTAAATGCTAAAAAAAATTAAAATTAAAATCTAAAGGTTCATTCTCAAATTAAAATTAAAATTTAAAGTTCCATTTTCAAATTAAAGCAATTTTGAATATTGGTGCATGGTCTAAATAAGAAGTACAAATAATAAATATTGTTTACAAAGCAAATGAACTTGTGCAATAAAATTGCTAATTATTTAGCCTATGTTCTACAATTTGATCTCGAATGACATCTCAAACATGATCCATTCAGACGAAGATATTATGTTTAGGTTGGGCAGGGAATTTGAAGCAAGATGGCTTTCACATTCTTCTTAAAGAATGTCTTTTTCTTTTGAACAACTAAATTCAATATTTGTTTCAACATTCCTTTTAATAAAATGTATGACCATCGTTGTACTCACTATTTAAACTTGTGTTTCAATTTTGAACTTAAACTTATTCTTTCATACTCTAACAGCTTGTTTGGTTTTAGGACAGAGTAAGTATAGAAAGTGTAATATCCGTGAAAAATAAAACATAAATGTATGTTTGCAAACTACAGTTACTATTATAGTATACAGTACTATTCACCTATATAATATTATTTACATATACAGTACTGTTCATATATACAATCGAAATATTGAGTACTAGACGTGGTTTAGACATAAGAGGAAACTAGAAAGAAGTTCGTAGGAGAAAATGACGTTTTATATGAGAAAATACCCTCAGCGACTAAAATGAAATGACTGAATTGAAAAGAAACTTAAAGGTTTAAGGTGAAAGGATAATTTTCCCTTTAAGTTTCCAATAGTAACCAATAATTCAGTCGCCTTCGTCTTTTTGTGATTTGCACAGTAAGCTAAATTATTAAAGCGCATAGTAAATTAAATTATTTTATTGAAAATGTCATTTTTATGAATAGTAAATTAAATATTTTATGTATCAAATAGTACCATTGACTTTTCTTATAAATAGACTCTTCCATTTCACTTCTAAATTCAAACCTTCAACTTCTCTTCTTTTCTCTCCTCAAGTTTCTCTTGCTCCGAAGCTAGGCCTCTGAGATTTGGGCCTTTCCTTTTTAGCTTATATTCAAGGTGAGGATATTATATCCTTTTTATGTCTTTCAAATTTTAGAAGTTATATTCTTAAGTATGCTCTGTGGTTGTGGCTTTGGCTGATCTTCTACAACAGAAAAATTGTCCTTAGATGCCTATATATTATTTAATTGTTCTAGTTAAGGAAAGACCTGGTACTTAAATTTATCCATTGAGACCCTCCACTCTTTTCTGGGAACTTACCTGGTGTTCTCTTTTATAAATTATATTCACTATTTCTGGTATAAATAGTAACCATATGTATGAATAGTATCCTATATATATAAATAGTAATTGTATGTAGAATAGTGACTGTACATATGAATAATAACTATATGTATAAATAATATTTATACGAAAATAACCCTAACTTGTTTTCTCTAATCTTTTATGAAAATCTCCATAGCAGAACATTGAAATTCACCAATGTGCTCTTGTCCGTAACGACTTAGAGAAATGATACTCAAACGGAATCCAAGTAAGTAGACGATCTTATTTAAATAAGGTTTTAGCATCATTGGTGATAGTATGTCGTATGACACTCCCAAGACTCATAGGGATAGACTAGAGTTGGAGTAGTGAATCTAAAGAGGTAATTCAAATTAATCCAAAAGTATGGATGAGACGAAACAAGTATTTTAGGATGATCTAAAATTTGAATCTTTCCAAAGACAACTTAATTGTTATCTTGATTTGTGGTTTATAAATTTGTGATATAGTTATATACGATACCTATCAGATGAATGAATATTACATTTTACTTCTGATTATGATATGAAATATTATATTATTAATTGTGATTGAGCAGGACAGTACCCCTTCTCAAAGCAAGGCAAAAAACCCGATATAAAGGATATTTTGACCAACAAGTGTGGAAACAATGATTCTCTCGGTAGGGATATAACCCAGGTCGGTAACAGATCTGTAAGGCGTCCTAGCTGAGAGGATGAAGTTCTACGTCATGACAAAAATAAACAAATTTGGTGAGCCAACCTATGTACGTTCTCCGGGATATATTGCCATTGATGAGTACTAGTATCGTTGGATGAATTGGATGACTTTCTATCTTCTAATATGTAATTTCTAACTATGTTTATTGGTTGAGTTTGAGCCTTCGATATACTTGCATTACTGGTAAGATATTTAAATTTTATTAACGCGAGGCTGATTCCCTCACTGAGTTTTAAAGCTCACATTCTCTATAAAATCTTTTTGTTCAGATCAGGTTGCCTGTGAAGAATATACGCTAGAAAAGTAGATCACTTCAGACCTTCCCACTATCGAGTAGGCCCTTCTTTTTTGTAGATTATGTTGCTCTGTAATCGTCTAAGACATTTACGTCATGGGTTTGACATATTTGACTTGTATTTCTGTAAATAATAATGTATTTCATAGTGAAGGTCTATTATTATGTACAAGTAATCTCTGTGTATTTCAAATAAAGAAATTTAATATGTTTTCTTCGTATTTATTTGATAAGGAATGTTTATTTTGATAACATGGAGATAATAACTAATAATTTAACTTGTGAGTAGAATTTATGGAAAGGCTTACACTGATGAAGATTCATCATTGTGCTAGTTATGTGCCTAGGTAACGGGTCGTGATAGAAAGGAAAGAGGAAATAGAATGGAAAAGGAAAAAAAGTTTGTTTGATATGATATAAAAAAGAAAAAAGAAAAAGGACAAAATGTATTTAGTATGATATTTAAATGAAAGAAAATGGAATATTGTAGGGTAATTTTACTAAGTTACCCTTAATTTAAAATTGTGTTATGATTAAAAAAAAAAGGAGAAGACTTTCTGTTTGTCTCGTCTCTGTCGTGTTCACCTCTCTCCGTCATTCTTGTCTTTGTCTGTCTTGTCTTCATCGTTCTCCTTCCTCATCCAGATCGAAAGCTATGAATAGACTGAATCCTCTGCAATGTGAATAGATTGAATCCTCTAAATCATCCTTCGGCCGCAAAAGACGGAAAACACCGCAAAGGAAGACAAAGCAAACGAAGATGCTACAGAACACTAAAACAACACATGAGGCTTTAAACCAACAAGGATTGCAATGAAAATAGCTAGCACAGTTGAGGATATACTAGTAATTTTTTAGTGTTTTCCATCGCGAGAGGAGGTTTTCCATCAATATTCAGATGGAAAAGGCAGTACAAAAAAAAAAGGAAAACAATGTTTGCTTTTTCCATCGATGGAATCTTCCTTTCCATCACCTAAGCCCAACCAAATGACAAAAAGGCAACCGGAGGAGGGAATTTCATTTTCCATAGTTAGAAAACTTACGAACCAAATGCACACCAAAAGTTCTTTTAGTAGTAAATCTCAAATTTGAGCAATAGTAATTAAATATCAATTTGGGTTATCAAAAATTACTAGAAGTAAAGAATATTAAAAGCAAAAAAATTATCTATAGATGGATGTGGAAAGTTCATGTCAGGAGTTGAGTGCATGTTGAAAAACATAAGCATCATGGGCAATGTCTTTCTATCTAGGCAATGTAAAAATGAAATACATGTCCCAATCACATACAACCAATATATTTTGTGTTGGATATCCTTTTTTTTCAACAAATTTCAGTTGGTTGCTAGGGCTAACCACACACAAGACATGAGTTCCCTCAATGGTGTCACAACCCACTTCCCGGGCACGTAACCAACACAATAACGACACTTTCCCGTTACTATAAGTCTAACCTATCCTCGAAATACCATATTATTCTCATCATATTTATGTAACATTTTAAAACAAATTAAGTACATAATTACCAATTTAAATCTAAGCAATTTAAACAAAACCAAATAAACAAAATTTAAATTAATCAAACGCTATCCAGAAACCATCATAAGTGTCATACGCAATTATAAAGCGACCTATTGACGTTAAAACAGAAAGACAAGGCCTACTCAGAAATGAGAAGGTCTACACCAAGCACTATTACTCATCATGCAGGTAATTCTTAATGATGAGTGGATGTGTAAAAAAAAAAAAAAAGAATCCCAGAGAATGTGAGTTGTGAAAACTCATTGAATAAATCAACCTTGCCTTAATATGATTGCAATACATTACCAATTATTCATATATGCTCAAATGTCATATAATCAACCAAAAATCATAGAAAATACATACCAAAATATAACAAATGCATCTAATTCAAACAAACAAAACTAGTACTCGTCAAGGGCAATATATCCCTGGGAGAGCACAAAAGGCGGCTCACCAATTTCATTCCCACCATAACGCACAACCTCATCATCTCAGTCAGGGCGACTCATGGGTCTCTTACTCGACCCAGGCTATACCTCCTACCGAGAGAGTCATTGTCCCATACTCATAGGCAAAAGCACCCTCTAACTCGAGCTTCTCGCCTTGTCATGAGAGGGGGTATCATCTCACTCAATCACAAACAATTTCTCAGGCACATATCAACATCAATCAACAATATAACATAATTATTTAATCTCAATATATTGTTTACATAGATTGCATTGTCAGAATCAAATGATCAAATCAACCATTGAATTTATGCATACATCAGTCATCCCCTTTTCATAAATACACATACAATTTAACCCGATTTTATAATCGCAAACACACCTCATGATTTTAGGATCGACCTACGTCATATCCTTATAATTAACAACGCTAAGACCCGATTAAAATGAGATTGGTCTACTCACCTGGATTCCAATGCTATGGTTACCAAGTTTCACATGTTGTTTGGAGTTCTGTTAAGCATAACAAGGGAATCCCCTCTTGCCAAAAATAGACACACTATAAGGTAATATTGATAAAAGCACTTATCAAATAAATTTGTGAAATACAAACTGATTCTCTTGCACAAACTTCTTATGAAACTCCTTTAAAAAAAAAAGAAGAAAAGAAAAAAATTGCTTTATAAGTCGAGGGTCCAGGTTCTCTGCCATACTAACCTATACCTGGACTTTTAGCGACAGTTTTTTTTGTGGCTAAAAGTTTTAGCAACAAAATTTACTATTGTTAAAAGAAGTACTGGATCCATAAGTAGAACTTCATGGCAATCCCACAAAAACTAGGGATGGCAAGAGGGCAGGGAGGGGAATGCCTCCCCTGTCCCCTTTCCCGCCCCCCAGTTCTACCCTCGTCCCCGTCCCTAATCCCCGCCTCTCCACGAGTCCCTACAGTAACCCCAAAACCCCATAAAAATTCTCTAAAAATTAAAAATAAAAAAGACCAATTACTAAACTCAGATGGGAACTACTTCACTTTCTCCTTGTTCCCCATCTAAAGCAAAAGTGACGCCATGTGAAGGTTCGCCGTCAGAGTTGCAGAGAGGTACGTGGAGGAGGAAGATTGTGTCTATGGGTCGTTAGGTTTTTACGAGAAGTTCGTTCATGCCTTGGAACTGCAGATGAGCCTTACTGCATCCTCTGTAGTCTCAAACATGCCCAGCCATATCCTCGTGCAAGAAAGGGTTCATCAATCATTACTTCGTTAGTTGCAGAAGAAAAATAGAGCAAAATAGTGGTGAGAGAAAGAAGCTTACAAGAGAGGGTGGCAAATCTTAGAGACCCAGGAGCTCTAGTGCCTCTAACGAACATTGCAAATCGCTAGCCTTGTTGGGGTCTGGCAATGGAGGTATGAGTGGTTAGTTTTGAAGCTTGAAGGATGAAGCATGAAGGTGAAGGTTGAAGGCAGAGAAACACTAGTCAAAATGCATACCAAAGGTGAAGATTCGGAGAATAAGGGATTTAGGAATTTCAAAGAGCATGAGAAGATGAGAGGCATGAGCGCAAGGCTAATGATTTCAGATTGAATTGGGATTAGGATTAGGGATTTTAGGTTTTTTTTATTAAACTAGTTTAAATTATTTTTAGTTATGAAATACCTTAAATATCCTTTATATATTATAAATTTATTTATTTTAAGGGCATTTTAGTAATTTTTTGTAAAATTGCTAAAATGCCCTTCGAGAACAAGGACCCTGCAGAGCAGGGAATGTGATCCCTATCCCCGTTTAGCTTTAAGGGGATTTTTTCCCCCACCCACGTCCCCACGAGGGAAAAAAGCCCGACTCATAGGGCCCCGATTGCGGGAATCTCGAATTTATGTCCCCATTACCATCTGTAGCCAAAACCCTTATACTATCAATATAAGTATGATTTAGGGGGTATAATTTCATAATCTGTTTAGCAATGGTACAATAATATACATTAGCAGGATTCTGCAAGAAGCTTGTAATACCCAAGAAAAATAAAATATAAATATTTGTTTATAAACTACTGTTACTATTTCAGTATATGGTACTATTCACCCGTATAATACTATTTACATATACGATACTGTTCATTTATACAATCGAAATGTCAAGTACTAGATGTGGTTTGGTCATAAGAGAAAACTAGGAAGAAGTTCGTAGGAGAAAATGACGTTTTATGGGTGAAAATACCCTCAGGGACTAAAGTGAAAGGACTGATTTGAAAAGAAACTTAAATGTTTAAGGTGAAAGGATAGTTTTCCCTTTAAGTTTATAAGAAAAATTTTAGTTGCACAGTAACTGCATTATTAGAAATGTCATTTTCATGAATAGTAAATTGAATATTTTATTAGCGCATAGTATCAAATAGTACCCTTGACTTTTGCTATAAATAGGCCCTTCTATTTCACTTCTAAACTCACACCTTCAACTTCTCTTCTTCTCTCCTTAAGTTTCTCTTACTCCAATGCTAGGCCTCTGAGATTTTGGGCCTTTCCTTTTTGCTTAGGTAAGGATAATATGCCCTTTCTATGTCTTTCAAATTCTAGAAGTTATTTTCTTAAGTATGCTCTGTGGTTGCGGCTTTGGCCGATCTTCCACATCAGAAAGACTGTCCTTAGCTGTTTATATGTTATTTTGATTCTCTGATTACCGAAATAGAATATAAACTGTGAAGAATACATGTCTAGGAAAGTTCTGGCTAAGGAAAGACCTGGTTTTTAAGTGTGTCCAGTGTGACCCTCCACTCTTTCCTGCGAACTTACCTGGTGTACTCTTTTACAGATTGTATTCTCTATTTCTGGTATGAATAGTACCCGTACGTATAAATAGTAACTGTATGAATAGTAACCATACATATAAATAGTATCTATACGTAAAAATAGTATTCATACGTATAAATAGTGATCATATGTACGAATATTATTCGTATATATAAATAGTATCCATACGTATGAATAGTAACTATATATATGAATAGTGACCGTACATATGAAATAGTACCGTATGTATGAACAGTATCAGTATGAAAACAATCCTAACTTGTTTTCTCTAATCTTTCATGAAAATCTCTGTAGCGGAATACTGAAATTCATCTGTGTACTCTTGTTTGTAACGACTTAGAGAAGTGATATTTGTACGGAATCCAGGTGAGTGAAACGACCCTATTTTAATAGAGTTTTAGCATTACTGGTGATAAAAAGTATGTCGTAGGACACTCCCAAGATTCATATGGGGAAATTGGATTCAGAATGACGAATCTAAATGAGATAATTAATCCATAAGTATGGATAAAATGAAATAAGTATCTTATGATGATGTGAAGTTTGAATGTTTTCAAAAATGGATTAATTGTTATCTTGATATGTGGTTTATAAATCCATAATATAGTTATATACTATACCTGTTATATGGATGAATATTATATTGAGCTTCTGATTATGATATGAAATGCTATTGATTGTGATTGAGCGGGACAGTACCCCCTCTCACGGCAAGGCGGAAAACCCGGTTGACAGGGTGTCTTAACCAATGAGTGTGGAGACAACGATTCCCTCAGTAGGGATATAGCCCGGATTGGTGATAAATCCGTGAGGCGCCCTAGCTAAGAGGATGAGGTTGTGCGTCATGGCGGAAATATACATAATTGGTGAGCCGGCCTGTGTGCGCTCTCCGGGATATATTGCCATTGACGAGTACTAGTAACGTTTGTTGAATTGGATGAATTTTTATCTTGTATGTAAGAGGATGATGTTGTGCGTCATGGCGGAAATATACATAATTGGTGAGCCGGCCTGTGTGCGCTCTCCGAGATATATTGCCATTGACGAGTACTAGTAACGTTTGTTGAATTGGATAAATTTTTATCTTCTGTCTATTGGTTGAGTATGAGCCTTTGGATATTCTTGTATGACTGGTAATGTATTTGAATTTTATTAATGCGAGGCCGATTCGCTCATTGAGTTTAAAAGCTCACATTGTTTGTACAACCTTTTTGTTCAGATCAGGTTGCCATCGAAGAATATCTGCTAGAGGAGTAGATCACTTTGGACCTTCCCGTTGTCGGGTAGACCTCTCTTCTGTTATAGATTATGTTGCTCTGTAATCGTCTAGGACATCTAGTTCAGGGGCTCGACATTTGGCTTGTATGTCAGTATAATAATGTATTTTAAATTGATAATCTATGATTACATGCAAATCATCTCTATGATTTTCAGATAAGAAAATTTGATATATTTATTGGAAGGCTTACAGTGATGAGAGATTCATCATTGTGCCGGTCATGTGCCCAGAAAACGGGTCGTGACAAAGCTAGAGGAAGAAAAGGAAGAAAAGAAAGGGGTAGGTTCCAGTGCCACATGTTGTCACGCCTCCAAACTTACGCAGTGACCAACTGACCTGCACAATAGATGAGTTTTTACCTCACCACCTTAAGCCTAATTCCATACCAATATGATACATATTTAAATATAAATGTTATCTCATGTAAGAGAGTACAGTTTCTTCTATTTCTTTTTAGAAAAAGAGACAATAAATATTTCAAATATATATATTTATTCATTAATAAATAACATTCTCAAACAAGCATTATTCATCCAATATTTACCTATCGAAATTACAGAGCTACTACTAGAATACTTTGGATAAAGTTTTACATAATAACAAATATTTACCCCGATCAATAGGGTTGAGGACTCGAACGATTAGCTGGGTGTGCCTCTACTTCTTCTTGAAAATCTGTGAGGGGAGGAATGATATGAGTATATTTTACTCAGTGAGGAAATATATTATTTTATCACATTAACATAAGAAATAATTCATATAAAATCACAAAATATATCATATAGTTTCAAATTAAATTCCTAGATATTTTTTGCGTCCTGTCCACATAAGGTGGTTGTTGTCCCGCAGCCCCCGCCACATCCTCCCTTATTGCTACTTTCATAAATGCCTCCCTTATTTCACCCTTATTTTCAATACTTTTTGTATTGGAACAAATTTTTATTTAACATGATTTGTCGCCCTTATTATCTCATACTCCTCTCTTTTAACTCCCACACAGGGATCCATCCTCGTAACATTCTCCATCAAGTACAAACATAACAATAATTCAACCTTACACATGAACACTATACATGTATGTGACGTTGTTCATATATATAGTAATGTATATAGACTATTCATATATACTATACTATTCATATATTTAGCACTATTCATATAGTATTGTTCACATATACCATACAATTATATGTATGAGTACTATTTATACATACAAATACTATTTATATATAATACTATTCATATGCACGATACTATTTATATATACAGTACTGTTCATATATACAGTACATTCATATGTACGACAATCAGAAATAATTTTCAAGTAACTGAGGATAATTTCTTTCTGATGTAGAGGATCAGCTAAGGCCGCAACCACAGAGCATACTAAGATTTTATCTTACATGTACTTGTAAAAATATAGTATCTTCACAGTATCTTAATAATCAATAAACAATTCTTAAACAACTGAGGTTAATTCTTTTTTGATATGGAGGATCGGCTAAAGTCGCAGCCACAGAGGATACTAAGAATTTAACCTATAAATTATTGCAAGAATTTAAAAGAGCATAGTAGAATATTTCCTCACCTCGAATCCAAGTTATAAAGGAGGACTTTTATAATAACCCAGAATCTTAACACCAGAATCAGAAGAATTAAAGGAGAGGAGAGAATAAAAACTGAAGGTGTGTGTTTTAAAAATGAAATGGAATGGCCTATTTATAGGAAAAGTTAGGGTACTATGTACTAATAAAATATTCATTTTATTATGTGCTTTAATAATTTAGTTTATTATGCACTTTAATAATTTAGTTTACTGTACGCTTTAATAATTTAGTTTACTATACGCTTTAATAATTTTCACACGACAGATTATGCTTAAGCCATATTTTATCCATAAGATAAATTTCATATTATAACAATCATTATTTATGTAATCTATAAATGAAAGTCAATATTTTTAATAATATGTACAAACAAGCATATAAAAATACATAGATAGGGAAATTATTTTCTCATAAATTTATCGTAATTCTTAAATACTCATAACTCTAAAATACAGAGGGTAATATATACATATATTTACAAAACTTTTTTTTAGTACTACACATGTCGAATCACGATTGGTTGGGATTTTAAAATTAAAAAAAAGAATTAAATCTATCTTTTGATATGGGCTATTGGATCACGTGAATCCAACAACCTACAATTTTCCTGCGACCCACCATAAGGATCGTCCGCACTGAAGATTTGACAGCCCATGTGCACTAAGGAGAGTCCCTGGAGATGAAAGCTAAGTAGAGGCACCTGATCCTATAAAAAGTCCTGCAAAAGAAAAGGTGAACAGAGAAAGTATGCAAAAGAGAAGAAGATTAAAAATTAAACAAAATCAAAGAAAATTTTATTAGGAAATTTTAACCTAAGATTAAGAAAAGTGAAGAATTAACAAAAATATGCATCACGATTCAATCAATTTAAAGATTTATCACTTTCGAGGCAATTGATGTGACAACCAAGATTTGCTTAATTGAAGTCGCTTTTTCACATGGTTCAAAATGATTTATCTAATTTTCTATTTTATTGCAATTTTCATTAATTTCTTATTTCATTTTCATTACATTTGACCATTGTTTTTTAAGAATCAAGTGAATCGACAATCTGAAGAGTAAACCAATCTAAGTGAGTTTCTGGGATTGAATAGCAAACGACCCTGGGTTATTATAATCTTGCTTGAACCATCTTCCACCCGGTCCAATAAACCTGATATAATATTCAATATTAAACTTAAAAAATCGTTAGGCTTACAATTTCAGTCCTAAGAGATAGCCGGCCCAGAGATGGGAAAAGAAAGGAAGACGCATGCTTCAATTATAGGGTGAAATGAGAGCTTTGCTTCAAAATTTGGCCGACGTGGGACTGTTTTCTCTACTAGCGTGTATTTAGTAATTAAGCATGGTATAAGCTGTAAAGTTTGAAGTTGTTAACAATAAATTTTAACTATGCATTTGACTACTAGACTCTATAATTATATTATTTTAGTCCGATGACCCAAGCATGAAAGAGTTGGTTTGAAAAACTATGCATTTGACTATTATACTCTATAATTATATTATTTTGATGTCAAAAAAATTTTCAACCAATTTTTTCTTAAAATTGAAATTTCATTCTTATTTTACACCTATTAGGCTGTGTCAAATTTCTCTATAATTTATAATTAAATTAAGCAAAAAAGAAAAAACACAATATAAGCTGATGAGGAGTTTTCTCATTTTACATACTGATTGCATGGGCCCATTTGAGCCCAAATGACAGGAATGAACCATGAAAATAAATGAAGTGTTCGACCAAAAAAAAAAAGAAAGGTATATTGACCAAAAAATAAAAAGAATAAATGAGGTGTCCTTTATTTTATTTTATTTTTCTATTTTCGTTCGTTCCAAATATACTATTAAAATCTCTGCTACATTTTAGGCAAACAAGAAATCCAACTAGAAAAATAAGATTCTTTTTTTCAAAATAAAAGAAGTCATCTTATTTTGCATTGACGCAGTTCAACTCTCGATTGAATATATTCCTTACTGACATGAGATTCAGTTAGGTTCCATTATTAAGTAATAATGAATAAATAAAAAATAAAGTTCAATGATTAGTGGTAGTTTGATATTTTTATTAATGTTATTGGTTGCTTTTGTGCTTTCCACTATTCTATTCTAAAAAGAAAAAGCTTGATTATATATATCTGCTCCAATCAATCATGTATCAACAATATGTTTTATTTTATGCAAAATTACAAATTCATTGTCTACTTATGAAAGTCACGTGTTAGCAGAGTTTGTTTTTCTCTTCAAATAACTACATAATTGACAGTTGGATCCCTTTATTACCTTGACGGTAGCGTATTGACATGACAATTGATATATGCAAAAGATATTTACCAGTTTTTAGATTTTATATATACCTGTATTATAATATACAATTTTATTTTAATTATTAATTAAAAAATTATATATATTTAATATAAAAAATAAATTGTATATAAAGTAAGGGAAACCACCATCATAACAGAAAACTAAATTATCAAATCCCCTAATTTTTAGAAAATTTGAAAATATATTATAAAAATTTTAAATTAATTTATACAGAAAATATTTTTATATGGTTTAGGATATATGAACACTATATCTATTTTAAAACAGCATATCATTTGTGTCTCCAAGCTTTTACAATTTAAAATATTTATTTTAATATGTGCAAAATTTAAGGTAAATTAAATAGCATTAATAAAAAAATTAAATAAAAAAGACTTGTTTTTTAAAATGTGAAAATGTTGAAACCTTATTTTTAATTTAAAAAAATTAAAAAATATTTGTAATTGTCACATCCCAAAAATTGAGCATGTGAAAAGATACTACTCATTTGATAAAATTCTCAAACATACGTTATTTACATATATTCTGTAAGGTTTTACATTCAACATTAATCATTCATTCCACACTACAGAATTATATTCATCTGATAAGCAAATATAGACATACATAGTCTGATATTTCTATCTCATCGCAAGCCTAGGAGACCTATAGAAAGTACAGAGCGTTCCTAGTATCCACATTAATAAGTACTGGTATCCCACCAGACATAAATAGAGGATAATTCCAAGGGGCTTCTATTCTTCAAACGGATACTCTTCTTCTTTGTTTTCTGTATCTGAAAAGATAATCATAGGGAGCGTGAGTTTATTTAAAAACTCAGTAAGTAAATAACTGTACTATATAAAATATCAAAAGTACAAATACCACATTTACTCATATATTTAATTGTCTTATACATCGAGTAGTATGGGACTCTAGCCCTTTCAAACTCATGAATAAGATTTCATAGATATACACCGAGTAGTATGGGACTCTAACCCTTTCAAACTCGTGTATTAGATCCCGTAGATCTTTACTCATTAATAAGATAGTGAGAATTTATCACATAGTACAATTGTCATGAAATAAAATAATTTCTACATACTCTTATTTCTACCGATCATCATATACTCCCATATGAAAATTGATTGCTTATTATCCAAATAATATTGTAAATGGGACTTATATTGTACTTTGACTAGTAATATCAAATTAGCTGAGCAAGGTTATTCACTCACCTTGATGTTTGTCCAAGTTTACCTTGTTCCACACTAGAATTTGTGTAGGAAAATTTCCTAGTAAAATATATTACAAGGAAACATAAGAAAGGAAACAAAATCACGAAAATACGCAAAATTTTCTGATTGCTACAGTAACGGTTCGCTATAGTGCCGGTTCGCTACAGTAACGTTGACTACTACAGTACCGTTGACTGCTGACACTACAGTAACTGCTACAGTACCTGAAGAAAATTTTCCAGATTTTTTCCGAAATTTCTGGTCGCTACAGTAACTCGGTTTTTGCAGAAGTTTTTGCAGAAATTTCTAACAATTTCATCCTTTCCTTTCTTGTTTCAAAACTAGAATTTCAACTCTTTTAACCGATTATAACTCAAATATAACTTCTAAAACAACTGAGATTCATGAATTATCATCAAAATCTTCAAGAACAAAACCTCCTCTGATCTTCTACATAAACTGAAATTTGAGGAAAATAATGAGATTAAAGCTTACCTTTGATCCTTACAAAGCTTTTGAACCGAACAAATAATCAAAACTCTGGAGATCAAGGAAAGGATTTGAGAAGAGGATGAAGAAAATGAGAGAAAGCGAACTTCAGTCTTCCTTCGGTTGAGTGAGAAATGAGGGGGGTTACTATTGAAGCTTTATATTAAATATTTCTAATGGGTTATTGAATAACCTATGGGTATCCATAACCCAACATCCAAACCCATCTAGTCAATTTACAATAAATGGACTAATTGACCATTCTTAAACCACTTTTTCATGAATTTCACCATTCTTAGAATATATCCCACATGGTGCAAATATTTAGTCCAGTCATTTAACTCAATTTTCATAAATAATATTCAAAGAGAACAATTAAATATGAAAATTAAAAATGACCAAAATAAATAACTAAAGTAACGTTGTAGAATTCTAAAATACTCTTAAGCGAATTATATTCCGAAATTAACGGGTATTACATTCTACCCCCCTTAAAAGAATTCGGTCCTCCGAATTAAAATCTTACCTCAAGTTTCAAATAAATGTGGATAGTTTTTCCACATTTCATCTTCTGCCTCCCACGTAGCTTCCTCGCGAGAATGATTTCTCCAAAGAACCTTGACAGTAGGAATTTCTTTAGTACGCAATTTCTTGACTTTTCTATCAAGGATAGCTACTGGTACCTCTTCGTAGGTGAGAGTTTCATCAAAATGAACTTCTTGGAGTTGAATGACATGAGAAGGATCAGGAAGATACTTCCGTAGCATAGACACATGAAAGATTGGATAAACTCCCTCTAGGTCGGAAGGTAAGTCTAGGCGATATGCCACATTATCCACTCTGTCTACAACCTCATATGGGCCAACATACCTCGGACTAAGCTTGTCTTTCTTCCCGAATCTCATTACTCCCTTCATAGGTGAGATTCGTAAGAAAACCATGTCACCTATTGCAAATTCAAGATCACGTCGTCGGTTGTCCGCATAAGATTTCTGTCTACTCTAAGCAGTTAACAACCTCTCTCTGATAAGTTTAACTTTATTTATATCTTCCTGAATCATCTCAGGTCCAAATATTTTGGTTTCACCAAGTTCAAACCAACCTATAGGAGATCGACACCGTCTCCCATATAAAGCCTCAAAAGGTGCCATCTGTGTCACATCCCAAAAATTGAGCATGTGAAAAGATACTACTCATTTGATATAATTCTCAAACATACGTTATATACATATATTCTGTAAGATTTTACATTCAACCTTAATCATTCATTCCACACTACAGAATTATATTCATCTGATAAGCAAATATAGACATACATAGTCTGATATTTCTATCTCATCGCAAGCTTAGGAGACCTATAGAAAGTACAGAGCGTTTCTAATATCCACATTAATAAGTACTGGTGTCCCACCAGACAGAAATAGAGAATAATCTCAATGGGCTTCTAATCTTCAAACGGATACTCTTGTTCTTTATTTTCTGTATCTGAAAAAAAATAATCATAGGGAGTGTGAGTTTATTTAAAAACTCAGTAAGTAAATAACTGTACTATATAAAATATCAAAAGTACAAATACCACATTTACTCATATAATTAATTGTCTTATACATCGAGTAGTATGGGACTCTAACCCTTTCAAACTCATGAATAAGATTTCATAGATATACACCGAGTAGTATGGGACTCTAACCCTTTCAAACTCGTGAATAAGATCTCATAGGTATACGCCGAGTAGTATGAGACTTTAACCCTTTCAACTCGTGTATAGGTTTCATAGATATGCACTGAGTAGTATGGGACTTTAACCCTTTCAAACTCGTGTATAAGATTTCTTAGATATACACCGAGTAGTATGGGACTTTAACCCTTTCAAACTCGTGTATTAGATCCCGTAGATCTTTACTCATTAATAAAATAGTGAGAATTCATCACACAGTACAATTGTCATGAAATAAATAATTTCTTCATACTCTTATTTCTACTGATCATCATATACTCCCATATGAAAAATTAATTGCTTATTATCCAAATAATATTGTAAATGGGACTTATATTGTACTTTGACTAGTAATATCAAATTAGCTGAGCAAGGTTATTCACTCACCTTGATGTTTGTCCAAGTTTACCTTGTTCCACACTAGAATTTGTGTAGGAAAATTTCCTAGTAAAATATATTACAAGGAATCATAAGAAAGGAAACAAAATCACGAAAATACGTAAAATTTTCTGACTGCTACAGTAACAGGTTGCTACAGTAACGGTTTGCTACAGTGTCGGTTTGCTACAGTAACGGTTCGCTACATTGCCGGTTTGCTACAGTAACGTTGACTGCTACAGTACCGTTGACTGCCGACACTACAGTACTGCTACAGTAACCCCGAAGAAAATTTTCCAGATTTTGTTTCGAAATCCCTGGTCGCTACAGTAACTCGATTTTTGTAGAAATTTCTAACAATTTCATCCTTTCCCTTTCTTGTTTCAAAACCAGAATTTCAACTCTTTTAACCGATTATAACTCAAATATAACTTCTAAAACAACTGAGATTCATGAATTATCATCAAAATCTTCAAGAACAAAACATCCTCTAATCTTCTACATAAACTGAAATTTAAGGAAAATAATCAGATTAAAGCTTACCTTTGATCCTTACAAAGCTTTTGAACCGAACAAATAATCGAACTTCTGAAGATCAAGGAAAGGATTTGAGAAGAAACTGAAGAACTGAGAGAGAAATGCTTTCTGCCTTCCTTCGGCTGAGTGAAAAAAAATGAGGGGTACTATTGAAACTTTATATTAAATATTTCTAATGGGTTATTCAATAACCCATGGGTATCCATAACCCAACATCCAAACCCATCCAGTCAATTTACAATAAATGGACTAATGGACCATTCTGAAACCACTTTTCCATGAATTTCACCATTCTTAGAATATATCCCTCCTTGTGCAAATATTTAGTCCAGTCACTTAACTCAATTTTCATAAATAATATTCAAAAAGAACAATTAAATATGAAAATTAAAAATGACCAAAATAAATAACTAAAATAACGTTGTAGAATTCTAAAATACTGTTAAGCGAATTATATTCTGAAATTAACGGGTATTACAATCTGAATACTGGCTTGGTAACTGTTATTATAAGCAAATTCAATAAGAGACAAATGATCTTCCCAACTTCCTCTGAAATCCATCACACAAGCTCTTAGCATATCCTCTAAAGTCTGAATTGTCCTTTCGGACTGTCCATCAGTCTAAGGATGGAATGCTGTGCTAAGATTCACTTTGGTACCCAAAGCCTCTTGAAAGACTTTCCAGAACCGAGAAGTAAACTGAGGTCCTCGGTCTGATATAATGGATATTGATACACCATGAAGTTTCACTATTTCTTTAACATAAATTCGAGCAAGTTTTGCTACACTGAAAGTGGTATGAACAGGAAGAAAATGTGCTGACTTAGTAAGTCGATCCACTATGACCCATATTGAGTCATTTCCTTTTATTGACCGAGGTAAACCTACCACAAAATCCATAGTGATCCTTTCCCACTTCCACTCGGGAATATCTAGTTTTTGCATCAAACCAGGTGATCATCGATGTTCAGCTTTAACTTGCTGACAAGTCAAACATCGAGCTACAAAGTCAGTCACATCTCGCTTCATGTCCTCCCACCAGTAAACTTGTTTCAAGTTCTGATACATTTTCACAGCACTAGGGTGTACAACGTATGGCGAACCATGAGCTTCCATTAAGATTTCATGTTTCAAAGATTCAATGTTGGGGACACAAAGTCTTCCATTAAACCATAAGACTCCTTCTTCATCTACCAAGAAACTTGGTGCTAGACCTTGCCTTGCCTTATCTCTGATTTTGACCATATCAATGTCATTTTCTAAAGTTGCTTTTACTTTTTCAACAAGGGATTATCTAACTGTTAAATGAGCTAGAAATGTACCTGACTCAGTGATCTCGAAGAATACTCCATCAGCTTCCAATTCTTGTAGTTCATGTATTAGAGACCTCCTTATAATGGCAATGTGAGCTAAACTTCCCATAGACTATTGACTTAGAGCATCAGCCACTAGATTTGCTTTACCTGGATGGTAAAGGATGGTACAATCATAATCTTTCAGAAGTTCCATCCACCTTCGTTGCCTTAGATTGAGATCTCTCTGCTCAAAAATGTACTTAAGGCTTTTGTGATCTGTAAAAATTTTATAAGTTTCCCCATACAAGTAATGTCTCCATATCTTTAGGGCAAACACTACAGTTGCCATTTCCAAATCATGAGTGGGGTAATTCAATTCTTGCTTTTTAAGCTGACGTGAGCCATAAGCTATGACTTTACCATGTTGCATCAACACACATCCTAAGCCTATCTTTGAGGCATCACAGAATACAGAGTAACCCCCTGGTCTTGATGGTAGGATTAAGACTGGTGCAGAAGTTAAACACTCTTTCAATTGGGTGAAACTTTGCTCACATGAATCATCCCAAATGTATTTAACATTCTTTCGAGTTAACTTATTTAATGGGAGAGCCGTCTTAGAGAAATCTTTGACAAAGCGATGGTAATACCCTGCTAAGCCAAGAAAACTACGTACTTCAGACACAGTTGTTGGTTTAGGCCATTGTTTTACTGCTTCAATTTTACTTGGATCTACATGGATACCTTCTTGAAAAATATCATGTCCTAAAAATGTTACATGACTCATCTAGAATTCACATTTTGAGAGCTTTGCGTACAACTGATGCTCTCTCAAGGTCTGAAGCACTATTCTCAAATGTTCAGTATGTTCTTCATGACTCTTTGAATATACCAAAATATCATCAATAAATACAATTACAAACTTATCAAGGAATGATTTGAACACTCTGTTCATTAAATCCATAAATGCTGCTGGTGCATTTGTCAACCCAAAAGACATCACAAGAAATTCATAATGTCCATACCGTGTACGAAAAGCAGTCTTAGGTATATCATCACTCTTAATTCGTAACTGATGATATCTAGACCTTAGATCAATCTTTGAGAAGTATTTTGCTCCTTGAAGCTGATCAATCAAATCATCTATCCTTGGTAAAGGATACTTATTCTTCACTGTGACTTTATTCAGCTGACGATAATCTATACATAGTCTCATAGAACCATCTTTCTTTTTCACAAAAAGAACAGGAGCACCCCAAGGTGAAAAACTTGGGCGAATGAACCCTTTGTTTAACAAATCTTCCAATTGTTCTTTGAGTTCTTTTAGCTCAACAGGAGCCATACGATAAGGTGGAATAGAAATTGGTCGTGTGTCTGGGACCAAATCAATACTGAACTCAATATCTCTTTCTGGCGGTAATCCAGGTAAATCTTCTGGGAACACATCTGGGAATTCATTAACCACATGTATGTCTTCTAACTTCTGTTCTTTCTTTTCTAAATCTTTGATAAAAGCTAGAAATCCCTGACATCCCTTTCGCAACATATGCCGGGCACTTAACATAGATATCATGTTGCAAGGTACATCACTTCGATCCCCTTGAAACACGAAATTACTCCTCCCCGGCATATTAAAGGAAATAACTTTGTCACGACAATTTATAGTAGCATGACAAGAAGATAGCCAGTCCATCCCTAAAATCACATCAAAATCTAACATATTGAGAATCATAAGATCTATCTCAGTTTTCATGCCCCCAACAATTATTTTACAAGAACGATAACATGTTTTAACCATCAAAGTCTCTCTCATCGGGGTGGAAACCAAGCATGGTTCTTTAAGAGTAATCGAATCAAATGCAAATCTCTTGGCAAATAGGGGCGACACATATGAGTGAGTAGAACCGGGATCAAACAAAATACGTGCAGCAAAAGTATTAACAAATAATATACCTGTAACTACAGCATTGGATGTTTGAGCATCCTGTCGGGTTAGAGCATATACTCTTGCATTTCCTCTGCCAGCAGCTTGTTTTCCACGGTCACCTTGGCCTCTTCCAGAACCTCTTCCCATACTACCCCCTATTGAAGGGGTTGGTGTTCGAGTAATAGAAGCAGAAATAGATTGTGGTCGAGGTGGCAAAGTAGACCCTTGACCTGGTCTTATCATGAGCTGAGGGCACTCCCTTATAAAATGTCCTTTTTGTCCACAGTTAAAACAACCTGTACCAACAGTGTTTAACCTGCATTCCCCGAAGTGAAACTTTCCACACTCAGGACATTGAGGTTTTTCCCTTCTACCTTGAGTACCTCCTCTACTAGAAGAGCTAAAACCACCCCTGCTCTCTGAACGAGGCTTAGCCACACTGGCTGTAGAATAAGATGACTTAGTAGGAGTGGCTGGAGCATGTTGTGATGCAGTAAAGGGTTTCAAAGTCCCTGAGTCTTCCCCTTGATCAAAAGATCTTCTATATCTAGCTTTCTTCTTTTGTCGATATTCTTCTTTATTCTTTGATTTCCTTACTATAACCAATCTGTAAAACTCCGTCCACATAACTGGCGGTGCGCCTTGAATTCTAGCTTTCTTCCAGTTCCTCCACCATTTACCAGCCCTACCCTTTAACTGAAATGAAGTGAATTCTACCTTTTGAGTAGGAAACATTGTGGGTCCTCTTTGGGATTTTTCCCTGAAAAAGTAGGAGGCCTCATTTTCTGAAATTCAGACATTTTTACCTCCCTTACATTACCTCCTCCAGCTAACTGAGCTGGTGGTACAATTTCAGCTTCAATAATAGGAGGATCCACTGGCAGGTTAGCTTGTGCAGCTCGACCTCTCATTTCAGCCTCAAATCGGTCAAATCGTTCATTCATCAAATTAATCACATGTGCAATAGTTGCATTACTAATGTGAGCATCAGGTTCGACTCTCCTTGCTTGCTCACTAGTTGCGCCCTCAGTACTTTGAGCATGTAAACTATCACCACGGTTAGGATCATCTTGCACATGTACTGGTGGAATTATGGCCCTCCTTGGACCCATATGCTCATTATTATTAGAAGATCCTTCTGACATTGATCTGTCACAGATATACACACATAACAAACAATTTTCTGACATAAACAAAATATCACTTACTAGCCCCACTGAGAAGTTATCTATAAAATGACGTTATACTCTACAAGGTCTTTTATGGAACCTAATCCTATTGTCATGCCGCGGCTCATGACAATAGGGAAGGGCCCACAAAGATCACTTTGCTCTGTACTCTATAGGGGACCTATAAATCCTATCCTCTGATACCAAAATTGTCACATCCCAAAAATTGAGCATGTGAAAAGATACTACTCATTTGATAAAATTCTCAAACATACGTTATTTACATATATTCTGTAAGGTTTTACATTCAACCTTAATCATTCATTCCACACTATATAATTATATTCATCTGATAAGCAAATATAGACATACATAGTCTGATATTTCTATCTCATCGCAAGCCTAGGAGACCTATAGAAAGTACAGAGCGTTCCTAGTATCCACATTAATAAGTACTGGTATCCCACCAGACAGAAATAGAGGATAATTCCAAGGGGCTTCTATTTTTCAAACGGATACTCTTCTTCTTTGTTTTCTGTATCTGAAAAGATAATCATAGGGAGCGTGAGTTTATTTAAAAACTCAGTAAGTAAATAACTGTACTATATAAAATATCAAAAGTACAAATACCACATTTACTCATATATTTAATTGTCTTATACATCGAGTAGTATGGGACTCTAACCCTTTCAAACTCATGAATAAGATTTCATAGATATACACCGAGTAGTATGAGACTCTAACCCTTTCAAACTCGTGTATTAGATCCCGTAGATCTTTACTCATTAATAAGATAGTGAGAATTTATCACATAGTACAATTGTCATGAAATAAAATAATTTCTACATACTCTTATTTCTACCGATCATCATATACTCCTATATGAAAATTGATTGCTTATTATCCAAATAATATTGTAAATGAGACTTATATTGTACTTTGACTAGTAATATCAAATTAGCTGAGCAAGGTTATTCACTCACCTTGATGTTTGTCCAAGTTTACCTTGTTCCACACTAGAATTTGTGTAGGAAAATTTCCTAGTAAAATATATTACAAGGAAACATAAGAAAGGAAACAAAATCACGAAAATACGCAAAATTTTCTGATTGCTACAGTAACGGTTTGCTACAGTGCCGGTTCGCTACAGTAATGTGACTACTACAGTACCGTTGACTGCCGACACTACAGTAACTGCTACAGTACCTGAAGAAAATTTTCCAGATTTTTTCCGAAATTTCTGGTCGCTACAGTAACTCAGTTTTTGCATAAGTTTTTGCAGAAATTTCTAACAATTTCATCCTTTCCTTTCTTGTTTCAAAACTAGAATTTCAACTCTTTTAACCGATTATAACTCAAATATAACTTCTAAAATAACTGAGATTCATGAATTATCATCAAAATCTTCAAGAACAAAACCTCATCTGATCTTCTACATAAACTGAAATTTGAGGAAAATAATGAGATTAAAGCTTACCTTTGATCCTTACAAAGCTTTTGAACCGAACAAATAATCAAAACTCTGGAGATCAAGGAAAGGATTTGAGAAGAGGATGAAGAAAACGAGAGAAAGCGAACTTCAGTCTTCCTTCGGTTGAGTGAGAAATGAGGGGGGTTACTATTGAAGCTTTATATTAAATATTTCTAATGGGTTATTGAATAATCCATGGGTATCCATAACCCAACATTCAAACACATCCAGTCAATTTACAATAAATGGACTAATTGACCATTCTTAAACCATTTTTTCATGAATTTCACCATTCTTAGAATATATCCCACATGGTGCAAATATTTAGTCCAGTCATTTAACTCAATTTTCATAAATAATATTCAAAGAGAACAATTAAATATGAAAATTAAAAATGACCAAAATAAATAACTAAAGTAACGTTGTAGAATTCTAAAATACTCTTAAGCGAATTATATTCCGAAATTAACGGGTATTACAGTAACTGATAAAAAAATTAAGACAAAAGTAATTTTTTCTACTCTAACTTTGTTATAAATTTCAATTTCGTCTAATATGTTTATTTTGTATCAATTTCTTCTCATATATTTACAAAACATGTCAATTTTATCCTAATTATTGACGGCATTTAAATCATGGAAAATGTTGACATGTTTGCACACATGAATAATAACTCATTAGATACGTAATACTCCTAAAAATTTGTATGTGTAAAAAAAAAAAAATATATATATATATATATATATATATATATATATATATATATATATATATATGTGTGTGTGTGTGTGTGTGTGTGTGTGTAAATGAATATTTAATAAAACGAAATGTGATAAATTCTATGTGGATAATTTGAATCTTGGGTGGTTAGAGAAATTTGTAGAGTAAAATGATGTTTTATGTAAGAAAATTCTTTTAGGAATTAAAATGAAAATGACTAAATTGAAATAAAATTTAAAACTTTAGGAGAAAGGATAATTTTTTCCTTTAGTTTCCAAATAATAAAATTGGTCGTCATTTACTGTGCAATCCATGAATGAACAATAATATGTATAGTTGAATTATTAGCACATAGTAAATTAAATATTTTATTGTTACATAGTGTCCTAAATAATAACCTCAAATTCCCTATAAATAGTCATTTCATTTCACTTATTTACTCATACCTTCAACTTCTCTTCTCTCTTCTTTAATTTTTCTGACTCTGGTATTAAGATTCTAGGTTATCATAAAAGCCCTCTTCTATAGCTTGGATTCGATGTGAGGGAATATCCTACTGTGCTCTTTTAAATTCTTGCAATAATTTAAAGGTTAAGTTCTCGTTATACTCTGTGATTGTAGTTAGGCTGATCTTCCACATGAGGGAAGAACTAACCCCGATTGCTTAAGAATTATTATTGATTCGAAGATACTGTGAGGATACTATACTTTTTTACAAGTGCCTGTATGATAAATTCTTAGTATGCTTTGTGATTGTGACCTTAGCTGATCCTCTATATCAGAAAAGAATTATCCTCGATTACTTGAAAATTATTTTCTAATTGTCGTATATATGAATATTATTATACATATAAACAGTACAATATATATGAATAGTATCATATATATAAATAGTACCATATATATAAACAGTGATGTATATATAAATAGTATTTATATGTATAAATAGTACTCATATGTATGAACTCATACGTATAATTGTATGATATATGTGAACAATATTGCATATATGAATAATGCCAAACATATGAAAAGTATAGTATATATAAATAGTACCGTGTATATTACTATATATATGAACAATGTTATATACATGTGTAGTGTTTATGTGTAAGGTTCATTTATTGTTATTTGAATAAGATTATGTTTGTAATTGATGGAGGATGTCACGGGGATGGGTCCTAATCATGTTAAACAAAAATTTGTTCCGATACAAAAAATATTGAAAATGGGGTGAAATAAGGGAGACATTTATAAAGGGAGCAATAAGGGAATATGCGACGGGGGCCGCGGGGCAACGACCGCTTTATGTAGACGAGATTCGAAAAATGTCTGGGAACTTAATTTATAACTATGTGATATGTTTTGTGATTTCATATGAATTATTTCTTACATTAATGTGATAGAATAGTATATTTCCTCATTGAATAAAAATATACTCATGTCTTTTCTCCCTTCACAAATTTTCAAGAAAAAGTAGAGACACATCTAGCTATTCGTTCGAGTCCTCAACCCTATTGATCGGGGTAAATCTTCGTTATCATGTAAAATTTTATCCAAAGTATTCTAGTAGTAGCTTTATAATTTAGATAAATAAGTCTTGGACGAATAATATTTGGTTGAGAATGTTACTTATTAATGAATAAATAGATATATTTGAAATATTTGTTGTCTATTTCTCTACAAAAAATAAAGGAAATTGTACTCCCTGATATGAGATAACATATATTTTTAAATGTGTATTAAAATGGTAAGGAACTAGACTTACGGTGATGAGGTAAAGCTTATTTATCGTGTCGGTTATGTGTCTGAATTTTTGAGCATGACAAGATATCGCCAACAAGTAATTTTAAATTTAATTTTTGTCCCTCACATTTGGGATAAATTTTAAATCCATCATTTACATTTAAAATAAGTTTTAATTTCATTTTAATTATTTGCAAAATTTGTTAGTTTTATTATAATTTTGAAACGAATGGATTTATTATTATTATTATTATTATTATTATTATTATTATTATTATCTAGGTACAAAGTTTTCTAATTTTTTCAAGGGTAATAGTATAAATAATATTTTAATATAGCACTTTGAAGTTTGAACAATTCTTCAAATATTATAATTCAATAAAACACAAAATTACATTAAAAAACAAAGGAGACACTCTAACATATTACAAAAACTACAACATTAATAATTAGGAGCATATATATAATTGAAATTGCGCTCTATCATCTTGTGATTATTAAAAAAAATTCAAAATTTTAGTTTTTCACTTAATGAAGGATTAAGAGTGCACAAAGTTGAAATATAGAAAAATTGATTCGTTTAGCATACTTTAAGAGTAAAATGGTAGTGGTTAGCTTAAATTGTCATTTTTCTAAAAATTATATGTTGGCATTGTTGAATGAGCACATGTCAATATTTCCTAATTTAGATAATATACTTTAAAATTGAGATGAAATTGACACCTTCGATAAATAAGTGAGACAATTTTGAAACTTGTTTCAAACATAAATAATAAAATTGAAACTTATCTCACACATTTGAGGGATGAATTTGAAACTTACTCCAAACATATAAGACAAAATTGAAACATAAAGTTATATGCTAACATCATTTGATAAGTCATTGTTTATGTGTACAAATATGGTAGCATTTTTTGTTAATGATTTAAACGGTGTTAGTAATTAGGACGAAATTGACACATTTTGTAAATAAGTAGAACAAAATTGAAATCTACAACCAACGACGAAAACAATATTTTTGTCCAAAATTAAATAAGCCATTTATTTTATATTTTTCTCATAAATTTAGAGAGACTCTGAGAATATCTGTTTGTATATTTACTTCTTGAGGTGCAATTATTGAAGTCTTCTGCAGAATAAAAAGCAGGAATCCGAATGCACAGCATCATGTGGCGTTATATAAACATGCAAACAAGTAGACTTTATCTATATGTCGGTATTGTTATATATAATTTAAAAATATTTTAGCTATTAATCTTTAAAATTATATATTAATAAATTAATGAAATAAAATATATAATTTAATTAATATATATATATATATATATATGAATTAAGGAAATATATAATTTTAAATTAATTTTTTTATTATTTTTATTTATGAGATAATAGTAGTTTGGCCTAATAAAAATTATATGTGTGTGTGTGTGTGTGTGTAGTAATTTTTTTAATGTTGCTCTAAAGCATATATGTTTATAAATAAGATAAAATACAAATTATAATGTTAAAAATATACTTCATGAGAGTAGGAAGTTAAATAATTTTACTAATTTTTTATCATTTTAGAAATATAATAAAAATTAATACAATTTATTTTTGTATGTATTATTATATATGAATTATGGAATATTTTGATTATTGGTACTCATAAAAATATGTTAATAGATAAATAAAATAAAATAAATTTAATATTAAAAAAATAAAATGGAATGTGAGAGAGTGTAAATAATAAATAATTAGGCAAAAAGGTATTTTATTTCCTTAAAGTTTGCACCTAATTTTATCTATGCCCCCAAAGGTTTTTTTGAACCCACTTATATCTCATATGTTTCAGATTGTATCACATATACTCTTTTTTTTGTAACACTGTTAGTCAACTTAGTGGAATACTGATTAGGTGCCACATGGCAAAAAGCATTTGCCACTTGGACAGCCAAATTTTTTTAAAATTTTTAAAATAGTTTTTTAATTTTTTAAAAAAGTTTCAATTTATTTTTTTAAAAAGTTTCAGTTTATTCTCTTATCTAATTTTTGATATAAACTCATTTTTTACTCGTCTATATCCCTAGTTTAAGAATCTATTTCTTCTTTGTCAAAATGTCCCCTATAAACTTTTTAATTTGTTCACTTTAATCCTTATTCTTCACTTTCATTTTTTTTCTCATGGTTTGATCTTCCAAATCAGTCCATAATTTCTTTTTAATCGTAATATGATTAAATCTATCATTTCTACCCAAGAATAATACAAAAAATTAATTAAAATTCAAGTTTCAAATTTCACCTTTTATGAGAAAGAAAGATATGCAATATTTGAAACTTTAAATTTTAATTCATTTATTGTATTATTATAAGGTAGAAATGATAGATTTAATCATATTATGACTAAAACTAAAATTATGGACTGATTTGGAGGACCAAACCGTGAGAAAAAAATATGAAAGTAAAGAATAGAGACTAAAGTGAAAAAACTAAAAAGTTTATAGGGGATATTTTGACAAATAAAAATAAATTCTTAAACTATGGACCTAGACGAAGTAGAAAACGAATTTATATACAAAATTGGACAAGAGGAAAATTTTGACTAAGGACTAAAGTGAATAACTGAAACTTTTTAAAAATTTAAAAAAAAAATTGTGAACAACCAGAAAAATTTTTTTGGTTGTCCACGTAGCAGCCTAGTCAGCATTACGTTAGGTTGACTAACGATGTTATAAAAAAAAGACATATGTGATACAATCTAAAATATATGAGATATAAGTGGGATAAAAAAAAAACTTCAGAATATAGATAAAACTATGTGCAAATTTTAGAGATATAAATTAACTTTTCAACGCAATTCATTTGTGGGGAGCTTAGTCCTTTAATTTATGATGAGAATGTTTAGTGGTACTCACAATTCTACATTATGTGATTGGTGATTTTTCTCATATATATGAATGTGATTACTACTATTTGCCCATTAATGATTGATAAAGAGTTTAATTTGAGCAACCTATACTCTTTTAAGTTTTTAAAATTAAATATTCCTTTTCTTTTACTTCTGAAATATACACTTGCCACACTTGAAATTAAGAAATTACGACATTTTAGTTCATTTTTATATATTTGGTTTAAAAAAATATGTTACATTTTTTTTATATATATAAGTAACCTAATACCACTTAATTCTTTTACTAAAATACTATCTATTAACTTGAATACATGTTGGGACTTTTTATAAGAAAATATGATACTTGTGATATCTTACTAAATTAATGGGAAAAAAATGATCAGTAAAAATTTAGTATTCTTAGGTTAATATAGAAGATATTTTAGTCAAAAGATAGAAAATGCAATATTCTTTAGTTACCAAATGTCAAAAAATATATTGTAACGAGTCTCTCTAGACAAAAAATATGATATTCTTAGGTTAAAATAAAAGGTATTTTAGTTTAAAAATATGTGATATTAGGTACCAAATGTCAAAAAATATATTGTAACGAATCTCTTTAGATAAAAAAATATAAAATTGAACTAAGACATAGTTTATTTTATAGATAAAAGAGATGGAAATGATGATTTTTAAGTGTTCTTTAAGAGGTCTACACCCTATAATAATCTTAATATGCCACATGATTCGTCACATCAACAAATTTAATTAACACAGTAATAAAATACTAAATGCAATTTTTTTAATTATAGAACATTATAATTATCGAGTGACGACTTAACTTCCCAAGAATATCCCTAAACTAACCCCTTGATTGAGTTTCAATTATTGGATAGCCGTCCTCACTGAAAGTGTAGGGATTTGAATGTCGTCTGCCATATGGTATTATATAAGCAAACAAGTTGCTTTTAGATGCCTTGCAAATTTTGCCACTTTCTCATAATTAATGTTTTTTGTCTAAAGCTGTAGACTCGATGTCGTTTAGGCTTTTGAGTCAATTCATGTGTACTTACTATTTACTGTGCCTTTAGTAATTTCCAAGGATATTTGTGTATATATATATACCTTCTTCAGTAATTTCTTAACAACTATCAGAAAAAGTTTTTTAAATTTTGACTAATTTAATTTAAATTAAATTAGATAACAAAAGTGTAAAATTTTTTTAACACTAATATTTTTCATTCAAAAATATTCAAATTCAAGACCTTGTTTAAAAAAAAAATACTAAACCACTCAAAATAATAAACATTTTGTTAAAGATAATAAAATAAATTAATATGCTTAATCTTTTAAGGACAAGACCACTTTGAATAACTTACTCAAGACAAGATAATATTTATAATTCTGAGTACCCATCAAGATGGCATTTCATACATATTTTTACTCAAACCATACAGCTTAGAGACAAGAACGTGGAAAAGAAATAGTCCACCGAAAATGAAGGCCCAACAATAATGTCTCACAACTGTCTTCACACAACTACACATACAATTTTCTTAAATGATCAATATGTTTCTAAGAAATAAGTAACTACATAATTTTGTGTCTTAAGTAACAAATTTGTTATTTTTAGAAAGAGGTTTTAATTCCTGGATGACATATGATTTAATTATTTTGTCATTAAACCTCAAAACACATATAATTAAATTCTACAAATTTTTAATTCGTTACATATTATTAATTCTCCATCAAGAAAAGAAACAAGACCAAAAAAAGTTTATTGATATACTCTAAAAATAAATAACATGAAGCAACTAAAAATTTAAATAAATTATTGACTTTGCTTCCCAAAAAATTACAATTACCTCAATTTCATCATTAAAAGATTAAATATTTTAATTTAACTTTTAAAAATTATTTCTATCTCAATTTAACCTTTTTATTATCAAATCACTAAATTTATCAATGTTTATCAGTGTCAAAACGTCATTTTCATATACCAAAAGGAAAAGTTTAAATAAAAAGAAACTTTAAAGGACTTTTTTTAAAAAAAAACTAAATTAATAATTTACTTAACAAATTAAGTCATGTGTTTTAAAATATAAAGATTTTATATATATATATATATATATATAAAATTATTTCCACTTCGATAATAAAACTAGATTAGCCTAATAATAAGTAATAATATAGTAATCAAACTGTACTCTTGTCATCATCCACTCAATCCCGTGAACCCTGACTTTGGTTTTCCTGATACTACATAAACTGCATTCAGTCCTCAATTTTCTTATGCTCGAGACTCCATTGAAGCAAGCAAGATGAACGCTGTCTCGTACGGCGTCGTTTCACTCTTCTTTTCCTCTTTCTTGCTTCTCCCACACACTGCTTTTTCTCAAAAGATCGCATCCTCGGAAAGAGAAGCATTAGAAATCATCATAGGAGGAGGAGGAGAAAATGGTAATTACTCGCCTTCTCCTTCTCCTTCTCCTTCCGCTCCCGCCGCCGACTGCCCCCCTCCGCCGCCGCCGTCGCGGCTGGAGAAAGCCCGGCGTGTGCTTCTGAAATTCGCCGCCTCAATCGACGACCCCAATTGCTTCACGAAAAACTGGAATGGTCCGAACCCATGTAATTACAAAGGAGTTCGATGCGAACATTTTCCGAATTCGAACGAAAGAGCTGTTTCAGGATTAGATTTCAATCAAGCCGGCTTCTCTGGCCTTAAAGGTTCGCGCTTGATTCTCACGGAGATCTTACGCATCCCTGAGCTCACATTCTTCCATGTCAACTCCAACAACTTCTCAGGTAAACCTGTTTGGCATTCGGTCTTGGTCCATTTTTAATACTAAACCAAATTGAATTGTTAACTCCGGTTTGAAGAAAATGCAAATGGTTCCAGTCCAAAAAAAAAAAAAAAGACAGTAACTTGTTGAGACCAAACCATATTATAATATAGTGGGTCTAAGTGATTGGTTTAGGCAATTATAAAATGGAACAAATATTTAATTCTATAATTATTTGTTAAACTATTCACCTAATAGCTTAAAAGAATAATAAAACCTATTATCAATAGGTCATAAGTTTTAGCTCAAGTTCGTGCGTTCGATTCTGATCATGTCCCTTGCTCATCATTTTCCTTAGCATTAATCTTAATCGATATTGATGATCCTGTTTTCAGGCTCCATTCCACTGGAAATCACCAAATACCAATACTTCTATGAGCTGGACCTCAGCAACAACAAGCTCACCGGCACCTTCCCGGTGGAAGTTCTCGCCTCCAAGCAGCTCGTCTTCCTAGATCTCCGGTTCAACAGCCTCACCGGCTCCGTCCCTCCATTGCTCTTCCAGTTGGATCTCGACGTGATCTTCATCAACAACAACAACTTCTACAACTCCCTTCCCTCCAATTTCGGAGCCACACCGGCCAGATTTCTCACATTCGCCAACAATAAGCTCACCGGCCCCATCCCAAGAAGCATCGGAAAAGCCTCAAACACGCTCACCGAAGTCCTCTTTCTGAACAACCAATTCTCTGGATGCTTACCTTACGAGATCGGGTACCTCAAGAAGGCCACAGTCTTCGATGTGAGCAATAACTGGCTGACCGGTCCGATTCCGTGCTCTTTCGCGTGCCTGGAGAATATCCAGTTCTTGAATCTAGCTCAGAACAAGTTCTACGGCTCTGTTCCTGAACCGGTCTGCGAGCTTTCCGGGATTCGCAATAATGGGAATCTGACGCTGAGGGGAAATTATTTCACAGAGATCGGACCGGAATGCAGGAAGCTGCTGAAGACGAAGGTGCTTGATGTGGATCAGAATTGCATTCCGGGGCTTCCGAATCAAAAATCGAAACAAGAGTGTTATGCGTTTTTCAAGTGGGTGAAGCCATGTCCGAATCCGCTGTCGCTGTTGTATTTGCCGTGCAAGAAGAAGTACTATTCGAAGCCTGAAACGACATCGTCGATTCCTTCTGCACCTGTGACTTACCAGTATCTCAATCCCACGCCACAGCATCGGGTGCCATAGATTTGTCATATTTTAATTTCCAAAATGTTAATTTCATCTTTGTAAAAATGATGCTTTGATAATAATGAATATAATAATTTTATATTACAAGTAAATATAATATTTTATGATTAAATTAATATGCTTAATTTTTTAAAAAATAAAGATAAAAATATACTTTATGTCTTTAATATTTATACTGATTTTTACTTATACCTCTAACTTTTTTATTTTCAAATAGAGAGAGAGAGAACTGGAGAGAAAGAGAGCAGAGCAAAAAGCATTTTTTTTAAAATTATTATTAAAGATGTTTTCATAATTTCATGAGTTTACGTGGCAAGCGATGTGACAGATAATATATGTTATTTGGCAAGCGATGTGACAGATAATATATGTTATGTGGCAGTCTAGTAAGCGTTTTTTGTTAGTTTCTTTGACGATATTAAAAAAAATATCAAATTTGCAAAAAAATAAAACAGATATATTTGATAAAAAAATGTTAGAGGCATAAGTGAAAATTAATGTAAATATTAGGAACATGAAATATACTTTTGCCAAAAAAAAATTAAATTACTTTGCCAAAACAAAGGATCAAATTGAATTAAATATATTTTTTCAAGAATTTAACTATGATTGATCTTCTAAGGATTTAATTGAAAAAATTGTAATGGACCAAATCAATAATTTATTCTCAAACTAATTATAATATTTGAAATATGAAATTAATAATTGACTCTCGGATTATATGGTGGCATTTTATGAAGCAGCTACCTCGCGATCGCATGTTTTCCTTCGGATTGTTTCTTCTTTTTCTTCTTCTTTTTATGTTTTTCAGTGTCGGTGGAATTTGAGTTGGTGAATAATGAGTATGAACTGTAATACAATAAGGAATCTTGAAGGAGACAGCAACTTGGAAACACTGTTAGAAGAGACAAAGCTGATTTGGCAATAGATATCTTTAAATGTGAAGACATGTGTTACATTATCAAAAAAAAAAAAAAAGGACGTGTGCTATGAAATTTGTAGTTGGTGATTACTTAGTTTCGGTTTTTCCATGATAATTATGAGGAGCAATATGTTTTATTTACATACATATTTCTGTTGACTGTTTGAATCAATTCATGGATACCATATTTTGGTTCTCCCATGAATGATAATTATGGGGAGCAAAGGAAACTCAAATAATTTATATATAAAATATATTCAAATATAAACACACACACATATATGTGTATAAACAATATAACATCTTTTGATTAGCTATTTTCATCTGAAATGTGAAAGACTAATCTTTTAGGGTATGATTAGGCGCCAAATGCGAGATTCTTCCTAATTGTATTTGTTCCATATACATCTCTAATTATTGAGTAATATATTTTGAGTTTAAAAGAAAAGAGTAATTTTAAAAAATAAAAAATAAAAAATAAAAAATAACAACAGAACTTATAATATAATTAAAATATTTTTTTAAAGATTTTCTTGAAGAAATATATCATCCTCTTGTTCTATCTCTTTCCATATTCCATCCCACTTTCTCTTTTGTGAGTCAATAAGAGGATAGATAAATTGATAAGGTACTTCTGAAAGTTGAGAAACTACTTAGATTTAATGAACTTTATATAAGTATTCTCCTAAAAGAGTAAATTATTCTCTAAAAAATTATAATTGTCTCAATTTAGTCACTAAATGAGAAATGCTTCAATTTGACACTTCTTTTTGTCAAAGTGACTTTTAGCAGTAATTTTTTTTTAAAATTAACAATAATAAATTTTATAATTTAACAAAGAAATATATCAAATTAGAACTAAAGCAATCTTTCAAAGATTTAACTAAGATAATTAATATCTTAAGGACTAAATAAAAAAAAATTTAATCTTTCTGTAGACAAAATAAGTATCTTACTCGAAAGAAAATAAACCAAGTTGCATTGTCTCCCTCTAAAATAGATTTTTTTGGTGGTCCAAGGGACCAAAATTGTTATTATTATTATTATTTTTTTCAATTTTCTGGGACCACAATTCCACGGACAAGTGTAAAAGTCATACCGCCAAAAATTGTTTTCTATAAGTGTGGTTGTCAAATGAAAATTTAATGATTATTCCACAAAGACTTTTCACTGTTCAATTCAAATGGTTTTTATTTTTTATTTTTAATTTAGAGGGTTCTTTCTGCTTTTAGGAAACAAATTTTATAACAATATTTTGACACTGTTTTTTATAATATTTCAGTATATAATTTTATAGCTATTTGAAGCATCAGATAGAAACTTTAATATCATATGAAATATCGTTTTAGAATATCATTTTCGTAAAAACACAAGAAAATTTCGTTAATAATTTAAATCTTTTTTCTCTGGTCCAATCGGGTTGACAGTTGACCATATTTAACTGTTTCGAAAATTAATTATGAACTAACGAACTGATTCTTAAATTATTATGCTCATTTATTAATATGTATGTACAAATTAGTTGTTAAATTATAAGTTTGTTACACGTCAAATTGTTATTTTCAACAAATTTATGTACATATTAATTTTTGCAAACTAAAATTAAATAATACAAAGTAAAAGTAATACAAATTCGTTCGTTAAACTTTTATAAATTAATACTCAATAAATTAATAATCTTGTTAAATAATATTTTTTTAGTCTCAATTTGGACCAGTTTACAAAATTAGTAATTTTAATAAATTAATAAAATAATAATTTTTAAAAAAACTCTTATATAAATATATATTCTTATCAGTATTATAAATTAATAATTTTCTAAAATTACAAACACAACTAAAACAATTTAGTAAAATATGAATATATTATTGTTTGTTTTTCTATAAAATTTAAATTTAAGTGGATTTCATCTCTAACTTTTCTCATTGTATTCAAAAGTTTTAGTGTTGTATTCTCGAATTGCAACAAAAAATTATGAAGAGTTATTGTTATTATAAGTGCTTCTTTTTGTATGATTGGTTCTAAAGGTACTGTATCATCATCATCTTCATCCTCAACAATATTTTCATTGACATTAGCCACATATTCTTTAAATTAATAAATTATTAATTTATTAGTTAATTAATACTTATCTAAATTCATAAAATTTCATGGTCCAAATATTATTAAGTTAAAGAATCTTTACTCTGTATATATATATATATATATATATATATATATATATATATATATATATGCATGCAGCACACCAACTAATAATTAATTCTGAATTTTAAATAATTAAATGCCTTTTTTTTCCAATATTAGGTATCACAAAATTTTTAAACACACACTTGTAAACTTTAATTTACTCACTGTTTTTATGAGTTATAATACGAACAAGTGAAATAAAACAAGAGAAAAGCCTCAATTCTGAATGCACATTTCCATCGATAAATAAATTATAGATTACTAAATTTCATAAAGAATATTCATTCGAATTGTCTCATATATTAATTTTCTTCTTTATTAAGATATTTATCTTGAAAGAGCTATTTTTCATTTTTTTCATTTCATACTAAATATTTTATTTTTACTTTTTTCATTCCTCATTCTTTTTAATTTTTCTCTTTCTTTTTTATTTTTATTATGTCCTGCAAATCAAACATGCTGAGAGTTAGCTAGCAAAATTTAATTGACTGAGTTTTAAGTCATTAATTATTTAATTATAATGTACTTGACAACTCAAACCTACTTCTAACACAAACAAGTTTATGTTAATTAATGTTTTGAAAATAACCATCACAGTACAATAATTAACATAAGTTATTCAAAATATTCGATGCCAAGTGTGTTAATGAAAAGAATATTATAACAATAATATTATTAGACAACTTTGTGTGAGGTTGAGTTTTCTTTATTCAAATTAAATATACTGATTAAACTTTTAGATTTTGTGACTAAAATTAATTTTAAGATAGGTTTTTTTGGTACTAACGAAATGATAGAGTAAATTGGACTTGGATCATCTCCAATATATTTTTTAGCAACAGTTTTTCTTATTACTAAAAATTTCAGTAACCAGATTAGAGTAAATTACACTTTCATTCTCTACAAGTTTTTAAAATTACAGTTTCGTAGCTTCCTTTATTTTTAAAATGTATAATATATACTTTTCTTCACTAGAAACATACTACAAGAAAATTAACTTTCATTGGCTACTCAAGTCGCCACCAAAAGTCATATTTTTTTAAAAAATAAAAGTCAAATTTTTTTTAAAAAATAAAAAAAGTCAGATTTATTTTAAAAATTAAAAATCAAGCTTTGGTGGAGATTCTCATAGTTGTTACAAAAAGTCTAACTTTTGTTGGCGACTCTCATAGTCAACACCAAAAATCAAATTTAAAAAAATAAAAAAATTCAGATTTTTTAAATAAAATTAGAAAAATAGACTTTTGGTGGCAACCATGAGAGTCGCCATCAAAAGTCAAATTTTTTTTTAAATTAAAAAAGTCAAAATTTTTTAAATAAAATTAAAAAATTAAATTTTTGGTGACTATAAAAATTTGATTTTTTAAAAAATAAAAATAATTTAAAATTTTTAATTTTTTTTTAAAATTAGACTTTTATAGTCGTCACTAAAAGTCTGATTTTTTTAACCGAAGTCATTTTTTTTTATGAAATTAGCTGAAGTCAAACTTTTTACGGTGACTCTCATAGTAATAATATATATTTTTTTGTTAAGTGAGATATTGTTTTATTTCTATTTTGTAATATTTTTTTACTTAAAATAATTTTAACATATTATATATATATATATATATATATATATATATATATATATATATATATATATATAATATTTTGCCCTTACATAGCACAAATGAAGTGGTGGCAGAATGGCAAGACACACATAGTTGCAAATAAGGGACATAAGTTTGAATCTTAGGTATGTATATATTTGGTTTAATTTCAAATAAACTTGAATATTGCACAAAAAAAATTGAGTCATCTCTTGACAGCGAATTATTAGATCGGCTAAGACCCATATGGGTCAATGGGTCTCGGGTCGATCCGTGGGGTCAATTCGAATAAAAAAAGATAGCTAGTGACTTCTGGTGGCAACTTTCAAAATCGCCACTAAAAGTGACCTTCAGTGACAGCTAAAGTTGTTATCAAAAGTCACTTTTTCTCACAAATTTTTTTTTTTTAATTTTTACAACAAAGATAACTTTTGGTGGTGACTCTTAAGATAATTAATTATAGACTTTTAGTCAATAACTTTAATCATCATTAAAAATCATTACAAAAAACTGTTGACTTTCAAATGTCACCATCAAAAATTATTTTCTTTGCGGTGACTTATTGAACTTGTCCAATTTTTATATTCAATTCAAAGAGATCATTTGTTATAGTATATTTTTTGACATTAATAACCTAATAATATTAAATATTGTTTGATTAAAATATCTTCTATTAACGTAAATATTAATTTTGACATATTGTGATACTTCTTTGTTGTTTATCTAATATGTCACAAGTATTATATTTTTTTTAAAAAAATACAAATATATTTAAGTTAACGAATGATATTTTAGTCCAAAAAAATACATAATATTAGGTTAAACATTAAATACAAAGAGACTGTGACAGACTTATCTGGACGAAAAATCCAAAAAATGTAGCAACATCTTTAATAAAAAAGCTGATCTTGAAGAGTCAATTTGATATGGTTATCAAGAGTTCAACACTAGTTAGTTCAAGTGTTTTAAATATTTATATTTTTAGTAATATTTTGAGTTTGTGCCTTGTAAATAATAATTAAGAAAAATAAGTTATAAGAAAGTTTAATACTTTTATAATTTGATTAGACTCAAATTAAATTAGTGAAAATCTAATAAATTTTCACTGATGATTTAAAAAAACTTGGCTGATATGGTTGATATAATATCATGATTAAAGGACTTCAATATTTGTTTTTTTTTTTAAAAAAAAGTTGTTAAAAGGACACTTAAACTAAATGGGTTAGTTCTAGAAGCAATCATGACCAACCAGCCACTAATTAATACGTTTGCAAAGATCAAAATTCAGTGTTTTAGGTTAAGTAACTTCCATTTGAATAGCCACACATATATTTTCTTATAGGGTTAGTAGATTATATATATCAGGAAAACGGAACGAATCAGTTACATTCACCTGGATTGATATATTAGAGTGCTTTTTTGTGTGTGTACACATTAATTTTCTTTTTGCGATTTTAATTAACTGATCGATGCAATTAATTCAGCAAATATTATAGCACATCATTGAATTTGAAGATAAGCATTTTTGCATTTATTGTTCGATTTGATACCTGCTCCCAATTGATATATTGGTCCTGTCCAAGGAAAATGTTTAGGTTTAAATTTTCTTATTAATTCTTGTCCCTAGTTTTCCAAGGTCTTGCACGTTTTTCTTCCGTGAGATCACGAGTATTGGCTCACCTTTATCTATTTTTTTTAAAAGAAGAATATTATTAGTAATAATTCAATTTTTAAATGATCAAATTAAAAAATATTTTATTTGTCATTAAAGAACTATATAAATTGAAACTGACAACTCTATGAAGGATTAAAATGAGAAGCATCTTACTAATACTTATTAATTCAAATGATTTAGCACTTATTTTTTTAAAATAAAAATTTGAGTTAAAGAGTCTTAAGAGATTAAAAAATAGTGCTAGGAGAGTTTTACTTCTAACAATGTTTAAAATGAACCAAGATGACTTGTCACATACTATAATTTTGAACAGGTGAACTTAGCCCGACTTATTTATCAAACGAATAACTTTTGAATGTCTAAGACCACCCACATGGCCCTCAAGTCACTATTAAAAAAAATTCATATTTCTATATTTGAATAATTAAATATTAAAATTGTTTAAGTAAAAAAAACTAATAATATTGGTTAAAATTGTTTAAGTAAAAGATTTTTACAATATAAAATCACAATGTCAAGGAGCCAAATATATTATTTAGAAAAAAGAAGAGAATTGAATATAATTTAGCCAAAACTTTAAAAAAAATACCCTTTGTATTAAATTTGTCAATTAAAAAAAATACCCTTTGTATTAAATTTGTCAATTAAACCTCTATTTTTTATACACAAACAATTGAAACGTGGGGCACTAATGCCCAATGTATCGGACACAAAGTGGAATTTTGGTGCGATGGGTATGACAGGCCCAAAATGACTTCATTTGGGCTGATAGGTATGAGCTACATTTGTAGGTCAAATCTAAAGATATATAACCTACATTTGTGGGTTCTATATATATTTAGTTGTCAAGAAAAAGTTGTAATTGTTAGGTTACTGAAATGTAATTAATCAAGGAGAAGGATAGAGAATAACGCACAAAGAAATTACGTGGTTCGGTCAATGCGACCTACGTCTACGGACAGAGAGAATATTTGTATTATTTTCTGAAGGAGGCTATACAGAGAGAAATTACATCAACCGCTCTTCTAATGAATTCCCTCACACTCATATATATAGAGATAAATGGGTCGTGGGTCGTGGGTCGGGTTACAAAACGGGTCACCCACAAAATTCAAGTCAAACCCAACAATTTCCCTCCTTGACTTGAATTCTCTCAAATTACCAGAACTAAGTACAAATTCATCTCTGTCATTCAAGCCCTGTAGGGCTTCATGGAATGCGAACATTCACCAAGTCCAAGCTATGCTTGAACTTCTCTGAAGGTAGAGCCTTTGTCAACATATCTGCTGGATTATCTGCTGTGGCTATCTTCTCGATGGATAATTTCTTGTCTTCTATCACATCTCGAATAAAATTCAATCTGATATCAATATGCTTCGACCTTTCATGGTAGACTGGATTCTTGGCTAAACTTAATGCACTTTGACTATCACAATAAATGATAGGTCTCTGAATATTTAACCCCAGACTATCAATCAAACCATGTAACCACATACCTTCCTTAACTCCTTCTGCCAATGACATGTATTCTGCTTCAGTGGTAGACAAGGCAACTGTAGATTGAAGTGTTGCCTTCCAACTGACAGCACATCCATTCAGAGTCAAGACATAGCATGTTAAGGATCTCCTTCTCAAAAGATCTCCAGCATAATCTGAATCTGTATAGCCAACCAAGCCACTATCAGATTTATCAGCACCATAAACCAAGCAAATATTACTCGTACCTTTCAGATACCGCATAATCCATTTAACTGCACTCCAGTGAGCTCTCCCAGGATTACTCATAAACCTACTTACCACACTGACTGCATGAGCCAGATCAGGCCTAGTACACACCATTGCATACATCAAGCTTCCAACAGCATTACAGTAGGGCACTGAACTCATGTACCCTTTTTCCTCAGCTGTAATAGGTATTGTACTAGCATCAAGTTTAAAATGTGCCGCCAACGGAGTACTAACCGGCTTAGAATTATTCATTTGGAAAGACTGCAACAATTTTTCTATGTATTTCTGTTGAGATACATACAGTAAACCTGCACTTCTATCTCTCCAAATCTCCATGCCCAGTATCTTCTTGGCTGCACCCAAATCCTTCATCTCAAACTCACTGCTCAACAAGGCTTTCAAACTATCAATTTCAACCTTGTTCTTTGCAGCAATTAACATATCATCAACATATAGCAACAAATAAATATAAGAATCATCTGCAAGTTTCTTAGAGTAGACACAGTTATCAAACTGATTACGCAGAAAACTATGAGAAGTCATGAATGCATCAAATTTCTTGTACCACTGTCTAGGAGACTGCTTCAAACCATACAAGGACTTTTTCAGCAAACATACATGATCTTTCTTCCCAGAATCAAGAAATCCTTCTGGCTGTGACATATAGATCTGCTCCTCTAAATTTCCATGTAAGAAAGCAGTTTTCACATCCAATTGTTCCAACTCCAAGTCAAAAACACTTACCATGGACAAAAGGACACGAATGGTTTTATGCTTCACAACCGGGGAGAAAACTTCATGATAATCAATTCCCTCCTTTTGTGAAAAACCCTTTGCCACGAGTCGTGCTTTGAACCTTGCTGGTTCAACTCCAGGAATACCTTCTTTCTTTTTGAAGACCCATTTGCATCCTACCGGTTTCACTCCCTTTGGTAACGGTACAAGATCCCATGTTTCATTCTTCTCAAGAGATTGCATCTCTTCATTCATTGTAACCAGCCATTTGATGCTTCTATACTCTCAACTGCTTCTTTATATGATCTCGGGTCATCAGAATCAATGCTTTCACCTACTGCCAAGGCATAAGCAACTGAATTAATATCAACTATATCAACACAATCTGCATACCTTATAGGTTTTCTGATTTCCCTCCTTTCCCTCCTTGTTGCTATAGGTTGTGATTCTTCTTCTTCCCTGGGCTGCTGTACAGGGTCTGTTATAACCCTTTTTGAAGTTTGAACTTCAATTTCCACCTTCTGGTTGGCACCTTGATCATTATTACCTGCATGACTACCAAGCTCCTCCTTCTGACCAAACATAGCAGACTCATCAAAAGTTACATCTCTGCTAATAATAAATTTTGGAGTTCTATCCTTTTCAGTACACCACAGTCTGTACCCTTTAACTCCATGTGCATACCCTAGAAATATGCATTTCATTGCCCTAGGCTCTAGTTTACCATCATTCACATGAGCATAAGCAGGACAACCAAATATACGCAGGCCAGAATAATCAGAAGCTTTACCGGACCATACCTCTTGAGGAGTCTTAAAATCAATTGCAGTAGATGGCGATCTATTCACCAGATAACAAGCAGTGTTAACTGCTTCAGCCCAGAATTATTTTGGCAAGCCAGCGTTTAATCGCATGCATCTCGCACGCTGCAACAGTGTTTGATTCATACGTTCTGCAACTCCATTTTGCTGTGGTATATGACGTACAGTGCGATGCCTCACTATACCTTCTTTCCTGCAAAACTCATCAAATGGAGCGTTACAGAACTCCAACCCATTATCAGTTCTGAGTGTTTTGACCTGTTTTCCAGTCCGTTTCTCAACCATGGTCTTCCACTCCTTGAACTTCCCAAACACTTCATCTTTGGATTTCAGAAAATATACCCAAACCCTTCTAGAGTAGTCATCAATGAAAGTAACAAAGTACTTGCATTTGCCCTGAGATTCAACTGGAGAAGGACCCCACAAGTCTGAGTGAACATATTGCAGAACATCCGTAGAAGTATGCTTCCCAGAACTGAACTTAACTCTGCGTTGTTTACCCATAACACAAACTTCACAGAATTTCAGTTTCCCAGTTTCTGCTCCTTCTAACAATCCTTGTTTACTTAGAATTGACAGCCCTTTCTCACTCATGTGTCCCAATCGGCAATGCCACAACTCTGTATAATCATCATTCTTCCCTAAAGATTTAGATACAGCCACTGTCCCCATCACAGAACTACCAATCAGAAAGTAAATGCCATGCTGCAATTTACCCTTCATTATAACCAGAGCACCTTTGGAAATTCTCAACTGTCCATTCTCTCCAGAGTACTTGTACCCTTGTTTGTCTAGAGTACCAAGAGAAATCAAGTTCTTCCGTAGACCAGGAACATACCAAGCATCAAGCGTCCTGACTATTCCATCATACATCTGAATCTGCACAGAACCACTGCCCTTAACACTGAGCTGTTCATCATCACCCAACCTCACAACACCATTCCACTCCTTGAAAGAAGTAAACAGTTCACGTGAGAAAGTCATATGATAAGATGCACCTGTGTCCAAGACCCAAGTATTTGCAGAACCAGAGGTGCTGACTGTGAGAACATCAATGTCTTCTTCAAGGTCAGAACTATCTTGCACCACCGAAGCACTACCACTGGTATTCGGTTCCTTCTCGTCATTTCCCTTCTTCCTCTGTGGACAATTCTTCCTGATGTGCCCCTTCTGTTTACAGTGATAACATCGAGGTCCTCCTTTGTTCCTCGACTTAGACCGTGACTTGCTTCTTTTTCCATCATCCCTTTTAGTGTCTCTGCCTCTGCCAACATACAAACCTGCTTCTGCACCATCCTCATTAGAACTAGAGACTCTTCTCTTCAGCTCTTTAGACTGCAAAGCATCTTTGACATCATTAACAGAGATACTATCTCTACCATACAACATAGTGTCAACAAAGTTCTCATATGAATTTGGTAGAGAACACAAAAGAATGATAGCCTGATCTTCATCATCTATCTTAACCCCAACACCCTGTAAATCCAGGATAATTCGGTTAAAATTATCAAGATGATCTTTTACCTGCATATTTTCTGTCATCCGCAGGGTATACAAACGCTGCTTCTGATATAACCGGTTTGTGAGAGACTTTTTCTGGTATTTATCATCCAATTTCTTCCACAAACCTGCAGCAGTTGATTTATCAACTACTTCTCTCAACACCTCATCTGTCAGACTCAATAGTAATGCACTATGAGCCTTTGCCAAAATTTCCTTCTTCTCCTCTTCTTTCAACGTGTTAGGTAGACTACTTTCTCCTTCTAATGCCACTGCACATCCCTGCTGAACCAGAAGTGCCCTCATTTTTACCTTCCACAAAGTGAAATCATTCGATCCATTGAACTTCTCAATATCGAATTTATGAGTCGACATCTTCTCAAATAACAGCAGATAAATTACTAGCAAATTTCGCAATCAGAAATTGAATTTCACAAAACTGTTCAGAACCTTGCAAACTGACCAGAACTTCACTAACAGAAATTCAACACAGCAGTCCAACAAAATTCACAGCAGTAAACCAGAAATTCAATCCAGCACAATCCAGTAAATTCACACAGAAATTCAGAATTCTTTTCTGAATTAAACATAAACTTACCGGAACTGTGTCGAGGAAACAATAACGATCGCAACAGAAAACTTGGTCCAAACAACAACAATGACCAAACAGCAGCTTTGACCAAACAGCAATTTTTGACCAAACAGCAGCTTTAACCAAACAGCAGCTTTGACCAAACAACAGCTTTGACCAAACAGCAACTTTGACCAAACAGCAACTTTGACCAAATAGTACCGTTGACCGTTGACCGTGCTACAGTGCCTCGCAGTAGAAGACGATGAACAGTGCTTCCGATGAAGATTCCGGCAATGAACAATACTTCCGATGAAGATTCCGGCGATGAACAGTACTTGCAACCGTAAAAACTCACCGAAACAACTGAAAAACGATCTCGAATGCACTAGAAATGCAATAAACGGTCTCTTTTTCCCAAAAAAACAAGCGAATCAAGCTAGATCTGAGATTTAAAACTAGATCTGAAAATTTTCTTACCACCAAAAATTGGTCTCCGACGTTCTTTAACGCACCAAAGATGCAGAGAATGGTCTCCTATGCTCCAAATCAACCAAATCGGGGCAAGATCTGAAATTTTGGAGCCGGATCTGAAAATTTTCGGACGTGCTACAGTAACCGACGAACCAAAAATGAACCAAGGCTCTGATACCACTTGTTAGGTTACTGAAATGCAATTAATCAAGGAGAAGGATAGAGAATAACACACAAAGAAATTACGTGGTTCGGTCAATGCGACCTACGTCCACGGACAGAGAGAATATTTGTATTATTTTCTGAAGGAGGCTATACAGAGAGAAATTACATCAACCGCTCTTCTAATGAATTCCCTCACACTCATATATATAGAGACAAATGGGTCGTGGATCGTGGGTCGGGTTACAAACCGGGTCACCCACAAAATTCAAGTCAAACCCAACAGTAATCTTGATGGCTTGTCACTATATTTTAGGAGAAAGTTTGTATGTAATGTTACTTTTGCAAAAGGACAAAAAAATCAGGTTTGTTTTGTGAAGATGTATCATTTCGGAAGAATAAATTAATTTTTTTTAACGTTAATTAACTTAGGACATTGTTACAAGAGAATGAGAGATAATTACCCAATAGAGTTAGGCCAAGCTTTTGAAGAAAAAGAACATATTTATTTTTAAAAAACTTTTGTTGGTTTTGTATTTGTCTTTGATGTTTTTCATTATTAAATTACAAAACTTGTCATTGTTAAATCTGAAATATTTCGTTGTCAAAAAGTGCTTTGATAAAAAAAAAGAATTAATTTGAGTCAAATACAATTTTTTAAAAAATAAATTTATGCTTGATTTTTCAAGGAGCAAATTGAAAAAAACTATAATCTATTATGAACTAAATCAATATTTTACTCTTAAAATTATCTGCTTTTGAATAGTTGCAAATAGTTTTTTAATTTATTTTTTTGTCACAGAAGAAAATTTAAAAAAGGAAAAATAAAATTTCTTCTTTAAAAGGGAAGCAGCAGAAATAACAAATTTTTTTTGAAGACAATCATGTCTCCACTTAAAATCAATAATTACTAGGATTATCTTTAAATTTTTTAAGAAAGACTTTATTTTCAAAGGATTATTTAAATTGATAATAGAATAACTCCTTAGGAAATTAAATAATTAATATAGTCCAAAATACATTTAATACAAAAGCCAAACCTGAATACCTAATAATGGTCGTTTTCCCTATCGTTTTCGTGCATGGCTCAAAATCAAACAGCCACAGATGATGAATTGAACACGAAGACATGGTTTGAAGTGCTTATTTGAGTGGGTCTCAAAGTTCAAAAGGCTATTTATAACCTCCCACTTACACTATAGTTGGTCACTTTGTATTGGCGTGCTCAACTTAATTCATTTTTAATTAAAATGGGGTTCCGGATTTAATTTTTTAATTACTTTCTTTCCTTCGAAATTTTGGTCAAAACTATAATTTAGTTGTGTTTGTTAAGTAGTACTATCAAAATAGGTTCAACCATCTTAATATTGTAAATGAAGTGAGATAGACCGATATTTTAATAATTCATTTTAAAGAAAGGTTTTTAGCTTAGTTTATCGAAGTTTTTAGATTTAAGTGAGCTGTGGTGGACTAATCTTATTGGGCTTTTAGATTTTAATCTTTATTTACTTTTTCAAATTTAGTATACTATTTTAAACATTTAGTTCAATTTTTTAAAGTTTCATAATTTTAAAACCTAGTTTCTCTCATTCAAAATAATTAAAAATATATTTTTTGAGAAAAAAAATTGGCCCATTTTAAAGTTTAATGTACTTTTTTAGGAATTTAGTCCAATTTTTTTTTAAAATTTCATAATCCCAATATATACCTAGTATCTGTAATTCAAAGTATTAATATATATTTTTAAAAAGGCAAATTAGCCCACAGATTAGCCCTAACTTAACCCTGCTGGACTTGGGGGTTGGGTTTGGCCAACTTGACTCATTTGACAACCTTACTTTTAGACATACTTTTTTCCTACTAAAAATATTGGTAATGAGACAGGAACCAGTCTAATATTCATATACTCCAAACATAAAAATCTATTAAAACCCCGTCAATTTTTTTTTCTGTATTGAGTTAATACTAGTGAGAGAGATTTTAGGTTTAGTTTGAATTACCCTTATAATTATTTAGTCCAATGCAACATGAACACACCTTTAAGACATGAGCCTGTATATATAGCTTCATTGATAATTTCTTTTTTGAATAATGGACAAAATAATCACTACTCCAAATTAAAATCTCTCAACCATAAAATTGCATTGATGGAGTTACCACAACTCAATTACACAAGAATTGATTAAAATCATGATTCCCTAATAGGTTATATAATACTAGGGATGGCAATGGAGACCCGAACTAAGGAAAATTCGTGGGGATCCCAGCATTCGGGGCCCCGTTGGAGGGGACGGGGGCGAAGAGAAAAATTTCCCAGTTAAACGGGGACGGGGACAGGGATCACACTCCCCGCCCCACGGGGTCCCCGTCCCCGAAGGATATTTTAGTAAATTTACAAAATACCCCAAATATCTATATATATAATATATATTAGGGATCTTTTAGTCATTTTATATTCAAAATAATTAAAATAAATTTAATAAAAAATAAAACCGTAATCTCATTTCCCCAAAACTGATTCCCAATTTACCATTTGACTGAGATTGAATGTGTGCTCGCCGTCTTTGCCTCTCAGGTATGGCCTCTTCTTGTCGTTGCACTCGCTCTCCCCATCTTATAATTCATCGTCGTGGTCTCCTCTGTCTGTTGTGGTCACTCTTCCCATCCTTCAATTCCCGTCCTCTCCCACACAGTCTCTCTATTGAAATCCACGGTCTCCTCTGTCTGAATTTTTTCAATTATCCCCCAACCTAGAAGAGAAAAGAGAAGATTTTTTATTAAAATATGTACTATTAAATTTTTTTTTACATTTTTAATTTTTTTAAAAACCCCGCGGGGTCCCCACTGGTCCTCGCTCCCCACGGGGAATGGGGATGGGGAAGATTTCTTCTCCCCCACCGGAATCGAGGGCGAGGACGAGGGTAGATTTTGGGGGCGAGGGAGGCACTCCCCGCCCCGTTGCCATCCCTATATAATACAACTTAAAAGTTAAAACTCTACAGTTGTGAATATTACCTAAAATCTCTACAAAGACTATAAAGGAAAACTTATCACTATAAGAAAAAGAAAAGAAAAATATATATTGATTCATATCGCTATCAATCAATCAAAAGTAAAAAGATTTAATTTAGAGAGAGTTCTTCTAAAAAAAAATAGTTATTGTCTCACACAAAACTCTCACACAATGAAAATGATTAAATAACACTTAGTAATTTATATATATATATATATATATATATATATATATATATATATATATATATTACTCCATTCGAGGAATTACAACCCTAATTTCTTTAGGTCAGACCAATTATTATTGACTCATTGACAATAGTAATGGTCTGACAAAGTTTATATAATTTGGCTCAAACCAATTTAATCTTAAAGTATAACCTCATGTATAGTCCAAAATTAAAACTTTAAAGTCAATATTTCAAAAGATATATATAAATATTTGATAGCTCACTAAGTACAATCGTAATAATATGTGAGTATCCCTTTATAAAAAAAAAAAACTAACATGTATGTCTATTTCTATTAAGTTTAGATAATCAAATTAAATAATAATTCACAACAATTAAAAAAAGACATAAAAGAGAAAGTGTCTTATGATGTATAGAAGTCCGTATATATTTTCTTTATGCATGTACATTAATTACAATATCCAATTCTTAATCTACACTTAAAAACAATTGATCATACCCTCCACTTGTATATTATAATTACATAACTCCAAAGTGTAGGCACATTTCTTTTAGGTTAATTGTCACTATCTTAGTTATGCTTCATATACATCAATCCATAGTTTAAGTTTTATAATATTAACAAAAGCTTATTGGAAGCTTGGAAGACTGACGTATGGATGACCAATGAAAAGATAATTTATCAATGTGCGTTTGGTAGAGAGAGGGACAGAGGGAGAGAGAGAGAGAGGTGTTTATTGAATTGATTTAAAATACATTTATAAAAGCTTAATAAATTTTAAGATAGTGACAACTTTAAATAAAAATAAAACTTAAGTTCTTGGTGAGAGTTAAAAGTGTGTGAAATTAATGGAGACAATCATTGTAAAGTTTAATTCTCTGTAATCCCACTGTCAACAATAGAAAATGGGAACCACCCACATGCCGTATATGTAGTCTATGTGTGCGTGTGTGTGTATATATGCATAAACCAATATCTTCCACTATAAATCACCAACAACATCCATCATCTTCCACCTCATCCAACCCTAAACATGGAAAAATCCACAAATTACATACCTTATTACACAGCAACAATATCCATCACATCTATTATTCTATGTACCCTCACAGTAACCTCCCAGATCATCCCTGACCCTGAATCTCCATATTCATCACCAACCCCATTAATCCCTGAACTTTTGAACTTCATAGACCAGAGACTTGCTATAATCTACCCCATCATCCAAACCTTCAAGAACACAATAACCTCGGACCCACTAGGAGTGACCACCACATGGGTTGGTCCCAACATCTGCAACTACACAGGCTTCTACTGCGACAACCCACCCGACAACCTCACCGCCACCGCTGTCGCCTCCATCGACTTCAACGGCTTCGGGCTGGCTGCCCCCTCCCTCGACGGCTTCATCGACGGGCTCCCCGACCTGGCCCTCTTCCACGCCAACTCCAACAACTTCTCAGGGACCATACCGCCCGGAATAGCGAAGCTCAAGTACTTATATGAGCTAGATGTTAGTAATAATTTGCTTTCTGGGGCATTTCCCGAGGCGGTTCTGAACATGCCCACGTTGTCGTTCTTGGACATTAGGTTTAACCTCTTCTCCGGTATGGTTCCGCCGGAGATTTTCATGCAGAGTCTCGACGTGCTTTTCTTCAATGATAATGATTTCATGCAGGCACTTCCCCAGGACTTGGGAGATACGAAGGTGTTGTATTTGACTTTGGCTAATAACAGATTTACTGGACCTATTCCGAGGAGCATTGGAAGAGCCTCGCAAACGTTGTTGGAAGTGTTGTTCCTGAACAACCAGTTAACAGGTATTGCAAGAGGCCACTTAATTAGCTCTAATATTTCATTCCTTTTTTTTATTATTTCTATTTCTGTTTTGTTTTGTTTATTACATGACATAATCGTAGTCCCACCTAATTATTTTAAGAAATAAAATTATATTTTGCACTAATTTTTAATAAATATATTGTAGTTGTTGATACTATTTTTAATCAGATTTTAATTATTACATTAATTTTAAAATATGAAAATTCCAATCGTGTTTTCCCCAGTACTCCTAATTCCCAGTTCCTTTGTAACCGAATATATAAAAGTTCCTAAAGACTATCAGTAATTAAGAAATTGTTAACAATTCTTTTGCAAGTATTAATATGATAATGTAATTTCATATTTATGATTTATTCTTTAATTTTTTCAAGCAAATTATAGATTATTTTATACACTTTGGATGGAAATCAATTTATTTCCCTCTAAATGTATGTCATTCAATTCCTGTTTGTTTTATTTTGTAATTATTAACAACTTCGTTATTATAAATGTAGTATTCTTACACTTTTAAATGCTTTTTTTTTTCGTTTTGGTAAAGGTTTTATGAGATTATTCAAGATGGATTTCAAAATTTATAATTTTTACGTAATCCATATAAAGAAATGTTTATTATTTTAGGATTAATGTTTTTACATAAAAATTAAATATAAAATATGACGTAATTAATCAATAATAATTAAACAAATGTAATCATTAATCAACTAGAAAGAATATTACACGGGTAATTTAATTTACCTAAAATTTTATTTTATAACGGAAATAAAATTGAATCTTTTTTAGTATTGCATGTGATGCAAAATAGGAGAATGAGAAGAGACTGCGTAAAATTAAATCTATATACACTACATGGAGCTGGTGTATGTTGCCCACCTTTTCTGATTTCCTTCCCACCGTATGATGTCAATTTCCTTTTATTTTTTTTAAATAAAGTACTTTTAAGTATTTAATGTTTACATTAAATTTTAATTTTGTCAATAATATTTTTTTTATCAGTTATGTTTTATATATTTTATTTTTGTTTCAAATATACTATTTTACTAATATTATCTAATATACTAACAAAAATATTATTGATTGAGTAGTTAATAAAAAAGATAGATTTAAAACAAAGATGAAACATGTATGATTTAAATTTACTATTTTTATGTTGCTAACTTTTTTTTATATTAATTATGTTTTATATATTTTATTTTTGTTTCAAATATACTTTTTTATTAACTGTTTAATCAATATTTTTTTATTAATAAAATTGATGGTGTTAATAAAAAATTTTAAAATAAAAATAAAATATATAAAATATAATTAATATAAAAATATTATAAATAAAATTAAAATTTTGTACAGGATATAAAAACCACTATTGCCCAAAACTTAATTAAGAGATTCAAATCTTAGAGAAATTGAAGCCACATAATGTCAAATTGCAGGTTGTCTTCCTTACGAGTTAGGATTCCTAACAAAGCTCCGGCTCCTAGACGCCGGGAACAACCTGTTGACCGGGCTGTTGCCATGGTCGCTGGGGTGCTTGGAGGCGGTGGAGCAGCTCAATCTCGCCGGAAACCTGCTGTACGGCCCGGTGCCGGAGGTGTTGTGTGCAGTGGGGAGTGTGGTGAACCTGTCCTTATCTGATAACTACTTTACAGGGGTGGGACCGTTGTGCAGGAGGCTCATTAAGAGAGGAGTTCTCGATGTGAGGAAGAACTGTATCTATGGATATGGCATTCTGCATCAGAGACCTTTGGAGGAGTGCGTCTCCTTCTTCTTGCACCCAAGGTCCTGTTACCATCGGTCGACGTCGTTTTATCACTTCTTGCCTTGTAGGCTTCCTCCTCTTCCTCCTTGGAGGAACCATAATCATAGCCCTAGGGTTACTCTTACACCTAAATCTAATAGACATTTGCTTTCCTACTCTGCTCTTTCTAGAAATAGTGTTGTAATTTTTGAGTGTTTTGGAGGAATATTATTACATACAGCCCAAAAAAATACAAAAGATTAGAAGACGATGATTATATGTGGTGGAAACAGATAAGAGTAAATTACGCCGTATCTTCTTGCAACTTTGTAAAAAGTATACGACTATCTCTTTTAGATTAATAGATTGTACCTTTTTAACAATTTATTTCTTTTTCTTTTTTCAAAATATGGTCATCGTGAGAGTCCGTCACTTTTGTCACAAACACTGAAATTAGTTTCGAAGAAAAAGTTTAGTGATTTTGGTTGGTTAGGTTGATCTAATTTAGTAGTGGAAATAACTCGAAAATGTATTCATTAGAAAAGACTAAGAATGAAGGAACTTTTTGAAAATAAAATTTGTTGAAGTACTTTACATAATACATTCAGATAGATTCAAATGAGTCAACCTCTTTCTCTTCTGTTTGTCTACATCATTTTTCTAATAATTTGGACTATAAATTTCTTTCCAAAACTTTAAAGAATTAAGATCAAAAGCTCTTTTAATTCAAAAAATATACAGAGGCTTCAACTTTCCGACATCAAAGCGGCATATGTGTGTATATATATATATATATATAGAAGTACTATGAATTTGATTAGTGGGAACGTGTGTTGCAAAAAAAAAATCTTTGGCATTTATTATTCAAAGATATTTTGACCGATTCAAAAAACAAAAGGCATAAACCAATTATGATGGAATGCATGTGTCACCACTGCGTTATTTGTGCAACTGTATTGAACAGAAAATTTTAGATAATTATCAAACCTTTCACGTTTTTATTTTTTGATGTGATAACCAACTTTTGAGACGGTAGGTTTCAATATAATTGCAAGGTAATGTTGAGGGAAAAAAGGTTCTATTTTATATTTTTTATGATCACAAATGTCAACAAAAGTGAATGAAAAAGGGTGATTGTAACACAAACAATGAATTAATAGTGATGGTAAAAATATTCAAACATCATGTCCACCTTTGAAAACATGGGGCGACTTATAAATTGAAGCCACTCATATGCATTTTCTTTTTCAACCATTAATATAAAGAAATTTATTGGACTCTAATAAATTTAGTTCTAATCAAAATAGATCACAAATATGTAATCTCTCTTAATAGCAATTTCTTCTATTCACAATACTCAAATTTAAAATTTAAGAAAAATAAGTGTAAAATCATTTGATTCAACCATCTAAAATAATTCACTGAATTTTAATTAATTTAATTTGAGCCAAATTAGATAACAAAAAATATAAAATTCTCTCAACTTTTTTTTTTATTCACTTGAATTTAAATCTTCACATCAAATGAAACAATTAGTGTTGGAAACTAATGTTGACATATATGCAATGTCAACTCAAATGGCACTAAAATAATATAAGCATTTGAGTGCAATCTTTATTTTTGTGGTTGTGAGGATAGCAAGGTAGTTGGAGTGATAAATTCATCACATATCACTAATCCAAAACTCTTTCATGTTAGTTAGGGTTCGCTTTACCAAAAGCTAAAAGGCTGCATCTAAGTTTTTAAAATATATATTTGAAACCTATGTTTGATTTGTGTCATCCTTCCATCGATCTCTTAAGGGGCGTTTGGTATCTCGGAAAGGGTGGAAATGGAAAGGAAGTAGGAAAATGAAATGGAAAAGAGAATGGAAAATGGAAAAGAAGATGGAAAAAAACATGTTTGGTATGCAATGGAAAATAGAGTGGAAATAGAATTTTTTTATATATATTTGGTATGTATTTTTTTTAAAATATAAAAAGAAAAATTGAAATAAAATGACATTTTTAGCCCTACCGTTTGTTTACCCTAATTTTGATTCGCAAAACCCCAGCGAAGCTCAAGTCGACATCTCACCCTAGCTCCCTCTCATCGACGCTGCCATTGAACTTTATCAACAACGACATCCTCCTCCGACGTCCCTTTCAGCAGAGTCACGCTCTTTCCGTCCATCTGGTATGATTTTTTTTTTGACTATATCAGATGCAATTTGCGATGTTTATGCTTTGAATTTGTGTTGATGTTCAAAATTTGTTCTGTGCTTAATTAATTTGCGTTGATGTACGAATGCTATCAACTGCTCATTCTTCACCCATAAATATATTATGCCTACATGTTTGATATGTAAGTGTTGCGGACGTTCTTTGGTTGTGCACCAGATGAATTTGTCACAATAGTCGATATTGATATGGTTGGGCTCAAGGCTAAAAAAGAGATGTGGCCATGATAAAATTTGAGACTGAAAAGTGAAGAAGATGCAACTTGATAGCAATAGATTTATGTTATTGTAGCCATGGTGCTGATGTTGTTTGTTTAGTATGTTAGTGTAAAAAACCTTGTTATATGTGATTACTGGAATTAGTAAAATTGCATGAATTCAGTGACATTGAATAAGTTAAATTGAATATTAACAGATCCTGAATCAACATCTTTAGTGAAATTGAATTAGTGCATTAACACAATATAGATAAGTACAAAAGCTGATATAATTGTAATTGTAAACAAAGTTTTGAGAAATTATAACCATACACGGTTTGTAATCCAAGGTCACAAAATACAAAGCTCATAAAGATCTAATATAACATTATACAATCCCAAATTTCTCCATGTATCATCAAGGTCTTCAATCCTCGGTTACTACTTAACTTCACGTATCATATCCTTTATTTGTGGAAACTCTGAGGCTGTGTTTACTTCAAAGTTGGTTAGACGAGTGTTTATAGACTCCATCTCTGAGGTTGTGTTGACTTGAAAGGAATTTAGTCTAGTGTTCATAGATTCCATCAAACTCAACATATGATTAGAATTATCCAACATATTATTTAGCGTACTAGAAGATGTATCAACTGATATAGAAGGACCTACTATACTTGCTCCAGCTTCTTGTTCTGCCCCAGTATGTTGTTCTCGTCTTTCCTTAGCCCTTTTCATAGTTAAGTTTTCTGGTGCACGCATCCATTCATCATCAACCAACTCAAAGTTCATTCTTCCCAGGGAATTACAATCAATAATGGTGGCAGGTTTCATAACATTGAAGCGATAGTTAATTTTGCAGTGCTTAACAATTTTAGAGACTATTGCAGCATATGGCAATGGTGACTTTTGTTGAACAGAACAAGTGGCCATGCGTTGCATCATAAAATATGGAATATTGAATTGTCTACCATTTAAAATACATATCATAATAAAAAAAACTCAGCCTCACTGCCCCTAGCCCAATTTCCTGGTTTGTTAACTAAAATATGTGTGATAGTGCTTAGCAGCAATCTATCATTGGCATCCATATTGGTAACTTTGATTCCTTGACCAAAAAACTCATCATCTCCAGTGATGGTTTTATCAATTTCCTCTTTGCTATAAAGAGTAGAATTTAGTGAGTGATAATTATCAGTGAAGCACAGAGCATCCTCATCAGGTGGAGGAACACCAATAATCTCAGCAAAATTTTCTTCATTAATAAGGATTTTTGTTCCCCTAACAATAGCAGTAAAAAGTTTATCCGTGGGTATATACTCAAAAGTAATGTAAAATGCTTTAACAACCTCATTAGACCAGTTACCTGTATACTTTACAAATTTTTTAAGTCCATATTGTTCCAAACAAGTAATAAAAGGCATATATCTCTTGACAAAGTAATTCCAATCTAGATATTTACTAGGAATAACTTTTCTATATTAAAAATCTCGAGTATACCTGTCTCTTTGTTCTTTTTCCAACAAAAGATCTACTATTGGTGATGTTTCAACATTTTTTGTCTATGCTCGCTTTGAGGATGAAGCCATCTAAGAGAGATTAAGGGCCTTGGTGAAACAGAGGAGTGGTTAGCGTAGAGGAGAGAAGAGGTTGAAAATGAGAGTAACAGGTCGACCGCTGTGGCTTTCAAACCCTAGATCTACCACACAGGGGCTTATATAGTAAAAAAAAAAAGAGAAGTCGGTCGACCTATTGCAATCAACCGATCGACCGACTGATTAGAAATACAGCAGCTGGTCAACCAGCTACAATGAAGAGAAAGAGAAGCGTCGGTCGACTAGCTACCTACAGCCGGTCCACCAGCTGCTTATGTTCAACCGGTCGCAGGAGGTTAGTCGACCGACTGCTGCTGGTTTAAGGGGGAAGCAGCCGGTACTACCAAGCAAATATATATATTAATTCATGTCAATAATATTGTACATATGTCCTTCCATTTAATACAAAACAGTCTAAGTATATATATATATATATATATATATATATATATATATATATATATATATATATATATATATATATATATATATTAATTCATTATACATATGTCCTGCTATCTAATACAAAACAGTCCTACGAACATTGTCAACATTGTCATCTAATAAAAAAGATCAAAAAGTACCATCCATCTATTAGTGACAACAACTCTGTCACAAGCATATCATGTAATCATATGTTCAAACTTTTACAACTAACTTTCACTACCCTAGAGAAATATGCTCTTTCATAACACATTAGATGATAGATCTGATCCATGCGGCCTTCAAGTCATCAGGTATAGATGGTAGTTGAACTAGAAGACAACGTTAGCTGGAAGTATTTCTTTTTCGGTAAGACCATTGACCTTTATCAAGTCTCCAAATAGTCTTTCTCTTCTTTCAAGCATACTCTTCTCCATCAGATTTATTTCACTAAGTTCAGTAGTTTCAGAAATTTGATCGCCATTGCTTCTCCTTCGCTTTCTCCTTGAACCATAAGAGGTCTCCGACATTCCGACAGTGTCATCAGGCATGGCAGAGTCAGGTAGCAGTTCATCTTCAAATGAAATGGTGTGCTCAACCTCTGTAGCTTGGCTTTCTAGATCTTCTATGATGTCAGTATAAGTTTGTGCATCTTGGCCAGTTGCATAGTCCTTCCTAAAGACTATGCATAGTCGCTCGTATAGCGGAAAGGACTTATTCCTCCAAGCTACCTTACTCTTGTTTGACTGTAGAGGAAAATAAATGCAAAAAGTTATATAACATACATAGTGCAGAGTTAAACAAGAAGTACGTACAAGTAGAAAAGAGTGATCAAATACACCTGTAAATAGGCATCCCATACAGCAGGCTCAACTACAACACACTTTGATACAGGGTCCCATCTAAAACCACTAGTGTTAGATGTATGAAGCAAGTCATACACAGCTTGCTAGCTGTTCTTCAATGTTTTCATCATGGATAGTATGTGTGGAGTTCCTAGAAGCCCATGGCTGGGGGCTTTCTCATCAAGTTTTTTCTCTAATTTTTGTAAGTAACCTGACTGGAAGGTCTTTTCACAATGATATAGCTCTCCAGCCTCCTTTAGTTCCACATGTGCATCCACTAACATTTCATCCTCCTCAGGTGTCCAATGGTGTGCCATGCTATTAGTGTAATATCCCAAGAATTTATATGAATATTTAAAGCCTATTTTGAAGTTTAGTGAAAAATTTAATTACGTGAAAAATTTTCTTTTTGAATTAGTGAAGAAAATGTGAGAATAGAAATTTTTATTTTTAATTTAGGAAATTTTTACAAATTCTCAAGGACTAAAGTGAAAAGAAAAGAAAGTATAGAGGACTTTTGAAAAATGACCAAGTAGGAACCCGAGAAGAAAAATAGAGCTTATGGGAATGAATTATGAGTCCGGTACCGAAAAGATGATGGATTCGAGGTTAAAGTGGAGTTTGAGACACCGAGAGGGATTAAAGTGAACAAATCTTATAAGCTAAGGTGGCTATGAGCGATTTTATCGAAAAAGAAATTGGTGGGGCCCACGCGTATACACTTCTCCTTATTCTTTTCTTTTTCTCATTCTCCCTCCCGTAGCTTCACTTTCTCTCTCTCTCGATTATGCTTGCAAAGGAATTTCTTCATCAATCATTCATGCAATTTTTGCTTTGGGAAGGAAGCTATGAAAGTTAGGATGATTGGTAAGTTGATGTTCTTCTTCTTCTTCCTCTTATTACAAGATCAAATCCTTGGTTATTATTTTTGCAAAATTTTTGTAGAATATTTTAATGGATGAATTTAAGTGTGGATGTTAATCTAAAACATTCCTAGGTGGTTTATGATGTTATTAGAACAAGAAATTTGGAGAAAACTATGAGAAATTCGTAGAATTTGGATATTTGAAAAAGTTAGTGTTCTTGATGAAAATTTGAGATTTGAGCTTGGATTGTTGGTAGAAATTGGGGGTTTTGGTGTTAAAACACTCCTTAGACATTAAGGATGAAAACCCATGGAAGAAATCAAAAGAAATGTTGTTTTAGACATGATTTTTGGATTTTTGGATGAAGAACACGAAGAACATCGAAAATTTTCCCCAGAATTACTGTTCACCGAGAAAATTTTTCCAGATTTTCTCGTTACTGTAGTTGAAGTATGTTATTGTTGAATAATTGTTCTATATTATGGGTTATGTTATATACATGCTATGTTGCTGGAACCACATTGATTATGTTGTGGCTTGAATTGTAAATGACTGAGTTGTGTATGTGGCTCAAGATTATGATTGAGGATGTTTTTATATGTGATTGTGATTGTGTTTGACTGGAAAGAAAAGGCATGGTGGTGCACCCCATGGAGAAATCTATGTGAAGCTATAAGGGTGGAGAATATAAATGGAGCGATAAGGGTGGATGCGGCGGGGGCCGCGGGCAACGATCCAGAGGTATTCTGGACGACCCGGTTGGTACGGGAATTGTGTGTGAAATTGATTTCATCGATTGCTGTTGTGAATTTTGAATTTTGTTGAAATGCATTTGATTCACTTGGATATTGTTGTGAAGTATTATGAATAATATTATATCATATGATGATCGATCTACGTATGATTACTGCATGTTATCATTATGATGCATGATTTTTATTTTGTCATAGTATTGTGTTATCTACTCACTGGGCACGTGGTTTGCTCATACCCCTCTTATTGATATTTTTTTCAGAGTTGACAGCTGAAGGTAAATATCGGAACAAGGAATTATGGATCCTTAGTCCATAATTACCTTTTCATTTGTTCACGATAAAGGTATAATAGTTAAGTTTTATTCTAAGTTGTATAAATCTAGAAATCTCTGTAATCGGGTAGGTTCATTCAGTGATGTAATGTGAGTAATTGTAGTATGTATACAGAACTCATTTTGGTTGCATGAAAAAGAATTGTATGATTTTTTTTAAGAGAAAGATAGGCTTACGGAGGTGAAATGAAATTCACTTTCCGTGCCGGTCACGTGCTCAAATTTTGGGACGTGACAAGTTGGTATCAGAGCTTTGGGATTAGGTCTCCTACCGATTACAGAGTAAGGTAACCTTAGTGGGATCTCCTCTATCGTGGTGAACCCGGGCACGACTATAGAGAGATGGCTCCATTGAAGGTCCTGTAGGATGTTTTCATTTCCTTTCCCTCCGAGACTTGTTTTTTCTTAGGAATTATGTTTTTAGTTTTAGTTTTAGACAGATATGGCTATACTTTTGAACCCGGTAAAAGGAAAGGTTATTATTATTTTGATTCCATTGCTGTCGGATCAAATTGTATGTGTGGGGCTTTATATGTTGAATTCATGATTGATTTTGTGTGAATGATTTCCTTTATCTTTCTTAATTTTATTATTACTATTTTTTTTTAGTATCATCCCATAAAAGAAACCACTGGCATTAAAAGCGGAAGGATTACATTGCAAAAAAAAAAAAAGAGAAAATTACTCATGCATGAGTAATCTAAAAGCGAGGTGGTCTCGGATTAGGAGGGTTGTATTGTATCATCACCCCTCGACCATTCCTTGGAGCGAGAGACAGAGCAATGTCGCGGAGGGTAGTGTAAATCCCATTCATACAATCAACACTTCTTTGTTGTTGATTGCAGAAGCACTGAGTAGACCAATAGAAGAACCTGTCTATTCTTGAAGTCATTTCTGCATGATTGCGTTTAGTTAACTTCTCCAGGTCTCCTATCATCTTTTTCAGATTTTTCACCTCCTGCTCTAGACAGGCGATTTTGTCCTCCGAGGTATGGGCCGTGCTAGTCTCCTCAGCTTCCTCGTTCTTCTTCATTTTCTTCTCCATATGCTTCTCTAAAGACCCTTCAAAAGGTCTTTTGCCCTTGTCTTTGCCTAGACTTAAGTTTAAGTCGAGCTCTTCTCTCTTGGCATCCACTGTGAGATCAATGTACTTCCTTGTGGCCATGATTTGAAAATTTAGAAATTTATGTGGGAGTATGAGAAGAGAGGAACGCTGGGAAGTTGTAGGCTCAGATATGATTACTCTTTGTGGTGTGGTAACTGAGAACGTTGGGACAGTTCTTATAGAGGAAAAATTTGAACTTAGAGACAAAGAAGATATCTCTTCGCCGCACCCTACACGCTTAACCTATGGATTTCTGTAAGCTGGAAGCTAGGAGTCTAGGGTAGGCATGCACACCAACAACGCGTCGCGTTAATGGCAAAACCATGAAAGTCAATATTCGGTGGATTTGCGGCCGATTTACACTTGGTTTTTCCATTTCTCTCGTTGGCATTTTCTGAAATTGAAGGAAGTCGACAATGTAGCCATTACAGAGTGTCTTGGATGTTTTCACGATGAACTAAAATGTATTTCTATGCTTTCTTGTATTGTTCTTGAAAGCCTTCAGTTAAGTATAATATACATGATTGATTGAATTATACTGTGATTATATGTATCTAAATACATATGATATGTATGTATGTTATTCATGCATAGAGAGTGAAGGCTATTTGTTATGGCCAGGAATAATATGTAATGATTCTACATACATTCAGAGAATGTGAAGTCTGAAATTTAAAAGAACTTGAATAGATGAAAATATATATAGATAATGATGTATCTCTATGTTTATACATATATACATATATGCTCGTAGAGGCAACTGAAAGGTAAAATTTTTCTCTCACTTTATGGAACTCTTGATGTGTAGATGTGAGAAGTTTTTATTTTAATATGTATGTTTGAAAATGTGTAAGCTTAGGGCAAAGTCACGGATTAGAAACCTAGATAAGGTTAATATGAAGCTACCCGTTCATGGAGTAATATCTCGATTTAGAATTATTGGATATGACAAATACAGAGTTAGGAAGTCATAAATTGAAGCGGCGATTAGTTTAATAATTTGAGCAAGAGTCAAAAGTTAGCCGAAATTTTTGAGGAAATCTTTTGTATTTGATTATATTTTGTTATTTTCTGGCATGCTTATCAGAGACCGTTGGCATTGCGTCGGATAAGGTCTGTAGGTCATCTTTAGAGTATGATGTAAAGGTTTTGTAGCCCTAAATTTCATCTATATATAATGGATGCCCCATTACGCTGCTCACTACACTAAGAGTTTATATCTATAAGCTTTCTAGCATCAAACTTCTCCTTTTGTACAACCTTTATAGCTCAGAAAAATATGGCCGGCAATAAATCTTTCAATTTAAACTTTGAGGCTGGCAAGGTAGAGCTGGATCTAAATCTTAGCCTGGAGAATTATAAGAATAAGAGATCCATGGAAGAGTCACCAGAGGCTAAGAAAAGAAAAAGGGATGTAGTAGAGTTAGAGGATGTTAGCACAGCAACATCTTCTAATAATGAGCTTGCGCTTATGAGACAAAAGATGGAGGACTTGGAAAGACTGATAAACCGCCACTTTGAGGACCAGGGGAGATTGATAAATCGTCTCTTTACAGAACAAGAGAAGCTTTTGAACCGTCATTTTAGGGAATTGGCGAATAGAGTTGATAGACATTCGATGTTTGCAACTCAAAATTTTCGTGACCAACAAGCGAGATGTATTGACTGTATGAATGGAGTGACTTCTGCACTTCGCCAAATTTCCCAGACGTTTCCTCCAGAAACTCTTTCTAGGCTGCAATGATTAACTTCCTCCTTAAGGTCTGAAGCACCTTCTTCTTCTAGACCTGGAGCACCTTCTGCATTTCAAAAGCCTCCTCGTTCTTAATTTATCTTTTCTTTTGTTTGTACTTAAAGCTGATGTTTGATCTAATGTTTACGTATTAAAATTATCTGTTTTGTAAATCAAGTTCAGTTTGTTGCCTGTAACTTATGTATTAGAAATAAAAAAATTTTCGTATTTGATTTTTTTTTGTTGAGGCAATTCTTTTACTGAAGAAACTTGAGAAATAAAAATATGTTGAACTTGTTATATTTTGTACTTGATTGTGAAAATTCCAGAAGAGACAATGAGATATAGACAAAATATCTGCATTTGTTTCAATCTTGAGTTTTGAATTCGGAGGACCGAATTCTATTAAGGGGGGAAGAATGTAATATCCCAAGAATTTATATGAATATTTAAAGCCTATTTTGAAGTTTAGTGAAAAATTTAATTACGTGAAAAATTTTCTTTTTGAATTAGTGAAGAAAATGTGAGAATAGAAATTTTTATTTTTAATTTAGGAAATTTTTACAAATTCTCAAGGACTAAAGTGAAAAGAAAAGAAAGTATAGAGGACTTTTGAAAAATGACCAAGTAGGAACCCGAGAAGAAAAATAGAGCTTATGGGAATGAATTATGAGTCCGGTACCGAAAAGATGATGGATTCGAGGTTAAAGTGGAGTTTGAGACATCGAGAGGGATTAAAGTGAACAAATCTTATAAGCTAAGGTGGCTATGAGCGATTTTATAGAAAAAGAAATTGGTGGGGCCCACGCGTATACACTTCTCCTTATTCTTTTCTTTTTCTCATTCTCCCTCCCGTAGCTTCACTTTCTCTCTCTCTCGATTATGCTTGCAAAGGAATTTCTTCATCAATCATTCATGCAATTTTTGCTTTGGGAAGGAAGCTATGAAAGTTAGGATGATTGGTAAGTTGATGTTCTTCTTCTTCTTCCTCTTATTACAAGATCAAATCCTTGGTTATTATTTTTGCAAAATTTTTGTAGAATATTTTAATGGATGAATTTAAGTGTGGATGTTAATCTAAAACATTCCTAGGTGGTTTATGATGTTATTAGAACAAGAAATTTGGAGAAAACTATGAGAAATTCGTAGAATTTGGATATTTGAAAAAGTTAGTGTTCTTGATGAAAATTTGAGATTTGAGCTTGGATTGTTGGTAGAAATTGGGGGTTTTGGTGTTAAAACACTCCTTAGACATTAAGGATGAAAACCCATGGAAGAAATCAAAAGAAATGTTGTTTTAGATATGATTTTTGGATTTTTGGATGAAGAACACGAAGAACATCGAAAATTTTCCCCAGAATTACTGTTCACCGAGAAAATTTTTCCAGATTTTCTCGTTACTGTAGTTGAAGTATGTTATTGTTGAATAATTGTTCTATATTATGGGTTATGTTATATACATGCTATGTTGCTGGAACCACATTGATTATGTTGTGGCTTGAATTGTAAATGACTGAGTTGTGTATGTGGCTCAAGATTATGATTGAGGATGTTTTTATATGTGATTGTGATTGTGTTTGACTGGAAAGAAAAGGCATGGTGGTGCACCCCATGGAGAAATCTATGTGAAGCTATAAGGGTGGAGAATATAAATGGAGCGATAAGGGTGGATGCGGCGGGGGCCGCGGGCAACGATCCAGAGGTATTCTGGACGACCCGGTTGGTACGGGAATTGTGTGTGAAATTGATTTCATCGATTGTTGTTGTGAATTTTGAATTTTGTTGAAATGCATTTGATTCACTTGGATATTGTTGTGAAGTATTATGAATAATATTATATCATATGATGATCGATCTACGTATGATTGCTGCATGTTATCATTATGATGCATGATTTTTATTTTATCATAGTATTGTGTTATCTACTCACTGGGCACGTGGTTTGCTCATACCCCTCTTATTGATATTTTTTTCAGAGTTGACAGCTGAAGGTAAATATCGGAACAAGGAATTATGGATCCTTAGTCCATAATTACCTTTTCATTTGTTCACGATAAAGGTATAATAGTTAAGTTTTATTCTAAGTTGTATAAATCTAGAAATCTCTGTAATCGGGTAGGTTCATTCAGTGATGTAATGTGAGTAATTGTAGTATGTATACAGAACTCGTTTTGGTTGCATGAAAAAGAATTGTATGATTTTTTTTTTAAGAGAAAGATAGGCTTACGGAGGTGAAATGAAATTCACTTTCCGTGCCGGTCACGTGCTCAAATTTTGGGACGTGACAATTAGTCAGCAAATAATTACCAAAATGTGCAAATAATTATTTATCAAACTATAAAACTAAAAAAGAAGAGGTGGTAACTACCAACCCAAAACAATAGAAACTATCAAAATATAAAAAAGGCTTAATGTGCAGTCTTATAACACTACAATACTCGTGCAATGCAATTAATGTCACACTATTGTAGTTGAATTATCAAAACATAATAAGTTCATTTTCTCTTATGCCTAAATTCACGATACATTTCATCTGCTAGGCTATCTCTCCACTGACTCCACTCATTGGTAGGCTCAATTACAGTCAGATCATCTTCATCATCAGATAGTTCTGTTAATTCTATTCCTTCTAGGTCTTCAAATGGATCCAATTGGTTATACCGCATTATGAGATTATGGAGCAGGCAACAGACAATTATAATTCGATTATGTATTCTGACATGATAAAATGATGGGCTTATAAGTATGGCCCATCGCCCTTTCAACAATCCAAAGCACCTCTCGATGACGTTACGAGCAGCTGAGTGTTTCATGTTGAAAAACTCACGAGGATTTGTAGGTTGAGAACCACGTCTCCACTTATTAAGGTGATATCTCTGTCCTCTATAAGGTGCTAGAAACCCCTTACAATTGGTAAATCCTGCATTCACTAGATAATAACACCCTTCAAAGACAACAATCGACATGTCAGTACTCATATATGGCTACCAACTTATATTAAAATAATTTTTTATGCTCACCTGATGGAACTCTCAGTCCATTTCTCCTCGAAACTACATCACGTAGAACTCATCCATCAACTGCAGATCCTTCCCATCCAGGCAAGACAAAGATGAATTAGCCATCTTGGGAGAAAATGCCTAGTACATTAGTTGTAATCTCACATTTTCGATTTCTATACCGTGGTTGGTCCTCCATTGGGACTGTAAGTCTTATAAGTGTTCCATCGAGGGCACTGATACAATTCTGTAAAAAAAATCATATTCATGGCTTAATTTACAATTTATACACAACTTGATCACATAGTAAAATATGAAACAGAGATTACCTTGAACCATTTCCATCTAGGATTTACTGAATCAGCAGGCACTCGATCAGGGGATTTGAAAAGTAATCCTCCTAAATGCATCATTGCATTGAGTACCCTATTAAAATGCCTACTCACACTCTCACATGATCTCTTAAATTGTTGTTGGATAACCCTATTCTTCATATGATGAGACAAAATATGTGCAAATATTGACACTTGCTCATCTACAAGCATATTTTTGGTAGGTTTAAGTCCTTATATAGAATCAAGCATCTCACAAAGTCTATCTAATGTTAACCTATTCATCCTTGTTAAGTCAAAATAGGCTTTATCACTACTATATATCAAGCTTCTAAAATGAGCTTTATGAGAGTGGAAGTCAACTGTGTAAGACACCTTATTGATCTGATGCCTACCAACCCCATTAATAGAGATATAGTATTTCCAAATAACAATTACCATATGAACCTACCATGACACAACTGAATCAACTGCTTTTGCAATTATCTGCTTTCTCAATCCATCCATAACTGTAACATGGTATCCATAATAAGATAAAGTGTTCACCAAAATGCTTCATACTTCAAAGATGTTTTCTAATGTTTTGCTAATGTTGATTCTTCACAAAATAACTAACTAGCGCTGTAATGATAGCTTCATTTACTAACAAAGTGCTATAATTATTCTAAAATGACAGACCAATGTATGAGTCACAATATTGGACATGTACAATAGGGTACTCTTCCCGTTGTTGTTGTTGTTGTTGGCATTAGTACAGGAATATTGTGAAAAATTATTTTAAAAGTAATTATAGCAAGTAAATTTATGCTACAGAACAACAGATTAAGAGATTTTAGGCAGTGCTTATAATAATTACAATGACAGATGAAAAAAAATATTTTCTCACAGGAGATTAACAACAAATGCAAAAAAAAAAAAACTAACACTGTAAAATGGGAACTTACTATGAGATGCGAGATGAGGATGTTCAAATGAAGCGTGTGTACAATTGTAGTTGCAGATGAAGGACGAGTGCCAGTGAAGCAGTGGAAGCTCTAACGGTGACTAGGGAAGGTCACAACGGCAACCAGAAGACCTTTATCAACATTTTTAAGGGCATCAATGACCGGTTTTCCATCCAATATACGATGGAAGCTAAAATGCCGATTTTGATGGAAGAGAGATTTCCCGCTTCCGTTTCCAATGAATACAGTACAGGCTACTAAACGCTGGAAAAAAAAACAGTAGTGGAAAGCATCTTTCCTTTCCAGCGTCCGGACACCTACCAAACATCCCCTTATTAATGACCTATAATAAATTCATTTGTGAATTGATAATAGTGTTTTTTTGTTCTTTTTTTTTTTCAAAAAATAGACGCTAAGGATCGTTCATTTATAAACTATATTAGTGGCTTGGAGTGCACTAACGTGCATGTCAATTTTTTCAAATGATTGTTCACTATAAAACTAAATTATAGTAATATTTAATGAAAAGTACAAAGAAGTTATTTAACTTTTTACTATTGCACTCTAATATGCATTATGTGTATAAAATAAATTCAAAGTGTTAAAAACAATAAGAATACAGGTCATATTAGAAAAGTAAAAAGTTGATTAATAATAATAATAATAATTATTTTCTTATTATTTTTCTAATTTATTTTTGCATTCAAAAGTTTACTATTTTTTTGAAGTTTCTGTATATGGTTATGGAGATTATTCACTAAAGAATCTAAATCTAGCTAGTATACATAATTAGGAGAGATAAGAAATTTTAAGTTAATATTTGGTAAAAAGGCAAGATTTATATACAGTTCTATATATTTTTGCTACCAGGTTCTTCAATAAAAATAGAACATATTTGTTGTAAATATAGTTATTTTTTAAATATTATATACTTGTTGTGTTCTAAATAATGGAGAACTATACACTTTTTATATTTTGATTGAAAAACTTGATAGTAAAGATATAAACAACTGTAATTAAGTTTTTACCTTTGATAAAAGGAATGAGAGGGAAGGAATTGGAGAGGAAAAAGAAAAGGGAATCCTTGGATTTTCCTTGTTTCATACATAGGAAGGAAAGAAATGGAAAGCTCATTTTCTCAAGAGACCTTGTTCCTTCATCTTTTGTAAAACATCTTCCCTTGCAAGATGGATGGAAAGAGTTTGCTTTTACTATTTTGCCCTTGGCCCTCCCTTCTCCCCTCTCTCTCTCTGTGTTGCAGACGAACCAGAGCCAAATAGAGGTATTTTATATACAAGGACATTTTGGTCTTTTTAATTTATATTACCATCTCATTCTATTTCTTTTCTATGTTATATTAAATATGTTCATGGGCTTTTCCATTTTCATTCCATTCTTTTAAAAATCATTCCGGCCTACTAAACAAAGTCCTAAAGGCTTGTGCCTATGTCAATGTCATTTACTTTTGGGGCCTTGATTAAAGCCCAATATAACAAACCAGATTATCCATATAGATAAGTAGAAGTCAAAACAGATAACATTGATCAAGAGATACACTGGTTTCCTTGAAATATTTGAAGACCCGTTGCGTGGGTAAATGGACTTAGCTCAAGAAAGCAAAATCGTAATTTTACTCTTTTAATATATATATATATATATATATATATATATATATATATATATATATATATATATATCTTCTATAGAAGATATCTTCTTCCTTAAAAAGTCCTCCTTTGTTCTTTAAGATGTTCTTATCTCTTGAAATATGTGGCTCACATTATCAGACATGCATTCTCGTTACTAGATTAAGTTTTGAAGATGAATGCTTCGAAACTCTTCTAAGAAGAAAATAAAAAAAGTAAATTGGTCTGTTGTATTCCCTTTCGTCTTTAGTATCAATGTTGATACCAAATAATTTTAAGTTGATTTTTCATAAATTGTGTTGCTCTATATTTTAAGTATTTGTAATATCAGAAATATGATGTCTGATATGTAAAAAATTTATTTATTGTATCCATATCTTCCGTATTTAATTTATTGGCTTGGTGTAATGAGCTCTTTCATTTGACAATTTTTTTTTATCACTTTGATTCTTCTTCTTTTTTTTTTTAAGATGAAGTCTCTTGATTAAGTTTTGAAAAATTACTTTTAATTGAGTTCTCTAAGACAAGACATTTTAATTTAGTCCCTCGTCAATTAAAATTGTGGTTTCATAAAGTATATTATTTTATGTTTTATTAATCAAAACTTTGATGTAGTACAATATATATATTAAGTTAACGTGGTCACAACTATATATAAATTCCTAAAAGTAAGAGCGTAATATATAATCAAACATTTCTTGCAATTTTGAAATATGATATATATAATGCAACTTTTTGAATTATATAAATGTGTTTCAAAAATTAAATATAAAGAAATTTAAAACATTTTATAGGATAAAATGCGGTTGGCATTATTAAATAATATTCAAGGTAAACTAAACAATTTTGCAATTCATGAAGGCAATAAACGATTTTTTCCTAAGAGTTCTTCTTACTGGATAAATATTTGCCAAATATATTTTGATTTTTATTTGACAACAATAATTTCAAATATTCACTATTCATTTATGGCTAAATTTTCAATTACAACTACAATTATCAAACTATAAAATGTATTATCTCATTAGAGATGCTATATGATTGACTGTTATATTGAATCAATTGGAGTGAAAGATGATATCACGTTCTTAGAAATGTATATATTAACATGTCAATATGTGTTCAAATTTTATTGGTTAAGAGCAATTAATAGTTTTTAAAATCAATAATAATTATTTAAGAGCTAAGCCATTTAAAGCTAAGTCAAATTTAAAGTGTTTATGAAAAGTACAGTCAAAATTAAAGTATTGATGAGATCTTAATTTATTAAATTTTTAAAATTATTTTTATGTTTTCGAAAAATAAATCATGTTGTTGGTTTATTTTGATAGGAAGAATTCATTTATAATTTATTATTATTATTATTTCGATAAACAACCACAGAGATAACATATTATTGCTTTGAAGAATGAAAATATATGTCAAAATAAACTTGGCCACCCCACCTATTCTTACAAATGAGATGAGATAAATTAATAATTTAATAATTCAATTTGAAGAGATTTTAGTTAGATCTATCAAAACTTTTGAGATTTAGGTAGATTAGAATGAATCAACCCTTGTGATTTTTTTTAATATTCTAAACTTTAGTATATTTTTTTAAAAAAATTATTTTTATTTTTTGAAGTTTTATAGTTTCCAATACTTAATTTTTATCATTCAAAATAATTAAAATTACATTTTTAAAAAATGACTTATTTTAAGGTTTAATATATTTTTTTAGAAGTTTAATTTAATTTTTTAAAATTTGATTGTTCCAATATATAATTTCTATCAAAATAACTAAAAGTACTTTTTTTAAATAAAATAAATAGGCTCATGACTCATGATGTGTTAGGATGGGCTAGAATCTTTTACTCATGAATTATATAATATTAGACTCAACCTAACCCATACTCACCATTGACCATGCAATGTTTGGACCGAGCTAGACCAACCCATTTGACAATCCTAGACTCATACATTTGGTTATAAATACAATCTAACTAGAGTTGTCAAAATGGGCTAAGCTCATTAGGTCGGGTCAGATCAATCCTGTAAATAGAGTGGGATGGACTAAAAATTTAGTGGCCCATATTTAACAAGGGCTTTTAGTCGAACCCATTTAGACCCATAAGGCTGATGTGGGTTAGGTCGGACCAGTCTAATGAGCTTGTTTTAAAATAAAAAAATTTAATAAAAATATTTTAAAATATTAATATTTTGAGTTTGTAATTTTTTTTGTTACTTTGGTCATAAGCTGTAAAGATCCTGTAAGTATAAAAATTTGGTCCATAAAACAATGTATATGACCCAACCTAATGTATTAATCTAAAAGAGAGGCTTCTAAAATTGAAAAAACAAAATGCATAATATTAATATTGACAATGACACTGCCAATTAGAGAGATTAGAGATTCAAAGCCAGAGAGTATGATTCTTGGGCAATATGGACATGATAATATTATATAAATAACAATTAGAGTTGAAAGTATGTTAATTTTTACCATAAAAGCTATAATTTCTTTTTTGGAATATTTGACACTAGTCTATATTACTTTCTCATTGTTTGAGGTTCATTGAACAAAGATATATAATAAGTTTTTTATTTTTTCATGTATTATATTTAAATTTATAATATATGTTTAAATTATAGATAAAAAATATATTTTTAATAAAAAAGTGTGAGCTGGATTGGGTTCTTGAAGAGTTGGGTTGAGTCATATTTTTAGCCCATTTACCTATCAAAGCCTAGCCAAGCCCGACCCTTATTTTATTAGAGGTCATAGATGACTTGGGCTAGCCCAACTCATTGTCTCTGTTTAATTTTTTTTTATACGTTTTGGTACTGATTTTTAAGGTATGTTGTCCTAAATTATGTACATTCTCCCATAAATTTAAGTTTGTAATGTATTTGATAATTTTTATATCTTAATTAATCTTATTTAACCCTGACTAAGTGCCATTTTAATGAACATGATTCCATTTTGTAAAAAAAAAAGTGCTATTGTTTACAGATTTCCCAAGCATAGTGACGTCATTTGTAATTTATTATTTAACCTTTAACTATATAACAATGTAATCATATTTTACAATAACCAAAAAAAAATTTAATAACGTAATAAAATTTAACTATAAGAAGATAACATGTCAATCTTTTAAAAAAAGAATTATTTCAAAATTTATTATAGTCAAGATGTAAAAATAATTAAAAATATATAATAAATTAAAATCCCAACAATACTTCAATTTTGAATCCATAAAATATCAAAATTACTTTATATAAATGCTTCAAAGTTAATTTGGTTAAGTGGGCTTAAATGGTTACCATTTATTTCCAAATGTATTAATTATTTCTCTAATCAATAAATATGAAACGTGTTTTCTGAACATATAAATATTCACATACCACAAACATAAGAGTATCTCCAATGATGTAATTCTTGAGTTGTTTATTGTGGATTTCGTAATGCTACATTATCATTTTCAGCTTTAAGTAACTTTCTACTTTAATAGTGTAACTCTTAAAAACTCACAAATAGGCCTTGCAACAAATTGTTCACTACTTTAACATTTAATGAGTTGTTTATTTAATGTTTACTTTTTGATTTTTTATTAGTTTTTTTTGTTAAGAACTGGTTTTTATATAAGTATGGTCATTGGTGTATCTAAGACCCCTCGGTAAGGGGGGCAAAATTTTCATTCACTTTTCTAGATCTGATGACAATTCTTTTAAATTAATTTTAATTTGTTACTCATTTAATGATAATTTCTTCTTAAACAAGATTTCCATTACAAAAAAATCTTTCTTCTTCTAAATCCTAATTGCATAATCAATCAACCAATTTGATAGAATTAGACCTACAAAAATCTCAAATTTCAAGCTTTTACAAAGAGGTCCCTAATAATGGAATGAGAAATTACCCATCATCAAGAAAAAATTTCATGAAATTGACTTTACAAATATGGTACTCATAGTCCTAATTGTATAATCAATCAATCAATTTAATAGAATTAGACCTATGTACAAAAATCTTAAATTTCAAGCTTTTACATAGAGATCCCTAACAATGAAATGAGAAATTAACTATCATCAAGAAAAAATTTCATGAAATTGATTTCATAAATATGTTACTCATAATTTTAATTATATAATCAATCAATCAATTTGATAGAATTAGACCTATGTACAAAAATCTCAAATTTTAAGTTTTTACAGATAGGACTCTAATAATAGAATGAGAAATTAACCATCATCAAAAAAAAATTTGATAACTCTGAGGAGTAGGGGTTTCGTGACTATGAACAATAGAGAGGAACTGAGTCACTGAAGGAGTTCAAAAAAATATTAGGGGGGTTCCAAAAAAAAAAAGAAGGGGCAAAATGAAAAAAAAAAATTTTGCATGAAATTTGTAAATTTCATGCACCCCCTCAGATGCATGTGGCTCCGCCACTGAGTACGGTTCTTACGTGTGATAGCCACGCTGGTAAACTTTAATAGTAAAACTCAATAAGAATCGATTTTTATTTTTAAGAACTCTTTAAGAATCCATATTAAAAATGCTCTAAAGACATCAATAGTATAGAATATCATACCTCCACTTGAGAGATAATAAAATTGTTATAACCCTAAAGAAAAACTAAGTCTCTGCATTGGTATCTGCACTTTATTAAATGTAATAAAAATTGTATTAGGTTTATTAATTAGTTTAATTTATTTAATATAGGACAAAGAGAATAATTTGCCTAATTAGTTAACCAATAAAAAATAATATGAGAGGGGAATAATACACCAAAGGAAGTAAAGATATTTTTTTTCAGTTTATTTTATTTAGATCTTCAAGGATGCATCAATAGCATCAGAGGTTAGTGATTATATTGATATCTACAATCCATTAAATGCATTAAAAACTGTATCAAGTTTATAAGATTTTATACTTATTTAATACAAGTCAAAGAGAATAATTTACTTAACTAATTGATGACCAATAAAAATAATATAGAGGAATACGCCAATGGAATTATGGATAATCTGTTATTTTATTTTATTTAGTGGCATCTTCAAGAATGCACCAATGGCAATTTAGATGAACGTCTGCATTAATGGAGTTAAAATATGTTTGATTTATTTTTTCCGATTAGTTTAAGTTCAACCATGACTAAACTACCAATATGGCAGATGGACACAAAAGATTTTTAGATATTATGAGTTAATAAGATGTTAAAACATGTACCTAAACATTAGTTGGTTGCAATAACAACAATTGTTTAAACTTCAAAAATGATAAAAGTTTATTTTTAGGCAAAAGAACACTATATGCTACTAACGTTTATCCTAATTTTTATTGATGCCCCTAAATTTTTTTTACTTGATTATGTCCTTTATCTTTCAAATTTTATCATATATGCCTTAAGATGATGAAAATACACTCCATCCCTCTCTTTTCTCAACCAGATTTTTTTCTTAAATTTTATTTTTTACCAAAAACTTTTTTTATTTATTCACCTAGGTCCTAGATAAGATTTTTCCTTTTGTATTTTGCATGATTTAAGATTATATTTAACTTCATTTAGTTATCTTATTCCAGAATATATTTTATTTTGAATTTAAATCGACCCTCGTAAACTTTTGAATTTGTTCATCTTAGTCCCTATCATGCATGTACCACGTTTATCTTTCGGTTTTGCTTTCCAAACTAGTCTAGAACTTCATCTTACATGTTTTTAAGACATTTTCGATCATTTTCATCCCAGAGCAAGGCAAATAATGAATTAAAAATCAAGTTTTCAAATTTCTTCAAGTTTTCATGACTATTCACGTCATTCTTACCCTGTTCTTCATTTTTTCTAATTTTTCTTGCTGGTTTGGTCTCCTTCTTAATTCTTTAAGCTTTGAATTAACTTAGGCTAGATGTATTTAACTAATTCTACCCATAAAAAGATGAAGATATGAAGAAAACTCACTTTCTCGATCGGTTTTTGCTCTGTTTTATACGTTCTCAATCTGTCCTTCTCGATTTTAAGCTAAGATGCAGTTAAATCTTCACTCTTTCAATCATACCATCTACTCCTCAAATGCCCATGAATATTTTCAAAACCATATTTTTTCTTTTTTTGGTTTTTTCTACTGATTTGGTCTTCTATTTAGCCCCATGGATTTTTTGTTTAAATACTCCTATATTTTCAATTAGACTATTCGAGTAAACTTACCTACAAGAATTTAGTCTTGGTGAAGATACCGAAGACTGATTAGATTCTTAACTGTTTTAACTTTTTTTTTTTGGTTGTTGAAATGTCAGCATAAGCTTTTCTTTTACCACCAGTTTCATTTATTCCTTCCTGAATACTAAAACACTTGCTATATGTATTCTTGCATCTCACTATAAGCTCAGTTTCTGTCTAAGATCTATTTCTACTGTTAAAGCAAAGCAGCATTAGTAGTTAGTACTTGTGATTACCATGCATTTTGACAGAAATAGAGGTTACAACTTGCACTATTGTCAGCAAGAGTGCGCATAGTTGTGCAGAACATAGAATTTCTATGTCTCGTCTCTTCTTGGGCATTTGGGAGTTATGCAGAAATAATCTTTACAATGTCTATTACAGTAGCAAAAATCCTATTCTTTATTTTTCTCGACTGTAAAAGGGTCCATAATGATAGTTATGTCTAATGTAATTGAGTGTGTGATTTTTAATGTTACACAATTCATAATTCAGTAACAGTTTCAGAGGTCTAAGAAATACAATGAGTTCATGCTGTGATTGAAAGAGTGAAGATTTAGCTACATCTTAGCTTTAACCTGAGAAGGACAGATTGAGAATGTAAAAAGAGCAAAAATCGAGAAATTGAATTTTCTTCATACCTTCATCTTTTTATGGGTAGAATTAGTTAAACACACATAGCCTAAGTAAATTCAAAGCTTATGGGGTTAAGAAGACTAAACCAGTAAGAAAAAAAAAAAAAACAGAGCAAGAATGACGTGAATAGTCATGAAAGCTTGAAGAAATTCGAAAACTTAATTTTTAATTCATTCTTTGCCTTGCTTTGGAATGAAAATGACCGAAAAATGTCCTAAAAACATCTAAGATGAAGTTTTGGACTGGTTTGAAAAGCAAAACTGAGGGATGGATGTAATACATGCATGCTAGGGACTAACTGAATAAACTCAAATGTTTATAAGGATCGATTTAAATTTAAAATAAAATATATTCTAAAACGAGAGATCTAAATAAAGTTAAATATGATCTTAAATCATGCAAAAAACAAAAGAAAAAATCTTAGCTAGGACCTAGGTGAATAAACAAAAAATTTTTTGGTAAAAATGAAATTTAGGAAAAAAAATCTAGTTGAGAAGAGAGAGGGATGAATGGTATTTTCGTTATTTTGGGGCATATATAATAAAATTTGAAAGATGAGGGATATAATCAAGCAAAGAAAAAACTTTAGGGATATAAGTAAAAATTGAGGTAAATATTAGAGAGTCATATAATACCATTTTGCCTTATTTTTATATTTGTTAATTTGAAAAGGATTTTTTTTTGTTAACCGTGTTATTGGTATGAAGTATCCACCGCCGTAAGCGGTGATTAATCTCAGTTAGGAAACCTGAAGAACACCTAAACGTAAGTTTCCTTTCCCAACCAAATTTTTTCCATATTCAAAGGTCAAGAATCGAACACCTGACCCCTTACTTAAGGGGCCTAAGCCCCTCTTCACTTGTACCAACCAAATGTTGGTACTTACTTGTTTTTAGTAAGTTGAAAGAAATTAAGGAGTATTTATTTTTTTTGAAAAAAATTAAGAACTTTAGATTTAAAAACATATCCCATGAATAATATATTATCTCTAATTTTAAATGTTAAATAATTAAGACTATTTTTTAAAATTTGTACACATTAAATATGATGTTAGTAATAAAAGCATTCAGAGTAATTAATGTTTACAAATTTTTAAGACTTATTATCATGTCGGACCAAATAAGATGTATTTAGACAAAATAAGCAATAGAAAGAACGAAAAACAAACATACTTAATGAATTAAAACTGAGAGCATATTAAATTCAAATTTCTATTAAGTGCAATCATATGACAACTTAGTCTTTCATCATATAATCCAAAACTTTATTTCGTATTAGTTATGGTCCATATATTTTTAATTAGTTTCAATTATGTCTCTGAACTTAACATCATCTAAATATATAACAATAGGTGCTAATATGTATCTCATCTCATCCAAATTTTATGGGTTTAATATTTAAGTATTGGTTATATCCTATAAATTTCTATTGACATAACTATTGATAATATAAAAGACTTTTTTAAAATTTATATATGTAAACAAGTATTCAACATTTTAATATTAAAAATTGTGTTTGTGGAATCTTTTAAAATTCTACAATAAAGTTTTATGGTCATATTATTGTAAGCTTTTTAAAGTTATGTGAAATATAAATTTTTATATCCATGTTATTGTGAGTTTTCTAAAACTATGTAAAATATAAATTTTCACTTGAGAATTTGTTTTTAATTTTACATTTCAATTTTTGGCCAATGGTCAAAAATATTAAAAAAATGTGTCAGTAGAATTTTGTTTTAATTCTACTATTGTGAGCTATAAAGCCATATAAAAAATTGTATTTTGTAGAAAGTACTTTAATTTGTAAAAAATGCTTATATCTAGTTATGAGATATTTGATGGCATGTTTGCAAATAAAAAGAAAATTGTGAATTTTGTGACAATTTACTCTTATATATAAATTGTGGTTTCACATATGTGATATTTTAAATAGTGCTACAAGAATATTATATTTTTGGATGAAAAAAAAATTTGTGAAACTCTTGTAAAAAGACACAATATCCATCAATAGTGAGGTACATATTTTTTTGAATATCCAAAAATGAGTTCATCAAAATTAGACGGTAAATTTTATTGCTATATATGCAATGTTGTGAATTGCACAAATCATTTTGTAACTAATTTTATTGTGAATTTGTGACCATATATTTTGTGATTTTTGGCATATGTATTTTTAATTATAGATACCATCTCATTAAAATTTGAGATGATGATATATGCCATAGATAAATGTTTGAGGAAGCATATTTTTATGCTATTATATGAGAATACTCTTATTGTACAATAAAGTACAATGGTATTGAGAATTTTGGTCCCAAAATTAAATTTGGGAAAGTTTCTTAAATGATTATGTGCCCATGGATACAATTATTATATGGTGGAAGAATAAATATTTCAATATATATTATTTGATTGTATACACATCTATAATAATTTGAGATCGCTTATTGTGATGAATACCATCTTACTTAAATTCTTTGAATTATGAGTTTTTCTAAAACTATAGCTATAGTTAAAGAATCTAGAGACATCGAAGAGCTGAATATCAAACCCATATAATTAAAAGTAACCAATGAAAATACCATATTTTGTGACTAGAGATCTTAATAACTTGGTTCAAATGGAAAAACGAATCATAGGGTTTCTTGTTTGAATACATATTTTGTAAGAGTTCAAACTCTTAAATTCATTCCTATGGTGTCAATGCATTTTATTGCAATGAATGTGTGAGGTTGAGTTTTCAAAAACTCTCAATAAAATCTATAGCTCTATAAGAGCATGGTATCTAAATTGTAGGAATATCCTTGACATAATTCATATATTTAAATGTGGTGGGGCCACTCCTTGTATACTCCCCCTGTTCACAATATCAATATCACATTTCTTTTGAAGTTCATGAGTGAAAAAGAACTTTGGTGAGATATGTTTTGTTTTATCTCCTTTAATACATCCTTCCTTCAACTGAACTATACATGCAACATTATCATTATATAGTATATTTGGAGTCCCCTTTCCAAAAAATAGTCCACATGTCTCTCGAATTTGTTGAGTCATGGATCTTAACCAAATACATTCACGATTCGCTTCATGAACTGCTATAATTTCTGTATGATTTGAAGAAGTAGCAGCAAGTGTTTGTTTTATAGAATGCCATTGCCATGATATAATTGTATCACCACATGTAAATAAATAGCCTGTTTGAGATCGGGCTTTATGTGGATTAGATAAATATCCATCATCTGCATAACCAAAGAGTTGTGGTCTAGATCCATTTGCATATAGCAATCCCATATCAACAGTACCTTAGGGATATTGAAAGACATGTCTAATTCCATTCCAACGTCGTCGTGTTGGACAAGAGCTAAATCTAACTAACAAGTTGACAGTAAAAGCTATATCAGGCCTTGTATCATTGGCAAGGTACATCAGTGCACCAATTACCCTAAGATATGGTACTTCAGGACCAAGAACTTTTGCATGATCATCTTGAATGCTCAAATTTTAATATGCATAGCATATTGCTATAATTATTTTTAATATAAAATTAATTTTTATTAAGTATAAATAATAATTAAATTTATATTATAAGATTTTTTATTATTTTTTTAAAAATTTTTATATAATTTAAAATGAGTTATGTAAAATAATAGCATATTATCTTACTATAAGATTTGTTACTTTTTTTATAACATATAATAATTGTTGTATATTGTTTTGAATTTTGAATATAAAAACATAAGTTTCTATATATATATATACACACACATTTATTTAATGGGAATATTAGTGGCTTAGTGGTTAAAGAAGTTTTTTCTTCCATGAGGTTGCAAGTTCAAATCTCCCCACACAAATTTTGCTGATTTTTCTTCAAAATAAAACACGTGCCACATGTCACCATCCTATTAGGTATGCTAGGCGATGTGAAATTTCTCCACGTGGTAGCCATATGGAAAGTCTAGTAAGCACTTTCGTTAGTTTTTTGACGGTGTTAAAAAAAATTTATTTAAAAAAATTTGAAATATGTGAAACATATTTAATCAAAAAAATTTAGAGATATAAATAAAAACGCGTGTAAAAATTAAAAATATAAAATATACTTTTTTCAAAAATAAAAAAGATGTCAAAAACACGCCGCTCATATAGAGCAGTGAAAATGCTTTAATTAGTTTGTGTATATATATATTGATTATTAATTTACTGCTTATTAGGTAATACACATAAAAATATATTAGAATTATCAATAAAAGATTTTTTAAACAAATTTTTTATATATAAAATAAAAACTCATTTAACAAAGTAATGTCTGCTGAGATTGAGGCATAAATGGTGTGTATGAAAGTTGAAAGGAGTGCCTTAAGGGAAGGAGGAGTGCGGCCCACACATGCCTGTCTTCTGCCCGCCGTAATGTACGCTTTTATTGAAATTTCAACTTCTAAATTCCAATCCCATGCACTTATTTCCTTATCCACATTCCCTATTTTCTTGATTTATCCACATTTTCCACTCTCTTTACTCAATCAAATGCTAAAAGTTTAGTTGATGTGATTCAATATTTACTTTTTAAATAAAATTTTAAATTTAAGTTTTTTGAATAAAAAAATTAATGTTAAAAGTTTTTTTATTTATGTAATTTAATTCAACACAAGAAGAATTTTATAATTTTATAAATTAATCCAACTCAAATCAAAATTTGTGAAATTTAATAAATTTTAACACTTCAAACATGCTATTATCACAATTTTTTAAACTGATTAAACGAGAAAATAATCAAATATCTGTTATTTTCATTCAAATAATAATTCAATAGTAAAATTTAAATATATTAAATTAATAAATTCAAGTGAATTGCTAATAATAATAATAATAATAATAATAATAATAATAATAATAATAATAATAATAATGATAATAATACCTTAAAAATTATGTATTTTTTTATACGACAATTATGTATTTTTGATGCTTTATTCTGTTAGCTGGGAAACTCTACCCTCACCGATAGCCGTTAATCTGTTTGGTTCGTAGGAAAATAAAAGTGGACTCTGCCACTATTTTGTCAGCTTGCTTAATAAATGTAGCGAAACAGAGACGATCAAATAGATTTAATTCTCTCACGCGTCATGGAGCCCAAAAACAATTAAGATTCAGAATCTCTCCGATCTGCTATTTTCCCACGCATTTTCGCAGGAAACGACAAATTGAGCTCAAAACAGCTAACAATAACATAGTGTACATATATAAACCTCTAAAGCTCGATTCTATTTCTTTCTACTGTCATTGTTTCGGAATTTGAAATATCAGACTCACTGTTCTAATTTTTAATCCCACTGTTAATTGCACTTCTTGGATTCTTCCTACGAAAATTTTAATAAAAAAGAGAATTTGCAGATTGCAAGAACGCCCATCTTTAATTTCTCAGTCATTCATCTTCTTCATCCGACAATGGCAATGATGATAACGATGATGGGGGTCTCCGATTTCTGCAAAACCCGGAAATCGATTCGACCTCTGTTTCATTTTCAATCACGAAATGTCCCAAGGAATCCACACTCTCCACCAGATTCTCTTCGCAGAGAAACTTGTCGCTGAAAATCCTCTCCACCTCTCTGTTCAAATCATGAACAAATAAATGGGTCTTCGTTTTCGCTTTCTTGCTCCGAGCGAGCACCGCTGCCGTGAAGATCGCCGACATCCTCCCGGTGGCGAAATACCCGCGAGGCCTGTTGACTAGGATTACATCCCAGGGGATTTCGTAAATGTGGTTCGGCAAATCGTTGATTGCGAGCTTGCATTCCGAGAACAGGAGATTCTGAACCGGCCGGCAATCGCTCTTGAGCTTCGTCTTCGCGTGGAAGAGCAGCTTGGAGTAATCGCTCACCCTGTTGGTGAACTGAACGTCGTAGGCTTCGATTCCGGGGTTGGACTGCTCGAATTTGGAGATCAGATACTCGTTCTCGTCGAGGAAGACGGTGCGGCCGTGGTGGTTGAGGGCGGACCAGAGGAGGGACTCGTGAGTGAGGCCAAAGATGAGGAATTTGGGATGTGGGGTTTGAAGCAGAGTGGTGGCGACGGCGGAGAGCTCGCCGGCGGACATCGGCGAAGCTCTGGCGTCGGTGCCGGAGGTGGCATTAGAGGAGGATGGTGTTGCTGCGTAGTGGAGAAGGGCTTTGGTGACGGTGGACGGAAGTGGGGCAGCGGCGGCTGAGGGGGTGGTGATGGTGGCGGTGGCGATGGTGGTGGTGGTGGTGGAGGAGGGGGTGGTGAGGAGGGTGAGGGTGAGGAGGAAGGTGGAGAAGGAGAGGAAGAAGAGAAGGCAGAGGCGATTGGAGGAGGAAGTGTGGTGGTGGGGAAGGGAATTAGGGTTGAAGAGAATGTGAGTTTTGATCTTCATTTTGATGTTCTGAGAGTGAGAATGGAGAATTAATGGAGATTTTGAGAATTGAAAGAGGAATCTCTTTTGATGTTCTGGGAGTGAGAATGGAGAATTAATGGAGATTTTGAGAATTGAGAGAGCAATCTCTGTGCTGAGATGAGAAAATGAGGGCTCTGAAAGTGAATACTAAGTTAGAAGCTGCGGTCCCACTAAGTTACTTACTTGTCAATGATGCCTCCCAATTCCCAAATGTGATTAATTAGCCTCCAAATCACCCTTCGCAATTCCCACAACACCTGAATCTAATATCACATATAACAGTAATAAATACTAAACTACTTAAACGAACTTGTAATTAATGCTATGACTTGTTTCATACAAATTTATTATGTTCCAACCCTAGTTCTATACCATAGCCGTTAATTTCGATCATACGATCATGATTGAAAAAAAATTTTAAAAAAAGATAATTTTTTTAGTTATTTTAATTATAATAGCCTTATTAAAATTGAACAACCATGATATAAGAATGCTCTTTGCAATTGACGCTAACAAATTCAGAAGATCCTTACTCCTATTTTTTCTCCTTTTCATCAAAAGTACTGTTTTAAAAAACAGACAAAAAACCTATCAATTCAGAAAATCAATAAATTGATCATATGTCCAATCTAATTGATTCAAAGAATTGATATCTTCTAAAAAGAATCAATCAACCACCGGTAAAACCAATTTAAAGATGAACATATCAGGGGATGAGTTACTTTTCTCTCTCTAATTTTTTCATATATTTTGTGGGTGGTGATGCATTATCTTGCCTATTGCTATTTTTGCATGTATCATTTTGTAACTGTTTTTAAAAACTCTGTCCACCTTCAGACATTAAATAGATTGGATACTGTTATTGAATGTATACAAAGATAGTTAATACTTGACTTAGGCATCTATTAAGTTTTGCAAGTTGAAAGATAGAAAGATTTATTAATTTATTATATCAATTTTTAATATGAAATTATTTTTTCAATATAATATGAAATAGATTTGATTATTTTTGTTAAAATTTCAATTCCAAAAAAAAAATTAACTAAAGATTTACTATATTAAATTTCAAATCACTTATTTAATACACAATAATCATCAGATCGAATGATCAACGACCATCACGTGAAAAGAAAATAAACTAATATGATTATTGAATAATGTAAAAAGAGAGAGGACAATAACAATTACTCACTCAAATTTAATAGTTATTGTATGCCAGACAGTATACTTAACTTTTTAACTTCTTAAGTCAAGTAGACAATTGAATTCGCTATTCTGAGTTTGATTAAAGTGTTGGGCATATGGGTACGTATTTGTCCCATGTCACATGACTAAACTGTGAAAAGTGAAAAATGGTGTTAAGATGACAAGGAAGGAATAACATGAGAAATTAAAAAGAAAGAGTGGTTTCGTTGAATTATGCTTTTGGTATGTGCATCATGTGAACATGTAGCCTCAGTCTCAGAGATTGAAGCCTGCCTGCCTACGAGACATCAACACTTGGTCATACAAAAGGCTTAGTTGTCTCTTCATTGCTTTTATCTTAGCTTTTTCGAATGGCGGTAAACACTTTTTTTTTTCGCATTTATTTTTGATTGAAAATAATTCTGTTTAAAATATTATTAAGTATTAAATGTGAATATATTTTTTTAGTAAAAATTTAAACATGAATTTACAACTTTGTAAAAAATCAATTCTTTCCATTGAATATAACTCTCGTTGGTTAAACACATTTTTTAACAAAAAATAAATATTCAGAGATCTATTGAACTTTTTGACTAAACTAATTTAAAATAAATTAGATTACAAACAATGGCGGATCTTCATGTAGGCAGAAGGGGGTGACCGCCAGCCCTCCCATGCTGCTAAATGAGGTAATGTACCATTTTCCCTGATCTCTTTAGGTAGAGTCTACCTCAGTATGTTGCTAACCGTCTCCCCTCCTATGCTGCTAAATCAACACACCTCTATGCTTATTAAGCTCATTTATATAGAGATATGTTGCTAAATGAGATGATGTACCATTTTTCCCTTCAGTATTTAACCCTCTCAATATTTATATTTAAGATCTGCCCCTGATTATAAAGGTGTAAAATTTCTATTATATTAATTTTTTCTAATTATAATATTCAAAATCAAAAACCTTACCAAAAAAAAAAAGAAGAACAAGTGTTGATCACGTTAACTAATTAATATTGGTAAACATAAGTTAAAGTTGCCTCATCATTGATAATGATCGTTCGAACTTCAAAAACAACAATAGATTAATTTCTAAAGACGTCATTTTAAAGAAGATTCTGCCTTTTATCTGCTCAGTAACTAGGAAAAGAATTAATTTTTTTATCTTATCTAATAAAAATATATATTAAAAAAGTTGTGGTTCAAGCAAAATTAAGATGCACCTTGTAACGCTTAATTCTGACGAAATAATTAAGTAAAGTAAAAAGATTACAATTCTCAAGCCACATTAAAAGGGGTTCAAATTGTCCGCTTAGAATTATGTATGCTTAATTTTTTAACAATAATTTTTATTGTTATAAAACT